>CM053574.1:102185293-102208927 GCA_028646485.1 Cryptoprocta ferox
AACCTGTTCTTCTTTGATAAGTTAATGTGGCATGACATTATACATATATATATATGTATAATATATACAATATATAATATATGTCTTTATATAATATATGTCTTAGAAGAACACATTTTATTCCCATTGGTTATATATATATATATATATATATATATATATATATAATATATATGTCTTAGAAGAACACATTTTATTCCCATTGGTCATAAAATTGTCATAATATATTTATTTTTGTAGAACAAGACTCTACCACCATCAAAATGTTGTCAATATAAATATGGAAATAGTCCATCTTTGAAGTCAACAGTTAAAATAATGACACTGACATTGTTACAATATAAAAAAGATATTTGTGATGTGCATAGTGTTCTGATGTGATGTTCTTGTGTAGTGCACAACCTGACCAGTTGAATATGACAGCCTTAGGAATCAAATCTGTCCCTTAATTAAAATGTGAATGACTGGCAACCATTTAAAAAAAAAAAAAAAAAAAGACCCTTTCCTTTGGCTGAGAATATACGGTAGCATCCCCCTCCACTAAGCCAAGGTGACACTTCTCATACACCTCCAAAAAGAGGTCACCATGAGCCCAGAGAGCTTCTCAATTAAACAGTTACCTAGAAGATGAACTGATGGATTGAAAACATCTTCCTGAGAATTTACTCTCAATTAAGTTCAATTAAGTGAGAAGTTTATACTTATTAATTTGTATGACAGAGTCCCTCTTTCAAATTCAGGAAAACATAAGCAACTTACTTACACCTCCGGGGCTCACTCTTGATCCCTTCCTGAAAAAGTCTCTGGCTATAAAAAGTTGTCCTTTCTGCTTTCCAGCTAGCTATTAGTAGAAATGGACAAGTCTTGAGGATCAAGTGTGGATCATTAAGTCTCCAATCGACATACCTCTTCATATGGTGCAAAATGACTCACCACACTCCACATAGTTGTCATGGCACCATCCTAACTAGAATAACTGGCTACTGACTGAACTTGGTGGTTGACATGAAATATAGCCCCAGAACATAATGGAGACATTACATGGATGACCTTTCAGTGCCACCATCTAGAGTTTCATAAATAATTTTTCCTCCATAGACCAAGGATTCCCAGCCCTTCCCAATTCACATGATTATTTAGCTTAGTAGAAGTTAAACAAAAATGCCTTGTTCAGCCACTCTTCTTCTCATCAGCTGGCAAAATGGCTGTACTAACAACTATAGGGACATTTGGGTCTCTGGGACTAACTTGTAAGTTCCCTTAAAATTCTACCATCAGTCAAAGGCTGAACTATTTCTTGCAGCCATTTTCATTTTAGAGACATGATGCCCTTTGCTTCTCAGGCCCAAATTCACACAAGAGATTCAATTTGAAACTTCCCCTGTAGCCATTCAAACCCCCAAACTGTAATATTCTCTGGATACCCCTCATGAAATTCTTTGACCTCCCAATTCTGGGATCATAGCCAAATTCCCACATTTCATGACTTTGTCCCTTGAACAAACATCTGTTCCTGCTTTAGATTTTTTTTTTCTAATAGGCTGATTGCTCAAATCCTGCCAATCAGGAACAACTCTTTCTGATTCTTCCCAAGCTCTGTTCACTTCTGCAGAAAAAAACTTTTAACTTGTTTTCCAACTACCTCCTTCAGCAACATTATCACAGGTTCCCACCAACCTCTCTCCAAGATGATCATACACACTGTCAGGAAGCCACTACTTCAGACATCTTATTTGGACACACAGCTCTTCCTGGACAGCACTAACACTAAACAACAAAATACAAGCATTTAAAATATACTTCAATTCTTCAGGGTTCAGCCACATAAAGATAATCTTAATTTCATATATGAGTTTATGATGGTTATAATATGCAAAAGATCTGATGCCAGAGTTCACATGCATAGAGTACAGTATAGTGATTCATTTTCCTCAAACCATCATTAATACAAGCTGATGCCATAATGACCCCAACCTCCTCCTCTACTTGGCAAGACAGAGAACAAGAATCTCAAGATGTCCATATGCTGAGTGCCATATACCCCAATATGTGCAAAGACAAGAAAAATGAGCTCTGGTAAAGGCTATAAGTTAAGGAACAGAGGGTTACAAATCTTTGGTCCCTGGGTAATACTCCTCGTTGACAGCCTCTTAGTAGAAATGACCCCAGTAAGATAAAAGGAGAGGGTGTGGATTGCAGCCCCTTTGTATGTGCCAGTGTCTTGAATCTAGTCTCTTATGCTTAGTTCCCTAGAGAAGACTTCCTTGACAATCTACCACCACTAGATTGTTCCTTACATGTTCCTAAATGTTTTTTCCTATATGTTCCTCTATCAACTCTACTTGTCTTATTACAGGACCCATCATACTTTGTTATAATTGCTTGTTTAATATTCATCTATCTGACTCTAATATGACCTTTTAGCATAGAGACCATGTCAGCCTTGGTTGCTGCTACATTCTTCCTAACAAATGGCACAAGTGCAATACTATCTGATGAGTGAGTGAAAGAAAGAAAACAGGCAAATAATGAATTTACTGATCACCATCACAGGTGTTCAGGGTGCTTGAACCAAATTTTTGCTTCCCCACGATCACTGATCACTTGATTTTGAGGGTATATAATTACATAATATGCCACTCAATTGATATAATCATCCCTCATATGTTGATTCTTTAAGCTCATCTACCTATCAGGTAAAGTAAGTATAAAACACTAATCTAATTACTGTGATGAATGAATCTTAATGCCTATATATAGTTTAAATATTTACTTTGCTCTATACCAACTTAAAGTCCTAGTAATTTAAAGTTAACTTTGGATGGGTATAGTTCTTTTTAGACTAAAATTTTCCACTTATTTAATCTTTAAAATATACTACAGAAAGAACCATAAATGAAGACTAAGTTGTAACTACTCAGTACTTTCTTAATAAGAGATGTTTCATGAACATTTTATTACAGCATTGGAAAATTTCAACTAGTAATACTTTGTTTCCACAAGTTCAGAAAGGCAAAATTTAATATTGGCTATTCCATTAAAATGGAAAGAGGAAAGCTTTCCACGAAAGTACAGAATCTTTTTTGACTCACAACATGTCCCAGGCTGTGTGCTGCCAAGGCAGCTGGAAACACAGCCCAAGTTCACTGCCAGAGTCTCTTCACCTACAAACAGGACAAAAATGCTCTCTGAGACTTAAGATGTTTCAAAGGGGGGTAAACGTACTTTATTACTACTTTTTAATGTTATTTCTATCTTTCTTTCTTTCCTGTCTTTCAGCAGAACTCAGGAAATTTATCTCTGAAGTATTTGCATGTTTGTTCATTTTCGATCCTGTGTTATCCTCAGTGACAGGAGGAGCCAACATTAATTTGAAATGGTCTTATGAAGACATATTTTCTCCCTACTTTTGGCTTATAAAGGCAGTACTTTCCTTTAGTGGATGGATTATGTGTTAAATGACCTACAGGAGATGGTTTAATAACATCAGCTTCACTTGAAGATTTCTGCACGTGTTGAAAAAGTCACCCCAAAGGCATTTGTTTTCATGATTCTTTCACATCTACTCTAGCCAAAGGCTGAGGTTCCTCAGGACAGTCAGTGACTACTGACATTCTCAACCAACCAAAAAGTCACCCTTGATTGAAATTAACACTGTTTAAAGACAAAACCATGACACTCTTCTCCTAGGAGAAAGTTGTTATTTACATTTGTTTCTGGTTTGAATTCTCCTCTCAAAATTTCCTCCTCCTGACCCTTTTCAGTTCCCAAGCATACAGCTTAAAAAACTACCCAGCCTTCATCTGAAGGTATTTCCAATACGGGGTAAGAAACTGCTGAAATATTTTCATCAGAAACATGGTTTAAGCACATAAATCAATGAATATTTATGACTTGGAGAACTGCCTCTGACACCCATAAATATGCCCCCAATGGGATGGTAGAGTTTATTTTTGGTATTAACTGTAATACTTACCTATAAATAGATATACATAAATATAAATATTTATATTTATAGTTTTCTGAAATTAATAAAATTGTGTCTAGTGACTATCTCCCAATTTAATACAGGTTTTTTTTTTTAATTCCAACTGCATCACTACGTTAAGAGCCACAGAACAACAAGTCTAGAATCAGTGCATGTCTGACCAAAACTATTAGGACAGCAAACCTAATCTTAAACTCAATCTAGTGTGAAATGATATTGTATGCAACATATCATCACAAGTCAGGGGGAGTCTGTGTATTGAATAGAATCCATCTGTCTAACAGCCTCAAGACCTCATCAGCCAAGATCAAGATAGATATCCAAAATTCTGGAACACCTTATGCCCAATTCTCACACCCTGACCACAGTTAATGGCCTAAACATCACTGACTGTCAGGATAGTCAGTTATATCATGGTAGTCCAGGATACTCAGTCCATCCCTCATCCCCAAGACTCTAGTCAACATATGGTTCTTTCCTACCTTACCTTCTGCTCAAGCTTCCCAGATCTTCCCTCATCCTTATTCTGTGCAATAACCTAAATTTCCTTGTTAATGGAAGAAATTTTAGAGAATTCCACAGCTTTCCATCACATCTACTTGCCCTCCTGCATGTGGGCCCAGATCCTCTGTTCTTGCCCCTGTTTCTGTGCTTTTTCCATGCTCCTAAAATTGGCCATTCAATCTCCCAATGACTTATGTGTCAGATTTCATTCTCATTTATTCAGTGTCAGCACTCCACCAATTCTCCCCTCTTTATTTTGCATCATCAACTTATCATTCTCACTGACTTTTCCCACTAACATACGAAATACAATTATTTTTCCCACAGTAAAATAAAGACAATCCTCTCATGACCCCACTTTACCCCCCAGCTACTGTGCATTTCTTTCCTCCTATTTACAGCAGAACTTCTCCAATAAGTAGTCAAACTCATTTCCTCCAGTTCTCCTGTTTGCTTATAAGCCTCCTAAAATCAGGGATTTGCTTCCACAACTTCACAATATTATTCTTAGTGCTATCACCTATGTCTTCTATCACACTGTCCAAAGCTTTGGGGATTATCCTTACCAATAAATAAGTCATTTGCGAGATTTGAGGAACATTTAAGGAATCCATTGCCCATCTTGGTAAATTGAAATTTTCCTCTCTGGAATAGGTGTTATAGAAGATAAAATTATGGAAAATAATGAAGCTGAAAAGAAGAGGGAAAGAAAACTATTAGATCACAAAGGGAGACATAGAGAATTTAGTGATTTCATAAAATGAAACAATATCCATCATAGGAGTCCCAGAAAAAGAAGAGTGGGAAAAGGGGGCAAAAGGTTTATTTGAACAAATAGCTGAGAATTTCCCTAATCTGGGAAAGTAAACAGACATTCAAACCCAACAGACACAGCTAATTCCCCTCAAATTCAACAAAAACAGGTCAACACCATGACATATCATAGTGAAACTTGCAAAATAAAAAGATAAAGGGACAATGCTAAAAGCAGCTAGCGACAAAAGTCCTTAACCTACAAAAGTAGACATATGAGGTTAGCAGCAGACCTGTCTATGGAAACTTGGCAGACCAGAAAGGAGTGGCAAGAAATATTCATTGTGCTGAATGTGAAAAATATGCAGCCAAGAATTCTTTATACAGCAAGGCTGTCATTCAGAATAGAAGAGGAGAGATAGTTTCCCAGACAAACAAAAACTAAAGGAGCTTGTGACCACTAAACCAGCTTTGCAACAAATTTTAAGGGGGACTCTCTGTATAGAGAAAAATAAAAGAAGAATATCAAAGCAACAAAGACATATACATTCTTCTCAAGTGCACATGGAACATTCTTCAGAATATATCACATACTTGATCACAAATCAGCCCTCAATAGGTAAAAAAGGATTGAGAGCATACCATGAAAATTTTTAAATCACAATGCTACAAAACTTGAAGTCAACCACAAGAAAAACTTTGGAAAGCCCTCCAAAACCAGGAGGTTAAAGAATATCCTACTAAAGAATGAATAAGTTAACCAGGAAATTAAAGAAGAAATAAAAACAAATACATGGAAACCAATGAAAATGAAAACATAACAGTCCAAAACCTTTGGGATGCAGCAAAGGCAGTCCTAAGAGTAAAGTATATTGCAACTCAGACCTATTGCAAGAAGCAAGAAAGGTCCCAAATACACAAGCTAACATTACACCTTAAGGAACTAGAAAAGAAACAGCAAATAAATCCTAAAGACAGCAGAAGAAGGGAAAATATAAAGATTAGAGCAGAAATAAACATTACAGAAACAAACGAACAAACAAACACAGAACAGATCAATGAAACTAAGAGCTGGTTCTTTGAAACAATTAACTAAACTGATAAACCCTAGCTAGACTTATCAAAAAGAAAAGAGAAAGGACCCAAACAGATAAAATCACAAATAAAAGAGGAGAGATCACAACCAACACCACAGAAATGCAAATAATTATAAGAGAATACTATAAAAAATTATATGCCAACAAACTGGACAATCTGGAAGAAATAGACAAATTCTGAGAAACATACAAACTTCCAAAACTAAAACAGAAAGAAATAGAAATTTAGAACAGACCCATAACCAGCAAAGAAATTGAATCAGTAATCAAAAATCTTCCAACAAACAAGAGTTGTAGGCCAGATGGCATCCCAGGGGAATTCTATCAGGCATTTAAAAATGAGTTAATACTATTCTTCTTAAAATGTTCCAAAAATAGAAATGGAAGGAACGCTTCCAAATTCATTCTGTAAAGCCAGCATTACCTTGATTTCAAAACCAGACAAAGACCCCACTAAAAAGGAGAATTACAGGCCAATAACCTGATGAACCTGGATGCAAAAATTCTCAATGATACAAGCAAATCTAATTCAACAGTACATTAAAAGAATTATTCACCATGATCAACTGGGATTCATTCCTGGGCTGCAGGGCTGGTTCAATATTAGCAAATCAATCAACATGATATACCACATTAATAGAAAAAAGAATAAGAACCATATGATTCTCTCCATAGATGCAGAAAAAGTATTTGACAGACTACAGCATCCTTTCTTGATAAAAACCCTCAGGAAAGAAAGGCTAGATGGTGCATACCTCAACATCATAAAGGCCATATATGATAGACCCACAACTAATATCATCCTCAATGGGGAAAAACTGAGAGCTTTCCCCCAAGGGCAGGAACACTCTCGCCACTGTTGTTCAATATAGTCTGGAAGTCTTAGCCTCAGCAATCAGAAAACACAAAGAAATAAAAGGCTTCCAAGTTCGCAAGGAGGAACTCAAATTTTCACTCTTTGCAGAAAACATGATACTCTATGTGGAAAACCCAAAAGACTCCACCAACAAACTGCTAGAACTGATACATGAATTCAGCAAAGTCACAGGATATAAAATCAACACACAGAAATCTGTTGCATTTCTATACACCAATAATGAAACAGCAGAAAAAGAAATCAAGGAATCAATCCCATTTATAATTGCACCAAAAAACCATAAGATACCTAGGAATAAACTTTACCAGAGAGGTAAAAGATCTGTATGCTTTAAATTATACAAAGCTTAAGAAAGGAACTGAAGAAGACAAAAAAAAAAAAGGAAAAACATTCCATGCTCATGGATTAGAGAACAAATATTTTTAAAATGTGTACTACCCAAAGCAATTTACACATTTAGTGCAATCCTTATCAAAATAACACCAACATTCTTCACATAGGTAGAACAAACAATTCTAAAATTTGTATGAACCAGAAGAAGCCCCAAATAGCCAAAGAAATGTTGAAAAAGAAAATTAAAGCTGGAGGCATCACAATCCCGGACTTCAAGATATATTACAAAGCTGTAATCATCGAGACAGTATGGTACCAGAGCAAAAACAGACACATAGATTAATGGAACAGAATAGAGAACCCAGAAATTGACCCACAAATATGGCCAACTAATCTTCAACAAAGCAGGAAAGAATATTTAATGGAAAAAAGACAGTCTCTTCAGCAAATGGTGGCAGGGAAACTGGACAGCGACATGCAGAAGAATGAAACTGGACCACTTACTTATACCATACACAAAAACAAACTCAAAATGATGAAAGACCTAAATGTAAGACAGGAAATCATCAAATTCCTAGAGGAGAACATAGGCAACAATCTCTTTGATCCTCAGCCACAGCAACTTCTTACTAGCCATGTCTCATGGGGCAAGGGAAATAAAATTTAAAAAATGAACTATTAGGATGTCACCAAGAAAAAAAAGCTTCTGCATAGCAAAGGAAATAATCCACAAAACTAAAAGGCAACTGACAAAATAGGAGAAGATATTTGCAAATGACATATATGATAAAGGATTAGTATCCAAAATCTATAAAGAACTTACCAAATTCACAGCCAAAAAACAAATAATCCACTGAAGAAATGGGAAGAAGACATGAATAAACACTTTTCTAAAGAAGACATCCAGATGGCTAACAGACACATGAAAAGATGTTCAACATCACTCATCATCAGGGAAATACAAATCAAAATGTCAATGAGATACCAACTCACACCTGTAAGAATGGCTAAAATTAACTCAGGAAATAACAGGTGTTGGCAAGGATGCAGAGAAAGGGGAACTCTCTCACAGTGTTGGTAGGAATGCAAACTGGTGCAGCCACTCTGGAAAACAGTATGGAGGTTCCTCAGAAAGTTAAATATAGAGCTACTCTACAACTCAGTAATTACACTACGAGGTATTTATCCAAAGGATATAAAAATGCTGATTGGAAGAGACACATGCATCCCAATGTTTATAACAGCACTGTATCCCAATGTTTATAACAGCACTATCAATAATATAGCAAAATTATGGAAATAGCCTAAATGTCCATCAGCTGATGAATGGATAAAGAAGATGTGGCATAAATATATATATTACTCGGCAATCAAAAAGAATGAAATCTTACCATTTGCAAAATGTGGATGGAACTAGACTGTAATATGCTAAGTGAAATAAGTCAGTCAGAGAAAGAAAAATATCATATGATTTTACTTCTATGTGGAATTTAAGAAACAAAACAGATGGAGGTGCCCAGGTGGTTAAGTCGGTTAAGCATCCAACTACAGCCCGGGTCATGATCTCACACTTTGTGGGTTCAAGGCCCGCATCGGGGTCTGTGCCAGATGGCTCAGAGCCTGGAGCCTACTTCAATTCTATGTCTCCCTTTCTCTCTACCCCTGCCCCACTCACACGTGCTGGAGCGCTTTCTCTCTCTCTCTCAAAAATAAATAAACATTAAAAAAAATTTAAAGAAACAAAACATGAACATAGGGAAAGCGAAGGAAAAATATGATAAAACAGAGAGGAAGGCAAACTATAAAAGACCCTTAAACATAACAGAGAACGGAGGGTTGATGGAGGGGAGGTGGGTCGGGGATGGGCTAAATGGGTGATGTGCATTAAGGAGGGCACCTGCTGGGATGAACACTGGTTATTATACATAAGTGATGAATCACTGGGTTCTACTTCTGAAAGCAATACTACACTTTATGTAAACCAACTTGAATTTAAATAAATTAATTAAAAAGAAAAAGAAATTTTCCTCTCTGGAATGTCCCCTTTTCTTATGGTGCAAAATTTCTACAATTGCAATTTCTTACACAAACATATTACACAGATTAGCAGGTATATAGGTCAGTGGATATCATCCTTAAAAAAACATTAAAAAATGAATTCTATTCTACGCTTGTTAATACAAATATACAGTTAAGAGATTGGTGAGGTACATCAGTCAGCCTATATGTTGGCATGTAATCCTCTTCCATGCCAGATGGAGCAGCCATCAAAAAGGCAGCATAATTTATTTGAACAGATTTGTGTCATTGTCCCTCTTAGGATAAAAAGCCAGGAAAAAAATACCACTTTTGTTCAAAAATATTCCCCTCCCCTAGCCAGGTCTATAATTGACTAAATTGCTAAGCATTCATGTTTAAGGGTTAAAACTTGCTGTCCAAGAAGATAATTTGTTCCCTAGCTAACACATCAACAGAGAATTCTTAAGGTAATTAATAAGCCATTGTTACCCACTAATACAATATGAGAAAGTGGGGCCCAGAGGAAGGAAAAACAGTGTGGGACAGAGGAAGAACCCTAATGGGATGAGGCCACATTCAGGAATGAAGGAGAAACGGTCACTTAGAAAGACACTTTTTTTTCTTTCACGAATTATGTTTACTGTTTAAGCAAATGGTTTTAGTAAAGCCAATGTATTATTAATTGCTGGTATATGGACTCCTCTCATCTCAGCTGGTAATAAAGATGATTCCTTAAAAATTGGGTGTCAGAATCGGAGCCAACCCTGGGAAAAGATGGGGATTTATCTTTTCAGGACTGCACTCCCCACCCTGAATCCCAGGAGAAGAGTTAAAGCCAAAGGGAAAGTTAGAAACCACAGCCACAGACCAGCCATCTCGTCATGCAGAGAGGACGGATGCCCACAAAGATGGAGAATTTTTTTCAGAGTTTTAAAGAAAACTCTCACAAAATTTGTTACTAGAAAATTTTCCTGGGTCAGAGACTCCAAAAAGCAGATTCTGAGACAAGGTTTCACATACAAGTGAGAAAGAAATGTTCCAAGACGCTGGTGAAACTTAGGTGTAACTTAGGTCTGGCTGGTGAAGGTCAGGAAGAACCAGAATCTTGCAGCGGCTTCTGGCTCTCTACACACGTGCAGGCAAAGCAGTCCCCGGAGCCCCCAGGCCATTGGCTAGAGCTGGTCTGAAGGCTTTGTTTTAGAACAAAGCCACAGAAGCTGGGGGCCAGTGCACATGGAAGGAAAAGGGACCTGAAGGGATCTGAGCACATCATCAACAGTGTCTGCTCTGGGTATTCTCTCTCTAACTCCAGAAGAGTCATCCTGTCACAATGGGATGGGAAAAAGATATGTTCCCCTTCTGTACCTTCATAGAACTTTTGCAATTACCTTAGAGAGTTCTATTTTTAAAATACTATACTCAAATGTCACCTCGATCATGTTATTTCCCTACTGTGGCTCCTGTTACTTAGAGATTCAAGTCTAAACACTCTAGCCTGACATCCAAGGCCTTCAAAAATATTATGCTAAACTCCATATAGGGCCTACTTTCCACCCCCAAAAAATGTTGTATTTGAGGCAAATTGTTAGCCATCTGTCTTAAATTTTACACCTTTCTACTTCCATGGTTTTCTCATACCAAGCACTGCCAAATCAGCAAATCTCCATCATTCCAACCCAATCTTCCAAAAATCTCACTCAGACTATGTATTTTGTACAATCCGTTCTGACCACATTCACTTGAAGTAATACCTCCTTCCTCTGAGTTTCCATTGCAAGTTTTGTCTGAACTATGCTTTTGGCAACACTATTCTGTTAGATATTTCCTATTGTGTTCTTCAGCTATTTTACTTTTAATTAACAGACTTTACATTTTAGAGCAGTTTTAAGTTTAGAGAAAAATTGAACAGAAATTAAGGAGAGGTGCCATATACTCTGTCTCCTCTGACTTCAGTCTCCCTTATTATTAACATCTTGCATTTGTGTGGTACATTTGTTACAAGTGACAAAACAATATTGATCCATAGCTATTAAGTACATAGATTACATTAAGCCTCACTCTGTGTTATCCAGTTCCATGAATTCTGACAAATGTCTAATGCCATGTATCCACTCTCACATTATCATACAGAAGAGCTTTACTGCCTTCGGGATCCCCTATGCTTCATCTGTTCATCCTTCTCTACCCTCCTCCTGAACTCCTGGCAAACACTGACCTTTTTACTATCTCCATACTTTTTCCTCTACCCGAATGTCTTCCTCAGCTATTTTTAAATATCCGACTACCATCCAAAAGTCTATGCACTTGTGCCCTGCTTCCTCATATAGATGAGAAAAATCTCATTATATGCCCATCAGCATTTACTGCGAAAGAATCATGCACCTATAGACTTTAGTAAGTATGCGTTAGTTGTATTTAAATGAGTGTAGATTCATCTTTCTTATTTCTTTAGGAAAATTTTTAAAATACCCACATCTTGAAGTAAAGAATTGGCTTTCCAGAGTAAGGCAGAAAAAGTTTGTTAAAGATTTTAAAAAGTTAATTTGATTAAAGAGAATCAACTGAAAAAAATATATAGTCAGATGTAAGTAAGTACACTGAAGCCAATCTTTCCCAGATGCCAGAAATAAATTAATTCAAAATATAATAGAAAAAGAGATTGTGAATAATCCTTAGAAATGTAAATATCTTAAGAAAATTATAACCATGATATTTTATGGAAAGACATGAAGAAGAGATTTGAATAGGTGGCAAGTGAACCATATTCATGGATGGAAGGATTCAGCAGTATAAAGAGGTAAATAATTCCAACACTAGCTTATGACTTACATTTGAGAAATTAAAAACATATTTCTAAGGTTCATCTGAAAAAAATACATGATATTAGTAGCCGCAAAAAAAAAACTTTTAAAGAAAAATAAGGAGCTTTTTTCTTTTTTTTTTTAATGTTTTCTTTTTCAGAGACAGAGAGAGAGAGAGAGAGAGAGAGAGAGAGCACAAGAAGGGGAGGGGCACAGAGATAGGGAGCCACAGAATCCGAAGCAGGCTCTAGGCTCTGAGCTGTCAGCACAGAGCCTGACACGGGGCTCGAACTCACACACCACGAGATCATGACCTGAGCCGAAGTCAGATGCTTACCTGACTGAGCCACCCAGGCGCCCCATGGAGCTTTTTTCTGACAGGTATAGAAACATACCAATCGTAAAAGTAAAAAATATTTAAAATCTAAATAACCTTTATGTTTTCTAAATGTGTCACAAGCTAAAATATGTTTCACAATTTTGAAAAATAGTAAAAGGAATTAATGTGTAGACTAAAGACAAGAAATGGAATCCAGAAAATTAGAGGTCTCCTGGAGGTGTGGATCACCAATTTCCAGAAAATGGAAATAAATTTGGAATGAATAAAGAATACTAATAGATATATTAATACTAACACTAAAGTATAGTAACTAAAAATCCTTAATGAAGAGGTGATTAAATACTTAATTTTGTTTGCTTTGCTATGCGAAATATATTTTGCAAAAGACCTTCAGTAAAAGTCTCCAGTAAAATGTGTACATAGACCCATGCAAACATGCCACGAGAATCTTGAAGACTTGAGGAATAGGTAATGTGTCAGCCATGTTTCAACATAGGAAACAGAAACCACTTGAGGTATTTCCAGCAGAAAAAATTTAAGAGAGGATATTAGATGCTTTCAAAATATTTGAAATGGCTGGAGAAATGGGAAACAGGGAGCCACAAAACAGCTTTTGCCTTGAAGATCATATTAGTGCAGCCAGGATCCAAATTTTGCTCTGCTGGGAACTTTGCTTCTGATGTCGCAAGTGTCCCACATTGATGAAGGTGGTGACGACAATGGAATATGGAATCTGGGCATCACCAACATCCACGCCTCCAGGAGACCTCTAATCTACCAGCCACATTAAAGAAAGGTGGCATCAGTCCCCACTTCCACCTTTCAAAACTCATGCTCATGTATCTAATTGGTATAACCCAATTCACACTTAGGGACTAGGGAAAACCACAGATTTTAGCTTCCCAACTAATCTGAACAGAAGAGTAAAATGGAGATTGAAAGAGCCTTCATAAGCATATAAGATGAACAAGTTGCTAAAGAAGAAATGAGTGGTACATTTTTATGAGAAGAAAATGTTCTTCTCATGTTTGAGATGTTTGAAATGTTTAATTAGTGTTAATTAATTAAAAACAGATAAATATGGTATTTAATGATAAATTCTAAGAAAAGTACAGTGAGATGAAATTTTCATGCACTGCAAAAGAGTGAATAGATACAACTTACCAAGACAGTGATTTGGCAATAGGTATTTAGAACCTTAAAAATGATTCCATCCTTTGATATAGTAATCTACTTCTAGGAATCTAACTTAAGAAATAATGTGCTCTATTATGCTAGGTGAACTAAGTCAGACTAAGAAATACAAACACCATATGATTTTACTCATATGTAGAATCTAAAAAAAAAAAAACAAATGAATAAACAAACAAAAAGCAGAATCAGACCTATAAATACAGAGAACAGGGGAGGGGATGGGCAAAATGGATGAAGAGGAGTGAGAGATACAGGTTTCCAGTTATGCAATGAATAAAGTCACAGGGATAAAAAGCACAGCCTAGGGAATACAGGCACTGATATTGTAATTGTGCTGTGTAGTGGCAAGTAGTAACTACACTTGAGATGAGCGTAGCATAACATATAAAAAGCTGAATCACTATGTTGTACACTCTAACATCACAATGTTTGTCAACCAGACTAGAATTTTTCTTGAAAAATTTTTAAAGAAAGAATGTGGTCTTCAATTTATGATTAGGAACATTGGCAACAGGAGAAAATAAGCAGCTTTATTTATAAGTGTCAAAATACAGAAAATATCTAGTGACCAACCAAGGGGGAACAATTAAATAAGTTACATTACCTCTAATCAATAGGTTATTCTAAAGCTTTCTAATGACATTGGAATTTTTTCATGTTATAAAAACAAGTAGGACACAAAAATATTTATAAAATATGGAGCTAACTTTGTAAACTCTTGACAAACGATATAACAGAGAGAAGGAACTGGGAAAAAACACATAAAAGCTTTAACACTCTGTCTCTGATGAAGGAGGGAGGGAATGGTTAACTTTAATTTTCATCTTTCCAGCACTCTATACTTTCCAAATATTCTACAGCAAGACTACATTTTCTTAATGTTTTTTATTTATTTTTGAGAAAGAGAGAGAGAGAGAAAGAGAGAGAGAGAGAGAGAGAACGAACAGGGGAGGGTCAGAGGGAAAGGGAGACACAAAATCCGAAGATAGGCTCCAGGCTCTGAGCTAGCTGTCAGCCCAGAGCCTGACGCGGGGCCCGAACCCACGAACCGTGAGATCATGACCTGAGCTGAAGTCGGACGCTTAACTGACTGAGCCACCCAGGAGCCCCAAGACTACATTTTTTAAAACTATTAAAAATAAACCAAAAATTAATATTAAAAGATGAAAGTAATCTTCTAAGAAAAAAAAAGCTTATTTTCTTCTCTTTCTTTGAAAATGTATAAATATGCTTTAGTGGATTGAGGACTTTGTCTTACTTTACAACTGGGACTTAACATGCCCTTAATTTATGGAAACTGTACTTTTAATACATCATGTCATGGCAGGGAGGGAGTTGGGGGGACGGAAATTTAACAAAACTAGGGCCTAAAGTTCACAGTTGTGAGACTTCCTAGTCGTCAGGGCTCCTCTCAGCTGCCTCAGTGTGGTTCTCCTCACATAAGACTATATAGTCAGCAAACCCACTAGCCACATTTGTTTTCAAATCTATTTCACCAGTTCAAGTTCTGTAACAAACTGAGAATTTCTGAAGAAGAAAAAATAGTGAGATCTCTCTATTTGTAAGATAATATTTTAGCAAAATTCCGTTGAAAATATAAATCTATCAGCTGTCACATTCTGTCAAATGCTCTCCTTAGTTTCAGAAAATGGTTGACTACTAATCCTTCCATCTTCAGAGACAATTTCACAAGAACTGGGTGGAGCCAGGGTGGTCAACGAGAACCAAGAACAAAAGTGAATAAAGAGCATTGCTTTATGCAAAAAGTATGTCAACACTAGACGCCAAGCAGCAACCCACACTCATGGGTATTCATAGCCACTTCCTTCTTCCTCACAGGCTTATCCACTCTACAAGTGTACACAGTGCCCTCCACTGTTTCATGTCTTCCCTGCATCACCCCAACAAGTAACCCTACATACCCACCTCCTCCATTCCTGTCTCCTCACAACTGGTAGGCAAATAGCTTCTAGTCATGTTCCTTCAGCCTTCCAAGTGCCTGCTGTGGTGTGGGCTCTTTACCCACGATACTGAAAAACCTTTGTCTTCAGACATATCTGCATCTATATCCAAGGTCTTGATTGAGACTTTTCCAGACCATTCCAAGGCTTTTGGCCTCTATTTGTTATTTACATGCCAATTAATTCACATAACTAAAAGCAAGACAAGAACTACTAATTAGATGTCATCCTATTAGTTTCATTTTATTTCATTCTGTTAAGCTTCTCTTAAGAACCGCCCATGTTATAGATTCCAGAGACTCCTGGCTTTGACTGAGGCAAAGCTCCAATAAACACATGGACTCTGTTACGAGGCTGGGAACAAGATGGATACATTTGCTCTCAACATTAGCCCTGGCATAGGCTCTGCTCTGGAGTCTGGGGAGTTTGTGCAGTTTGGCTGACAGTTTTGCCTTTTATAAAAGGCTGAGATGATTGTTTCCATGTATAGTATTACAACTGTAAGGACAAAATGTAGTTTTCTAAAACTCCATTTTTCTCATTTTCTAACATACTCCTGAATTAAACCATCATAGTTTATCGATCAGAATCGCTCTGCCTACTTATGTACAATTGTAACTATATATTGCTACACTAATGGAACCTAAGACCATGGGATAGTCTCATTGGAACAAAAGAAGCTTCCCTCCATTGTGTGAATTTTACCTCAAAAATAAACCTCTATGCATCAAATTGATTAGATTTCTTTTAAAAGAGTAGCTGCCGTTGCAAATCCAAAGTAATAGATGGTTGACATGTGACACTAATAGTAGCCAATAAAACAGCTACAGGAAAATTTTCCCAAATGCTTTGTAAATTGATTATCTATAATACCCTATGATAAATTGACCCATAATGTCATCTGATGGCTATTTATTTAGGCAGAAATTCAGTCTGGGGAATTTGAGAAACAAAATTTCAGCACTGCAATGATGATGGTAATACATTTCACAGTCCTCTAAAATAGCAGATATTAGTGTGGTTTACTAAGATTTGCCTTTGCCCATTTGTCTAAAATAAGACTTACTAATCTTAGTTTGGTCAAGAAATAAAACTACTCTGGGGCACCTGGGTGGCTCAGTCGGTTGAGCGCCGACTTCAGCTCTCAGGTCATGATTTCACAGTCTGTGAGTTCAAGACCAGTAGGGCTTGCTTCTGTCAGCCTGTCATCACAGATCCTGCCTCAGATCCTCTGTCCCCTTCTCTTTGCCCTTCCCTCACTTACGCTCTTTCAAAAATAAATATTTAAAAACAAAAGAAAACAAAAAACAAAATAAACCTAATCTGAGTAGCAACTTGGTAGGTTCTCTCAGCACCTCAAACTCCAACTGACTCCCAGTTCCCCACTTCAACCCCACCAAAAAATCAACTTCCTCATTCTCTTTTTCATTAATAGGACTAACATTAGTCTGGCTTCCAGGGTCAAAATTGTTCAAGTTGTCCTTTTCAGTAAGCTTGCAATTCAGTTATTATCAAGACCCATTCTTTCTTCTCATTGTCTCTCTCACACACCCTTTTCTTGCACTTCCAAAGACAATTTCACTTATTATTCCCCATTCTCAACACGACAGCTCTCCTTCACTCGACCTCTCTACCTCTACACTTCCCCTCCATCTGCTTCATGAATCCCACACAGATCCTCTGTGAGGGGTCACCCCCCTATTCATATGATTCAGTGAGTCCCTCTGGCCAAGAAAAGCAATTTTCCAAATTGTTTTTCCACTGTGACACATATGTGTGCCATCCAAGCTAGAGCATAAATAAAATATGTACTCTGGAGCTAGAACTCTGCTCTAATACAATCTTCTCTCTGTGCCTCCAACCAGAATTGCTTCCTCTCCCTTGTGCTTTCCTATTTTGTCTTACTCACTTGTAATACATCACCCATTACCGTATACTGAAAATATTTACATATGTATTGTAGTAGGCAGATTCAGAAAAAGGCCTCCAATGATTCCCACTTCCTGATATTCAAGACCTTGTATAATCTCCTCCCCTTGAGTGTAGTATAGACATAGTGATTTGCTTCTAATAATAGAATACAGTAAAAGTAAAGGGATGTCATTATTGATTCCATTATAAAAAATTGACTTCCACCTTGCTAGCAGACTCTATTGCTTTCTCACCTCATATACTTTGATGTGCTGAATTCTAGCAAGGAAATGGAGCCCTCAATTCAACAGCCTTGGAAGAACTGAAATTTGCCAACAACTATGTGAATGAGCTTGGAAGTAGAACCTTCCCCATCAAGTCTTCAGATGAGACTGAGCTTTCCCTTGATTTCAGCCCTTGAAGAGACCCTGAAGCACAAGACCCAGCTAAACTATGCCTGGATTCCATAGCCAGAAAAACAATGAGATAACTATTTTAAGCTGCTAAATTTGGGGTTAATTTGTTGCACAGAAATTAATAAAATACATTTATCTTGCCTCACATGCTTAACTATATAGTCTCTGCCAGGCACAAAGTGAATGACAAAACTGGGTGTGAGCACAGTGCCAAACGTAAATGATAATGTACAAAAAATGTTAATGTGCAGCAAATGCTAATTGGCAGTAACTGAATAAATAATTTTACTAAAGCAATCTTCCCTAATGTTACAAAGAGTAAATACCACTTAACTTTTTCTAAATGTGTCAACTACATAAAAAGTTTATACTATCCTGTAATGTCAGATCCTATATTTTGATTTTGCCTATTTCTCTACCTCATTTGAATTTCTTCTTGTGTTCTTAGCAGAAATGTGGTCCTGTTATCTTATCATCTACTTACCTGTAGGAATACATAATTGACAGACAGAATGATAAACAATAGTAAACTTGGACTCATTTTTGAAGGGCAATATGCAACAAATACAAGTTTCTTCTATAATATAAATGTGTTTAAATCATAAAAGGAATAGATATCTGTATCAGGATGCTTTGAGCTACAAATAACAGAAAAAGAACTTGTGATTCATAGCAAGGATATATTTATTTCATACATTAATAAGTCTATTGGTTTTGGACTGGAAATTTAAGTAGGTCATCAAGGACCCAATAGTTTCCTGTCTTTCTACTCTGATCTGCTCTTCTCAGAATAGCTCCCTCATGGTTATAAGGCAGCTGCCACTATTCTAGTAATCAAACATAAGAATACCCAGTGGAAGAAAAGCATATCTCTTCCTGTGAGTCTCTTTTGTAACAGCAAAGAAATCACTCCCAGAAGCACCTAACAGACTTCCCTTTGGATCTAAATGACCACAACTGGTCATTAACATGTTTTAAATGAAACCCTGATAAGGAATCTAAGATAACCACCATTGCTAAGGAAGAGCTAGGTGCCTGAATAAAACTGGGGTTTCACTAGCAAGGAAGAAAGGAAATGTTTACACCCATGAAAGATGATATAAAGTAGTGCATAATTCATCACAAAAATGTGCTTACGTGAATTCAGCAAAAGAGGCAAATATTGTCACCTTGAGCGGTTTGGGATCATGATAAAAGACTTACAAATTAGGAGACTTAAGGGGAAGATGGCAGCAGTATGAAGATTCTAAACTCACCTTGTCCCACAGATACAACTAGGTAACACCCACATCAGTATAACTAACCCAAGAAATGACCCAAAGACTCACAGAATAAACTCCACAACTAAATGTAGAGAAGAAGCCACATGGAAGAGGATAGGAAGGGCGGAGTTGTGGCCAGGAACAAACAGACCTGTGGGCCCTCCACAGCGGGGAGGGTGCCATTGCCCCAAGAGGGGAGAGAAAGTGACTCTCAGAGTTTCTCACACAAAAAAGAAAAGTCCCCATAACATTTGGCTTTGAAAACCTGAGGGGCGTAATTTTGCAAATTCTTACAATCAACAGGACTTAAAACCTGGACCTTTAAATGTCAGGGGCCTCACTCTGAGAAACCCAGGAAGGTGAGAGGAAACTGAGTCCCACTCTTAAAGAGACAGTATAAAAAACAGCCCCACCAAGATATAAAATAGAAGCAACAGTTTGAAAAATGCCTGGAGTATACAGAAAGGAGATTTGTTCACTAATTTCAGAGTGAAAAATGTGTGCTTGAGATGCAGGAATATTGGGAGACATCTCCAGGAACAAATGAGCTGGCAAAGGGCTGGGAACAGAGAGCTGATCTGACTGCAGGTGCCACTAACCAAAGACGGCTTCTCAGGGGACAACACAGAGAGAGTGCCCTGACATTTGGTGCTACTGCAATTCTGACAAATACCTGGTCAGACTCAGTCAAGCCCAAGGCAGCCCCATAGTGGCTCACTAACACCACAGGAACCAAACCCTGCCCACAACGGGCAAAAAGAGCCAATGCAGATGACTAGACTGAAGAAAAAAATGCTCAGCCACAACAGCAGAGTGCATGCAACACACACAAGAGACACTCCTGAAGCACCAGGTTCCAGTGAACAGGGGACATTGCACTGCAGGATACTGCAGGACCTCTTCTCCCTAAGGCCACTACTTTCAAAAGGAGGAGATATAGCTGACTTTTCTACCACAAAGAAACAGACACAGAGAGTTAGACAAAATAAGGAGACTGAGGAATATCTCCCAAATGAAACAATAGGAGAAAAACACATCAAGAGACCTAATCAAAATGGAGATAATATGCCTGATAGAGAATTTAAAGTAATGGTCATAAAGATACTGATTGGACTTGAGAAAAGAGTGGAGGACCTCAGTTAGACCCTTAAAAAAGAGATAGAAAACATAAAAAAAGAATCAAGCAGAGATAAAGGACTTAATAACTGAAATTAAAAGTACACCGGATGGAATAACAGTAGACTAGAAGCAGCAGAAGAATGGACTAGAAACAGAAGACAGAGTTATGGAAAGGAATCAAGCTGAGCAGGTGAGAGAAAAAAATACAAAAATACAAAATTAAAATAGACTTAGGTCACCATCAACTTTGCATTATAGAAATCCAAAAAAGAGAAGAGCGAGAAAAGGTGGCAGACAATGTATCTGAAAAAAAAAAAATAATAATAGCTGAAAACTTCCCAAATCTGGGAAAAGAAACAGAAATCCAGATCCAGGAGTCAGAGAGCCCCCTCAAAAAAAATCAAAAGGAGAAGGTCCATACCAAGACACATAGTCACTAAAATGGCAAAAAGTAGTGATAAAATGAGAATTTTAAAAGCAGCAAGAGAAAAGAACACAGTTACATGGAAGGCAAATCCCATAAAGCAATAGCTGATTTTTCAGCAGAAACATTGCAAGCTAGAAGAGAGTGGCATGATATATTCAAAGGAAAAAAACTACAGCCAAGAATAACCTATCTAGCAAGGCTATCATTCACAATAGAAGGAGAGATACTTTCCCAGACAGAAGTTAAAGGAATTCATGACCACTAAACCAGTCCTACAAGAAATGTTAAAGGGGAACCTAAGTAGAAAGGAAAGAAAAGGAGTATGAAAAGTAGGAAGCACAAAAGCAGTAAAAATAACAATCAGTGTTATTGTAATATATCTATAACAGATAGTAATATATCTATAACAATCAGTGAAGGGACCCACAAAATAAAAGGATGTAAAGTACGACACTAAATACCTAAAACATGGGGGAAGAGGAAAAGAATGGGTTCCAACTGAAGTGACCATCAACTTAATATAGATGGCTATTTGCAGATGCTATATACAAACCTAATGTAACCATACACACACACACACACAAAATAGTGATATGAAAAAAATAAAGAGTAAGGAATCCAAGTATACCACTTAAAAAAGCCAACTAACCATGAAAGAAGAAAGCAAGAGAAGAAAATAACAGGGAAGTACTACAAAAACAACCATAAAACATGTAACAAAATGGCAGTAAGTACATATCTATCAATAATTACTTTGAATGTAGGACTAAAAGCCCAAGTTTCTATCAGTAGCTGAATAGATGAAGAAAGTATGGCATATATATACAATGAAATATTATTCAGTCATAAAAAGGAATGAAATCGTGCCATTTGCAACAATAGGGATGGATCTAGAGGATATAATGCTAAGTGATTTAAGTCAGTCAGAGAAAGACAAATACCATAAGATTTCATTCATATGTGGAACTTAAGAAACAAAACAAAGCAAAAAAGAGACAAATAAAAAACAGCCTCTTATCTATAGTAAACAAACTGATCGTAACCACAGGGGGTTGGATGGGAGAATGGGTGAAATAGGTAAAAGGGATTAAGAGTACACTTATCTTGATGAGCACTGAGTAACATATAGAATTGTTGAATCACTATATTGTACACAGGAAACTAATATAACACTGTATGTTAACTATACTAGATATAAACCTTTTTTTTAATTCATAGAAAAAAAAGAGTTACAAATTAAGATTAAAACCATTAACTATCCACAAGTATTATCTACCTTTTAATAATCTCATTAAACTCTGCAACTATAGTAACAGTACCATTGGTTCTTTTCTGTCATTAAGTTTATATTTATGGAACAATATAATGATCTTAATTTTTTTTTCAAACACTATACTACAAATTCATGATGTAACCAATTTTGAAACTTATCTTTTCCTAGGAAGCCGAACTGACAAGAGTTACTTTCCCCTTGATTACATTTGTTCTTAATTACCCAGGTTTGTACCTGATTCAAGCAAAAGAACAAAATGAGCCCCTAGAAACCTATGTTGCAGCTAAAAGTCTTCTGGAAGAGGAAATACACTCTGGGATCAGATAAGTAGTCAAGTTCATTAACTTGTCTAGTTGCTATAATGAGAGACAGTAGATCATGGTTATTAAAAACAGGATTTGGGAGAGAGGGACAAGATGGCGGAGAAGCAGGGAGCTCTGTAATCCGCGCACGCCCGTATGGATTGAACTGAGAAGCACTGAAGGGATAAAACTTGGATTTGCAAGTGGGGGAAAGAAGAAACAGACGCCAGAAAGAAGACAACCTCAAAGATGCCTGAGTGAGTGGCTGTGATCTGGGAAATTAGGGGACGGGAGGGTCCCGGTGGTAAAGGGGAAAGGAGCCCCCGAGCCCAACACAGGGAGAGCGCGCTGTGCCCCGGAGAGACCAGGGAAAGAGAAAGAGAGACGGAAAACGCACCTAGAACCATCTCTAAGGGAGGAAAAACTCGCCCATCTCCCCATATATAACTGCCAAGCGCTGGAGAGAAATCCGTCCCATCTGGCCGGCGAGTTCTTCCTTGGGTGCAGCGGCAGCGGCACCCACTCCAAGCCGCACCGGGAGCCTTGAAAAGCGGCGGCGGCGGCGGCGGCGGCGGCGGCGGCTCCACGAAAAGGGTGGCGCAAGCCGGCCGGGAGGCCAGCCACCAGCGGGAACGCATCTCATCCACGGTGACAGTGTTGAACTGCACGGACTGGGATTTGGAAGTGAGGCAGAGCTTGGAGAATACAGTTTGGCTCGCCCGCGGCACAGGGAGATCGGACTCAGAAGGGCGGTTGCAACGCTTGGTTCTGGCAAAACTTTCAGGCGGTGCCATACTTCTCCCCGCAACCACTAAGGTGGGGCCTTGGAGAGAGCAGCCCCCGAGACCTCAACTGACGCCAGACCATACCCATCCGCATAGGGGAGTTGTCTTTTTTTTTTTTTTCTTTCCTTTTTTCTTTGCTTCTCCTTGTTTTCTGCTGCCATCCAGATATATATCCCGTAGCACATTCTTATCTCTCCTCTTGGCTGGTTATATGCTTTTGGACTGCCCTCAGACTTTTGCTTTCTCTGTCCCCACCTTGTTGTTTTTTTTTT
>CM053574.1:102209427-102638721 GCA_028646485.1 Cryptoprocta ferox
GACTCTTGAATACTGAAAACAAACTGAGGGGGGAAGGGGAAGGGGGAAAGGTAATGGGGGGGTGATGGTCTTGGTGGAGGTCACTTGTGGGGAAGAGCACTGGGTGTTATATGGAAACCAACCTGACAATAAACCATAAAGTTTTAAAAAATAAATAAATAAATAAATAAACATTAAAAAAAAATAAAAAATAAAAACAGGATTTGGAATCAGATCTAGATTTAAATCTCAATCCCACATTGTGTTAAAGATATATGGTCTAACCTCTGTAAGCCAAAATTTGTCTTTAAAATGGGGATTATCATACCAACCTCATGCGATTATGAAAATTAAATGAAATAATGTGTGTGAAACATTTAACACAGCAGTAAACACTCAACTGTTAGCTGTCACTATTACTTAAGCTATTCTAATAAACATTTCCCAGCCACATCCCATAAACTGTCCTCCAACTGACTTCCAGGGCTGTGCTGTAGGAAACGACTGGGAGTTAAACTTCAGTGCACAGAGGTGGGATTGATGCAGAAGGTTCTGGAGACACATTGCCCCACTTCACTGTGTTCTGACAGCCACATCTCTCTCTTGTTGGCAGGAAGCAGAGACAGAGGCAGAAAGACACCTAGAGTCCTCTACTAAACACATACCATTATTAAACAGATTGCTCACATCTTTGCTCTTCATCCTTCTCCAGAGGTCTCAGATTTTTTACTTCATGGACTGCCTGCACATTGGGGTTTGCCCTTCCAACTGAGGCTCTTTGTCTTTCCAAGTGGCTTCCATTCACTGGCCTTGGATGTGAGAATGCAAATGAGCATCTGCCCTGCCCTGTCCTCCTGAATCTGGCAAAGTTGAGAACATCTTTAAACCTCAGAGTATATTTAAATCCGTGATTTCTTAAGCTAAATCAGCGGTATGCCCATTGAACACTGAATAAGACAAAGAGACAAAGGACTTGAGGAGATGTTTATTTCTTTAGCTTTTATTCAAATTTACAACTGAGTTTTTGTAAGTGATGGATATGCCACGGTGAATCACCTTACTCTACTTTGGAGTAAAGGAATCTGAATTCATTCAAGGCATCTTCTTGATTGCAAATTCAACCAAATTGTTTTTACCCATCACAATCATGGGATTCTGATTTTTGAATGTATTTAGGAGGCTGCAAAGAGCATTCAGCTCAGGCTTCAGACTGTTAGTGTGGCATAATCACCTGGCTGGATATAAGGTGACAACATTTCCTGGTAGACTTTTGTTATTTGTGTTCTATTGTTTTATTTTGTGTTCCAATAACCATTCCCAATCATCTTTGTTTTTTCAATTATCTTTTAATAAAGCAATATTAGTATATTTGAATATGAATGAATCATTACCATCATTTTCTAAAGTGAAAAGTAAATTCCACTGTAAATCCTAAAGTTAAAATCAGCATCTTGGGATCCTATTACTTCAATAATTATCTTCCTTGCCCCGTCATACTGAATCAAAAGACAAACTATTTTAGGGAGCATGCACTGAATCATTTGAGGATTTTTTTCTTAAGTAGTCTCTGTGCCCAACATGGGGCTTGAACTCATGGTCCTGAAATCAAGAGTCACAGACACTACCAACTGAGCCAGCCTCTTACTGCACTGAAATACAAGAGTAGTCCATCTTATATAAGAATCATAATAGAATTATTAATAACATATCAAAGTTCTTTGGAAACTTCTGGATGAAGAGCATAATGAAAAATTGAAAGTGAGTGGTATAGATGGGATACGGAGATTTACTTACATAAAACATACAAATATATGCTGATACATCAAGCAATCTAACTAAATGAGTGAAATTATACACCAAGATTTTTTTTGAAAGCTTGATGAGATATTTTTAAAAATTTAACTATGGCCCAGATTGTATAGATAATGGTATCCCATGCATAATATCATTCAAATATGATTAAAACAAATTTTATAAAAATGTGTTGATACACACTGAATAACTGTGTTTTTGGAAACCAAACTAACCTTCTCAGGGTGAAGGCAGGATCTTCTCTGGGAAAAAAAATAATCCTATTGTCAGTCTTCCTGGAAAGAAATCTATCATAGGATAGAAATGAGAATTCAGTGGAGATGGGATAAAATTAGGGAAATCCATGCCCCATTATCTGGGTACTGAAATCATTATGGTTGGGAATTCCAAGGTCTAAAGACACGTGGAGTATTTCTGGTAGGAGAGGCAAGTAGAAATGGAATGCCAGCCTCTACCTTGTGGACCCAGGCAGGGGGCAGCCAGAGAGGGGATCTCAACCTATGTAACGGTTATAAATTATTCTCTATCTAGACTTCCTCTTCCCGTGACCCCACAACTTTGGGGGGTTATGTAAAGTTACAGTCTAACCTCTACTGCTCATTAGAAGATGAAGAAGAGCTCAACTTACAGTTTGGATGGGGCTTTCAAAGAGAAGGGCAGTCACACACACATACACACACACACACACACACACACACACACACACACAGGCACACAGCCAGAGGGATTGCAGGATTAGGGGTTCCCCCTCAAAGGAAAAGTAGCAACAGTGACAGTTGCTTGTCACTGTCCAAGCAACATAAGGCATCCATTGGTGAACTTATCAGAGGGTAAACAATTTAACTGCTATTTTGACCAATTTAACCAGATAATTCAGTTTAATCAACCTACAATTTAACCTGTATTTTCTTGTTAAACTAACCAATTGTTTATTTAAGTTTAACTATATTAACTAGCTTTTTATGTTTTATATAGATTCAGCCTGTGAAAATCAAGAATTGTAAAGGAGAGAAATTTCTTAGTCTTTCACATGTTCCTCAGATTTTTAAGCCCCCACACATGAGCTCTTAACTCTTTCTGCTGCCCTATTTTTATCATTACTTGAGACAAATTTAAAGCAAACTTGTGAAATGACTATCTTTGAATTCCCAAGAAGTCAGTGACAAAGAGAGAGGTCTGAATCTATATCCAGGGAAACCATTCTGGTTAGAATCAACTATAAGATTAGTATTTCAAAATTTTCACAATTATGACTCTATTTCCCTCTCAATATAAAAAGCATTTATTTAAAGCTAACAAAATATATGACCTTATTTAATCACCTCAAAAATCTGTTAGGAAAGAATTAGTGCTTCCTATAATTTATAATTAATCATAGTTCATTTCTATAAAATAAGGTATATATTTTAGTTTGTTTATGAACCTAATTTAGATTAGTAAAAGCTTATAACCAACACAAAAGAGATAGAAAGACAGAATTAAATATCTTACCCGGAATGGTTCTATATATTGGTTCTAAATATTGCATAAATGTTTTATTTTTGTATCTTCTAGCCTATAAAAGCTTTAAAAAATGTATACACATAATTGAATATAATGTAAACCAAAGATTTTGGTAACAGACCTTATTGATTCTCTGCATGTACTCATATGGCTTAGTCCTCAAAACATAATTACTTTAATATATATAATAGAAATAGCAAAATAAAACCAAGTAAGCCATTGAAATATTGGTAAAATTGGAATAAAGGATGATTCAATTCTGCATATTAAAAAGTAAACAGGGTCTATTGCTTAAATGTTTGGTACAAATAAGATAAATGACAATGAACAAACCATGCACCTTTAAATTTTCTTCTCTCGTGTGCTGTTTTTTCCACCTTCATTGTTTTATGTTTTCCTCTAGAAGGAACAGCCATCAAATGGAGACAAGTCTCTTTATGTTTGTGCAGGATCAAGTGCATTTCCAGAACTCAATAACTA
Source organism: Cryptoprocta ferox (assembly GCA_028646485.1). Taxonomy (NCBI): domain Eukaryota; kingdom Metazoa; phylum Chordata; class Mammalia; order Carnivora; family Eupleridae; genus Cryptoprocta; species Cryptoprocta ferox. The sequence goes on from CM053574.1 coordinate 102,213,202, forward strand.
ATTCCTTAAGAGTAATTTGCCAGTGAATGACACCTATAGGTCGGAACTCGTCGCTGTATATAGTAAAGCTTGCTGCAGAATTCAAATCATCTTAAGTCTTAGCATGGCGATATCTGTGATCTTAAGGAAAGTTTCATTTTCTTAAATCTTAACCTCAGAAAGTTAATTCCTTCTTGTTTTCTCAAACAACAATCAAAGTAGACTAAATCGTGTAGTACACAAATTGAGTGTGATGCCTTGACATTTCAGAAAGTGAGAGAGCATTCCTCAGGGATAATTCAAGCATTTCTTTAGTGCATGTTGCATACCTGTAACCAGACTAAATCTCAAAGAGAAATCATGTTTTGGTATAAATGAGCACCTCAATATCTGTGACATTTGTTGCAAAGTTACCCCTTTCCATTTTGTTTTTGAGACAATTTGAAATTTTTGTAACGACTTCCATCATTCAACAAATAATTTTGAGAGCCTAGTATGTGACAGATAATGTAGTAGGAGCTGAAGAAACATACCAGAAAAGGTCCTTGCTCTCATTAAATCATATTCTACAGATAGAAGACAGGGAGTAAACAAGTAAATAAATAAGGAAACCAATTTCAGGAGATAGTAAAAGCCATGCAGTGTTGTGGCAGAGGAGAGTTGAAGGAATTGCTTTGGATGGGGCTGCAGAACTAAAACCTAAATGATGAAGGTGCTGACCCTTCAAAGACCAAGAGAAAGAGTAGTCCCTGCAGAAGGAGAGCAGATGGAAGGCCCAAGATAGGAACGTGCTGGGCTGGTAGAGGAAAGATGGAAGAGAAATCAGCATACCCAGTACACGGTCTGAAAGCTAGGGGAAGAGGTTGGAAAGTTACTCAAATTTCATAATCAATCCCCAACTCCATTGAAATCAGAATTCCAACAGCATTGCTATACTGGCGTGGCAGCATTTACTGAATGAGGTTGCTTACTATTATGGATTGAATTGCATCCCCCAAAATTCATTATGTTGAAGCTCTAAGTCCCAATGTGTCTTATTTGGAGATAAGAGCTTTAAGGAGGTAACTAAAATTAAATGAGTTTATATGCATAGGCCCTAATTCAATAGGACTGGTATTCTTAAAGAAAGAGGAAGAGGGGCACTGGTTAAGTATCCAACTTTGGCTCAGGTTGTCATCTCACGGTTCATGAATTTGAGACTCATGTCAGGCTCTGTACTGACAGACAGCTCAGAGCCTGGAGCCTGCTTCGATTCTGTCTCCCTCTCTCTCTGCCCCTCCCCTGCTCGCTCTCGCTCGCTCTCTCTCTCTCTCTCAAAAATAAGCATTAAAAAATGTTTTTAAATAAAATGAAATGGTTGTAGGCAATCCACCAAGGCCCCATGATCCATTCATGCTGCCAGTTTATTACCAGTTATGTTCTGACCTCTGATGAAGCCTTTCTCTAAGCTAACAAAGCAAATCCTAAAATCAGTGAAAACCTAAACTGGACAGTCACATTTACAATTAAAAAAAACACCTAAATTTAAAAGTACAATAAAAGATTAAAAATTGCATTAAATGCAACATATTAAAGTTTCTCTTTAATATATAGAAAATACAAATGTATAGGACAAACAGCAAGACTGCAAGCATTATAGGAGGAAAAGATATCACGGATACTTTAAATACAAATAAATATATATGGGGAATATGCTTCTCCAAGAAGTGTGAAAATTAAGACAACTTTGAGAAATCATTTCATGCTGATAACAGTAGCAACAATTTTAGAACACCTGGTATCATTTTGGCTAAATAAATACACTGAATCAATGCCTGTGAGATGAATTAAAACAATCCCTTTGTGAAAAACAAAATTACAACATGTAGCAGAAGCCCTGAAGATGCTTATATTATCTGAGTCATATTACTATTCCTGAGAATTTCAGCAGTAGCAAAATGGTAGATGCACATAGAAATTCATTGCAGAATATCAGAATGATAAAATATTATAGTCACTAAAGATTATAACTTTAGAAATTTTTAAGAAAGGTAGAAATAATATAATATAATATAATATAATAGCTGAATATGTAAGTATTGAAATCAGAAGAACCAGGGCAAGAACTGAATTCTGTCTCTGCCATGCACAAATTACGTGAACTAAATTTTCTCAACTGTAATGTGGAAATAACACGTAACAATGAACACTATTTGAACACTTGCTGGGTGCCAATTAAAGTTCTAAATTTAGGGGCACCTGGGTGGCTCAGTCAGTTAAGCATCCGACTTCGGGTCAGGTCATGATCTCGCAGTCCATGAGTTCCAGCCATGCATCGGGCTCTGTGCTGACAGCTAAAAGCCTGGAGCCTGCTTCAGATTTTGTGTCTCCCTCTCTCTGCCCCTACCCAGCTCATGCTCTCTTTGGCTCTCTCTCTCAGAAATACATAAACGTTAAAAAATATATTTAAAAAACTAAAGTTCTGGGCCACCTGGGTGGCTCAGTCGATTAAGCATCCGACCTCGGCTCACGTCATGATCTTGCGGTTTGTGAGTTCGAGCCCCGCGTCAGGCTCTGTGCTGACAGCTCAGAGCCTGGAGCCTGCTTCAGATTCTGTGTCTCCCTCTCTCTCTGCCCCTCCCTCACTCACACTCTGCTTCTCGCTGTCTCTCAAAAATAAACACTGAAACAAACAAACAAACAAAAAACTAAAGTTCTAAATTTAGTATAGTCAACTCTCATTATTCGTGGGATTCCATATTTACAATCCTCCTATTTGATAACATTCATTTGTAACCCCCAAACCACCACTCCTGGTGCTTTCAAGCTCATTCATGACAGGCACAGAGCAGCAAAAAAAAAAATGTAAGGTACCTGAAATTTGCTGAAATGTGCAGCTCTATCAGCCTTCCTGTTCAGCTAATATGGAGGTAAGCAGAGGATAAAGAGGCAGGGGGTGTGGGATAGTGCAAGTAGCTTGACCTCTGGTCCCAATGGGAGAGGGACTGAGTCACAACTGTAGCCACTATGTGTGACGAGTAAGTCAAGGCAAACCACTTAGATCTGTACCTCATTTTTGCTTCTGTAAAATAAAGAAAACAGAAACTACCAGGATGAGTTGTTTTTAGGATTTAAGATTATAATCTATGTGAGAGATTATATAATCTATGTGAGAGAAGTGTGTGTGTGTGTGTGTGTGTGTGTGTGCGCACACACGCACGCATGTTTCCCCTAGAGATGATGGTTCGGTATTTGCTTATTTAGTGTTCCCAGGACTTTATCTAATTACCATAAATGATGAGAATCAGATATTTGTGTATTGACTCATTTAATCTTTACACAAATCCTATGAAACACAAGTGACATAAAAACTGGAGGAAATAGCTACCTTGCCAAGGCTGCACACAAATAAAGAAAGAGGTGCAATCTCTGAAGCCTGCCACCTAAGAGCTTGAAGGAGAGCATGTGGAGTGGTGATCAGAAGTGGCTGCCCCCTGGGTGCAGCTGCCTCTATTTACCGGAGGCTGGTTTGGGGAATGGCAAAAGAAGCTGGAGACTAGGGTTAACCACTACTGGAGTTAACTACCACTGTTCTGACCACTCTCTCAAAAAGGGGAGTGGGGGGGTGGAAATCAGAAATCCCTTCTTCCTGCTTCTTTTCTTCCAACTTCTAATTGCCTTCTAGTCTTCCCATTGGCAGAATCTGTAATCACACTGGCAAAGGAGTCTGGGAAATGTAATTTTCAGAATCTTAGCCCCAGAATCCGGAGGTAGGGAGGGAGTAGAAGGTAGGTGTGGAGCTAAAACAGTTATGGTTACATTTATTAGCATGAATGCTAGAAACCAGAGCCCAAACCAAAACCCTGTGTTGCTTTTTTCTTAGAACATTCAACGCCAGGGAGACAAGAGTGAGGAAATGCAGAATGGGTCAGAAAAAGAGGTAAATCATACCAACTAGCCACCAGTTGGTATCAGGTGGAACTGGGTGCTCCATCTCCTGGCATTTTCTTCCAAAGAGCCTAGGAACCGCTGAGTCTCAGGAGGGAAAAAAAATAGTAGAACTTATCTGCTTGCTCCTCTCTTGCATTGGTCCAATATTGGCCACATGGGCATAAACTCCCCACATTCCACATTGCCTATTGCAGAGTGGGTCTTTTAGAGTCTAATTCTTCAAGGGCAACATAAAAAACTCAGGGCAGGAGGAGAGAGGTTGATGGTGCAGGCATGACAAAAGGCACCATCGCGTTGCATTGAGATGGAATCAGTTATTTCACCAGTGGCTCAGTAGAGCCACAAACATTTTGCCATTCAGAGTCTAGAGTAAAAGATGTGGCCAGAGGTGCAGAAGACAATCTAAGCCAAGAGAACACAAGATAATACAGAGGAAGAGTCTGTTGTAGTCAATGACAGGAATGGGGATTCACACCCCAATGAACTACATACAAATTAAATGTTTATCTAGATGAACATAGGGAAGAATTTTTAAATACATATTTATTATTTTTTCTTATAAAGTTTTAAATTTTACTTTAACACTAAGTGTAATTTTGAAAAATAGTCATTAGGAAGATAAAATTATAGAAATAAGGGGCCATAATTATAATTCTATATTTACTGACATCCTTGGTCCTTATATTAAGAACAATATAAATATCTCTCCTGGCTATGGGTATAATTCAGGAACCATCCCTTCTCTCACCTCCTAGCTTCCACTGTATTAAAGTTCTAGCTATTTTTTTAATGTTTATTTATTCTTGAGAGAAAGAGAGAGAGAGAGAGAGAGAGAGAGAGAATGAGTGGGAAGGGGCAGAACAAGAGAGGGACACAGAATCCAGAGCAGGCTCCAGGCTCTGACCTGTCTGCACAGAGCCAGATGTGGGGCCCGAACCCATGAGCCTGGAGATCATGACCTGAGCCGAAGTCAGATCTTAACCAACTGAACCACCCAGGCACCCCAGTTCTAGCTATTTTTGAATCAGCTAAAGAGAAAACTAACGTCTCTTTTCAAGGCATTCCTTCTGAATGCCTTCTGAAAATATTCACTTTTTACTTTTGCTAATTAAAACTAACCACAAAACATGTTCAATGTCAAAGAAAAAAAAATATTCTGACACCCATTAAAATAGTCAGGGGGACTTTATTCAATACTATTGCAATAGAGGAGAGAAATCAGGCTCAAATCCAAATATGATAGTGACAAGTGGGCATTTACAGCCAAAGAGCAGAAGGAAGGAGTCAATGGGTGGAAAATTCCTAAGAGGAGACACAGAGAGTAGGGAGGTTTGTGCTACACTGACTTAATAGGATTTTTACTAATTTCAGGTCAGAGTGATCAGATATCAGGGTTGGAGACTGAGAAGTTTCATCAGATATGAGAGTGATTAGAAATCAAGGGTGAGGAGATTTTCTCTAAACTGACTCTGCAGGATTCCTGCTGACGCTGCAAGATTCCTGCTAAAAACAGAGACAGAAGCCCAAGGTCAAGACCCAGTCAAGAAGAAGGCTTAGAGAAGCCTATGGAAACTTTGGTCAAGGAAAGAGCCTGAGTCACTAAGAAGGTAACTAATGTAAGGCAGCAACGTGGAAAACCCTTTTCACCATGTACTATACTAGGTCCTAGTATCAGCTCTCACTATGTGACCCTATCTTTATTAATATCTTTCTATCCTTATATTTGTTTTTTTTTAAAGGCCACAATTTGCCTTGTACATATTTTGGGCAGCTATTTCTGATATGATTTCAGGGAGTACAAATCCTTTTTAAGGAAAAGAAGAATGGGCTATGCTGGAGTGCTAATGGATTTCAGCAGGAAGCCTATCACCCAGCATTCTGCCTGAACAGTCCTCAGCTGGACAGCACTCACGAGCCCAGATGCCAAGCTGTGGACAACTGTCCCCAGGCAGCACCATCTGCTTCCCTGGGAATCTCCCTAGGCATTTCATTGGCTGCTCCAGGTTGGCCGTGAGGTCGGCCATGTGGGGAGGATACTCCTGGGAGGCTGTCTGGCTTTTCTTAACACTTGGGAGTTCATTTCCTGTCATTTAACCAGAGTTAGCATTTGATTAGATTTTCTTTCTTTGAGGACAATGGTAGTTGAGTTCTTCTTAGCAGTAACTTAGCAGAAAGTAAAACAGAGCTCAATTATCTCTCCTTACTATTGAGAAAATCATGAGGTTTTTTTGTTTGTTTGTTTTGTTTTGTTTTTCTTGTCCTTAGAACAGTCAAACACAGTGAATCTCAAAGAGTGTGTTGCAAACCTCAATTCTGCACACATTGCTCCAAGAAAAAAGGGTCCCAAAGTCAAATAAGTTTGAAAATACTTTACATCGCATCTCCTTAGAGATGCACCATGCACATTAAATAGTAATACCCTTGAGAAGTACAGTGAAAAGCAATCACTTTAACATCGTTTAACTCTGTATTTCCCAAACTTAGGAGAACACAGAATTTCAACTTAATTCAGCTACTTTGCAATCTGTAAATTGTATAACTTGCTCCCAAATAAGGGATCATCAGAATACATCAAGTCACCATGAATCTTCAAAAGGGCTTGGTAGCCTCAGGGCAGACAGTGTGGGCTGCAAAAAGAGAGGACAAATGTCTTCCATATCTTTCATTTTCTGTGGTTGTCAGAATAGTGCATGTATTTTATGAGATGGGCAGAATTCATTGGTTCTTTTTTTCCTCCATTCAACTAACATTAACCACACCCCTATTGGCCACAGCATAGTGCCAGGTACTGGGGATATAAAGCAATCCAAGTAACATTGCCACAGTTTATACTCCAACCAGAAAGATGCATATTTGAAAGTATTTGAAATGAAACGCAATGAGCATTAGAGTCAGGATTTGCCTCTGGGTATTTTCTTTAGAAGGTTCACTGATTAGCAAGAGTTCACCTAATCTGCAGGAAAGGTAAGGCCTCCCAGGAAGCCTCTTCCAGCCCACAGAGGCAGCAGATAAGTCCATCAGTCCATCGCATGGCAATACAAGACAAAGTAAAGAGCACTGAGAACAAAGATTAAAGACAAGGAACAGATCATGTTTTTTTTTTAGAGTTGAAACAGAAAACCCATGAGGGACCACCACTGCATTTAACAACTCAAAAAAATTCTGCACAATGCTAAAATAGATATATCTGAAGGACAGAGACCATTTCAAATAACTTTTATATTCTCTTAATGACACAATTATGCTAGGCACATGAGCCACATTATGAATTTTAAACAAAGAATAATACCGTATATCACAAAGTTACTAGTAATAACGTCATAGTCACACAACAGGCATTGGATGAATAAAAGAAACATTTCATTTTCACATATCAAGGATCATTTAGAGTTTAACCATTTTCAAAAGTTTCTTTTTAAATACAGCCCAGATTATAAAAATTAGGAAAGTAAAAGAAAATAGTATTTGTTGAGCCTCCTATATGCCAACCAATTTGCTAGGATCTAGACATTTATTTAGTTTATGCACTCCTCGAGGGTGGCAGCAAAGTTTACTTCAATCACTTCCCTAACCCTGGTACCTGGTGCTATGCTAATACTATTAAAAGCAAGGTAAAAATTTTTTGACTGGAGGAAAAAGAGAATAAATGAATTCTGCCCATCACATAATTTAATCCTCAGGATAAACCCATGAGGAAGATACCAAACTCCCAAATATATTCAGGAAAATATCACTTTGAACTTTTCTTAAGATTGCCCAGTCTTTGAGAGACAGATACTCAGTGATCAATTAAGTGTTTGTAACTTCTTCTAAACAGTTTATTTTACATTTCTGTTCTATATCAATGGAGCGCATCTGTCTCACCTTGTCAATTGTAGTTTCAAATTTCTAGGTAACTATTTGAATTCTTGGCAAATATATGTAGAATTCTAAGTTAAATGCATGCAGCATGCTATATTTCATAGTTAATCATGAAAATGTATCCCAGGGTACCTGGGTGGTTCAGTCAGTTACGCATTCGACTTAGGCTCAGGTCATGATCTCGTGGTTCATGAGTTCAAGGCACACATTGGGCTCTGCACTGCGGAGTCTGCTTGGGATTCTCTCTCTCCCTCTCTCTGCCCCTTCCCTGCTCACACTCCCTCTCTTTCTCTTTGAGAGAGAAACAAACAAACAAACAAACAAAAACGTATCTCTTCTTTCCCCAGATCTTGGCTAATATCTCTGATTTTCTTACTGGACCTGAACTTGCTCAAGGAACTGTCTTGGAACTCAAACATGCTCAGTGCCCAGGTTAAAGGCTCCTCCTCCTCGGCTGGCCTGAGTCTCCTTATATGCACAAACACCCTTCCCACACATACACACAGTATGTATGGTTCCTAAATCTTAAAATGGACTTGGAGAATTGTAAATCACAACAATAAAAGCAATCTGGCCAATGTATGAGGTAGATAGCCTGCCATACTCCTAGTTAACTCCCTTAGTTTTCCTTTAAAGATTCCTTTATGTTACTGTAGTGGGTTATTGCCTTCATACTGCGTCCATAATGAGGTTACTTATCCTGCATATCCAATGGGACCATCCCCTAGGTAACATATACTCTATTCTAAGAGATGCCTCAGAGGCCAACCATTTCAACCATTAAACGATGTATACTTTTAGCTCGGAAAGTGGGACTTTTGCTCCTCAAAACCAAAGATGGCATCTTAAGCTTTAATGTTTTCTGAATGTCACAGTTAGAGATGGATTATTTAGCAGGTATACTAGAATTCTTGCAAATAATGTAAGCCAATTAATTATGCTGAGCACTTAATCTGAGAAACCTGGTTTGTCTTTCTCTAAAATCTGTATGCAAACAATGATGTGTGAGATACAGATAAATGAACATCTCACATCAGTACATACATCAACTATCTCAAGTCAGAATCAAATCGCCTAGTTTGAGTAACATCTCCTATATCCTCTGTATGAAAGAGAAGTGTTAATGAGTATTGAAATGTCACAAAGTCCGGCAGCAAAAAGGAGGAAGCAAAACAAAATCAAAGCATCAGGATAATTCTTACAAACATTTTTTGCTCCCTAAAAAATTGAGGGTTGACGTTCAATATGAAAGGCAGGCTTTGAAAAGAACAGATTTTGTTTTCTCACACATCTTTACATGACTGCTCAAGATTATGAAGATCAGGTCTTTCCTCACTCTCCTTAATACGGAGAAACAAAGGAACAGCACTGGGAGTCTCCCCAACTCCCCCTTCAGGGCAGGTAGTAATTCCCCTCTTTGAAAGAGATTTTGTTCTGTGAAATCTCTATTTAAGGAGGACATGGCAAAAATCCAGGTTGTTTCCCACAAATTCAAAGTGTTCTGTGTCTTTTGTTAAAAGAGACTGACTGGGTAGAGGCTGCAGTCATCTGCAGTTGCCTCCCATTGGGTGATTGATGTCACCGTGGTGTGTGTGGCCTGGTGGGCTGGAAGACAGGCGCGCTGCTGGGGAGAAGCTCGAAGCTCCGGCCCCGCAGTGCCTCAGAGCAAGATGGATTCATGGGTAAAAAAAAATCGACAGCTATTGAAAACGGACTGATTGTTGAGACAAATCAATAATGATTTTAAGAAAATTAAATGCTGGCTGAAAGGGGGTGAAAAGCACCTTTTAAAACTCTAAGGCTTTAAAGTAGCTATGGAAGGGCTAAATTTAGGACCTCTGAGGTGATTTCCCAGACCTGAGCATTTTGATTCTGTGTGGCCATTCTCTAACTCCTTATCAGCTCATTATCTCAGATGACAGGGCTCCAGGCCTTCACTGTATAAACAATTGCTTAGAGAGGAGAAGCAAACGGGGTGGACCCAGCTATCTTTTATTCGTATCTGTGGGCCCTGAAAGGATTACTAAATGGAAGTCCTGGGGTACTGTCAGGGCCCTGACACAAGCACATACAAAGCAGCCCAGAGACATTTTCACAAAAGAAGGAAAAACACAAACACCACCGTAATCACAATCAGGGACTTTCCCCCTCCACTTTGTGACCATTTCTTACCGCACATCTCTCACCGCACATCTATCAGTCTCCAAATGCCTATTTTCAAGACATACACATAAGTGAATAAAAAAAAATTCTGAGGAATATTCAACACTTCACTCCCTCCCCAATTGGCATACAAAAGCCCTTAATAACATTTTAACTTGATTAACATACTATTTAAACCCAGCCTCACAAATTAAAGTCATTGTTTTTATTAGAGCATGGAAGATCCAAAGGGATAAATATATCTTTTGATTAGAAAATCTCTCCACATAGTAGGAAATGATGTAATTCCCACAAGCATGGGATAAAATAATACTCCCCTCTCACAGTCCTGCCCATTCACAGAGACCCTCGGAATGTCCAAGTTTGTTCTTGTCCGTGTTCACAGCTGTGCTGGCTCCACTTATGGGGGGCTTAGACACTCACTAGCAGTAAAGAGGGTGTGGGGCCAGGTCAAGGAGGACAAAGGGGAGAGCACTGTGAGGAAGTCTCTTTTAAAAAGACTGTATTGGCCCTGCTGTGTCTGCTCTAGTCCCAGTGTTCATGTTAAGGTTAACCCCTCAAATAACATACACTGATAACCAATAGGATTTTATGCCTGTTTGGCTTCTTGCAATTTACAAAGAATGTCTTTTTGTATTATTCAACTGATGAACATAGCAATCCTGGAAGCTAGGCAGGACAAGTAATTCTGTTCACCACGTACTTTAAATATTTTTTAAATGCTAAATAATTTTCCCAAAGTACCACAGTTAGAAAGAGGCAGAGTTTGTGCAAGAACTCGTCCTCTGATACTTGGTCTAGTGTGTCTTCTGCTTGCCTCCCACAATCCTTTAGCATGAAGAGACTTAGGACATTCTCAGAAAATACAATAAACTTTAAAATCACCCCCAGGAGAGAGAGGTAGATGGATTTAATTTCCACGCTTTGGTGTGAGAGAGTTCAGTGACCATAGCAAAAGCTTTGATTCAAATAAAACCTAAGCATTTATCATATGGTAGGCTGAATAATGATCTCCCAGATATGTTCATGTCCTAATCCTTGGAACCTGTGAATAATACATTACCTGACAAGGGAGACTTTGGAGATGTGATTGAGAATCTTAAAATGAGGAGAGTGTCCTGGATTGTCTAGTTGAACCCAATCGCAAGAGTCCTTTTAAGAGGGAGGCAAAAAGGTCAGAGAAAGCAGAGTTGGCAATATGACCACAGAAGCAAAGGCTAGAAATATGTAAGAGAAAAAAAAGACTGAAAGATTCTACACTGCTGACTTCAAAGATGGAGGAAGAGGGCCATGAGCCAAGGAATTCAGGCAGCCTCAAGAAGCTGGAAAAGGCAAGAAAATGTATTCTCCCCAACAGCCTCCATAATGAATGTACCACTAACATCTTGACTTTAGCCCATTAAGATTTGTGTCAAATTTCTGACCTGCAGAAATGTAATATAATAAATCAATGTTAGTTTAAGCCACTACATTTGTGGTAATTCATTGCAGCAGCACTAGGAAACCAATATACATCACAAGCCAGCTTTCCCTCTGTTAAAGTCACAAAATGCGATTCCATCAAATGGGAACTGAACCCACAACTTGCCATCTGGACCCAATGAAAAGGGCAATGATTTTTGGCTTACAGAGAAAATATCAGCTAATATTTATTGCTTAGTATGTGCCTTATAATGTTTTGCAACATGTGTGTGCACATTATCTCATTTAATCCTCATCAGAACCCACATTATTTAACCTTTCTGGGCCTTACTTTCCCCAACTACACAATGAAGAAGCACCTATTTCATATACTCTGTTGTGGTGACCAGTCCCCAAAATGACCCCCAATGATCAACTGTGATACAGGGATTTATAAATTTATGAGATATACATTTGGTCTGTTCCCTTTCCTGGCATATAGCTCCCAAAACACTTGGAATTTCCTAAATGATTGGAGTAATAAGGGCATCTTTTTAAATAATATTTGGGTTTTGTCTTCAGTTTCTAGCTTCAGAGTGATAAAGGTGACTATGTATATCTTTAGTTACTCATAACAAACCCCTTTCAACTGAAAGAAAGGGAGGAGTAGGGGGATAGACAAAACTGATGTGTTTTACACATCATAACCACAAATGCAGAGAAACAGTCACATGTATGGAAAGCCAGCCATTAAAATGTATATATTTCAGTACATTTATATCGACATACAATGTTTTGACAATTAAAATGAATGTGTCAAGTGGTTTGATTTTTCTGTAATTGTTTTACTCCCACTTCCACTTATTTGTTCCCTTAAATTATACATTAAATGAATTTTAAAAAGATTGGTGTCTTCATGTAATAATAACTTGCAGTTGGTATTTTCAAGAAATTTTGAATACTAAAATGGCCATTATTAATTTATACTATTAATTTTTACATTCTCTATCTTTAGGCCATGTGCCTTTAAGAAAACATCCAAAATCAAAAATAAGGAAATTTTTTTTAATATTTATAATAAATTTTTAAACAAGGAATATTTAAAAGAAGGTAAAATAAGGAATTTTTTAAAGAAATTAAATTTGTTCTTTCTTTTCTGCTTATGAGTCATTCAAAAGTAAATTCATCATACCAGCCTTTACCAAACTAATGTTAGAAAACAAGAAGTAGTCTATTTTTCTGTGAAACATGAATCAAAATTATCTGAATGAGTCTAAATGAGATGTCTGTATATCTCGGATCTTTTTGTGCCAAGATATGCAGCAATTTAGAACACTGATCAGTGCAGTAATACTCCTGTAGGTTATTTGTTTTTTAGCCTCTGCCACTGAGGTTCTTATTACTTTTTTTGCAAATTCTGCGTTTGATAGAGTCAAAACCAAAATATCCTCTTAGCTGCTAAAGAATATATTTTGAACATTTATTTTAGCTTGTAGAAGTGCTGAAACAAAAAGAAGGGAGGAAAAGAATACCTGTGGCTCTACAAGGACAGTCTTCGGTGTTGTGGAACACTGAGGATGTCACACCTGTCGGCTCTTATAATCCCTGCCTGCAGTTAATTTGATTTCTCCATTTGAGTCAAAATGAACTGCATAACTGAGCAACCACATACTTTCCATCTTATTAAACCAATGAGTGCGTTATACACTGTGCCCCTCCAGTCATCCTAACTGAGCTCTCCACTCACAGCCGAAAGGTTTTAATTGCATAACCAGCTGTTATTGTCACTTGAGGCCCTATGTGGAGTAATTAGTGAGAAGACACTAAGTCAACCCAAGAGAACTCTGATAGAATTACATTCTGCCCACAGATGTGCAAATCATCAGGTATGTGTGTGCAGATAGTGATCGAGATACAGCATTAGCCCCAAGAATCCCCTAGATAGCTTCAAAGCTGTATATTTGAGAATGGGAACAATTCCTAGGCAACAAAAGTTGACTCACCCAAATGAGTGCGCCAAAGGATGGAGCAATTCACATAGAAGAGTAAACACAAGAGCAACATAGAATTGTCAAAATTATATTTGAGGACAGCAGGAAGTTGAGTCTAGTTGGAGAGAGGCAGGAGTTGAATCTACAGAGTAGTTCCTTTACAACTGTGACAGGCGTACATGTGAAGCTAAGGATCCCAAATGGGATATAATGGAAGGCATTAACCTGTGTGTGTTTGTGTGTGTGTGTTGGTGCACAGATGAGATTTGCTTCCTGGGAAGACACTATTGGCAATGGATATACTGGGACGAAGTGAGATGGGAATGTACTATGAGAAATAATGCAGTCTTGAGCCAACTAAACAACTGGGAATGTTAAGTAAATAGAAACTACTTAAACTCACTTTGGAGTAATGAAAATAAAATAGCTCTTATTTAACTAAATAAACTGGAACAATTAAGAAAGAAGAAAGGGAGAGATGAATATTAGTAGTGAAAAAGAAGAGAAAATAGAGCAAATTTCTAAAAGTTAAAATATATTTGGTAGCCATCATTTTGTGTGAGAATGAGTGAAAAGATAGGAGAATGACGTCTTGATACTTAATCTGAGACTCAGTCTAGGAGCATGGGGAAGGGGTCTATACAGTTGGATATGCATAGTCTACAGTTGAAAAGGTGACTCTCGAGCTTAGAAGAGGTCATGGTTATTGAGAAAAAACTCAGTGGTCTTTACAATAGAGAAAAATACATTTATTAAGCTCTCATTCTCTTTCCAGGAACTCTGCTATGTACTTTACATATGTGGTATGTTTAATTTTTTAAAAACCCTCATAATTAAAAAAATACCTTCTACAAAGGAATGACCAATATTCAGGAGGATAAATAATTTGCTGAAAATCATAAGGTTAGCAAGTGATTAAACTGGAATTCAAAATCAGTAGATATTCAGTTTAATTTCCACCAAATCTATCTAAGTATTTTAGAAGACCTCTTATTTTTCAAGATGAATGGCTGTTGTTTAAACTAGGGAATCGTTAAAAAATTGTTTCATATAAATCTTAAATATTTCATTTTAACTTGAAAAATACATACATACCAATCTGTAGATGTTGGGCCAACAGCACTTCTTTCAGTATGGGTTTACTGATGGAGATATGTGCCTTCATAAATCACACACATAACATACCCATCATCCATTGTCTGTGATTTCTAGTTTGTGTTTCTTCAAAAGGAAAGAGAACCTAAACCCATTTGTAATGCATTATGAGTGCAGACGGTTTTCCCAGTGTATCTCTGTTACATTGCCCACACCTAACTTGACAGCAATTTTTAGGAAGTCATTTTTATCAAATCTTTCCAAAATATTCAACTTAATTTTCATAAGAAACACTTTTTCTTTTTGTACTCAAAGTTTAGCTAGCAGTTTATCCAATATTTAAATAAATATGTTACTATAGTACATAACAACTGGAATAACTGGTTTGGAAATAAACATGAGTCCCTTGGTAAGAAAACAACTCAAGTATTAGAAACAGAAATGTGCTGACAGGCATGGAATAGTGGCCTGCAGTGTACAAGGAATACTCAGTATCACCTGGGCATCAGAACTTATGAGCCATAAGGGAATGGGAGCATCAATCAACCTGTTGAGACAGTTCAGTGCAGTTCTGTTAAGAAAGCTCCTACTCTAGCCTTATGTCATGAGAATTAATATTTGGGATGATAATCCTAAATTATAAACATTTTTGAGCACATGAATAATCATGTATTTTTTTAAAGTACAAGACTGATTCCTGCCCTATGGGGAGTTTAAAATATAGTCACTGAAGTGAAAGACCCTTAATCATAAAAGAAAAATGCAAAATAGTATTTGTTGAGTACTTGTGAATACTCCCAGGCACTATTCTAAGTGTTGGACATGCATTATATCATAATAACCCTTGAGCAGGTGCCTTTAAGCCCTGACATATAAGGAAAATAAAGCACAGAGAGGTTAAATAATTTACAGAATGTGACCCATTTGGTAAGTGATGGGTTAATTTCAAACCCAGACTCTCGAACTCCACAGCCTGAGCCATTAACCACCATCATATACAAATAAGCTACCATATGCCAGGAACTGGATGGTGCCACTCATTTATTTTATCTAATTTTGATCTTCATATAACACTTCAAGATATATACTAATAGTCCCACTTTCAACATATGTCATGTCACAGAGCTGTGAAGTTGCAGAGCTAGAATTCAAATACAGATATTTTAACTTTAGTTTTTACATTCTTTAGCCTATGCATCACTGTCTCACAATATTATTTATAAATAACTGCATGCTAATCTTATGAAAAAGCCCTGACGAAAACAGAGGCAAATATATTGTATACATCTAAAAACAAAAACCAGAAACAGTTGGGATGCTTCATACAATCATGTGGTGCCACAGCACTCAGATGAATTACCCCTATTCTAACTAATAGAAAACTATTTTCTCACAAAGAAAGTAAATAGATTAAAATTAGAAAATATTTTCTGATACGCTTAGTACAGACAAAATTTAAAATTTAGAAAAGTGAAATGAAGAAAGTAAAAATGACTCACAATTCCATCACTAGATATAATGTCTATTAACATTTTCTTATATTATCTTCCAGATTTTTGAGTGTATGCGTACAGAAATTTCTCTTACAGATATTTTTTAATATGAATTGGCAATAATGTAACCGAATAATTAGGGAACATCATTATATTATGTGGAGGAGTGTTTTTGTGACTCTGTGCTTTGTTTATTATCATTATGAGTGATTAATGTGATGAGAATGTTAAATAAATTCTTATAGAGATGGGAAATATATCTTGACTTTCTCCCTATCTCTTTCTGGCTGCTGCTTCTTAGTTTCTTTGGCACATCCCTCCTCCTCTAACAGTTAAAGGCTGGTCTGCCTCATGACTCTGAACTCAGCACTTGACTCTTCTTACTCTGTATTTTCCCTAGGTTATCCAATCTACTTCCTATAACTTCCATATCACCTATGATCTGATAATCCCTCATTTGTATTTCTAGTCCATTCTATTCTGATATTTATAGACATCTCCTTGGCCTCTCCATTTAGCTGTGTAAAATCCATCTCAAAGTCAATTATTGCTATACCTCTCACATCTATTCCCTACCTTGCCTTTTCTTGCCCACACAGCTCATCAAGCCAAGACTTTGAGAAACAACTGTGGCTTGTCCCTTTCATCCATTTTCTATAGTCAATCCATTACAAAATCTATAGGCAATAACCTTCAAATCTATTTCTAATCTTTCTACTTCTCTCTAGCTCTGTCTTTGTTCAAGTACTTATCATGTCTCTGTTCAAGTAACCAAGTATGACAGGCAATAGTTGTATGTCTCACTATTTCCACTCTTAAGCCCTAACATCTCTTTTCCACATAGAAACTGAAATTATCTTTCTAAAATAAAAAACAGATCAAGCTATCCCATTGTTTAAAACTTTAGCATATTTTCCCATTGCACATAGAACAAAATCTAAACTCCTTAACATGATCTATAATGTTTTGAATGATTAGCCCCTCCTACTTCTCTGACCTCACTTCATATTCCATTCATTCCACTCGAATATTTTATTCCAGTTCGTCAAATACACTAGATCCTCTCCCAGGGAAAGAGAAAAGCAATTTAATATTATCAACAGTTGAAAGGTGACCTCTGGTCTGGACAAGAAGGCACAGACCCATTTGTCCTGATTCTTTCCCACTAGACACTATAAATCCTGGAAATAATGCAGTGGACAAGCAAAGAAGAACTCTGAAATATGGTAAGAAGGCAAATTTGCATGGAACCCCATGGCTGGAGAAACAACATAGCAGCAGAGTGCTCCGTGCCTTCCTTCTCCACAACAAAACTTGTAAGTCACTCACACCCAGGATTTTCAGATCCCCAACCCAGCAACAAAAGCCAGCCTTACTAGGTTCACTCCCTTGCTCTTAATCAATGGGAGCCCATCTGATAATATCAGACAAACCTTAAAGAACTGGCAAGAGTGATCCTTTAGGAACCCAACTAACAATTAGTGGTCTGAGGAATTTCTTTTCTTGCTTAGTAGTCCTAAGACTCCCCTTTCCATTGAAAGATACCAGAGATGCCCAGGAGGGCTGGAACAGGGACCCAGGCACAGCAAGCAGCACAGTCTAGGAAGCCCCTCTAACCATACAGACCTAAGACTTTTCTTCATTGGGATACACCTTGCAGCTCAGCCCAGAATAACCTCTCCATCCCTTAGCCAGCAGCAGCAGGTACCAGTGGGAGCCCCAGCAACAAAAGATTAAATCAAACAGCCTGAAACAATAAGGGTCTAAAAAATAATCTGCCATTGTAACAATAACCCCCAAAAGGAGGCTAGGGTCTGCATGCTAAACAGAATGACCTACTAAACAGCCTACTAAAATGAAAACTTTAATTAGGACCCAGAGATAATACAATAGACAAAACTCCCAACATACAACTGCATTCCTTGGCTTGTGGCCCCTTCCTCCATCTTCAGAGCAAGCAGTATAATATCTTTAAATCTGTCTCTGATTCTCTAACTTGCACTCCCCTCAGCAATCCCTTTTTATGACTCTCTGCCTATCTGTAGTAAGAGTACCTATAATTATAGTGGGCCCACCTAGACAATGCAGAATGATCTTCCCATCTCAAGTTTCTTTATTTAATCTTATCTCCAAGCCCATTTTGTCATGGAAGGTAATGTAGTCATAGGTTTTGAGGATTAGGAAAAGGACATCTTGGGGGTTAGTTGAAGGATGGGCCACTCTGTTTTCCACACCAATAGATTGTGATAAGCCATATTTGTATGTGGTAATAACCACAATAACCACTATGAAAACTATTCAGAGATACACTATAAGTCAATCAAGATGATATCTAAAATAGAAAAAAAAGAAGCTCAGGTAATTTACAAGAAGGCAAAAAAGAGAAATAGAAGAACAAGAACAAGAACAAGAGAAGAGAAAACACTAAAAGACAGACTTAAGCACTGAAATATCAAGATCACCTTCCAAATAAATGATATAAATGCATTTATCAAAAGACAGTGATTGAAGGGGTGCCTGAGTGGCTCAGTCGGTTAAGCATCCAACTTCAGCTCAGGTCATCAGCTCATGGTTTGTGAGTGGAAGCCCCACGTCAGGCTCTGTGCTAACAGCTCAGAGCCTAAAGCCTGCTTTGGATTCTGTGTCTCCTTCCCTCTGTGCCCTTCCCTCTCTCATTCTCTGTCTCTGTCTCTGTCTCTCTCTCTCTCTCTATCTCTCAAAAATAAATAAACATTTAAAAAATTTAAAAAAAGACAGTGATTGACAGAGTGGATTAAAAAATGAACCAACACATGCTGTTTGTAAGAAATTTCTTTCAAATTCAATGACTTAAGTATATGGAAAGTAAAAGGATGAAAAAGGGGCACCTGGGTGCCTCAGTTGGTTAAACACCCAACTCCTGATTTCAGCTCAGGTCAAGGTCTTATGGTTACGAGATCGAGCCCAGCATAGGACTCTGACCGAGTGTGGGGCCTGCCTGGGGTTCTCTCTCTCTGTCCCTTCCCTGCTCACACATTTGTGTGCACGTTCTCTCTCTCAAAATAAATAAATAAACATTTTTAAAATATTAAAAAGGATGAAAAAAGTTATACCATGAAAACATTAAATATAAAAATCAGGATCAAATTAGTATTTGATAAAGTAGATTTCAGAGCAAAGGAAATTACTGGAGACAAAAAAGCACATTACATAATGATACAAGTTATCGATGTACCAGAAAGACACAGTAATCCTAAATGTGTACTCAACAAATAACAGAGCCTCAAAATACATGAACTGAGAGCTAATAGAGCTTAATGGATAAATAGAAAAATTCACAATTTCAGTTGGGAACTTAAACACCCTCCTTCCAGAAACTGATAAGACTTATAGGCAGAAAATCAGCAAAGATATAGGAGATCTGAGCAACACAACCAACAACAAAATTTAATGAACATAATAGAACATTCCACCTAACAACAGCAAAATACATATTTTTTTTCAAGCACCTGTGGAATAAGCACCAACTTAGACCATATCCTAGATCATAAAACAAACTCAAGGTAAAAAAAAAAATTAAATAAGGCACATCTAAATAAGCCATAAATCAAAGAGGAGTCTCAAAGCAATTTTTTAAATACATATAGAATCAAATAAAAACAAAAATACAGTATTTTGTTGCTAAAGCAGTGCTGTGAGGGAGATCCATAGCATTAAATATTTACATTAAAAATGAAGAAAAAATTTAAACTAATAAAATAAGTTCACACCTAAAAAAATAAAAAAAAAACAGCAAGAAAACTTAAAATAAGTAGAAGGAAGAAAATAATAAAGAGAACAGAAGAAGTTAACAAAATTCAAAATAGGAAAATCATAAAGAAAATGAATGAAACAAAAAACTAGCTCCTCTTAAAATATACACAAAATCAATAAATCCTCATAGGACTGACCCCCCCAAAAAAAAGAGAAAGAATAAAAATTGCCAATATCAAAATATCACTACAGATCCTGCAGTCATTAAAAAGATAATTAGGGAATATTATGAGTAACTTTATGGTTATAAATTCAGTAACTTTGAAAAAGTGGAACAATTTCTTAAAAATCAAAAACTACCAAGACTCATCCAAGATGAAATAGATGCCAAAAACAAAAAAGAGTAAGAAAGAAGAAAACTACAGACTAATAGCTCTCATGAACATAGATGCAAAACTCCTTGACAAAATAATAGCAGCCTAAGTCCAACAATGTATAAAATGTATATGGCAAATTGGGAATACAATGGTATTACTTCAATTTGGTAAAAAAAAAAAAAACCATATATAAAAAAAACCCTGGAAGGTTACATGTTTAACAGTAAAAGATTGAATGCTTTCAATGTTTAATGGTAAAAGGTTGAATGCTTTCTCAATAAGAACTGGAATAAAGCAAGAATACATTCTCACCACTCTTATTCAATGTAGTACTGGAAAGTCTAGTCGCTGCAATAAGAGAAGAAAAGGAAATAAAAGGCACACAGAGGAGTAAGGAGGAGATTAAACTGTTTCTATTTGCAGAAAACATGAGTATTTATGTAGAAAATTCCAAAGAAACTATAAAAAGCCTCCTAGAATTAATAAGTTATTATAAGTTTATGGCATACAAAGTCAATCATATTTCTATGAATTATCAATGAACACGCAGAATACAATGCTAATCAAAATCCCGGCAAGGTTTTTTTGTAGCCATAGACAAATTGTTCTAAAATTTATATTAAAAGGTACAGGCCCTCGAAAAGCTAAAACATCTGCAATCTTGATTTTAAAAAGAATGAATTGAGAGGAATTACACTATTCAATTGTAGAGAGCTGAATATTAGCCCTCCAAATACATGTCACATTCTGGAACCTATAAATATATCTTCTATGACAAAAGAGTGAATATTACCTTATATGGCAAAAGTGTGATTAAGTTAAAAATCCCGAGAAGATTATCCATCTGGATGGATGTCAGTTATAATCACATATATCCTTACAAGAAAGAGGAAAGGGGAGTTTGAGAACAGACACACAAAGAAGCATATGCAGAGGGAGAGGTGATGTAAAATCAGAGGCAGAGATTGAAACAATGCAGCCACAGTTCCAGAAGCCAAGGACTGCCAACTGCCACCAGAAGCTAAAAGAGGAAAGGAAGAATTCTTCCCTAAAGTCTCCAGAGGAAGCACAGCCCTGCCTACACCATGCTTTCAGACTTCCGGCCTCCAGAACTGTGAGAGAACACATTTATGTTGTTTTCAACCACCAAGTTAATGGTAATGTGTTACAGTGGCCCTGGAAATTAATATATAATATTAAAATTTCTTATATACATAAAGTAAGACAGTATGATGTTGACAGAGGGATAGAGCTGTAAATTAATGGAACATAGAAAACCCAGAAATAGATCCATACAAATATGCTTAACTGATTCTTGACAAAGGTACAAAAGCAATTCAGTGGAGGAAGGGTAGTCTTTGAAAGAAATGGTGCTAGGGGCGCCTGGGTGGCTCAGTCTGTTGGGCATCCGACTTTGGCTCAGGTCATGATCCCACAGTTTGTGGGTTCAAGCCCCGCATCGGCTCTGTGCTGACCGCTAGCTCAGAGCCTGAAGCCTGCTTCTGATTCTGTCTCCCTCGTTCTCTGCCCCTCCCCCACTCATGCTCTGTTTCTCTCTGTCTCAATAATAAATAAAAGCTTAAAAAAAAAGAAAGAAATGGTGCTAGATCCATTAGATATCTTTAGACAAAAACAAAAAACAATAAAAACAAGAGGCGCCTGGGTGGCTCAGTCGGTTAAGCGTCCGACTTTGGCTCAGGTCATGATCTTACAGTTCGTGGGTTCGAGTCCCCGTGTCAGGCTCTGGGCTGACAGCTCAGAGCCTGGAGCCTGCTTCAGAGTCTGTGTCTCCCTCTCTCTCTGTGTCTCCCCCGCTCATACTCTGTCTCTCTCTCTCTCTCTCTCAAAAATAAATAAACATTAAAAATTTAAAAATTTAAAAAAAACAAAAACAAAACAAAAGCCTTGACGTAAACCTTATACCATAGACAAAATGAAGTTAAAATGGATCATGCACTTAAAGATAAAGAGTAAACTATAACACTTTAGAAAAATTAATAAAAGAAAATCTGGGACTTAGGGCTAGGCAAAGAATTCTTAGACTTGACACCAAAAACACAATCGTAAAAGGATAAATTGATAAATCTCATTAAATTTAAAACATTTCATTGTGATGGCTCACGTAAAGAGGATGAAAAGATAAGCTACAGACTCAGACAATGTATCTGCAAACCACATATCCAACAAACGACTAGATCTAGAATATTTAAAGAATTCTAAAAGTTCAATAATTTTTTAAGTCCAATTAGTAAATAGGCAAAAGTCATAACAGACATTTATGAATATATAGATGACAAGCACATGAAAATATTTCAACATCATTAGCAATCAGGTAAATAAATAATGAAATTAAACAAATGAGATATAACTATACATATACCAGAAAGACCAAATTGAAAAACAGTGATAGCACCAAATGCTGCTGAGCATGAGGAGAAATTAGATCAATCATACATTGCTGGTGGAAATGTAAAATGATACAGCCACTCTAGAAAATGGTTGGGCAGTTTTTTATTAGTCTAAACATACAGTTACCATATGACCCAATAATTGACTACTCTTGGACTCTTATTCCAAAAATAAATAAATAAATAAAAACCCATGTGACACAAAAACCTGTACCTGAATGCTCTCCCAGGCATTATGCTGAGGTGAAAAAGCCAATTCCCAAAAGTTACATACTGTACAATTTCATTTGTATAACATTTTGAAATAATAAATTTTATTTTAAAATAATTTTAACATTTAGTTTTGAGAGAGAGAGAACATGAGTGGGGTAGGGGCAGAGAGAGACAGAGACACAGAATCCAAATCAGGCTCCAAGCTCTGAGCTGTCAGCACAGAACCCAATACAGGGCTCGAACCCACAAGCCAGGAGATCATGACCTGAGCCGAAGTTGGATGCTCAATCAACTGAGCCACCCAGGTGCCCCAGAAATGATAAATTCTAGAAATAAAGAACAGATGAGTGATTTCCAAGGATTAGGGATAGGAGGGTGGGACCCAGGTGCCAAGAGGGAGGTAGATACGGTAATAGGCCAAACTTTGGAAAATCTCAAATGAAAAGATTTAAAAAATAAAAAATTGCAAGTTGGTCCAAGGGTTGTAGGTTATCGTTAAGCTGATTAAAAAAGAAAAAATTGCATTAAAAAAAACATGCTGAGTAATCTAACTCTTCAATGAGTATTTTAAAGTGATTTGTCAATCTACATAGATAAATTTTACTAGACTGTGAGAGTAAGCCATTTCTAATATATGTGAGAAAATCTAAAATAAACATTGTGAAGAATATTCTTCTGAAACTCTCATAGCATTTATTATGTGAATATTAATATTGTGTATTCACTCTACTATGTGATTTTTTAATTATTTAGAATCAAATTCGATAAAATGTTTTTCATTATTGCTCCAGTCTATGTAATTGTTCTTAAAGATCTGAGAACACATACAGCTGTAAGGAATCTATTTCTCTTCACACTTGACATGGGGAATACTTGTTCATATATCCCCTTATATACTTCTGAAATTATTAAATGAACATTGATTATGTCTGTGTCTTGAATTGTAAGTCTTAAAAAAATATACTGCCTTTAATGACATCATTACTACAGATTTCTTAATTAATCTGCAACTACTGTCACAATTCTACATATGCATGAGTACCAGTTTAGAAATTATTTAACCATGCATTCCTCTAAAATCATAGCATTTTAAGTCTTTTATTAAATGAAGTTTTTGCTCTCTAATACAAAAGCAATAAATTTTCATTACAGAAAACACAGATTAAAAATTAAAATGCCAACTTCTGAGGAAGATGGCAGAATAGAATACTAAGCTCACCTTATCCCACAGATACGAGATAACATCCACATCAGTGTAAATAACCCAGAAAACAACCCAAAGACTGACAGAACAGACTCTCCATGGCTAAATGTAGAGAAGAGGACACAGGGAGAGGGTAGGAAGAACAGAAACGCCGTTGAGAGCCAAACAGAGACACAGAACTACACACAGGAAAGAGAGATGGTGGCCAGAGAGAGGAGTCCCACCGCAAGCACCCCAGGCATGGGGGATCCACATTGGGAAGACAAATCCACATAACGTTTGGCTTTGAAAACAAGGCGGGGGAGGGGAGGTGCTAATTTTGCAAGTTGTTATAATTACCAAGGCTTAACATGTGACACTTTAAAAATCAGTGAGTGTGGGGTGCCTGGGTGGTTCATTTGGTTAAGCGTCCAACTTTTGGTTTCCACTTAGGTCATAACCTCAAAGTTCATGAGTTCCAGCCCTACATTGGGCTCTGTGCTGACAGTGTAGAGCCTGCTTGGGATTCTCTCTCTGTTCCTCTCTTTCTGACCCACCCCGACTCTCTCTGTCTCTCTTTCTCTCTCTCAAAAATAAATAAAAAACAAAAAACCTTTAAACAAAATTTTAAATCAGTGGGCTCAACTCTGGGAGATCCAGGAGGATGAGAGGAATCTAAGCCCGCACCCTTAAAGAGACAGCACAACATTAGACCTGCTGAGATACAGCATAGAAGCAATAGTTTGAAAAATACCTGGGGTATATGGCAGGAAGATTTGTTTACAAATCTTGTAACTAGAGGAGCAGGATCTTTTAGGAGACTTCTCCGGGAACAAAAGAGCTAGTGGGTACCATTTCCCTCCCTCACCCCTGGCCTAGATACCAGGACACCTGCAGGAACCATCACAGCTCAAACATTTTCCACCTACTTTTCCAAAAGCTGCCCAGCCCCCATGTTCTCCTATGGAAACACCCATTCCATCCTAGCCTTGGCAGGAGTTTCCTAGGTGGCTATTGCTCCCCTCCCACAGCAGACCAGCAGACCTTGATGGCACTACATGCCCCACTCCACCCTCAAGATCACCTGTAGACCTTCCCTCAGCAGGAGTTCATACAAAGTGTGTGACAAGCCTGGCGGCATTCAAGTAACCCCAAAAAGGGCCTGCGCCATTCCAAAATGACTCCTGTCCCAGGGAGAGGGGAGAATAACTACACACACTATCGACTGTGGCAACAGCAGTGGGAGGGGGCAGGCAGCTGGTCTGACTGCAGACCCCAACATTCAATGAAAGCTTCTCAAGGGACAACACAAGGAAAGTGCCCTGAAGTTTGGTGCTACCACAGCTCTGGCAAACTCCAGGTCTGACTCAACTCAAGCCCAAGTAACCTCATAGGGAGATGGGTTAAATGGGTGATGGGCATTAAGGAGGAGCACTGGGTGTTATATGTAAGTGATGAATAACTAAATTCTACTGCTGATATCATTGTTACACTACATGTTAACTACTTGTATTTAAATAAAATTAAAAGATTAAAATGAACAAATTAAAATTTTTTAAAAAATCTAAAGCAACAGCAAAAAAAAGAAGAGGTGAGATGACATAGATATAGAGAGATACAGATATAGACATAGATATAGATACAACGGGATATTATTCAGCCATAGAAATGTGATGAAATCTTGCCATTCGCAACAACATGGATGGATCTAAAGGGTATAATCCTAAGTGAAATAATTCAGTCGGAGAAAGACAAATGCCACATGATTTCACTCATATACAGAATTTAAGAAACAAAATAAATGAACAAAGAAAAAATATTCAAACAAAAACCAGACTCCTGAATATAGAGAACAAACTGATAGTTACCGAAGGGAGGTGGATGGGGAGATGGGTGAAATAGGTGAAGGGGATTAAGAGTACACTTGTGCAATGGACACTGAGTAATGTATAGAGTTGGTGAATCACATTGTACATTTGAAACTAATAGTACTGTATGTCCATTATATAGGAATTAAAATTCTTAAAAATCAAAATGCCAGTAAATCCCTAAGTGTTTCTACCCATACAAAGTCACCATTAATATATCTGTCTCTATCACTCAAGATCGTTTTTATGCCTATATATACATGTATCCATAGTTATTTTAATAATTCAATAATATATTGTGTACTATTTGATAATGTATTTTCAAATAATACATTTTAAACATCTTTCCATACAAATAGAAGCAGTTGTATACCATCTTGTTTATTTATTGTATAGTATTACATTATGTTAATGTATCATAATTTATTTAGCCAATCCCCCAATGGTTGAACATTTTGGGTTTTTTGATATTTGTTATGAGTAATAGAACTAGAGATAAATATTTTACACACCATTATTTTTTCCTTAGGATAAATTCCTGGAAGTGGCATTGCTTTATAACATTGACAAAATAACTAGGAGAAAGAATGTAGCAATTTATATCACCAATGATTTTTCAAAAGGCTAGGGTTGAAGGAATAACTGTCCTTACCTTCACTGCATTCTCACCATCACTAAATATATCTTTTTGTGTTTGTCAATTTGCAAGCAAAGAATGGTATATTGTTGTTTTTATTTTCCTTAATCACTGAAGTTGAACATTCTTTTCACCATGTACTAGATTTTTTAATACTTTTTGTCTCTCTCTGTCCTTAAACTACTTTTTCTTAGTGACTTGAAGAGTTTTATATAATAAAGACATTAATCCTTTGTCACATGTTATGAATATTTAATTTTTAATTTTATTGATAACATTTGGATGTTTATTGGATATAAATAAATAAATATTCTATTTTGTGCTGTCAAGTTTGTCAAACTTCTCTTTTGATTTGTTTTTAGATAAGGAAAGGTCTTCATTTCTAGGTTATGTAAGTAATCTCCTATCTAAAATCAGAAATTGGAAACTACATGGAGATATCATATAGTCCATCACTTTGTGGTTAAGAAAAGTTAGATTCTTGAGAGATTTTGTAAATTTCTTATGACCACATCATTAATATCTACTATTGCCAGAACTTGAATTCAAGTCTTCTATTCCTCCAGCTATTAGAAAATTAAGCAAATGAATGATCATTTTTTCCTTTTGAGAGAGAGTTAATGAGATGCATTGGCTGTCAGTAATTGAAAGTCTTCATGCTCACTTCCCATACTCTCTACCCCAATTCAGGCTACTCTGGATATTGCCTGATTCTTAGAGACATGAGCATGCCATGAAACATAACATGGGGAAAAAAAGATAGAGTCTTTTGATGGCCACTGAATTGTACCAATAGCTACAGATGCATGGGTGTAGAATTTTGTGAATGACCAACGCACCTTCCTTAAGTTGAAAAAAAAAAAAAAAGAGCTTTGCTGGTAGATGATCACCAGATACTTACCTTAATGTCTAATGGGTTAAGGCAATAAAGATAGAAAAAGCAAAAGGTTGGTCAACAGAAAGAAAGGGACTTATAATGGAAGAATCACAGTAGTTGTTGTTAACTGGCAGAACTCTGATGAGTATCCTTGGCCAACACATGCTCATTGGATCTGGCAACTACTTCTCTCCGATTCTGAACCATTGCACTTCCTTAAATTTGGCCTACAAAGAAACATTTACAAGTCCTCATCCTTTCCATGAGGTTGACAATATTAAACATGCAGTTCTATTCTTAGGATGCAGGGATTAACAGAGGCCAACCTTCCTCTCTTGCTCTTGCCAACCAGCTATGTGGTGAGTGCCAAGCAAAGACCACGTGATATTTTTTAAAAAGACAAACATTAAAACCAAGAACAGTCTGATTTTTCAACCTATACCTCTCCACCTACTCAGGCAGCATTGGTTATTAAGATTTATTTGATCTGCATTGAAGCAACTCCTTCAGTGAAGTCTGAAGGAATGTGAAGAGAAAGGCATAGCCAGTGACTGCTGAATCTTTTGCTCACTGAAATCATCTAATGAGGACTGTGTCGCTGTTTCAGTGCTCCTCTGAGAAAGCAGCTCAAAAGGTCAGGGCAGAGCCATTTCCCGCTTATCAGAATTAGCAACCATTGTCCAAGAATTTGACTTTAAAGTGCTCGATTATCCAGACAGAGAGGGAAATTCTCCACGAGATTATAGGGAGGGAAAGTGGTTTTGCTGTGACCTGGTTAAAAACCACGGCAGAATGAAAGGCAGACACAAGGAAGCAAAAGGGCTGACCTTGCAAAGAGTTATTGGAAAGAAGGGGCCACATAACAAATAATATTTTTAGATGAAATAGAATAAATCAAAAACTTTCTTATTCATTCACCTTATTCGCTATGTATATGGGGTATTTTTAAACAGCTTAATCTCTGAACCAAACTAAAATTATTTTCCCTCTTCCCTACCCCCCCACCAAATCTTTCTCTGAACCATGGTTGCACATCTAATTATAGCATACACTACTTAGTGCTGTGATAGTAACCATTTTAAGGAGATGAAGATTCTCTTTGCTCAGTAGGGGAGGGATAAAAAGGTCTGGTTTTTCAGGAAAATATAGATTGCCAAAATGAATGTGGCTTGAAATAAAATCAGCTTTAACTCTGCTGGAAACCAGCCCTATGACCTCTTGCTTCCCAGCCCTCCACCACCACACCCACAGGCCTCCATTTCATGTTTCACCCTGGCGGGTCCCCAGGATACCAAAGCTACAGATCTCCCTCCCATTAGCTGCTGGAATCCAGAATATCCATGGCAACCGGTCTCTAACCCCAGGGAGAAGGCAGAAGAATTGAAAGGCTCCATTCTGTTTCTACATCTACAGCTCAGTGAATTGACAGCTTGGTGGTTCCCTTAGTTCCATTAGATTAGGATGCACTTTCTCCCTTCCTTTGTGTCATCTTTTTACCTGTGTAGGTCTCAGCCAAGGTTAAGCAATTTTTCAAATGAGTATTTCCCCCCCTCTCCAGCTACTTCTGCACATATCCAGAAACATATTCCTTAAACATTCCTGGCTTTGCAGTATTCTTCTAAATAAAACAAAACATAGTTCTGCTATTGGTCTTTTTACCTTCCTAAAAAAAAAATCCCACGTTTGGTGTGCACATTGTGCAAATTACAATGGATATCTGATTTCAAACAAACCAAGTCCTTTGTGCTACAAGATCTTATAAAAACCAGCAGAGAGTTAATAAATATATACAATTTTATCATGAAATTAAGTTGTAGCATCAAATAACTATAATCACGTTTAAGTGATTGTTTGTGCCACAGATATTTAGACGGGGTAACAGATTGCACAGTGCTCTCGCTGTTTGCTGATGGAGCCTGAATAACTAATTTGCACTCCATGCCCTGTGGAATGGCAGCTGAGTCCCCAGTGGATATGGGGAGAACGTAACAGAACAGACCATTTGGTCTGCAGAATCAAAACGAGGCAGAAATGTTATGTACGGTATGTAATCTAGAGTCATATGTTGCATCTACAGTTGCCTAATAATAGGATTGTAAAAGGATGTCAATTTGCCAGTCAGTGCTGCTTAACCCTTTTGAGTAAAGTGGACCCTTTAATAAAGCCAATGAGAGCTAGACAGTCTCCTCCCAGGGGAATGTATGTGGGAAATGGGAAGTTATACGTGGCATCTCCTGTTGCTCAGTTTTGGCAGAAGCCAAAATATATGAGTAAACTGTATATGAGTATACAGTTGGCATCAGGGACCCCTCACATCCTAAATGGAGAGGTCACTCCCTAAAACAGTACCTGGGAGCACACCAAGACTTCTGAAAGGGTACATGGCCACATATAGTTTTAGGAAATTAATTTCTGATATAGATATAGATATAGATATAGATATAGATATAGATATAGATATAGATGATACAGATATAGATATAGATATATAGATATATACTTCCCTACCCCCCACAGAATTCCTTTTTCCTTTTTTCATGAGAAAGGCAAATGTCCCACCCATCCCTAACTCAACTCTGGTGTATTGTTGGGTTGTGAGCAACTCCATGATCCCAAAGAGACGATATACATATCCACGTCTGTTAAGTTGGTATTCATCAAGCCCCAGGTTTTAGTCTTGCAGCATATTTCATATGATATCAAGAATAAAAGGATGGCAAATTCCAAGTTTACTGATAACAAATTAGTATTATATCTTTGAGTAAAAGGAATATACAGATAAAGTATCATATTTTCTTGAACACTTATTCAGATTAAGAGAATTTTTTAGTTTTTGTACCAAAATTATTGAGTACTCTAATTATCTGTTCGATTTTTACTGCTTACTGTCATTCATTAACCTCTTCTCTCCTCTGTTACTCCCTGCTACCATGTAATTCTTTTATTTTTTAATTTTTTTTAACGTTTATTTATTTTTGAGACAGACACAGAGTATGAGCAGGGGAGGGTCAGAGAGAGAGGGAGACACAGAATCAGAAACAGGCTCCAGGCTCTGAGCTGTCAGCACAGAGCCCGACACGGAGCTCGAACCCACGAACCATGAGATCATGACCTGAGCTGAAGTCGGACGCTCAACTGACTGAGCCACCCAGGCGCCCCTACCATGTAATTCTTTTATTTGGATTTACTTAATGGGAATGCATTATAGATTTCACTGCAAATAATGCCATTAAGTGTTACAATGAATCTTTTGTAACCGCATACTTACTCATGGCCCAATAATTTCTTTTACTGCCCTTGTCCACCAAACCTTCACTCATCCTCAAGACTTGAAGAAGAAAGAGGAGAAAGAGGAAGAGAAGGAAAAGAAGAAGGACCTCATCTCTCTCTAGAAAGCATATTTCTGATAAAAGTTTACTTTCATGGTTAGGATATATTTATCAAAATATGTAATATTTTTATGCATTGACCAACTATTAACTGTTATGATAAAACACTTCAGAAGAAATTTTCTAAATAGCACCTAATAGTTACAGGAAATGAAAATTTTTGTATTTTTATTGAAGAAAAGTATGATGGGAATAAGACTGATGGAAAGTTTAAAACTATATGAGGAAAATTATTTGGGTGATGTAAAATGAAAAAAAAGTTCAGGGGGAAAAAGAACAATGTAACACCTTCTATTAAAAAATTTATTCATTTTCTTGTGGGAGTAGTGGTAGATCATGGTGATTTATTTAAAAGATGGTAGTAGGAAACAAATTACTATGGCATTTAAGTTCTATTAGGTATGTTTAAAAGAATCATGTAACACTTTTATTTTAAAATATTGATATTTACAATAAGCAAAAATTACAACCTTTGGTATTATTTAAATTTATTATTAAAAATTCTAGACATCAACATAAAATGTATAAGGAGTACACAGTTCAATTTTCAAAATAAATTTAAGTGGTCTGCAAATCAGAGAGTTGGAAGATCAGTGCCCTGAAAGGTTGTGAATGGGTGTGCAAGTGTCTGCCCATGACAGACTAAGAGAAAGTGGAAAGACTGAGTGAGGGTTTTTTGGAAGAGATTTCAATATGAAGCACTTCTTTCTCCTCACTCCCCATGAGGGAGAGTAGAAGACTTTTTTTCCTCACTTGAACAGGTAAGAAGTTGTGGCTCCAACTGCAGCAGAGAAGAGAAAGGGTAGTGTGGGGAATCAGCCACACTTCCAGAATTTGGCAAGGCAAATGCTGACCGAATTCTCTACCAATCAGATGTGTACCTCATAGAAGAGGGTTGCACTGGGTCATCCTGAGAGAAACTCTCTCCAGAAGCCCTGAAAGAACAACACAGAGGGACAGATAGCAGGAACCAAGGGCTATGGGGGACTGAGGGTGAGGATGATGATCAGATGTGGCCACCAGAGCAGGAAAGCCTGAAGTCAAGGAAATGCAACTTGGCAATTCCCAGATTTTAGAGAAGATCTCTAAAAATAAACAAAAGATCCCTATGAGAAAAAGGTCAACTTTGATCTCTCATAGCCAGAGAGCATCAACACCAATAAAAAATGAACCAGGGGTGCCTGCGTGGCTTAGTAGGTTGAACATCTGACTTGATTTCAGCTCAGGTCATGATCTTGTGGTTCATGAGATTGAGCCCCATGACAGACTGCTGTAGAGCTGCTTGGGATTCTCTCTCACCCTCTCTCTCTGCCCCTCCTCCACTCATGTGCATGTGTGCTCACTCGCTCTCTCTCTCTCTCTCTCTCTCAAAATGAATAAATAAATAACATTTTTAAAAAAATGAACCAGAGGTGGGGCACATGGGTGGCTCAGTCACTTAAGTGTCTGACTTTGGCTCAGGTCATGATCTTGCAGTTCATGAGTTGGACCCCCGTGTCCAGCTCTCTGCTGACAGCTCAGAGCCTGGAACCTGCTTTGGATTCTGTGTCTCCCTCTTTCTCTGCCCCTGCTAATGTTTGTTCATTCTTTCTCTTTCTCTTTCCCTCTCTCTCTCTCTCTCTCAAAAATAAACATTAAAAATTTTTTAATGAATCAGAGGTAAAAAAAAAGAAAAGAAAAGAAAAGAAACAGAGGTAAAGTCTCTTTTCTTTTTGTTTTACCTGTTTCCTTCCCTGGAGGGCCTTCAAAAACAGCTGGCCAATGAATAAAAAATAGAGAATAAACTATTCCTTCCTGCCACTGGAAGATTCGAAGATTCATTAAAAGATTCAATAAAGAAATTCAATAAAATATTCCAATCTTTTATTCCCATACTTTTCTTCAATGAAAATACATATTTAAATTTAAATTTTTATTTTCTGTGAACATAAGGTACTACATGTTTAGAAAATTTCTTCTGAAGTGTGTTATTGTAAAACCATTAATACTCATTTGATCGAGTATAACAACCAGTAGGGGTGGAGAAAAACAAATTGGGAGTTTTTTGTTATATGATTAATAAATTGGACTGAACTTTTTATTATCTAAATACTACTGGGAAAATCTTGAGTCCTAACCAAAATTTCTTCCAATAAGTGGAGAATAACAAGAAGAGAGAATAGAATTGAATGGGATAGTAGTGAGAGCTTTCAGCTCCCACCTGACCGAACCCAGCTTGTTCAATAAACTCCACATGCTTCCATCAGCAGGAAAAGACTACACATACATCCAGACTCCCTCTTGAGAGATGGGCTATGATAAGGAAGGAAACTTCGTTAAGAGGGAAGGGACAGCATTAAAAGGAAGACTGAGTTGATACAATATTTATCTGAAAGAGACATTAGAACTTGAAAATAATGAGTTGATTTAATCAGCTAAGTTTAATTTTTTACCCTTTCAATACCAGGACTGGGGAAAAGAAAACTGACACAATTGTATCAGTTATAAATATAAAGAAAGGTAGAGGCATCTGGGTGGCTCAGTCAGTTAAGCGTCCAACTTCGGCTCAGGTCATGATCTCACAGTTTATGAGTTTGAGCCGAGTCAGGATCTCTGCTGTCAGCACAGAGCCTGCTTCAGATCCTCTGTCTCCCTCTCTCACTGCCCCTCCCTTGCTCTCTCTCTCTCTCTCTCTCTCTCTCAAAAATAAACATTTAAAAAAATAAGAAAAGTTATACTTTTGTGCATATAAGTTTTACATCTAACTTACATCGAGCATATAGAGCATTATTGAAAAATCAGAAATAGACAAGATCATTGAGAGATGTGTAATGTGAGAAAGGGATGCACAGGAGACAAAATAAGACCAATATCTAAGGGGTTACCCAAAGGAAAGAGCCCATAAGGGACAATGAGAATAAGCAGAGAAAGGATAAAAATGGAAGAGTCATGAGTGCCAAGGAAAGAATTTCTACATGGCAGTGGTCCACATTCTCAAATGCTAGCAAAAGTCAAGTATTGTATGAACTGAAAATGTCCTTTGGGTTTAGCAACAAAAAAATAGTCAATGGCCTCAGCAAGAGCAGTTCAACTGGAGTGGTAGACACAGAAACTAAATTGAAGGAATAGATGTAGGAAAAGAAAAAAAAAAAAAGTCTAGCAATAGAGATGCTTGAATGTAGACAACTCTTTCCAAAAGTCTGTCAAGGAAGAGGATGTGATAGGTTGCATTTTATTATTTTTATTTTTTAACTTAAAGTTTAGTTAACATCCAGTGCAATATTGGTTTCAGGAGTAGAATTCAGTGATTCATCACTTACATCCAACAACTAGTGCCCCTCACAATGAGCCCCCTCCTTAATATCCATCATCTAGCCCATATCCCAACCACCTCCCTCCATAAACCCCCAGTTTGTTCTCTGTCATTAAGAGTCTCTTGTGGTTTTAAATTATTCACTTCCCTTACTAATCCCTGTAGGACAGAGGACTTCTCCATCCTATTGACCCTAAGCCTAGTCATGTAGCTGGCTTTGGGCAATGGAATAGTGAGTAGAATGAGAGGCAGTAGTTGGAATAGAAAATTTTGCCCAGGAAAATTTTTTTTCTTAAAATGGGGAAAAGTGAGGCTTATCTAAGTGCTTATAGGAAACAGCCAGTATGAAAAATAAAAACTTAAAGATGCAAAAGAGATGGGATTATTATGAGACAACAATCCTGAGAAGGCAAAAAGGGACTGACTTCTAAAACAAATGAAGACAACTTGCCTATTGGATGAAGGCCACCTTTCCCATTAACAAGAATTAAGGAGGAAAAGATGGATGTGAAAAAAAGTTAAGTTTTCAGGTTAAAAGGCGGCAGAGAGTCAAGATGGCATTTAATTTTTCTGTGAAATGGGAAGTGAAGTCAGTTGGTAAGGGCCAGGGAAAAGAAAGACAGGGAAGGAAAAAGAAAAGGGAAGTGGTATTTTGAAAGCATGGAGGGTTTTTTTTTTAAGATACTCTAGAGGACTAGGGAGAGCATATCAAGGACCAGGGAGAACACTGAGAACACAAGTGAGGTTGGTAACCATAAAAGTTTATGGTAACAATATTCACAGTTGTGTGATTTTTCCCCAGCTCCACTAAGGATACAGATCTAGAAGTGAAGGCCAAGTGGAGGTTCCATTAGGCACATGGGATGGAAGGTTAATTGGCAGGCACTGAGGATACTGGCAAGAAGTACTAAATCCAGTTTAGCTTAAATATCAGATTTTTGCACATCTTTAGTTTTCCTATTATACTGGCTGCCTCAGTGTGCATTATACACTACCTCCTTTATTACCTGCAACAACCTTGGGATTATTACATTATAATTACTTTACACACATAAGAAAATTGAAACTCAAAGGTATTACATAATTTCACCAAGATCACCCAACTAGCAAGTGACAAAGTTGGAATTAAACCCAATGTTGTATGACTCAAAGTTCAATAGACTTTTTCCCACACATCACTGTTGCTTCTCCTTTTTTTCATCTTCATTTCTCTCTTCCCTCCTACCTTCCTTCCCTCCCTCCCTCTTTCCTTCTTTCTTTTCTTCCTTCCTTACGTCTTTCCTTTCTTCTTTCTTTCTAAACTTCTATAAAACCCCTCAGTTTAAGACTAAAATTGCCATGGGGCGCCTGGGTGGCTCAGTCAGTTGAGTGTCCAGCTTTGGCTCAGGTCATGATCTCACGGTTCGTGGGTTCGAGCCCCGTGTCAGGCTCTGTGCTGACAGCTAGCTCAGAGCCCGGAGTCTGTCTTCGGATTCTGTGTCTCCCTCTCTCTCTAACCCTCCCCTCATCATGCTGTGTCTCTCTCTCTCAAAAATAAATAAAACATTAGAAAAAAATTTTTTAGAAAGACTAAAATTGCCTGTAATAGAGATTCTCAAGTAGAAGTCCAAGTTGCTAATGAAAATGTAAAGCTTCCATTTAGGATTTCTAATTTCTTCTCTAAAGACCTCTAGCCATACAAGCTCTTGAAAGAGAAGCCTAGTTGACAACCCATCCTCTTTCCTTCCTCACACCTCTTTTTCTTACACTTGTAAGTTTCCCTGCTGAAGAAACGATAAACTGAGGAAACCATGAACTGAGCCCTTACACCACTTTGAGCTACCAGCTTCTCCTAAAACCCTTAAATTGAAGAATAGGTTCAGCGGCACCTGGGTGGCTCAGTTGGTTAAGTGTCCAACCTCAGTTCAGGTCATGATCTCGCAGTTCGTGGGTTTGAGCCCTGGGTCGGGCTCTGTGCTGAGAGCTCAGAGCCTGGAGCCTGTCCTTGGATTCTGTGTCTCCCTCTTTCTCTGCTCCTCCCCCATTCACACTCTGTCTCTCTTTGTCTCTCAAAAGTAAGTAAACATTAAAAAAAATTTTTTTTAAAAGGAACAGGTTCCGGTTGCAGTGTCAGAACCACACACACACACACACACACACACACACACACACACACACTGACAGCTGCCAGGGCTATTGTGTGTTACATGACTTAAGGAGCACCACTCATATATTCTATGTGAATGATGCCCCAGAGACGTATGTAGCATGCATCAGCCCTACCAATCTCCTTTGTATGAACTTGTTACGTTGTCAATGCTCAGTTGTCCACATTGTAGATGGGAGGCTTTCCAGACTGGTTAATCTGAAAATATTCTAATACTCAAGCTCTTGAATTTACATCCTTTTTCTTTCTTACTCCACAAATTTCCATCTCATAAAATTAATCTGGCACAAAGTCATGCTTTGCTGCTTTGCCAGCCATGCAATTTTGGACATATTTCCCTTAATTGGGTTATCCCAAAATAGGGGAGAAACTACTAGTTACCTTACAATACTGTCTTTCTTTCTTAATACTGATATCTAGCTCTACCTTATAAATAATGGAATGTTGATATTTTGGATGAGAACAATGTCTCCAGGGGAAAGAATTGATTCTCCAGTTTTCCTTGTAGATAGGTATGGTCACATAACTAAATTTTGGTCAATGAGACAAAAGTGGAAGTATTGTAAGCAACTCTCAAGATGTAAAGGAAGCTGACTCAGATATCCAATTTTTCCCTCCTCCCTGGAATGTGAAGGCGATGTCTATATCTCAGCAGACCACTTAGACTCTGAGGTAAACTCAAGGGTGAGAGCCATTTTCTGAATATGATGGTACCAAAAGGAGTTAGTCCCCAGGGACATCACAAAACTGCCTGGTTCAGACAGAATTCTTTTCTGAAAGAGAAAAAAATCCTTGTGTTTTGAACCCACTGTGTTTCAAGTCATTTCAAGTCTCTGTTTCTTGCAGTTGAACACAGTTCTCAAGCAGTAAGGAAAACAGGTGAATTCAGCCATAGATTTCCATTCCATTAAAACTAAACAGATCTCATTTACAGCTAAGATATTTTATGAATGATTCAAATGAAAAAAAAAAACAATATAGAGCAAAAATCAAGTAAATCATATCCAGAGGGGAAAGTACTTTTCTGTTCATTTTATCTGATACTATGTTCTACACACAAATGCTAACATTGCTTTGGGTATTTGTCCTTCCTCCCCTTCCCCTCAGCCTCAAAATGGCTAAGAGTTTCTAAAGCTCACATTGAAATTTGATAATCTCTTCATTTACTGGGATTTAGGCTATATAATTCAACCCTCAAAATAAATTGGAATAGAAAATATTTCTTCACAAGGATTGGCCATCCTTTCAGTTGATTCTGAAGTTTTATTTTTTTTTTATATTTTTACTTTTAAGTAATGTCTAAACCCAACGTGGGGCTCAAACTCACAACCCCAAGATCAAGAGTTGCATGTTCTACAAACTGAGCCAGTCAGGTGCCCCCTTGTTTCATATTTGAATAAGGTAGTCAAACCAGTTGTTTATCCTGAGGACAATGGATTTTAAAAAATTGTATTTTCAGGTACAAAGTTCCAGTTATAAAATATGTAAGGTCTGGGGATGTATTATATAGCATGGTGACTATAGTGCATTGTATATTTGAAAGTTGCTAAGAGAGGGGCACCTGAGTGGTTCAGTTGGTTGAGCATCCAACTTCAGCTCGGGTCATGATCTCACAGTTTGTGGGTTCAATCTTCACATCGGGCTCTGTGCTGACAGCTCAGAGCCTGAAGCCTGCTTTGGATTCTGTGTCTCCCTCTCTCTTCCCCTCCCCCACTCACACTCTGTCTCTCTCTCTGTCTCTCTCTGTCTCTCTCTCTCAAAAATAAACATTAAAAAAAAAGTTGCTAATAGAGTGGATCTTAAAAGTTCTTTTCATAAGAAAAAATGTAACCATGTATGGTAATGGACATTAACTAAACTCATAGTGGTGATAATTTCACAGTATATACATATATCAAATCATTATTTTGTACACCTAAAACTAACACAATGTGATATGTCAATAATATTGCATAAAAAATAGAAAACATATTTTCCAAGTGATAGGTGTTTCTGTCATGGACATTAGCATTAAAAGAAATTTACTAAGTTCAAGAGATTTTTCTCTAGGCTACCTAGTAATTACTGTTGGAACAATAGACACAGGTGTTAAATGACAGAGTTCCTATAGCATACCCATTTCAGGGTTCTCCTAGATATAATGCCCAAGTCATGAATAAGCATCGCATAACATCTGCATGAGCTGATCCCAATATAAACCACACTGGCCTCTCACTTTTCCTGAACACACAGGATAGTACAGTGCTCTTCTTTAGAACACTCTACTTTTTCCCCTTTAGTCAAGTATAGCCACCACTGAAGAAGAGAAAACATGTACCCCAGGTTCTGGCAGTCCATACAACTGCTGGAAAGTCCTCACTGAGGACGTATACTTCTTCCCCTACAGAGTACCAGAGTGTACCAGCATATTCTTATGCTCAAGAATAGCAGAGCCTCTCACTGGTGGGCACCATAGCTGCTCTTCAACTCCAACCATCCTGCCTAAGAGTTCACCTACCTACCACTTCACTTCCCTGTCAATATTTCAGTCTTCAAACCTAAATGTCTCCAGGTCCCTGCCTCTCCATCTTATTGCTAATATGCCATGTTCATAAGCCATTCGTCTGGATATCAGCTGGGAAAAGGTCCTTGTTATCTAAATCCAAACACCTTAATCTGCCATTAAAAGTTTTTATTGGTGTGATATCCATGTCTTCAAATTACCTCCTCCCACTCTCCTAAACATAGCTAGGCTTTCATCAAATTGATCACTTTCCTCCAAATCTACCTCTGTGACTCAAGGCATGATTTCCCTCTGCCTGGAAATCCAATGAGCTTTCTTTTTACATACTTACTATATTGAAAACATTTGCTATACTGGGAAGTACTACATAAATGAAAGAAAGATTTTACTTTGTTTTGTTTGAGATGTAACGTAGTCTAGTGGGAAAACTATGAAGCTTCCCAACCTACCACATCGGAATATATCTGCTCTCTCTAATTGCCTATTTAATTGCCTGACTGGTCAACCAGGCTACGACTTCCAGTCTAGTTGAGGGCAGGGATTGTGACTACCTGGTTATTTTTGAATTCCTACTACCTGACAGACTGTTTGACAAATTTGGTGAATGAATAAATGTTGAATGTCTATAACAGCTTAGTAAGTTGCAGAAGTAGAATTCAACCTGAATCTTTGACATAGTTGCCTTGGGTCTATTTATTTATCTGTAAAATAGCAAATTGTTTTCATACAAGAAACATAACTTCTGCATCCAACCTGTACTTTTTCTGAGATTTCCTCATAATATAGCAAAAGATCTTTGTTCTCCCAATGAATGATGGCAATGCAGAATAAAATATTGAGGTTATAAAACATTTAATACAGCTATGGTATACACTAGGTACTAAATAATATTGCAGGTAGGAATGAAGGAGAGGAAGGAACAAATGAAAAAAGGAAGACAAGATAAATTAAGTCAGAAAGAAAAGAAGATGTAACAGAAACTGCTAACTGTTCCTGATACCTATTCTTCCCCTATTCCATAATTATGAAAATTTTAGCTGGGTACATGGATGGCCATGGTAAGGACTAGTTTTCTAGCTTCCTTGAAACTAGAAACAACCATGCATTTAAGTTGTGGCTGATATGTAAGACAAGATTTGTGGACCATCTACCTGGAATATTCCCCCAAGAAATAGCTGGATTATATCATTTGCTAATCCTTCTTCATCCTGCTGCATAGCGTGTGGTGTCCCCATCTCAGACTACATCCTAGGGATGACAGAGAGGTGAACTAGAAAGAGACTGGATCCCTGAGGACTCTGTGAAGCAATGCCACCATATCAGAACTAAATCACTTACTACCAGTGTTGGTATGACAGAAAAATAAACTTCTACCTTGAGAGTCACACTTAAACCTACACCCTAATGCACAGAATCAAGAAGAAAGGATTGGGAGCAGACACAAATGAAGAAAAATAGGCAGCAAGGAAAACACAATGCCTGCCTTCATGATTCCTTCCCACTAGACATATAGTCTAAAGGCAGAATCCACAACTCTCATTTTATGGAAACATTATGAGGTCAAAAAGAAAAAGTAGCTACTAAGAGAGTACTTGTTTCCTTTTTCAAAAATCACCCACAGCAAAACTCTTGTAGATAAAGGAAATTATTAATCTACCATTATCAAATGAGAAGTAAGGAGGATAGTAAAAATTGACTTGAAATGGTAAAGGAGGAGTGGGTGACCAGAGGATAAGCTGGAGGAAAGCTCTTAAATCCTGCTTTTATCTCTCCCAAGCCTTGCCCAGAGACAGTCTTTGCCTGGTGCTTTACTGAAGTGGTCCCAACCCTAGCCTCGTAGTAACATCAACTTAAGGCCAATGCTTTGTGTGTCTATAATGTTAATGAAGTTAAGTGGGGACTAACCAGCTGTTCTAGAGCTTTCACTCCTCAATCCTACCCTGTTTAGGGCAGAACTGTCTTCTCCCAATGTTACTTCTCCCTGAGTGTTTAACAATGAAAACTGAACCCAAGTGTTAGGTAAAATGCCATCAATGGTATCTAGCTGGAATCTACAGCAAGGGCATGAGCTTAAAAGAAAAAATACCTAGACACCTGAGGAGCACAATTACTAAAAAGACAACAAAAGGAATAATATCTGAAGTAGAATTGTTGGAATGACAAAGGATTTAAAATAAGCAAGGTTTTAAATACCTTAGAGAAGAGAAGTTATTAGTAATGTGAAACATCAATAGAAAGTCATAAGAAAACGAGCCCACTGGAAATATTATGAACAGCAAATATAACAGTTGGAATTGTTAAATAGAGCAATGGGATAAACAGTAGGATGCAAACAGAGTAGAAATTTGTGAGCTGGAAGATTAAACTGAGAAACTCTCCCAGAAGGAAATTGGAAAAGATAAAAAAAAAATATGTACCAAAAGAAAGCTGGATCAACATCTTACTATCTATGAGAATGTTTATCTAATGTTATACAGAAAGTGTAACCCAAAACCAGGACGCAGATCTATTGGACCACCAAATCTATTCTCTGAACCTCTCTGTTTTAAGCTCCTTTGAATAAAACTTTCAAAAGTAGGCAACAAAGTAGGCAAAGATGAGAGAAGAATAAACATAGCTCTTACATGGGTGCCCCATTACTTCTACACATTCAGGCAAAATCTCAAGGTATTGTTAGATATTAGGACATTTATGCCAAGGCAGGTTGCCAGTATGAACTCCTAATAATTTTTGCATCATGCTACCTAAAAATCCACTTTGGCAATGTCTCAGAAATTAGGCAATGGCCTCTTGACTGTCTGTCAGATGAGAATAAGGAAGGGAAGAGGATTTTATCTCTCTATAGCTCTTGTGCATATAGATATACCCTTAAGGGGAATGTTATACACCATAATCTATGCAATATTGGACAGTGAGCTATCCATAGACAAAGACAATGCCTGGATCATAGAAAGTAGTCAACACTGTGAGTTAAATTCAACCACAATACATACAGAGAGGTTGTTACACCACAAAGCGTTGTTGGAATGAGAAATGCAGCTCTCGTCAGAAAAAAAATTAAGTATTAAAAAAGATAAATGGACTCAAATATTAAAAAATAAGAACTGTTGTAGTAATATTATAGAAATATATCTGACATACCACTATGAACACAGTGATTTTGAATTTGATTCAAAGTATAACTATAGACTACTACATGATTTTCATGATAATTCATCTGAAGCATTTTTTCAGATTGAACCAAAAATTAAACTTAGTTACAAAGAAATCAACAAACATGGTTGGAACTTCATCTTTCAAATATACTATAATTTTCAGGCCTCAGAAACCTGACAAAATATTTTTGTTCACTTTTCAAACATTGAACAAACAGGCTGAGGAAAACCTATTTTTAAAAAATCAGCTCTTAAAATATCCAATATCCACAAAAGTTTCAATGGCTGGACATCTGTTTTCAAAAATATCAAAGGGTTGACTCAGATCTTCCAAATACACCTGCATGTTGGGCACAGTTAATAGAAACATTTGTACGACAAGTTTGGGGGTCTTTTTCTGCATTGGCAATAATTTTCTGTACTTTCCCCTGCTGTCATCAAAGCAGTTTGTGTCTGAAAAAGAGCTTCTTCTACATAGAACTCAGTTTCTCCTTCTGTCTGATCCTGCAATGAAGTCATCATAATCTTGTTTTTATGATGCCACAGTCTGTTGCCATGAAAATTATTGCAATGCCATAAATTTGGCATTTCAACTTTACAGCAGGATCAAGGAGGAAAAGATGCCGAGGTTGTTGGGAAGGAATGATACAAGTGCTTCTGGTAATTAGCGGCAAGAACATGGAAATAGTAAAATGCACGGAGAGAAAAAAAAAATGGATATATGGGTCCAAGTCCTTTCATTTAAACCACAAAACAGCTTCACATGCTACCCATGAAGGTTTTAACATATGGCCCCTTTTACCATTAATTATTGTGTGCCCATGGCAAAACCAGTGGATTTCCATGCCCTTCAGAGTGTAAGCATCTGTTCTTTGAATTAACACCAATACTCTGGACGAGAGTTTAAATTTGTGAGACACAGTCACTAAACTTTTGAGAAGTAATTGAAATGTCACAGTTAGAGTGTTTTCTCTACCTAATTAGAGAATTTTTAACCTCAGTTTTAACATGGATTTTATATTACTTTGAGGAATTTAAAAATGAAATTTTGAAGATCAAAGGAAAAACACTACTTCCAGATTCATGAATCCTCGAAAGCAATCATTGTGTGTTTAGCTCTCTCTGGTATATGGCACGAGGTCCTCCTTTTTTGACATTATCATTTTGATTCTGATCTCATATTTGTGGAGGGACAATAGGATGTTCTTGGCAGGCATAATGGGAGAGACAAGAATTAACCTAAGTACCTGGCACATAATACATGTTCAAGAACTACAAGTACCTTACTGACACCTGATCTTCAGTCCAGTGCTCCTTCAATTCTATGACTCATTCTAGTTTCTGAAGTACTTTGTAATGGCTTCATTGTCTATTCTAGTTTGGCCTTCAATCTTGAACTTCCAGGTCTATACTTTCTTAGCTTTTCTCCTTTGTCTATGGCCAATGTCTTCTCTTTTCAGGTTCATCCTCTCCTACTTGACCATTAAAAACTGGGGTTCCTATAGACTCTTCAAAGTTTATCAAGGTCCTCATCTCTTCTCCATACAACATCCCCACCCAATGTCAGTCAGATCCACAGCTTCAGGTAGCATCTTGATATGGGTATTGATTATTCACAAATATATGTCCTGTCCCAGGCCTCTCCTCTGAGCTCATGACTTGTCTTGTATGGCACGCCCATTAGGATGATTCAAATGCAACTCAGATTGAACTTTTCAAAACCAAGTCTGCCTCTTCCCCTATGTCTGGCCCTGTTCTATGTCAGGAGATGGCACCATTGTACAAGCTGAAAACCATGAGCGCTTTTTGCACTGTACATATTACCCTAGCGATCTTCCATATCTGTCAATCTTACCTCCCAAACAGCTCTCTGGTCCGTGTATTTGGCAGCATTACACCACACATCACCTCAGCTTATGCCAGCCCCTCAGCAGTAGCCTCCTAG
This sequence comes from Cryptoprocta ferox, assembly GCA_028646485.1. Classification (NCBI taxonomy): domain Eukaryota; kingdom Metazoa; phylum Chordata; class Mammalia; order Carnivora; family Eupleridae; genus Cryptoprocta; species Cryptoprocta ferox. Next base: position 102,256,840 of record CM053574.1, read on the forward strand.
CTGGTCTTCGACGTCTATTCTGATCCCCCCTATAGTCTTCTCTTTATACTGCAGCTAGAGTGATCTTTTCAAAATCCAAATCAGAACACACTATCTTCCTGCTTAAAACCCTCACATTATCTTGACATAAAGATCCAATCATGAATAGGACTTCCCTGAACCTGTATTATCTGATTCCTATCTCCTATTCCAGCCACTAAGGCTGTTTCAGATCCTCTGATGGGTACCTCTTTCCTTTTACCCTCAGAGCCTTTGCACATGATGCTGCCTTTTTCTGAAATGTTCTTCCACCTTCCATACCCTTCAGCTCTTTGCCTAGTTTATCCTCATTCATTCTTAATTATCACTTGCCCCAGGAAACTTTCCCTGAATCCAAATAAGTTTACTGTATTATAGTCTTTCATAGTATCACTTTCTTTCCTTCAAAGCATGTGTGTCAATGTATAATTACACAATTTTTAAAACAGCTCTTTAATTAACTATAGTTATTTAATATAACTATACGCCATATGAATATAGGCAAGATAACTGTTCTTTATTCCACCTTATGTTCAGCTTTTGGCACAGTACTCAGCATATAATACATGCAAAAGATATTTTTTGAATTTATGACTGATATTCTGATCGCAATTTATTGAGATATTATCACAAGTGATATTGCAAAACTTCTTTTTAAAAAATACACACCTACCACACTATCCAACAATTCTACTGCTAGGTATATTTTACATAGCATCTTCATGTACAATAGCCAAAAAAACCATTGCCCAGCAACAGGTAAATAGATAAACAAAATGTGAACTATCCATATAATAAAATACTACTCAGCAACAATAAATGCTCAAAAATAGGGGTGCCTGGGTGGCTTAGTCGGTTGAGCATCCGACTTCAGCTCAGGTCATGATCTCACGGCTTGTGAGTTCAAGCCCCGTATCAGGCTCTGTGCTGACAGATCAGAGCCTGGAGCCTGCTTCAAGTTTCTGTGTCTCCCTCTCTCTCTGCCCCTTCCCCGCTCATGCTCTGTCTTTCTCTCTCTCTCAAGAAATGAATAAATGTTAAAAAAAATTTTTTAATGAAAAAAATATATATTTTAGGCTCAAAAGATATTTTTAAAAGGAATGAACAATTGATATACCCAACAACATAAAGAATCTCAAAATCTTTATGCTGCATGAAGAAGCCAAATGCAAAAAAAAGTATATGCTGTATAATTCCATTTTTATAAAGTTCTAGAAAATGCAAACCAAACTTTAATGACAAAAACTAGGTCAATGGTTGTCTGGGAACATAAAAGAGACAGAGATATTGCAAGGGGGTACAAGAAAACTTTTGGGGGGCTAAAGGAAATGTTTGTTATCTTCATTATGGTGACCAATTCATATATGTATACATAGTCAAAAATCATCAATTATGTCTTTTAGCAAAACACAGTTGTTTGTCAATTTTAATAAATTTGCAAAAATGGTATAAATTCAATAGGAATCATTAAGAGCTGACTGCAACTTGTTCAGACTTAACATAAACATACGATGTATTAAAGATAACAGAGGAGGGGTGCCTAGGTGGCTCAGTCAGTTGAGCATCCGACTTTGGCTCAGGTCATGATCTCACAGTTCATGAGTTCAAGCCCTGCATGGGGCTCACTGCAGTCAGTGCAGAGCCTGCTTGGGATCCTCTGTTCCCTCCTCCCCCGCTCCTCCTCTGCTCATGTTATCTCAAAAATACATAAAAATTTTTAAAAGGTAACAGAGGAAAGGTATGAAAGATATAAATTTCAGGAGTTTGCTATTACTTCGTTATTTAGTCATTTGCCAAATGTGTTTTATTTCTCATAGAAATCAGGAAAATAAAGCAACTAAGAAATCCTAGAATTTGTAACTAGAAAACAACTTTAAAAATAATATTCCCTCTCATAGCTTTTGGGTAAATTAAAGATAACAAACAAGATATTTTTACTTACATATTCACTGGAGGTTACTAGAGAATATCATGACTGGAGGTTACTTGAGAGTCTGTAAGGATATATTCTATATAATGTGTTTGGAAAATGGTATGACCAGAAATTAAAATAAATTAGGAGAAGCACAATTTTTGAAAGGCATTATTTCTAACACTAGCAGTAGTAAACAAGTCTCCCAGTCTTTAACTTCTTTTCCCATTAGTTTTCACTGGAGTCTAACAATCTGTGTTTAAATAAAAGCTCTGAGCATTTTTGCTACAGGCAAAATTTTATATTCTCTTAGTTCTGTGATATGGAGGAGTCAGCCATTTCAAATTTTTGCAGACTAAATAGAATATTAATGGCCCTAATGATTTTTAAATACTATTTGCAAGGTTGTTTAAAATGACTGTGTCATAGTAATGATCAATAATATAATAAATGTGAAAATACTCTGTACATGGCAAATGGCTACCTAAGCGTAAGTGAAGAGATGAAAATACCCCCCCCCAAATTATTTTCCACTTGAAAGACTAGAAGGAAGGTAAATCATAATTTACTGAAACTGAGAAAGTATTAAAAACAAAAACCAAACCAGCATAGGTCACTTGAGAAAATGGAAGCCTTTGTCAATTGTTTTAAACAGGAATAAATTATTTCCCAATTAAGAAAAGAAACCATTCTGAAAGTATACAACTTTTTTTAAGGTCCAGAACAAAATGTTCTTTCATTATCTTCAGTGCAAGAATCCAAAATCTAGAACAATGTTGGCCAATTATTTTTCTAGAACGGTTCCACAGGAACGAAGAGTTTCAGAGTCAAATAAGTCTCCGTCACTCTGAGTTAAACAGTTTAAAGGGCTATTAGAGTAATTTTCATAAACTCTAAGGTGATTGCAATAATGTGAAAGCTACTATAAAGAGAAAAATATATTATGCGGTCTTTCCAAACTTATTTGACAAGAGAACTATTTTTTTCTCAAAGCCTGTCACAGGACTGCAAAAGGATTTTAATCTAAATGGCACTGAAGGATATTGAATGGAGAATCTCACCGATGTGCCCTGAGAAAAACAAAACTTAATGACTGTGAGACCGGTTACCTCTAAATGCCTAATTTATGGAAAATTGAAGCTTATCTTCAGACCAATGAGCATCTGCCAAGAATCTCTCCCCATCTTCTAGCCAATGAACTCGCTGCATGGAGCCAACTGGACCACCCCCCCCACACACACACACACTTTTGCACTCTTTGCGCATAAAAGCAACCTGCCCAAAATCCTATTGGAGTATCCTATAGCTTGCTTCATTTTGCATGTCCTAAATTGCAATTCCTCTGCTATTCCTGAATCAACTTGATTTCTGGAAATTAAAGCTTGCTTCAATTCACATCTTTTCTTTTAGTTTGGCAGGTCTGACATGGTCAGTCCTTAACCAGAAACACTATGAGTCAATCAGTATCGATGATTAAGGAATTCAGGAAACGCCGTGAAGACTAGAATATATGAATCTCATAGAAACGTGGTATGACTTTGACGACATTGGTGTGAGTGAATGAGATTGCTGATTACTACAGCACTGCATAAAAGGAACACTGCAGAAAGAGTAACCATACAGAGAAATATGGGCAATGCTTACATCCAAATAGAAGAGCGAATTGTGGGAATAAAAGTTGCTACTATGTTGGCCAAATAACTCCTATTTAGTGAAACCCCTTGTGTGAAAATTCACAGCTCCAATTCAAGCAAATTCCAAAGCCCAAGATACAATGAGAACCCAAGAACCTGTGATAGCTGCAGGTAAGTGTTTCTCAAACTGGTAATCTTGGAGCCCTGGCCATCTGTGTAACTTCTCTATAGAATCTGTCCTTCTGAGTCCCTTCTTAGTGCCTTGTGCAAAGTGGCTGTTCCTGCACTCCTCACACCTCCCTCAGCCCTCCTCACCCTCTTCAATAGCCAAGGAAACTCAGTCACTTTCAAAACCCCACCCCAGAGCATAGAGGCTGTGGGAAGTGATTCTCCTGCACACAGCTTCTGTATATGGTTCAGCAGTAAGTGCACTGCACCAAGACCTCTGGCCAGAAGACCAAATGAGACCCAAAATCCAATCTGTGTTATATTCACCAAGCCACATGCCCCAACATTGTGCTGCCTCAGTCTGGAGGAAAAGGGTCTTTGACCTTCGCAATAAGGCACTGGTTACTGGCCAGGTTTGTACGTACTATTCTCCCTCCATGCAAAGGGGATGTCTTTTTCTAATTCTCACAGTGCCACTCTACTAGCTTATAGCACCCTGCCCAGGACTATTAGCCCTGATCCCCTGATCTGATATTTCTACTCTCCTGCCCAAAAGGTGCCTTGTAGCTCTGGTGACATGAATAAAGAACTCCTCTACAGGGCAAAAAACATATATCTGAACCTGAATCTGTTAGCCTGGAAAAGCTAGAAGCTTTTCTCTTCTCCCTGCCCTTCCCTGGGCAAATGGCAGAATGAGTTAAGAAAATGAAACAGGACTGCTGGAAAGTCCAAATACAAGAGGATATATTTCACAAATAAAATCCCTGTTACAGAACCTACTGGCATAACCCAGCCTCTGGATGGAAGATTCCTCAGCCAAGCATCCACTCTTTTGGTCACTCAACATAGCCAGGAAGAGGTTCTGTGATCCAAACAGGGCTGGCTGCTGGTGGTGGAGAGAGGGTATTTATTCTTAGAGAAAGTGAATACAGCCTGGGCAGGTTCACCACAAGAAATCTACAACTATATCTCTCTAGCCTTGAGAGTAATAATATTTTTTATATAAGTTAAACAACCCTGCGTCTTTAACTTTCACATTGGATTTTATAGCTCAACTCCCTGAACTATAACTTTCATATGTATCTTTTTCAAGTTTAGAGTCTCATTTTAAGTGTGAAACTGAGAGTTTTATAAGCACTTTGATAAAGATGTATGTGGGGGACTTGGTGGTTTGGCATGGTTTATGCCTGTTCCCAGTTCCTAATATCACACATACATTCTCTCTCTCTCCCTCTCTCTCAAAATAAGTAAATAAATAATACTTAAAAAAACATTCTCACATTGATACCTTATGGTCCTCCAATAGTAGTCCATAAAGGGAAAAATAGGCAAACCCTTCAATCAGGAGGCTAGCTTTGTGGAGGAGTGATTCCCTCTGACCACTTCCCAAATTTCTCTATGAGTTCTTATTCTCACCTGTATCAAGGAATGATCTGGTCAAATCCATGACTCCCAGAATAATATTTAAGGAGGGAAAAGCAAACAAACAAACAAAAGATTCAGTTAGACACTGACAAAAGAATGAACTTTACTCTTTTCCAGAAAGATCAAGGGATTGTGGTGCTATACGGTCCCATTTTATGATATATCCCTAATATGCCTGCTTGAGGTAGTGTAGAAAGCTTGGGCTGAAGCAAGTCAGTGATCTGAAGGGCTACAAGGGAAAGAAGAAGGGAGAGAAACTTCTCCTATGCTCACCAAGACCCCCAGGCACTGGGGCCAGCAGCAAATTCCTTCAACTTTGTAAAAACACAGTTTGGTAACAGGCACTGAAGGAAAGTGAGACATCACAAGGTGTGACAGTGGAGCTCTGACAACACAAATGAAATGAGAAAGGCAGTCAGCCCAGGCTGGCTTCTTTGGAATTTCAGAGAATTCCCGATGCTGATTTCGTCCATGTTCGAATTAGTTTAACATTCATTTCCAATGACCTCTCTGTGTGCCAGGACATTTTTCACTCATCTCCAGGATGTCCGGCTAATCGGAGAAGGCCCCACTGAAGGAAAGAAAGTACACCCCCTGATGACCCACGTAGGAGCCAGATACCTCTGTCCTCATGTTCGTGGAATCCTCAGTAGCTTTCTTCCCACCAGCTCAATGCAAACCATTTGCAGCTGGGCATTCCCCTACTTGTGAAACAAGACTGTCCTCTCAGCAGAGCAGGACCAGTTTGATGAATGGTGGCAGAGGGCTAAGGTGGAAGTGGATTTTGATCACCTTGATTGCAAGAATCCAGGCGTTTAAAGGTGACCTAGATGGCTTAACCCTTTCTTATCTGTGCTACAGTAAATTATAGAACAAAAACAACAAAAATTGGGCATACTCTGACACAGAGTAAAAGATAAAATAGGTGATTTGCTCACTGTTTGAAGCACTGTGATCACATTTAAAATTACTCCTTAGAAACTATATTACATAAATAGTTCATTAATGTATTTCAGCAAAAAAGAGTCAACATAAAAGTATACAGAGTAAAATGTGTATGTCCTTTATTTACCCCTAACCCACTCCCAATTTTCTCCCCAAAAGTAACCAAATTTACAGTTTTGTGTATATGCCTTTACTCACTTTTCTAAATACTGAATAACAGATTTTTCACAAAAATATTTTTTGGCCTGTTGCTTTTTTTTTAATGTGAGAGTACATCTTTCAGGTCCTTCCATGTTAGTATATAAAGGTCAGCTTCATCCTCTTTAATGGCTGCAGAGATGTTGTGGTTTGATATAGTAGAAGATTATCATTTTGTTGTCATGGCTGAAAAGAGCTTTGAAAAGGAAATATATGATTTTCCAGGTTTTGGAATAATTTTTTTTTTTTTAATTAAATGGTCGCTTCCAGAGGCACACTTAAACTCCAGTCACTGAAAATATGCTCAGCAAACTGAACCACAGAGTTCACTGCTCCCAAAGGCAGCCTGGTATGGGATCTGCTTTGTACAGTGGCTGGTCTTCAGGGGAGCTCTTTGGGTAGCAACTCTTTGCAATACTTCCTTGAAACTGATCAAGTGCAAATGATTTCCAATCCTGATAACTCTTTATATATAAGCTGTATTCAACTTTGACCCTGTGAGTCCTTAATAGAAAGAGAAGGTTGTTGAGAGAACAAAACAGAAACAAGAAATAGAAGAAGAGCAGCATTGATTTGTTAGGTTGATTTACCTGACAGTGCTAACTTGCTTTCCATAAATTCTGGAATGGTTACGCAATGTTTCATTAAATTATGTTGGGTTGATTGGGTTACTCACCTTATTACAATATTGGTTCTAAACAAGTTAAAGATTCTTTAACCTTTTTGGTAACCAATTTTCAGTCATTGCAGCAGAAATGTATCATGAGGAGTTTTCTAGTAGTTTCCTTTTCTTTTCAAGGAAGTAAAATGAGTGTGAAGTTTAAGGGAAAAAAACAACAACTGTGTTCTATATAACTGCATTCTATGACACCTCAGGATCCTACACTTTTAAGTCAAAGTATATTGTAGCTTCTTCCCTGGAGCAAAGAAGATAATCATTTCATGTCACCTTGTAATGAATTAGCACAACTCTTTGATCAATGAAATCAAAGGCTATTGATAGTACCAACAATATAGATGTTAGAAAATTTTGCATTGATTTAATGCCTGAAGTCAATCAACCTTTCACCATTCTATTTCCCTTCCATTGCTCTTGCAGACTTGGATAACATTCAGATTCTCAATCACCAGAGCATCCTCTAAAGAGAAGAGTAGGCTCCACTGGAGAGTCTAGTACTTTACAGCCACCGAATTTGAACCGTCAGAAGCAAGAATGGGTAACTTCATCATTAAAAGAAAATTCTTCCTGCAAGGAAATGTCAAAGCTCAAACGGTCATTGCACTTTGAGATGGCTTTGTTTGTAGAACTTCCCAGTTTCATACTTCTTACAATCTACTGTGGCTACTCAAAGACAATGGTCCATGGTGGCAACCAGGCTTACAGCCAGGATTTGAGTCTGAACGCAGCTCATGCTCTCCTCCACATTCCATTTGTTCAAGTAACTTTTCCAGGGCTATGCAGTCAGACCAATTATCTTAGAAACAAGCAATTATAACCACATTCACAGCTCCCTAAAAGGGTTAGTGCATTCCAGTAACAATTTCTCATGAAAGAAAACAGTAATTGAAAGATTGGCAAGGCTACTGCAATAGACTAAGACCTCTGGAAAGACATTTAATAGCACAAGTGTGTGCCTACACACACATACACAAGTCCACTTGTTTTCCCACTAGAGGAATTTGTCCTTTCCACCTAAATCCATTAGATATTTTGTGGATGGGGGAGGGGAAATATAGGCAATAGGAAACAAAATAGATAAAGCTACGGTTGGGATTCTGAGTTCTGATCATGCATTGTTCTTTAGTATCTGTGTCTGTTCATCTCTTGCTTACATATTGTTGAAAGGAAACCACAACAAAATATTTGCAAAATATTATTCCTGAGATAATACTTGTGGAAGTACTTTAGAAAAGGTAAATTGTTCTAATCAACCGAAGGTAAATGTAATCCTTTTTGGACTAATTTTAGCCTAATTCACATTTTCATCAATAGAGCACAGCACTAGCTTAACCCAGGCATGGCACTTTGAGGCAACCAAACCACCCCACTTATCTAGATGTATTGCTCTAAACTAAGAACAGCCCCCAGATCTCAGCCTTAACTGAACACAGCACAAACACTAACATGCACACGTAGCCTATGTGCATGTATTCAAATCCATCCACATAATGTTTCAGATCTAACTGCCCAAAGGCTGTTTTTTTAGTACTAGGTAATACATTGTTTGAGGGTAAGAACTTACTTATCTGGGCCTTCCCCACAACACAGACTGTGAGACTTTGTACATCATCTCAATCAGCAACTCAGTTGTTAAACTGATTAACTGTCAGACGTTCATGATAGGTTTTCAGATTCGGGACCTCTGAAATGACATGTAAATATATTCTTTGAGTGGGCTGGTGAAAACATTGTCCACAAACGTTTGCCTTTGCCCAAAGGAAAGAAATATTTATTTATGTATTATTTATATATATGTATTTATGTATTTCTTTCCTTGGGGCAAAAGTAAATGTCAGTGGTATACACACACACACACGCATATATATATATATATATATATATATATATATATATATATATATATTTGGGCAGCACAGCCACTCAGCCACTCATTCCATTTGGTTCTGGAAAACAAAAAAAGCAAACCCTTGTGGGAGAGATGGGGACGTCTGACCTTGCTGCTTTGTTTTTCATGCATTCAACCAGAGTATTAGGACCGAGGGGAGACAAAAGGTAATTGAGCTGGGATTCTGGGGAAGCATTTTGTAAGTGAATAAAAGGCCACAGTGATGAGTTCAGTGGCAGAGGGGGTTTCCAAACACATCTCCAGAGAATCTGGAGTGAACCTAAATAGAAAGGCTTTTTTTTTTTTGTCAAAATGCATAAAATGCTAGGTTTAATATTTGTCTCTTGCCCACGCATGGGTAACACCGGTTTTCGGCTTGGACCAAAGAGCCCAGCCCGGGTGCCTGGGCTCCCTGCGCGGCTGAGCGAGGGAGGAGTGCCATCTACTGGCCACAGGTGCAAGGAGCACCCTCCACGTCTTCCGGAGCGGAGCCTTGGAACAAATCATGAATCATTTTGTCAATAGGGCTTTTGGAAACCGGCTGCTCCAAAGTTAGGATCCAAAAACAAATGATGAAGTACATGCGCTTTTTCCATCCTTTCCCTCTCGTTCTCCTTCCCCAAATGTTCTTGGGAAGTAAACGCAGAGGAAAAGAAATAGAAATGTTCCCTTAGAAAAGCAAGGAGTGGTGGAATTTGGTTTGTCTGGGGGAGAGAAGAAAATGGGGCTGATGTCTGTTTCTGCAAACCAGGATTTAGAAGAGACTTAAACTCATGTTGGGCTCCATCTCCTCCACCCCTTCTGCTCAGCTAGCTAATGAGGGTGCTAATTAACTGGGGGAACATGGGTGACATGGAACTTGGGACAACAGATCCGGCCTGAGGCTGTATTGTGAACCCTGTCAAACCCTGGACTAGAGATGCTTTCACTCCACAGTATAGCAAAAGCCCCACCTTCCCCTGCTCCCAGATTTCTGCTAAAGGACAGTCCTGGAGTCCCCCAGAACTGCTCACAGCTGACAGGTCCCCATTAGTATCTCTATTCCCACCCCAGGACAGTTTGATCTTCACCACCTTCCTTGATTTCCAACCAGAGAAATTTTCCATCACGAGCAGATACACCTTTCCCACTGTGAGCTTAAGCTCTCTTGTGAAGTCCCCACTTCCAACAAATCCAAAGGACCACCAAATTCTCCATTTCAAAGGACTGGTATCAGCAAAGCCAAAATTCACTACAAGACCCAAATTAGGAACAGTTTCTTAGCTCTCATATTAAATGAACAGAAAAACAAATCCCTTCTGTGAAGTATCTGATGTGGGACTGTCAAAATGAGGAGTGTTTGCTCACACACACTAAGCACAGTGGCATCAGGTTAACAAGCATGGCATGAGCAAAATAGTTCACACCATGACTTCAGTCTGCTCTTTTCCAACAGTACTTCTTCCTGGGGGTCTGAAGCCAGTGCCCCTCACCCACCCTGCTTTTCTGAGAATAAATCTCAGAGGCTGGTACTTCTTTAATGCCACAGACAGAGTAACTATCTCAAAAAGGAGAATCTCTTAAAGAGAACCAAAATCACATGTTTTTAAAGGAGGTGATGACTGTTTCTCTAAAAATGAGACAAGAGACATTGTATTAGGTTGTCTTCATTTTGCCAAATCTTCTTAAAATAAAAATAACCCCAAGAAATAAAGCAAAGAAGCACACTGCAGATGTATTTTTCAGCCTTTCAAAACATAGGAGAGGGAGCCATACAATCCAATTGCTTGGGTTTGGCTTTCAAATGACTTGTCACCCAGGAACAAACTCTATATGAAAGAATCAAGCAGGGATGATTCTTAAGATGGTGATTACAACAGAAAGTTCTAGCACACCTATGACATTAAGAAAGTGAAAAAGACCTATGCTTTATATGACACCGTGTCCCTTCCTTCTTTCAAAAACTCTGCGATGTTTAAGAACCTCTTTTTTTAGAAAACTAAATCTTAGCTATCTCTAGCAGAGTCACTTAATGAAGCAACACCTAAATACTGATGTGTGTGCAGTGATGTTGATAAAATGGGGATGTGGGCCAGCAGGAAGGAGGGAAGTGTGTTCTGATGTATGTGTCCATAGGTGTTATTTTTGTGATAACCACACCTCTCTTGTTAAATTATCAGCTCCACCTAGAAAGAAAGACTTTGTTTTTCTTCCTACTCCATGGTTTAGGCTCCTAAAGCAGTGCTTTCTGGAGGGCAGGAGCTCAGCAATGCCTTATTCTAACCAGCTCAAACTGCCCAATGTCTAAGCAAATCCATACTCAAGAGAAAAGCATGAAAACAACCCTGCTGGCTCAGGGAGGTGCTGAAATGACTATCTCAGACTCAGAATAAGGTAGCTCATGAGCAAGTGCAGAACAACTGCTCCCATTTAGGACCTGGATCCCCAGGCAGCTCTTCCCTGTGGCCCCTGCATCGCCTTACCAACACCACCTCTCCATGTTGACCTTGCCATAGATGGGGTTCTGCTACGGGCTTTGTAAATTCTGCCAGTTACTCCCGCCTACATCTCAATCACTCCTGAGCATGAAGTGTTATCTTGTCCTCCTGGATCACTGAACTCTGTTCTTGAACAATGATCAGCCACCTGGTTGCCTGGACTGCCAAACACTGTATTCTCTTGTCTCTCTGACTCAGACTGATGGTCACTTTCATCTCACCTTGATCTCCATGGATGCAAATGATTTGCTGATGTTAAGTGATAATGTTGTGGTTCTTTGCATGTCTTTGTATGCCTAGTGCCTGGGACATAAAAAAGATGCATGTATGATAAATGTGGAAAAACAAATGAACAAATTAATAAGTGGATGATATTAGTATTACCTAATCACCTCTTGGATGGCTCTCCAGAACCAAGTCATCCCTAATAGGTACACGGCATCCCTGGTGCCAGGCTCTCCTGTCCCCTGCCTTCCTCTTGTAGATAAATCTGGAGATAAGTTACTGTTCCAAGTCTGCCTTCCCAGAGCCTATGGGCAAGTGTTGAACCGGCTTGTGTGTCTTTCAGAAGTGCCATTCAGTCATGAGAAGACAGCCATACTTCTGGTGAGTTTCCAAGTTGTGGCAGATGAGAGACATGTTCAGACCTAACATCCCTTAAGACCTACCATTTTATTTTGCCAACACTCATAGATTACTTCCTACTCTGTGCAAGACAACCATTTACTCCTTATAATAGATCTATGATTATCATCTCATTTGACCTAAAACAGACACAACAATGTTAAGTTAACCGCCCAAGGTCACTCTGTGACAGTGTGCACACATTCTAATTCTCTACTCCACAGTGACTCTCCATTCTGTGACCACCCAGTGGCTATTCTAGTCACCCTATCAAGAAAGAAGACAAAGACAATTCGACACAACCCAAATTATGAGAAAACTCAAGTTTACACCAAATAAAAAACTGGTCTTCATCTATTCTCTGCAATAATGAAATACTATTTAAATCAGAGATGGGACTAGGCCATGGCATTTTTCAGCTGAGAGGTAAGATTAAAGCAGTAGAGATCCAGAATAAGGGCAGATTAGCTTTAAGAAACAGAATTGAAAGGGGGCGCCTGGGTGGCTCAGTCACTTAAGCTTCCAACTTTGGCTCAGGTCACAGCCATGACATGATCTCATGATTCATGAGTTTGAGCCGATCCCCACCCTCCCTAGGGCTCTCTTCTGTCAGCACAGAGTCTGCTACGGATCCCCCTTTCCCTCTCTCTCTCTCTGCCCCTCCCCCAATTGCTCACGCACACGCATGCATTCTCTCTCTCTCATAAATAAACACTGAAAAAAAAGAAGAAACACAATTGAAAGGTAGTGATGTCTTTGTGGGGGAGGTGTTAAGAAAGCAAGCAGAGCCTAGGATGGCTCCAGTATGCTTAGTGCTGTTGACTGAGTGAGGATGGCACCTTTAATAGAGGTTATGAATATAGGAATAAGAGTGAGTTTTGACAAAGAAGGAGTGCAGGTGATGACTTACTCTTGTGTGGGCTGGAAAACACACAGACGTTAAGGCATGATTTTCCTGAAAACGACAAACACTGTAAAGATAGCACCCTTACAAAATTATAAAACAATTTGAAAACATTTTTGATTCATAGAGATTTCCATTTACTTAAAATTTGATTTCGTTCTGTTTACAGTACCTCCCAAATATATCATGGAATGTACAGTATTGCACATTCTTTCATGATTTCACATTTTTAAACTTGCACATGGACATGATTATCCCTGCAGTGTTGAGGCCATACTTCTGGCCAAGGTAGTTCAGGAGGCAGAGGCCCATCTGCACTCCAGACTCCTGCTGATCTCCCCGAGGATCCAGGAGACCAGGCTGTGGCAAGGGAATGCCTGCCAGGCAGGCCCCAGGTGTGGGCAGCACGCTCAGATGTGGTCTGCACTTCACCCAGGATGGTTTGGGCCAGCTGGGCCTTGCTCAGAGGGACTCAGGACTGAGACCAAAAAATTGATTTAAAGCAGGAGTAAGGAATCTGGAGTAAAGGAATCACAGGGTCTAATATTAAATGCATTGGCTGCTCCCTTAGGACTTCAATTGGCAGTCAGTGGAAGTGATGAATTGTTGCAGAAATATTAGAAAAATTCTAGGGAGGAGCAAGTCAGATAACCTCTTTCTTAGAGGAGATATTTCAGGCCAGTACAATATGCTACTGACCCACTTACATGTTTAGTATCATGCTTCCCATGCAGCTCGCTGTCTGCGGACTAGCACTCAATTCTTTGCACTCATTCCACCTCTTGCCTTCTCTACTCCAGCCACCCAGGAGGCTCATGTGCAGGGATCACCTATGATCCCCATTACAAACAATCCGTGGACACTGCAATACATTGTCATTAGGACCTATGTTGCGTTTATTCTAATTTCAGCACGGCTGACCAAAAGTGTCTCCCTAATAAGTATTTGGAAGGCTAGGATTAAACTTGAATTTCATATTTTTTCCCATTTAAGAACATCTCATATAGTATATTATATATATCTGTACCAAAAAAAGTACTTGTTAATCTGAAATTCAAATGTAACTGGGCATCCTATATTTTATCTATTTTACCCTATGTTTAACCCAGTAGGTCTCCACATTGTTTCGATTTTGGCAGCTTTGGGGCTGAAAAAAAAATCTCTACAATGTGTAAGAGTCCATAGAAGAGGCAAAAAAACAAACTGCTGGTGAATATAATTTTATAAAGGACTGGGAAATCATCTCTATTTAAACTCTGCCAGAATCTTCTCTTCCTGTTTTCCTGATCTTAATGAATGGCACTACCAATCATCTGCTCTGAAATTCTGGGAACTATCTTAGACTCTGCCCTTGTCCTTAGCTCCCACCTTCATGGGGCCACAAATCCGCCTCCAAACTAGCTTTCAAATTCACCCCTCTCCCTTGGCATTTCTGCTCGAGCCTCTTAGCTGAAATACTGCCATACTCTTCTGGGGGGTGGGGGGGGTTCTCCACCTCTATCTGACCCTATTACAGGGAGCCTAGAGGTGCAGATCCATCTAAAATCCAAATCTAATTGACTCCCTTTGCTTAAAGCTATTTAACAACCTACTCTTGCTCCGTGTCCAGGCCGTGTGATGTGTCTCAGTGCTGTGCAGAAGTCAGCCCACACAGGCTCAGGAGAGCCACCTGTGCATGCCTCTTCTCAGGTCTGCATTTGGGGACAATGCTGATAGCTTAAAACTGGTCAAGGTAGGAATATTTACACCATAAGAAATCAGCACGCACTAGAAATCAAGGCCTTTTTATTATTTTTTTAAATTGAATAGTTAATAAACATTTACCAGCCCAGGATCGCCTAGGTCTTTTAAGATACATTCAGCTACAAGAAAGAGAAAATGCAACCAATAATAGATAAACCACCAGTGCTTCTCAAAATGTGGTCCCAGCCTAGGAGCAGCAGCAGCATCTGGGAATCTGTTAAAAATACAAATTCTCAGGGCTTACCTTAGACCTTTTGACTCTGAAACTCAGGGATTGGGCCCAGTAGTCTATGTCTAAACAAGCACTCAGCTGATTCTGATACTCACCAATATTTGAGAGTTATTGACATAAACCCATGCTTGCAAATGTTAGTGTATCTACATTAACTGGATAGCTTGTTAAGACACAGATTCTGATAGGGTGGGTCTGAGGTGAGGCCCCTGCTGCTGATTCACCAACCACATTTTTAACTAGCAAGGGCTTAAACCACAAAGATATGTGTAATTTATTTAACAAGAAGACTGGAAGCAGGCAGTTCGGGACCGTCTCACTGGCTCAGTGACATCATCACGCACTCTTTCTATCCATTCAAGTGGTGTGCTAACAAATTGTAACACCTAGCTGGAGTCGGGGCACCTGCTGATCTGTAGCATTTTGATTTGCAGCATTTGCCAGTTTCCATGGTATAAATATTCCCATAATAGTTAATTTAAATCTACTAATATGATGCTAACCAGTTTGCAAAATCCTTACAAATGTAACAATCAGATCTCATAAGCCAGGATGAGCTGGCTGCAGTACACCACTGGATACAGACCTGTGATCACAAGGTAAAGGGAAAATACTATTGGCGGGGATGACAATATTCTGAGCATGTGAGCCCTCAGCTTTGCAGATTCATGGCAAGTCAGCAGTGTTTTATCAAAGGCCTGTGAATGAACACCAAATCTTATTACTGGTTTAAATCATCCTATACAAATGAGTACTGTCCCATGTGTGGAAATTCTAGTCACTATATGAAGAGCTAAGGTGCAAATAGCCTGTGGAAGATAAATATGGTCCATAAATTAATCCACTGTACAAAGGTACATTGCATACCTACTACATACCAGGTACAATGCTACAGTGAACAAGATACCTTAAATACCTTTCTTTAAGGGCTCACCATCTCGGGGCGCCTGGGTGGCTCAGTCAGTTAAGGGTCCGACTTCAGCTCAGGTCATGATCTCATGGTTTGTGAGTTTGAGCCCCACATCAGGCTCTGTGCTGGCAGCTCAGAGACTGAAGCCTATTTCAGATTATGTGCTCCCCTCTCTCTCTCTGCCTCTCTCTCTCTCTATCTCTCACTCTCTCTCAAAAAGAAATAAACATTAAAAAAATTAAAGTGCTTACCATCTAGAAGTACAGCTGACACTCCACCCGAAAAAAAGATGAAGCATTCAATGTGAAAGTACAGCCATAATGTAAAGAAAAAGCATAAGACAATGAGCCGCATGAGGGCAGGAATTCTTGTCAATTTTCCTCACAGCTTTTTCCCAGCATGCCCCCTTGCTTGGGATACAGTAATGCTTAATAGTTATTTGTTGAAAAGAAGAGGGTAAGCCACTCTGCTGTGCAGCATCACAGATTCAGAGTCCAGCCCAGGAGAGGGCCTGGAAACTATGAAAATGCACTGGAAATAAACAGGTGAGGACACACTAAAGTCAGACACCGCTAAGAAGCCACAGAGTCCAGAGACAGTATCTCCTGCCCTGTGAAGCTCTGTGGTTAGTTCAAGAAGAAATTCCATCAAATTGATAGTAAGACCTAAATAGGACAGATGTTAAGAGGCAAGAAATACCCAGAGCCTGGCAGAGGGTTCTGAGTCCCCATGGTTCTCGGCACTTAATTCATAAGAAATTACCCAGCAGCAAAAGAAAACCATTTTGACCTTCTGGGTGTGGTTTTCCCAGGATTTTGACTTCCTTTTGTGACTTGGCTTCTCTCTTTATAATGTTTAACTTTTTCCCCTTCTATTTTCATGAGCCAGCCCCAAACTTTATGTTCTAACACACAGTACTAGCCTGCCAGGCCTGCCATAAAAAAATACCATAAGCTAGAGGGCTTAAAACAACAGAAATTTATGTTCTCACAGTTCTGGAGACTGGGAAGTCCAAAATCAAAGTGACAGTCAGTTATATTTGATGAGACCTCTCCCTTTGGGTTGCAGATGGCTACCTTCTTGCTCTGTGCTCTCACAGCCCCTCCCCTGTGTGTGCTTGTAGAGAGAGTGCAAACTTTCTGGTGTCTCTTCCTTTGAGGATACTAATTCTGTTGGATCAAGGCTCACTTCTATGACCTCATTTAACCTTAATTACTTCCTTAGAGGCCTCATCTCCAAATTCAGCCACAATAGGGGTTAGGGCTCCAATATATGAATTTGGGGATGGGGGACACTATTCAATCTATAGCACATACACTTTGTGCAATGTAAATTAGTTGGGAGGAAAGGGAAAGGGCTTCAAATCTAAGTCCTGAGAGTGAATGATGTGCTCTGAAAAGTATAGATGAGGTAGACATAAAGCAGGAACACACACATGGCCCAAGAGGAAACTCATTAGCTAAAGGAAGCCTCTGTCGGCAAGAAATTCCATGAGATTCTAGGGAAACTAAGAACTTTTTGATAACACTTAAATGACTCATATTTACAAATCTTCCTAAATTTAAGAAACAGATTAGGCTAAGGTTCAAACAATTTGAGTCACATATGAGGCAAATAACTTTAGGCTACTTGGAGAAAGTGGGTACTCAAGCCTCCTTTCCACACTGGGCACTGGATATCCCTGGGACAAGCTGCCAACGGATGGAAAAGGAAGCCACCATCTCCTCTTCTCTGCTAGAGCCAGAGACCAACGGAAGAGTTAGGTGTACTCCATTCTTCTCCACACTGCCCCAGCCTAGGGGAATTCAGTATGATCACAATAATATAACTGCATTTTTCTTATCCTACTCCCACATCCTCTATTAAAGGAATTCCAACCTCCTCCAGAGGTCCCCATCTGCCCCTTGCAGAACTATTTCTAAGTGTTCTAGTGGATAACTTGAACTCAAACTTCTTTCCTCTTGTAGAAGTCTTTTTTTTAAAGTTTGTTTGATTTATTTGTTTGTTTGTTTTCAGAGAGAGAGAGAGAGAGAGAGAGCTCACACAAGTGCCATGGGGCAGAGAGAGGGAAAGAATCCTAAGCAGGCTCTACACTGCCAGCACAGAGCTTGAAGCTAAGCTTGAACTCAAAAACTGAACCATGAAATCATGACCTGAACAGAAACCAAAAGCTTAACTGACGGAGCCACCCAGGTGCTCCCTTCTGTAGAACTCTTTATGGTGAAATGCTAATGAGGTCTCTGCCCTGAAAGAAGCCAGAGCACCTCAAATGCACACAATATCTTCCAGAGCCTTTGCCATCCACCTTATTGCTTTTGAACTGCCCACAATGGCATTTGCTGGGGCTGCCATTCTGCAGCTCTCAAAACCAGAGAGAAAAATTCCCCACTTGGGGCTCTGTGCTATAGCACTAAATCACGTGAGAAACTATAGCTTCTCAGTGAGTATTGACCTACATCAAGCTGATGGGTCTTGATTCTTGCTGCTCTGAACATGACTTATTTCCATCAAGGCTGCTTGTTCTTTCTAACATACAGGAAACTAGGGATCACCTCTTTGGTTCTTCATAAAAGGCCAACTATACACAAGTTATGTGAATACAAGTTGAGTCAAGCTGACTTCCTTTCCACCAAGGGAATCCATAAAGAAAGTCTTGGGATGGGGAATCTAAACTCAAATACAGAAGACAACTGTTTAGAAAACAAAAATGTTCAAAATAGAGACAAATAAAGCACTTCCAAAATGTCAAAGTAGGGACCTTCAGAAATTCATTCCTTCTTAAAAGCAGCAAGAACACCAGCAAAATTGGTCAAAACCAACTTTTTCAGGATTCCAGAAATTAACCAAAGGTTTAAAACAATCCAAGGAATATTTATTTAAAACATACATACACATACACACACACACACACACACACACACACACACACGACTCTCATTATAAACAGCAAGCTTTTTGGCATTTTAACTTGCTCTGTGTCCACCACACTCTCCCAAGTGTGTGAAAACTTTGAAAACCAGTGGCTCCACAATCACAGATGATGTGAAGACCATCAGCCTAGGAGCCACTAGTAAAAAAAAAATAATAATAATTTAGAGCCTCCCAAAAGTCCCATTTCCAAAGAGCTGTCACTATTTGATCTGTGTAAAAGTCCCCTAGAAAAGTACCATAAACAGAGCTTGTCTTTATTTGACCTGATTCAGGGCTCACTCAGTGGGAGAAGTCCTATCCCTAAGGTGTTAAAAATAAAACAAGCAATTGTTTAAAACTGCAGCTGCCTAAGGCAGGGACACAACTTGGCATAAATAAGAGACTGGCTAAAGAATTTAAAAGGAAAATCTAGAGAATGAGACATCCAGTAGGGACTTTACAACATTCGGATATATTCCTGGAGATCAAGAAAACCATGTACACAGGTAGGACTGTGTGCCCACCAGAAAGACCTGCAAAGGCCCTAATCTTGTGTTCTGGCTGCCTTCAAGTTCTGTGCAAGCAGGAAGTGAAGGCTAAGGCAGAGCCGGAGATTGCTGAGCATTGAAGACATCCTATAATTAGTTCCCTATTGCTGCTGTAACAAATTACCACAAACTTCATGGCTTTTAAAACAAGACAAATTTATTTTCTAATATTTCTGGAAACTAGAAATTTCAAATGGGTGTCACTGAGCTTAAATGAAAGTGTTGGCATGGCTTTGTTCTTTCTTGAAGTTCTAGGGGAAAATCCATTTCCTTTCGTTTTCTTTTAGAGGCTGCCCATATTCCTTGGCTCATGACCCTCTATCACTCCAACTTCTGCTTCTGTAGTCACATCTTCTCTTATTCTCCTGCCTCCTTTTGGCCCTCTTTAAGAACCTTATAAGGTAACTCTATGAAAGGCTGTATACCAACAAATTAGATAACCTTTACAAAACATATTCTTATAAAAACATAAAATACAGGGGTGCCTGGGTGGCTCAGTTGGTCAAGCATCCAGCTTCAGCTCAGGTCATGATCTCACATGAGTTTGAGCCCCACATTGGGCTCTGTGCTGACAGCTCAGAGCCTGGAGCCCGCTTGGGATTCTGTTTCTCCCTCTCTCTCTCTGCACCCACCCCGCTCTTAATCTCTCTCAAAAATAAATAAACATTAAAATGTTTTTAAATAATAAAAAAATAAAAACATAAAATACCAAAACTGACTTAAGAAGAAATTAGGAATGTGAATAATGCCATAATAAGTTAAAGAGTTTGAGTTAATAATTTAAAACTTCACACAAAGAATAAATCCCAGGAACAGATTACTTCACTGATGAATTCCACCAAACATTTAAAGAAGAATACCAAGCCTTAACAAATCCTTTCAAAAACAGAAAAGAAAGGAAATTTTCCCAACTTATTCTATTACATTAATACTAAAACCAGATGAAGATATCACAAGAAAAGAAAATTACAAACCAATATCCCTTAAGAATACAAACACAAAATCTTCAACTAAATACAGTAAAACCTTGATTTGTGAGCATATTTTGTTCTGGCAACAAGCTTGTAATCCAAAGCACTCATATAAAGCAAATGGCAAGAACCATTGGCTCAGTTGTGATCATGTGACATTCAGCATCATGTACTACTCTATTGCAAGACATCACTCATTTATCAAGTTAAATTTTACTAGAAATGTTTGCTTATCTTGCAGAACACTAGCAGAACAAGTTACTTGCAATCCAAGGTTTTGCTATACTTGTAAACCAAATCCATAAATATATAAAAAGCATTATACACTATGGCCATGACCAGTTGGAATACAATGCAAAGTTGAATGCAAGGTTGGCTTAACACCTGAAAATCAATCAACAGAATATACTATATAAATAAAATTAAAAACGAAAATCATATCATCTCAATAGATGTAGAAGAAATACTTGACAAAAAATCCAACACCCATCATGGTAAAAACATTCAGTGAACAAAAAATAGAAGAGAACTTCTTTAACTGGAAGGATTCTATTTAAAAACAAAACAAAACACACAGCTACGATTATATTTGATGATAAGAACCTGAATGCTTTCCCCTAAGATCTGGAAAACACAAGGATGCCCACTCTCACTCTCCTTTAATACTTTCATTCAACTATTTTACCAAAGGTGCAGGTCAAGACAACTAGGCAAGAGAGGGGGAGGCATCCAAATTGTAAAGGAAGAAGTAAAACTATTCACAAATGAAATGATCTTAAAGATAAAAAAAAAATCCTAAAAAGTACACAAAATACTATTAGGGGTAGTAAACAATTCTAGAGAAGTTGTAGCATACAAGATCAATACACAAAAATTAATTATCTTTTAAACACGAACCATGAACAATCCAAAATAAAATTAAGTCCTGAAGTCACAATAGCATCCAAAAGAATAAAATGCTTATGAATAAATTCAACAAAGGAAGGGCATTGAAATGATGAAAACTGGGAAATGGGGATTGAATGCTAATGGACAAGGAGTTTCTTTTTGGGCTTATGAAAACATTCTGGGGGATACCTGTTTGGTTGAATATGGAACTCTTGATCTCAGAGTTGTGAGTCTGAGTCCCATTTTGGGTATAGAGATTACTTTAAAAAAAATAAAATCTTTTTAAAAATTTCTACAATTGGTGGTGATGTTTGCACAACTTTGGTAATCTACTAAAAAGCATTAAAGTGTACATTTTAAAAAGTGAATTTATGGTATGTGAATTATATCTCAATCAACTGTTATTTAAAAATATAAACTGTTATTTTTTTAAATAGAAAGAAAGCAGTAAGAACTGTACTCACTCTACGTACATTCAGGAGAACCTGTCAGGTGACAAGGGACTTTTATGTAAGAATAGCCTGGGTGTTTAGTAAAATGTACATTCCAAAGAAAACAGGTACAGGGAGAGACCAGAATCCACACTTCAATAGATCATCAAGCAATTTTTTATGCACAGTGCTATTACAGAGCAATTTATGTGTAGAGAATATAAATGCAAAAGACACAGTATCTGCCCTCAGGAAGGTTATAAAACAATACTGGATAACGTGTCCCCAGTCGTGGATGTCCTGTCATTAGTTTTGGCCTCTAGAGTCACCAGAGGTAATTTAAGCAAAGATCAAGCTGGGTGTTTAGACAGTTTAATTATCCTCAAGATGCTTCACAAGAGAAGGCAGCCTAGCTCATAGGGTACCTTCCTGACCAAAACTTACTTAGGTCACAAGAAACCCTATCCCCAGGACAATATTTTACATTCCTTTCCCAATTTCTGGACCTTCTGCATCACTGTAATTGCTGGGGAGAAAGGCTATTATCAAAAGAGGAGGAGGATTCAAATGTAAAATTCAGAAATGATTGTCTTATACAGTCCTTGACTATCTTTTCTCTCTAAGTGTTTGGAACCTCATGACCCTTGGCTTGCACCCCAAACATTGAACATCTCAGCTCCAAAGACATGACATAGGCTCCTTCTTTAATACCGAATCCATCAGGTAAACATCAATCTGTGAAGGGAAATTTGCAAGTGTCTAGCATCTATCCATCTGCTAGGGTAAGGAATGTATATCTTTGTCCTATATGTAACTGAGGTAAAGACATATTCTAAGAAAGTGAGTACAGCCTATCTCTGAATGGCACAGTTTAACAGATATAGAAACACAGAGAATTAAGACATTCCTTAATGCAAAATGACAAGAGGCTCATCAAGTGACTAATTTTTACAGACAAAGGAAGAGAACTTTCCCCTAGAGGTTAAGGCCTCCTTAAGTGGTAAGTCCATCATACTGCCCCATATACAAGAGATGTTTCCTTTGTTTAGGCCTTCCCACCAGATAAAATGTAAGTGTAAATATAGTTACCACTGAACGGTATCAAATAAAAGTGTTCCAAAAGTGGAAGATCCCCTCCAATCTGCAGAGGCGAAGTCCATGATGGAAAAGATAGCCTTGTAGTTACATGAGCTATGAACCGTGTACCACAGGGTACAGTGCAATGAGCACTAAATCAGGACTCTGAAATCCTGAATTCTAATTCTGAACAGTTCCTGGATTTAGTGGGTATTTGACAGCTAGGTAAAAGTGCAAAATCCCTCCTCCTAGTTCTGGGCCTCCACATCCTCCTCTATAAAATGAGGATCATCTACAAAGTTTAATCCAAGGATAACATGTGTAGATGCTGTGGGGCATTGCCCTGATCTGCCCCCCTTCCCCATGAGACGGAAGTGCTCCTCTGTTCCCTCAGCAGCTGAGAGAACTGGGGACTGACAGATCACACAGTTTCCACTCCAGAGACTGTCCTAGGCTGAAGAGAGTTGTCCTTGCTCAAAGACACAGCTCTTGTGTGGAGACAGAGAGGGAGCAACTTGCAGCTGACAGAGTGAGACTGCCTTCGAGTCCAAGTCCCTGCCCCAACTCCCTGCCACCTTCCAAAGCCATCCCAGCTGCAGAGCCCCTCTCTCTGCTCAGGGTTAACTTTCTTTGCTCCCTAGTTAACTGCCTCCCAGTAAATCTGAAAGGAGATCTTCAGGAATCCCGCAAGAAAGGAGATACAGGTTTCCCCCACTATCCGACAACTGAAACCTTCTATAAACTGAAAAGGCTTAAAGTGAAGAAACAATTACCATTAATTTATATGAAAAGGGTTTTGAGCATTCCCAGACCCAAAAATTAACCTCTCTTAGGCTTTTCTGATACCTTAGGACACTTGCTAGGCAGATGGACAAAATAAACAGAGACAGAGCACAGCAGCTGACAGACGGGTCTCAGAGCTCTGGCAGCTTGATGCTGAGATGCTGAGTGTGGTTCCCAGGGAAGGAGTCTGGTGGGGCTGCTCTGGCTGCTTGGGGTGTGCACTGCCTCCACAAGGTCTCCTGTAAAACAAACCCTGAATACTATTTTGGCTTTTTGCCTTTTTTTCATAAAAATGAAAATCCTCTTCAGATGTCTTTCAGTTAGCAAAAAACAGGGGGTAGTGCAGTTCTTTCATAAAACAGAAATGGCATAAAGCAAACTTTCAAAAAAGCAGAGATTACCTAGAGGCACCTGGGTGGCTCAGTCAGGTAAGTGACGAACTTCAGCTCAGGTCATGATCTTACAGCTTGTGGGCTCAAGCCCCGTGTCAGGCTCTGTGCTGACAGCTCAGAGCCTGAAGCCTGCTTCAGATTCTGTGTCTCCATTTCTCTCTGCCCCTCCCCTGCTCACGCTCTGTCTCTGTCTCTCAAAAATAAATAAACATTAAAAAAAATTTTGAAAGCAGGGATTACCTGTAATGTAAACAAATTGCATTTTGCAAACTGTGAAGCACTGCTCAAACGTTTTACACGGAACACCAGCACCAGTCGGTGCCTTAGGGAGTAAATCAGTAACAAAACAGTATAGTCCACTCCCAACAGCTAAGGGGACCAAACTCCCCCTCTCTTTACCACCTCATGGCAACACTTTCCTCTAACCACTACGCTGAACACACAAACTTCCCAGATGCATGCATCAGCTACTAGAAGCTCCAAGAACAGGCTGGGCTGCGGTGAGCACCTCTTCCTCCATTGCAATCTCCACTGCTGCCGCTGCTGCGGCCGCCCAGCCCCTACTGTGCTTTCATTTACCAACACCTTACAGTCCCTGCCCTTATAGTCTGCAGCACCGTTCCTTCCACCATCTCTGCAGAAAAGACTCATAACGCACCTACAGAATAGCCACCCACTCCTCCTCCCGTGGCCCACAGAGTTCTTTTTTTTTTTAATGTTTTATTTTTGAGACAGAGAGAGACAGAGCATGAGAGGGGAGGGGCAGAGAGAGGGAGACACAGAATCCAAAGCAGGCTCCCCCCAGGAACATGAGATCATGACCTGAGCCGAAGTCAGAGGCTCAACCGACTGAGCTACCCAGGCGCCCCCCAACAGAGTTCTGTAAGTTCCTTTCCCTCTCCTGGGTTGTTGGTGGAGGGCTCCCCAGAAAGCCAAGCTGCCTGGGTCTTGGGTGTAAACCTGGGCACGGCATGCATGGAGCTTTTCATTCCTTTTCACATTCCCAGGCTAAGTAGCAGCTTTTGTCCTCCTGGTCTCCCTCATCCTTGACCAGAATGGCAGCTTCCAAGGTATCTGTGATACCAGCCACTCCCCATTCCAGGAGTATGTGGTTCCCTTTAATAATGAGTACACTCTCAAAAAGTAAAGGCAGAGTGGATGCTGTAAGAGGAAGAAACAGCATAGACAAAATGAAGGAAGCAGGTGTATAATTGGTCCTGCAGACTGAAGGAGACTCATGCAAGGGAGTATAGGAAGAAAAGGCTGGAAAAGGACATGGTGGTCAGATTTTTGAAACGTAAAGGCAAATCCTTTAGAGTATGTGTCACAGACCAGTAGTTTTCAAACTGATGTCCCAAAAAATTAATCCCCAGAAACCCACTGTGGGATGGGAAGAGTAGTGTTTTATAGCCAAATAAGTATGGGAAGTGGGAGCCACCATAACCGACATCTCTTCAAGCATATTAAAGGTACACAGAAGTACCACAGTGAAAATTACCACCCCCATAGCTTATTTCCTTTATTTACCCCAGTGCTTTCAAATCTGTGAAACCTTTATTTTGGTTAAAGGCAATTACCACATTCTACTAGACCATGCTTTGGGAAATGTTGTTGTAAGTTAGGTGTTAGTAACTGAAAAGACTTGAAAAAGGAAATTGACACAACTAAACCAATACAATTGGACAATCAAGTTGAAGTTCAGAATGTATTGGAGAAAAGAAGGAAAGAGTGAGACCAATAAAGAGGTGTCAGCAGAGTTGAGATAAAGGCGTACAGATCCAGACTGCAGGGCTTGTACAAGAATGGAAAAGAAGAGTGAATATTAACAGAAATTAATAGCTAGAGTTAGCAGAATTGTTTACCAACTGAATTTAAGAAGATGCCAAGTGAAAGAAAGGAAGTAAGTTTTAGCATCTGGTTTCTAGTCAAAAGAATAATTTCAGGGCTGAGAGAAATGGGGCATCAGAGGGAAAAGGTAATAGATTTCATTTCAGATACAGACACTTCATGTCCATGATATCCAGGAATATGTTTCTCTTTTTGTACTACGAACTCCCAAATCTTGACACAACATAAGTTCTCAATTAATGTGGCTGAATAAATGAAAAGAATTCCAATAAGAAACTTTCATAAACAATGCAAGAAAAAACTTGGGACTTCTGTGTCCAGGATTAGTACAGAGTCTGTGAAAAAGGCTGAAGATAAATCAAAATGGAATCTTTGGACTTAGCACATTGTCTCATTCTAAATCTACACATAGAAGAGGAAATTAGGGGTCCTGATATCCAGAAAAAGAAATGATGGAAAATGGAGTATCACTTTTCAAACAGTGAGTTAAATTTAAAGAAAACAAATGGGGAAATAGAACCATCAAATGAGACAAAAATAGTAATCAGTAGGGCAGAGAAAAAGCTAAGATCGTGATCAAAAAGATGTCAAAGAAAAAGGAAATGACTAAAGCAAAATCCTACATGTAGATGGGATTTTTAAATGTATTTTATATGCTTATATTCTTAAAGCTTATTATTTTTTAGGTGAAAAAATGTCCTCCACCTCAAGAAAGAAGAGGAGGAAAAGAGAGCTTTAAAAATTGCATGCTTCAGGCTTGTGGAAATCTATTGTCTGCCAGCATCAGACATGGTATTTACTTCAAGCCATATTCAGCCATGTACAGTATTTCAAAACTGCCACCCAGTAATTTAAAAAGACAAGAAAAATAATATAATGGATGCATGCCTGGTTTCTCCTTCTCCCATCCCACAATAAGGGCGAGGGGTCTGAAGGCTCTTGATTATTCTCTCACCAGAAGTAGCAAAGACTTTGAAAACAGCAAAGTTGGATTTGATTTCTACTTGGATGTTTCCTTCGATGATCTGAAGCTCAAGGTTTCATTCCTGGGAAGGGAAGGGAAGGGAAGGGAAGGCGCACAAAATGAGGCGTCAGTACGGAGCAGGTGGATGGCCTAATGCTGTTCTTTCCCTTCTGTGGAATCCTCTCGCTTTCCAGGGACTTGTGTGAAGGTACCTCGAGAGTACTATAACTAAATCTCAATTAGTCACTAAGAACTTTTAGAAATGCCTTATCACAGAACCTTTCATAGTATGAGAATAATCCACATTCTTCCCAAGATTATTTCCTATCTTTTCTTTCAGAGTCTACTACCCCAAGCACATGGACAACTCACAGTGGACTCACACTCATTCATGTTCTGTTGCCTGTGCACCTTCTGAATCCCCTCTGCTTGAAATTCCCTATGCCTCCTCCCAACCCTATCTCTTCCTTAGGAGATGTGGATGTTAACCTCCTTGGGGAAATCTTCTCTACGAGTCCACCACCCACAGCCATGAAACATACCAAAGGAGAGGTAAAGAGAAGTCTAGGAGAAAACGAGGCTGATATCTATTTAAAATGCAGGGCTTTTCCATTATTTAAAAAATAAAAAATCAACCTGAAATGATGATAATGTATGGCTGCTAAAACAGAGAGAACCAGACATTTAAGACTCTTGTTGGAAATACACAGCACAACCTATAAAGTATTCTTGCCCAAGTAAAAGGAAAAAAAAAATCAAACCTGCATCTGGTCAAGCCTCTAGATCTCATGCCTATTTACAGGAAGCACAGGCAACAACAGAACAAGGATGTAATCAACAAAAACCAGGCTATGGGAAACTTCACACGATGAATGATCACATTTTGTCAACAATGTAATTAGGAGGAAAATCAAAAGAGATGTTGGGGAGGAGCTTTAGATTAAAAGAGACTTGAAAGACATCTCAACCAATTGCCAAGTATGTGCCTTATTTGGATCCTAACTCAAACAAACTATTTAAAACTATGTGAGGGGCACCTGGGTGTCTCAGTTGATTAAGCATCTAACTCTTGATTTTGGCTCAGGTCATGATCTCATGCTTCATGAGATCCAGCCTCAAGTGGGTTTTGCTCTGACAGTGTGGAGCCTGCTTGGGATTTTCTCTCTCCCTCTCTCTCTGCCCCTCCCCACACTTGTGCGTGCATGTGTCTCTCACACATACATACATACATACATACATACATAAATAAATAAATAAGAAATAGGAATCGAAAACTGCATATTTGTTGATAATCAGCAATTGTTATTAATTTTTAAGGGCTGAGTCCTGGCGTTATGGTCACATTTGAAGAAAATATCTCTTAGCCTCATTTGACACCCCTAAATTCACTCCAATCCCAAACGTGAGACCCCACAATTCAGAGATATCAGTGTAGAACCCAAAAAGAAAGCAGCAAGTTCTTAACCCCTATGAACAAATGCCACCATCTCAGTTTAAGACAAATATGTGAAAAGGAATATAAATAGGTAGCCAAAGGATAATTTTCGTTTTACTTTTTTCTGTTTTGAGGACTCTTTATTTGTGCTCAAGGCCTTGAAGCCCAATTATAGGGCCTATTACATAGAAACGTCTCTATTTCACAATCCTTTTAGAGGATTCTTTAAATCATGATTTATGAATATGGCAACAAGACTAGTTTAAAAAGATGAAACTCTTGCTTATAATGAATTATTTATGAGGTATTTATTGATCCCAATAAACTGATGAATTCTGTTTGTGTGTAAGGTCATTAGACTTTTTTTTATATATTTATTTTTGAGAGAGAGAGACAGAGCACGAGCAGGGGAGGAGCAGAGAGAAAGGGAGACACAGAAACAGAAGCAGGCTCCAGGCTCTGAGCTGTCAGTCCAGAGCGCAACGCAGGGCTCGAACTCCAGAAACCAGAGCCAAAGTCAGACACTTAACCTGAATAAGCCACCGAGGTGCCCCAACTAGTTCTTGGATTTTAAAAAATTATCTTTAATTATCAGAACAATAAAGACTCAGAAGACAACGAGTATAAGGGCAGTTCTCTTTTTTTAATCATTTTA
Organism: Cryptoprocta ferox; assembly: GCA_028646485.1. Lineage (NCBI taxonomy): Eukaryota > Metazoa > Chordata > Mammalia > Carnivora > Eupleridae > Cryptoprocta > Cryptoprocta ferox. The sequence continues at coordinate 102,285,499 of CM053574.1, forward strand.
TTTTATTTTTTATCATGATAAGTGTACTCTTTAATCCCCATCCACTATTTCCTTCATCTCCTCTACCCACCTCCCCTCTGGTAACCATCAGTTTGCTCTCTATAGTTAAGAATCTAATTCTAGGTTTGTCTTTGTCTTTTTTTGCTCTTTTGCTCATTTGTTTTGTTTCTTAAGTTCCGCATATGAGTGAGATCACATGGTATCTGTCTTTCTGTCACATATTTCACTTAGCATTATACTCAAAAACTCTACCCATGTTGTTGCAAATCACAAGATATTTTTCTCCTTTATGGCTTTTATATTTATATTTATATTTACATTTACATTTATATTATTTAGCCATTTAACAGAGTCAAATTTCATCTATCAATGGACACTTGGACTGCTTCCATAATTTGGCTGTTGTAAATAATGCTAAACATAGCAGTACGTGTAACCTTTTGAATTTGTGATTTTATATTTTTTGGGCAAATACCCAGTAGTGCAATTCCTGGATTGTAGAGTAGTTCCATTTTTAATTTTTTGAGGAAACTCCATACTGTTTTCCATTATGGCTGCACCAATTTGCATTCCCACCAACAGTGCAAGAATGTTGCTTTTTCTCCACATTCTCACCAACACTTGTTGTTTCAAATGATAATTTTCAAAATACTAAGAACTTGATTTTCAAGCCAATATAAAGTTAATACGTGTCAAAAATGTATTCAACTTATTTACTAATGAAGAAACTAATAGGGAATTTGAAGAACAGATGTGTGTGTATATATATGTGTGTGTGTGTATGTGTTTATATTTATATTTATAGGCAATCAGGAACGCTGAAATAAATTTGCTGAGGCAAAACTGTTTATTATCTTATAGGACAATAAAACATAATATCTGGGGTCCTGTTTTTTATAAGTGAAAACCAACAGTATCTCTAGTTCTCAAAATTCATTTGTGTTGCTATGGACAAGAATTATTTGCATTACTAATAGCATTTTAACAAGTTAACTTCTTCACCCACAGTGATGTAAAATAGTCTAGTCAATAGAAAGGCAATCAAAAAAGCACACACCTATAAATCATATAATCCTCCTAGGATCCTCTAGACCATCATTTCTCAACATTGGCACCATTGATATTTGGAGCTAGATAATTATTTGTTGTGACAGCCTGTTCTGTGCATTGTAGAATGTTTAACAGGATCCTAGGCCTCTACCTACTAGGTACCAGTAGCACATGCCTCACACCTTTCTGACAATCAAAAATGTCTCCAGGTAGAGCCTAAGAGTTCTAATCTCAAGGGAAAAAAATGTTTTTTCTTTCTCTTTTGTGTGTGTATGTATATGAGATGATCTGAACTTATTGTGGTCATCATTTCAAAATATATAAATGTCAAGTCATTATGTCGTACACCTTAAACTTACACAGTGCTGATGTCAACTGTTTCTTAATAAAACAGAAAAAAATGTCTCCTGACATTGCCAAATGAGAACCACTCTTCTAGACAATGCCCCATACACCACATAAAAGATATTTACTGGTCCCTCTTGCCCACCTGCACATCTTAGACAATGTTTCCTGACAAGCCAGAACCAATATCCTCCCCCACCCCCCAACCACCACCACCACTACATCTTCTGAACCTTCTGAATTGGGTAGAAGTAGAGTTTTTAGAGAAAGCCAGAAAACTTCTAAACCTCTGCTCTTTCAAGTGAAGTTCCAGGACTACAGAGCTGGGACAAGTACAGTGGAACTTTTTTAAATACAGGATTCAAGAGGAGAGAGAAGCTGAGCTATGGTTCTCAGGTAGAGTTCAGGAAAATAGCAAGCCACAGAGAAGTTCCCCACTTGTATAGTGAAGAGGAAAAGAGCATAGGGCTTACCTAGGCATGGGAGACTTAGAGACAATGCTTTGAATTTTATAAGATCTAGGAGTTCAAAACCTAACTGAGTTCTAGTTTTTAATGAGAGAGATTGAGCCAGAAGGGCTTGACCGAAGGGCTTGAAACAAGAGGAGGCTCCTGCTGAAGGATTCGGCAATGAAGAGTCCTCCTGGAGACCAGCTAGAACAAGTTCACATCAGAACACTGTTGGCTGAAGGGAGCTGAGGAGAGCCCAGTCAGGACCTGTCCCATCTCAGGATGCATTCAAGGAAGCACCCCACATTGTGTGTGCTGAAGGCCCAGAGTAGCAGGTCATAAGCTGGCATGGGACAGAGTCTGCACCACTGTGTTCTGTATTCCCACCATACAGTGTAGCCTCGAGTCCACAGGGAGATGTGAACAAAACCTAACGTGCTAACTGTGACTGGACTAAGTCTGAGGTGACTGAGAAATCACTGAGTCTGACAGAAGTTCCCAGGAGGTTACTAAATTGCATTTTATGCTATGCTTAGATTGGGAGTTCAGGGCCCCAAAATAAAATTTTATAGATAATAAAGTTATATTTTTGCACACTCAAGTTGGTGACTATAAAATATGTACCAGTGCTGGGACAGGGAAGTACCTGGACTGTCTAGAAGCCTGAGATTTTCCTACAGATAGACATGGAGCTTGCTGTGGAAAAAGTAAGCTAAAGAGAATGAACAATAACCAATGGAAACAATTCTCCAGGAATGAGGAACTCAATAATCCTCCAAAACTGTAGGGGGCATTGGCCTCTGCTCATTGCATGTTGTGACCTTACTATAAAATATCTGTAGCATAAAATCTATGTAACAGCTGATTGTTTTCATAGCACAGATTCTTTCTTACGCATTTTAGCCACCATATCACAAACAAATGAGTTACATAAAACAGATATTCCAAAACTCCAATATATTTATTGAGTTACAATCAGAAGAGTAAATCATTTATAAATTCAGCAACTGTTCATTGAGCATATTATGTGCTCGATGCTGATTTAGTCACTGGAGACAGAGCAGTGACAAATGGATTAATGCCCTGCTCTCCTGATGTTTATGCTCGAAGGGGAAAGACAGACATAACCCTCCAAAAACAAAACGAAATATTATACGGTAGGTAGTATAAACAAAAATAGAGCAAGGTAAAGGGGCACAGCAAGTAACATATGTTAAGTGAGTATTCAGGGAAGGCTTCCTACTTAAAGTGACTTTTTAACAGAGTCACGAATAAAGTCTTCGAACAAATTATTGACTATCAGAAGAAGAGTGTTCTAGACAGAGAGACTAATAAGTTTCCAAACCCAGAGGTGTGGGTGTGTTTGGACTGTATGAGGATGACCAAGGAAGTTACTGGGGAAAGAACAAATGAGCAAGAGCAGAAAATGGTAGGAGGTAAGGACAGAAAGGATGTTCAAAGCAAGGTTATGTAGGTCAAGGACTTTGGGCCGGTACTTTGATGACACAAGAATGTTGGAGAGATGTTGAGGAGAAGCATGGAATAATCTGAAGTACTGCTGTATTGAAAATGGACTATAAAAGTTACAAAATGGAAACAAGGAGACTACCGAGGAGGTTTTGCAAGAAATCAGGTGGAATTAGTGTGGTAACAATGAGTTCCTAAGAAATTGTCATATTTAGGATACGTTAGAAAAGTAGAGTCAAACAGAATTTGCTGCTAGATTGAATATATGGATATAAAGGAAAGAGAGAAGTTAAAAATAACTCCCAATATTTTTTTGGCTTAGAGTTATCATATATTGAAGACTAGGGAATAAACAGTTTTGCAGGAGAATCAATAATTTGAAAATGTTAAGTAGACATTGGATATTCAACTCTAGAATTCAAGAAAGAGGTTAGAGCTGAACATACCATGTTTGTGGAAGTCATCAGCTTATGGATGATATTTAAAGCCATATTTCTTTATGAGTTCCCCAAGAGAATTTTATTTTGCAGGACTTCCAAATGGATGAAAAAACGTTGCCAATTTACAGCCTAAAATCCAAACTCATAGAATAGATATTTTTTAATCTTTCACATCTGTCAAAGAAGGATCTCAGTTGGATATGAAAACATTCTTTCTATCATGATAGATGGTACTCCATCTAGGTTAGGTCAAAAACCTATATGTATTAAAGTTTTAAAACAAGAGACTGACATTTTCTTTCTTATTGTTTTGTTCCATTGTATAATACACATTGAAAAGACGTATGCTCAGTTTTCTGAAGCAGACTTTACAAAAACTGTCACAGATACAACTGATTATTCATTGTCAGTTAATAGAATTATTAAAACAAGTAGTAGATAAGTAAATAAACATAATAACAAATAGTAGGCAATAGATTAAGAAGTCACGTGTTCTTGGCTAAGGCTGTTTATTTTCTTGAAACAAATGGAATACTTGTCAAATTGTCAATAAAGGCAAAAGGGGCAATGTGATTTGTGATTTTTTTATAGATATCACACTGCATATGAATGAGCTAAATTTGAAGTACCAAGGAAAAAGAATGATTATTTGTGATTTAGCTAGACAAATACAAAAATTTATATTGAAATTGAAATTTTTCATAATACATGTAAGTAATACTGATTTTACATATTTTTCTAACAGGAATCAATGTGCAGAACATGTTAACTGTAATTAATAGTGTTACATAAACTGGTTGTGAAAACTACAAGAAAAATGTGAAGAACACTTTGTTGATATCGGTAAATTTAATTTTTTTATGTTTATTTTTTTAGAGAGAGACAGAGTGAGAATAGGGTAGGGGCAGAGAGAGGAAGACACAGAATCTAAAACAGGCTCCAGGCTCTGACCTGTTAGCACAGAGCCTGACAAGGGGCTCAAACCCACGAACCATGAGATTATGACCTGAGCTGAAGTCGGATGCTTAACTGACTGATACATTCAGGCGCCCTGATATTGGTAAATTTAGAATTGCTTTCCAACTTATGCCACACCCCATTGGATTCAATGTTAACAATACTGAATTGGCACAAGAGTTAGTGAAGGTACATAAGTTGGATATACGTAGTTTCAAAACTCATATTTGGCTTCAAAGTCAAATCAACACTTTTAAAAAAAGATAAACCCATTTTGTCAATGTGAATGTGAATATAAGAGAACAACTACTTTTCCAGCCTCAATTTAATTATTGGAAATTTTTAAAGTATTTTGGAAAAGCTCGGATATGTGCATCTACTTTTCAACTATAAATTTTATCAAATCTGAATGCAGATCAAGTATTCCCAGAGAAAACTCTGTAGTTAACATCCAAATTGAGATGTGCTCTAAATGTAAAATACATACCAGATGTCAAAGACTTGGTAAGAAAAACAGAATGTAAAATATTTTACAAATACCTTTTATATGGGATACATGTTGAAATGATAATATTTTGGCTATATTGGGTTAAATATATTACTAAATTAATTTTATCTTTTTCTTGTTTTTTAATACAGTTACCAGAAACTTTGAAATAACATATATGGCCTACACTTATTTCTATGGGGCAGTACTAGTCGGGGATAAAGGCAACAGGGAACAGGCTTCTGTATTTGAGGGTGCAGGTCAGAGAGAATGTTGCCATGTACCCAACCCAATACCTCTGGATGCCAATGTCTAGATGGGAACACCTCCCGCCAGTCTTGGGTATATTTTACAGGTGTTACATATGAAGTGCCTTTTTCTTTTTTAATCCAAGAAGACATTCATTTTCTGTTTAAGACCTTAGGTAGAAAGAGGTTCTTCCCACCCAAAAAGATCCAAGTCACCTGTTGATATTAAACTCAACTAATTGGGCAGAGAAGTTGCAGATGACAAAGAACATAGATATTGAGTATTCAGATTAAAGAGTCAAACAGCATATTCCCAATACTTTACAGTAAAGCAGGCAAGCAGCCTTTACAAAGTATTTCATAAAGAAATCAACGTACTGAATTTGATTTAGTGTGTAGATATTATAACTCAACAAGTGCATGAGCAAAAATCAACTTTTATAAGTCTTGAAGCAGCCAGTCCAGCAGACAGTGGTGAATCTGCAGAAAGCATCTAAAAAGCCAGAAAGAAAGAGAGGCTGGCCAGACCAGATATTCTTTCTGTTAGGCACATTGACTAAGTATTGCAAGCACTGACTTAGCAAGAAAGAATTGGAACCTAATGTTAAAACTCACTATAAACTATTTTTATAGTTGGTGCATATTTTATGCATTTATTATCTATAAGGTAAAAAGTAAATTGAAAGAAGTCTCAATTGATAATTTGAGGGTTTTGGTCTGGTTTTTTTTTTTTTTTTTTAATGTTTATTTATTTTGAAAGAGAGCTGGAGCGGAGGAGTGGCAGAGAGAGATAATCCCAAATAAGAAGCTCCCTGCTGTCAGTGCAGAGCCTAATGCATGCTGGATCTCACCAAGGGTGGGATCATCACCTGAGCTGAAATCAAGAGCCAGACACTTAACCGACTGAGCCACAGGGGTGCCCCAATAACAATTTGCGATCTTGAATTCACAGCTTAACTTTTTACCATTTTCACAAAAAATCTATTTTAACAACCCGTCTAGGCATGTATAGAAAGATACAGGGGCTGAGTGGGACTTCCGCTGTCAAGACTAGATGCTGGCGCCACAACAAGAAAAAACCAAATGAACAGTCTCAGCTAAAGAATTCAGCTTGAGGCATGTTTCCATCTGGATGTGCATGGCTTGCCCTAATACCCTCACAAATCAGGAAAAGAGCCAGCATCATTACGTCAACACTTGGATTGTATATACCGATTCTGAAGAAGAATACATGAAAGAGATTACCTGAAAGATGCATTGTTAGAAGAGGTCATGGAGAGAATGTGACCACTGGTGGCCCAGCGTGCCGGACCCAGGAAATCAGAGGCTCCTTGCCTCACTTGGTCTTGGAAGGTACAGTCTGCCCCGCAACGAGGAGCCACTTCACCGACGCAGCTCTGCGAGAGCAGTGTGTTGTTGCGACCACTGCAAGGTACAGTCTGCCCCAGAACGAGGAGCCACTTCACGGACGCAGCTCTGAGTGAGCAGTGTGTTCTTGCGACCATTTGGACCCACCCCGTTAGGGCGTCTATATAAATTCGTAAGATTCTGGCAGGCAGGGGTGAAGTTCTCGGTCTTCATGGCGCCCAAGAAAAGCCTCCTTCATAAGTGCCCTTGCTTGTTAAACCTGCCGCTTACCATACCTTTCTCCGGTCTCTCCTTGCCCTCTGTGTTCAGGGGCCACTTTCAAACCTCACCAGAGGAACGCCGGAGGTTGCGAACCAATATATATGCACAGACAGTAGGTCCACTCATCTGCAGTTTTGCTTTCCGCAGTTTCGTCACCCGCATCAACCACCAATCAGAAAGAGATACTCCAACTCCTGATGAATCATCAGAAGGTCAATAGTAGCCTAATGCCAGGTCCCAATGCCTCCAGTCACTCGCTTTACGTCAGCACGTAAGCATTTCATCATCTGACGTCAGCACAAGGGTGAGTGCGGTAGGATAAAGTATTTTGAGAGTCCACATTACATAACTTTTATTACAGAATATTGTTATAATTGTTCTATTTTATTATTACTTATGTTAATATCTTACTGTGTCTAATTTATAGATTAAGCTGCATCTTAAGCACATATGCTTACGAAAAAACATAGTATACATAATGTTTGGAACTATCTGTGGTTGCAAGCATCTGCCGGGGTCTTTGAACGTATCCCTCGTATTCCTCATGGATAAAAGGGGATTACTGTGGCTAATATCCTCAAGAGATTTTAAAGAGAAATGGCCTGTATTAAGTACCAGCTTTGACGCTATTGCAGATGGGTGTTACTTTACCTCTCTGGAATTTCTTTCTTTTCTTTTCTCTCTTTTTTTTTTTTTTTTTTTAATGTGAATACAAAATTTTGGTTCTCAGCCAGAGGATCCTATCAGAATCCCCTAAAATGTTTTATAAGTATGCATTCCTATCTCTGGGGGAATCTTCCCTGCCATAACTGAGGGACAATTGGGGGTGGTCAGAGAGAGGCATCTGTCTTATGGCTTTTGAAAAAAACTCCAGGCCGAATCCCATACGCTGCTTGACTTGTCCACCCCATCCCCCACCACTGTCCGCAGCCAACTAAAACAATCCCTGATTCTATGACTCATTGAATCATGAAATAATCTAATAGATATGGCGTAATACAAGACATGTCTCACCCACTGAATTCTGTGACATCTGACTCAAATGGCCTCTCCAGGATAATGAAGTTCCCATAACTGAGCACTCCCACGACCCCTCTTCCAAACAATACCAAAAAAAAAGAAAGAAAGAAAGAAAGAAAGAAAGAAAGAAAGAAAGAAAGAAAGAAAACCACTTAACACCCTCCCTTTAATTTATTCAAATCAGTTTCACATGCAAACCAGAGCCAAATTAGAAAATTAAACCTAGCAGACAAATGCACTAAACATTTGCAGAATAAGCACATGGAAAGTACAAAAATCAGTTTTTATTATGAAATTTGTAAAAGCAGCTTGCTTCCTATTTGAAATCTTTTTCCTAATGAAATCATTTTTCTCAGCCTCCCAGCTGCACAGTCCCCACTGTTAGAATTCCAGTTCACAGAAGTCAGAGGGGCAAATGAGCTGCTCTCTCACGGTATGGAGCGGACATAGTGGCTTTTGAATTTTAGTCAACCAGAGAACATTCTGCATATGTTGTCTGTCTCAAATGTTTGGACATCAGTTAGCCTATCTGACAGGGTAACTGATGAATGACAGTCAACCAATAAATGGTTTAAAGTGCTCTGTTATTCTACTTTGCATTTAAAGAGTTAAGTATTGCTCTAGGATTATTTGGTTTTGAGGATATATTTTGAGATTAAATCAACTGCTAGAAATTGCATTTCTAAATAATAATATGTGAAGAAGATTGCCTGAAAGATTTTGCCAGCCTTCCTGAAAAGATGCTGGTGCATGAGCTATCTATCTTAGAAAATTTTAGATTGACGGTAAAATGATATGTAAACATAAGTAGAGGGAACGCTTTTGTTCTCTTTTTGCAATAGAAGTTTTGGAAACATTTCTCCATGTATATGCTTTGTGAAAAAATAATAAATTCCAATTGAGGGTGAAATACAGTTAAAACTTGTATTCAGAGTACCATTCAAAAAATATGAGGAAATGTCACTAAATTGTATGCATGGCTTGTCGCCAGCACCTACATTTCAGAAAGTAAGCAAGTAGTGCAGGTGACTACATACTTTAATAAACTCACCTATAATTGAGTTTGAATGAAACAGAGGATAAAACCTATCAACAGTGTCATGTTTTATCTTCAAAGATAGTCTAGCTCTGGCATATGTGCTTGATATCTTTTATTCTAAAGTTATGGAATTTTTTGCTTTCTATTTTATTTTACTAACTTTTAGAATTTTATTGTTCAAAGTTATGTATTTCTTGAGGAAAATTAAAAAAATGGAGTTCTATTATCCAGAGTTAACACTCTCTGTGGACTTTAAGAATATGTATGTGTATTTATTTACATGTATGTGTGTGCATGTATGTGCATATTGAGAAGAAATGTTAAAATAGAATTTATTCAAAAACCTCTTGCATCTTTATATGAATGTAACAAGGTGTCTTGGATTAAAATATCCCTTTTTCAGAGATGTGTCACTTGATGGACCCTGCTTACACAAAAGTAAGCGTAGCAGGCACCTATTGCCTGGAGGAAAGATAAGCAGAAATTTCTGGAGCCTAACAAAGTCTTGCCTTCTCTGTATCCCTTGATATGCAGAGTCAGCATTTGTAGAAAAGATGGGCAAATCCTAAGAGAGACTCCCAGGAAGAAAGAAAGGTAAGAGTGGTATTTTCCCTTTTGAAGTTCAATGTTAGTAGAGCATTCAGATGGTCCTGACACCAACCTGACTGATGGTAGGAAAGGACAACAGGGCTCCAAAATGAGCTCTCCAACAGGGTAAGGGAATTCTGGGGTAATCCATTCTCTCAAATAGAGGGCCTGAGGTCTCGGGAAGAACTTGTCCCAGCAGTGTGTGGCTGAGCCTAGAAGAGCCTTGAGACACAACCTATTATGGGAGTCCAATTAAACACAAAAGATGTAATGTTAGGATTCTGAGCATGGAGCCCACATGGGCTATGTGAATATCTGAAGCAGCCAACGGATTGCTGCCTGTCTCCAGCAGGAGACAGAGACATGAGATATTACTGCAAGAATAGTGTGACCCAAAGAAGGGACTCAAAAGGATCAGGGGAACAAGGCAGGCAAGAAAGTATATGGACCCAATCATCCAAGCAATGACAGCTGAAGACAAGGCCCACCACTGAACCAATCAGATTGTGCACAGACCCTTTTGGACTGAATACGCTCTGGAAGTTCTTGAACAATTTGAGGTAGAATAATCCTCAAGTAGGCTGTGGGACTTTCTCCTAAAGTAAAACTATGAAATCCCCAAAGATCTTTGAGGGGAAAGGGACGTGGACTGTTTTTGTAATTCATTCTGGTGACGTGACTATACCAGTTACATGTAAAAAGATATACATACTTCATTTCATATCATGATAATCCTTCATAACATGAAATAAAAATTCTTATAAATTTCTATTTTCTCTTAGTTTTATTATATGTTGATTCAAATAGTCATTCATTCTTTCAATAAGCATTTATCAAACACCTAAGATGTACCAGGCACTGTTCATACTTGTTGGGAATACATTGCCTAGCCTTGAAACTTCCATAGTTTAATAGGCAAGAATCATAAATTATAACACAACTTGGTAAATACTGTAATTGAGAAATGAACAAAGCATCATGGAAAACCAAATGAATGTCATATAGAAGTGGTTTTATTTCTTATTTCTCTGACCTCTGTCTAAATCCCCTTATTTTCTGCTTTGCCTGTAGACAGGGAAGCCACAGAAGGAAAGAAAGCCCAGAAGGATGGTCAGGTCAGATGAAAGCGGTCACATCATTAGAAGGTCTGCGGTGAATTTTTCAAAAAAGAATTTGTTTAATACTGCAATCTTTGAAATTCAGTAAGTTAGGACTCAAAATGAAGGTGCCTTTGATAGAATTTGATAAAGAAATTTTACTAAAGCTATTGTTATTACAATTATGGATCAGTCACCTTCTGTTTGGATTCAGAGCAGAGACTAATCTACTCTCTGCTTGTGGAAACCTCCTTTGTTGCTCAGAACAAATGTAGGAATGGTCATGCCCCACTCAGAAGCAGCCTTGGCCCCCTCCTCCCTGGTTTATATATGTCACATATGTGAAGAAGGCTCTATCTATGGAGGTAAGGGGTTAAGGGAGACCATCCTTGAAAAAAAACAGAGGGATTTTTTTTTCTTTAATTCATTCTATAACCCCCAACTATATTGTCCTCTCTGGGTTCCCAGATTCATTATAGTATTTGTGTACTGAGGATGAGGAAGAGAAAACAATTTGCAATTCTCCCAAATCCATGCTTATAAGAAGGTATTCCTTCTGCTCCTCTTCAACCCCTTTTCCAATGAGGCATTATGGAAACTTAGAAATAGGGAGTTGGGCTTCAGGAACTTAGAGCTTTACAAGCAGATGATATATTTTTAAAATGTCACTTGACGGATACGTTCACTCACCTAAATATACCTGGTTGCAATGGCAGCTGCCCAGTCCATTTCCCTTTAAAAACTCACAAATGCATGTGGCAATAATTGTAGGTCCGCTGGCAGCTGATATGTTTTTACAAAGTGAAGCAGTCACCATCTAAAACCTATAAACTGTCACAGTCTGTCATCATTCCAAAGATGCAGCCATTATTTAAATTAGACTGTGAATTATTTTTTTTCCTCTGTGATGGCTTTTCAGATGGTGATATGTCATAAGCGAGCCACAATAAACTGGCCTTAAGCGTTCTCAACCCATTAGTCCTGCCTATAATTTGGTGCTTTCTGGAAAGCATACAGATGATATAAAAAAAGATTTTGTCAGTATTTACGCCTGCCAGAAAAAAAAATCCAAGGAAACGTTTCTGACATAACACCTGAATATGAGCTGGGCATTATGACTCCTGCAGGTAGGAAAAAATAAACGAGCCTCATTTATTGCTGGCTCTGGTAGCTCCTTGGTGAGAAGTCTCTCTTCAAATCAGGGCAAAAGTAATCTCTCACATTTGTTTACTGTTCAAGAGTTCATAAAGCCTTAAAGAGACACAATTTTATTTAATTTTCACAATAATTCTGTGCATTGGAAGAGCACGTGGTCTCATCATTATACTCATTTTACATAGGAGGAATCCAAGTCTTAGGGAATTTTTGGTGACTCACCCAAAGTTACAGCAGAGATGGTAAGTGACAGAACAACCTAAACCTGGGCTTCTACCTCCAGAGCTCCTCCCCACAAAAGCCTGTTGTGGAGTGTTTTCTTGCTTGAACCTCTTTTGCATAATGAATTCATTTTCAAGTGTTTCAAAAACATGAACAGTCAAGTTCAAGAGGCTGAATCTTAGTGCAGCGGTTCTCACATTTCTAAGTACACATTAGAATTACCCCAGGGATCTCTTAAAAATCCTGATTCCTAAGCCACCCCCAGCCCAAATACATTAGAACATCTGGAGATGGGACCAGATGTCAATATTTTTTTCATTCTCAAGAGATTAGAATGTGCAACCAAATGCACTGTTTTCAAAAATCTCTGGAGAAGCTGGCCAAACAACAGGTACCCTGTTCTACCATGGAAGAGGTGATTCATTGAACAAAGGTAGAACTCAGGTGCCTACAGTCCCTGAATTATGATGGTTCAACTTAGGATTTTTCCACTTGACAATGATGTGAAAGCAAAATACATTCATTAGAAACCATACTTTGAATTTTGAATTTAGATCTTTTCTTGGGCTAGAGCTAGGTGATATGATCCTCTATTGAGATCCTCGGTAGGGCCAATAGTGGCAACTCCCAGTCAGTCACATGATCACGAAAGTCAACAACCAATATGCTTAAGATTGTTTTGTCCCCATATAACCATTCTTTTTTCACTTTCAGTACAGTGTTCAATAAACTACATGAGATAGTCAACACTTTATTTAACAATAGGCTTTGGTGTTAGATGATGTTGCCCAACTGTAGGCTAATGTAAGTGTTCTGAGCACATCTAAGTTAGGCTATGCTAAGTTAGGATGTTTGGTAGGTTAAGTGTATTAAATCCATTTTCAACTTACAGTATTTTCAGTTTATGATGGGGTTAGCAGGCCATAACCCCATCATAAGTCAAGGAAAATCTGTATCTGATGTTTTTAAAAAGCTTCTCCAGTGATTCTGATGCATGCAAAGTTTGAGAACCATGGTTTTAAGGGTTAAGGAGAGCAAGGTTTTGTTTGTTTTATTTTTGAGAGAGAGACAGAGCTCACAGGCTGGGGAGGGGTAGAGAGAGTAGACACAGAATTTGAAGCAGGCTCCAGGCCCTGAACTGTCAGCACAGAGCCCAATGTGAGGCTCGGCCCTATGGACCATGAGATCATGACCTGAGCTGAAGTCAGATGCTCAACCGACTGAGCCACCCAGGCAACCCAGGGAGAGGAAGTTTTGAATTATAAGGACCTACATTTGTCAACTGTGCCATTTACCAGGTATGTGACTCTATACGAATTAATGAACTTCTCAAAGCTTCACTTTCCTCACATATAAAGGGGAGTAAATAGTAGCACTCATATTTTATAGTTGTCTTGATGATTAAATGATATAATGCAGTGGTTGGTAAAGTGTGGTCCCTGGATCAGCAGCACCAGCATCACCTAGGATATTGTCAAAACACAAAAATTATCAGTCCCACCCACACCTATTAAATCAGAACCCCGAGAGTGGGGCCTAGCGATATAGAACAAGAAGTCCCCCAGGTGATTGTTATGCATGCTAAAGTTTGATCACTGACAAAATCCTTGTGAAGTGGCTAACACAGTACCTAGTGCACAAGAAGTGCTCAACAAGTGTTAGATATATTGTTATTATTTCCATCATTGTTGTCATCCACGTTTGTGTCAAAGGCTTCATAAGCATGGTAAAATAGCCTCCAAAATAACAGCTGTCAATGAAATTACAACGAACTGGGAAGAGCAGGCTCAATGTCAAGATTATTATTACAATTATCAGCACACATGGCCTTTGTCCTCAAGAACCAGTCAACATTCCTGGTTAATTGTGATCATCTGACCGTATCATTTTCCTCTTTAAAAACTTATCAGGGCACCTGGGTGACTCAGTTGGTTAAGTGTCGGACTTTTGATCACGGCTCAGGTCATGATATCAAAGTTCCTGAGATCAAGCCCCACATCAGGCTCTGCACTGATAATGTGGAGCCTGCTTAGGATTCTCTCTCTCCCTCGCTCTGCCCCTCCCTTGCTCTCTCTCTCCCTCTCTCTGAAAATAAATAAACATTAAAAAAGTACAAAGTCTAAAATCTGGCCTTTCCTTCCTCACTAACCTTGTGTGTATAGCTCTCTCCCTCCCCATCAATGGCCCTGACTTTTTTCAGGTTTTTGAAACAAGCCATGCTCTTGTTTACCTCGTGATTCCTGTTAATTGCTCTACTAAGAATCATTATATCTCTGGGAAAGAAAAGAATGCAAAGTAAGTCAGAAACTAGTCCCATTAGTCAAAAAGGCCTGCTGAGTTCCTATCACTCTATCTTCAATAAAGTGCTGGGACTCTGTGGGTTAAAAAATAAACTAACAAACTTCACCCCTAACTTCATATAGTCTAATGAGGGTAAAGAACAGACTTTAAACAGATGTTTACAAATAATCAAAGGGCTACATGTGTGCAAAATTCTACAAACAAGAAGTGCAAGGTGTTAAAGGACAATATGCTGGGAGACCTGGCGTGGTCTGCAGGAGCAACACATACTGCTGCGCTCAGGGAGTGACTGCTGAGGAAATGATATTCAACCTGTGACAGAGGGTGTATATGAGCCAGGCAAGAGAATGGAGCCTACGGTGGGATGTTGCAATCATCCCAGGTAGAGGGAATACCACAGTCTGAGAGTTAAAAAGAGCATGGCACATTCAAAGATGTTTTGGCCAGGATAAGTCAGAGATGATGAATACCTGTCCACTCTAGTGTCTATTATCAACATTAGAATGCAGTGTGGTGACTTGAACCAGTATCAGCTCTATTCTGTGTTTGTCTCGGAACCCAAGAAACAATTCTTAGGTCATCTTGCTGAAACTTTGGGACAGTACCAAGTGAATAAGCCATGAACAGAAACCCAAAGTCCTTGGAGTATTTTGAATTCAGTTTGGATTCCAGATCTCATCAAAAATTAGGTAGAATGAATGGTGAAAAAATGTGATGAAAACTTAAAAGAAATTATATTATTTTTGCCTTAAGGTAAAGATGAAAAGCAATTTTATATTGGCCTTCTATATTTCAAAGTCTTTTATATATAAGAAGATGATCTGTTTTTCCTCATCTCCATTCAGAACAGAGGAAGAAGAAATGTGTTTAAACAGTAGTATTAAAAATATAGGTTTTATATAAAACAATTTCTTGACGATAAAGAGAATTAAGTTTTAGGGATCTTACAAAAGGAGATTTAAGTAGTTTCCCTGAAGGCATTTCTAAATAAGCTAGATTTTCCTATACTGGAGATATTTTCGCTGGAAGCAGAATGGTGAACTACATAATTCAAGTAGCTTGCTGTCCTATGAAGTCCTAGCTTTCCAAAGAAAGCAAAGATCAATGCAAATAAATTGAAACAACAGTGTCATCTAGTGGAACACTCTGTAATAACACACAATATACCAATCTATGACTGAATAAATCCCTATATTCTTTATGTATTGAAACTAATTAATTTTTTTAAAACCTAGATGCAAACCTGTTTCAAAATTATATTTTCCCATTCATGCTTCAGCCACATACACTTAAGGGAAAAACAAGCCCAAAATCATCAGGCCAACTGATGACTAAGCCCTCCAGAGGAAACTGGCAGAGTATAAGTACTTTGATAGTCACAGTTTAAAGACTAAGCCCAACAGAATTGGAACATTTTAATTAAGTTCTTAACAGCCACACTCCCAATGCGTGTCTTGGGTTTCCCAGATTTGAAGCCAAGTACAAATTTCTGTTTCTGAGATAAAGGTTGATTGCTGATGCATAATTACCAGAAAGCTAAAATGACTGACAGGCCTTATAGTTTTTGAATTCAATTTGGATTCCAGATCTCATCAAAAATTAGGTAGAACGAATGGTGAAAAAATGTGATGAAAACTTAAAAGAAATTATATTATATCCCTTCTAGGTGATCTCTCTCAGACAAGGCCTTTTGGGAAACATACCATTGTTTTAGGTGGTCTTTCTCACCACAGATCCAAAACTCTCACTTTGAGAGTTTGATTATCACTTTGATAATCAAAAAAAACTTAGGTTCAGAAGGCTGGGTTAGATGGTCTCTGTATTTGCTTCAATAATACGATCTTATAACATCTAGCATGATACATATCCCACAATATTCTATTGCTTCTTGTCCGTATTTTCCATTAGACTGTGTTTTCAGCACTTAGCACATTGGCTGGCATACAGTGGTTTTTGATAAATGTCTTTTGAGTGAATAAAAAAAAGAATCTTGCAACTTAACTATTGGATGTGTATGCTGTTTACAATGGTCTATATGAAGAAAAACATGCTTCCTCCTACTGACAGGAAGACAGAACAGCCAACACCCATAATGAAGAGGAGGGAAATGACTTATTCATCTATTTTTTTAAAACAAGGCTAACCACACAGTTTCAACTTGACTTGTACTATGTAGCAGAAAGAAAGAAAGAAAGAAAGAAAGAAAGAAAGAAAGAAAGAAAGAAAGAAAGAAAAAAAGAAAAAGGAAGAGAGGAAAGAAAGGAAGAGAGGAAAGAAAGAAGGAAGAAAGAGGAAGAAAATGACTGGTAAAAAAAATGTTTACTTGGCTCATTAGTTGTATGGTATTTTTTAAAGAACAAAAGCCAACTATGAGATGAAGATGGATTACCAGAGTTAAACTGAAAGGCAGAACTAGAATACTCTTTCCATGTGCCTTAATTTATCTGGAGCTGTGGAAAAATCAATTACCCCAGAAATCTTATACAGCTAAATGGAGCCTTAGAGGTCTAGTTTAAGCTCATCATTTGAAAGATAAGAAAATTCAGCTTTAAAGACATTGGTCATCGGCCTCGGGTCAATAAGCAGTAAGCAGAGGAGCCAGCACTCAGTCAGGCTGGTCCACATGTTGACGAACCTGTGCTCCATACACTGGGGGATATGGTCTCCTTGCCCACTCGGTGCTCTCCCTGAGGAGCCATGCAGGTTAAATTGTTGTGTGTAATGTTGCTTAATTTATTGTCTCTCAAACTCATTTGTCCATAGAATCTGTTTACCTTTAGGAAATGGTAACATTCTCCAGGAACAAATTTTAGGGAATTCTGAGGTAGTCCGAGTATCCCTGCTACAGCGCAGAGCCATAAGAACTGGATCTCACAGATGCTACTAACACTTAATGTGGTTATCAATTTAAAACTGCAGTGGATGAACCCAGTTCTTCCAATGTAACTTGCCATGTACACAAATAAGCTTAGGTTTATGACAACCCAGCTCAATAAAATGCTTACAAAAGCATGAGAGTTTGTTCATGCTGTCTGACTGTACCTGTCACAGGAAAAGTTAACCTGCATGGTGAAAAAGTGCATAGCTGTCATCCCTTCAAACAGTCCTTCAAACAGAAGATTGGTACAGTCTCTCAGGAAGTGGGGTTTTGTTTGCGACAGGGACTCTATCTTGAAAGCAAGGGATTGTGCTCTTAATAACTCTTTTGCCTACTTCCTCCAGGCTCAGGAAGAGCAGAAGAATGGAAAGATACAATTGCAAGCAAGTATATTTTCCAAATTTGCACTAGTATTATGTCTCACAATCCTTTCAGAGAAACAGCATGTGAAATGTATTCTTGTGATACTTTGAATATCTAAGACAGTTTATCCAAGGGCATACATGGTTGATAAAAAGCTTAGCTTCAGTAGAAAGGGGAAGAAAATCAAGCATATTAACTCACTTGGGTCACTGGTATATCCCTTCCTGCCTTGCCCTGTGACTTTAAATATAAGTACTATTAAATTACCAATGAATGATCTAATCACATAAGCTTTAATAGACTTATTAAACAGTGAACAGTGATCTCTCCCTATAAGTACCAAATTTAGCACAGAATGGCTAAATTAGGAAATGTGGAGTACTCAAACAGAGTAACTGTTGACCAGACAAAATAGAACATAGATATATAAGGTAAATTAATATGCCCAAGTTAGTGAAAGTCAACAAAGGAAACACCCTCATTTCATTTTATAAAGTCCATGGGACACCTCTGAACATAAAGCATTAGCTGTGTATTTAACAAAATGATGATTATTCCTAAACAATATCATGTTCTATTGAAAATAGCATTTGTGAATTTACAAATTAACTCAGTTTGAGAAGGAAAACAATATCAGACCACATGACACTTTTACTTTACAAAAGAAAATTTGAATATTAGCAACATTTTAGTACCTCTTAGAAAAAAAAAACATTCTTCTCCTATGTTTGCAGAAGCAGCATAATTATTAAGAAAGCCAATTTGCCCAATATCACATCCATACATTCTAGGTCCTTTCCATGTAAGCAAAAAAATCATCCAAAAGATATGAGTTAGTTTAGTGAGTTTGCTCTAGCTCAGTCCTAGAAAACAACAATTTGATTTCTTGAGTACACAAACCACACAGATTCATTTCTCATGGGTGGACTCACAGAAACCAAGCTCCTGAGACTGATGTTTAAAATCAAATCCCAGATGAATGAATAAACAAAATCTGGTATATATACACATACAGTACAATACTATTCAGCCTTAAAAAGGAAGGAAATTCTGATGCATGCTACAACATGGATGATCCTTGAGGACATTATGCTAAGCAAAATAACCCAGTCACAAAAAGACAAGCACTGTATGATTCCACATATGTGAGGTACTAGAGTAGTTGAATTCATACGGACCAAATGCAGAACGGTAGTTATCAGTGGCTGGGAGGAGGGGGGATTGGGGAGTTACTAATAATAGGTACAGAGGTTTAGTTTTACAAGATGAAAAGATTTCATGGATGGATGTTTGTGATGGTTACATAAGGTGAATATACTTAATGCCACGGAACTGTACACTTAAAATGATTAAAATGGTAAATTTTATGTTGTGTGTATTTTACCACAATTTTTAAAACTCAGAATCCCTGTTTTTAATTTATATATAAAAACAGGACTGTCACAGGGACTTGAATATTTGCACTTTCATAACCATAGCCTGTATGACAGAGAAACAAACTAAATCATACATGGAAGGCTGCTTTGAAGGCATGTACTAAAAAAACAAGAACAAAAACAAAAACAAGGGGAGCTTTTTTGAGATGGATGTTTAAGACCTCTGTTCAACCCAATGTCACATCAACCTCACAACCGGGACAGACTTGTCAGAGGGGCCAGAGCACCCTGTATTCATTTTAACAATGAGGACAGGCTTGCCAGGGTCTTGGGTAGGGTTCCCACCATTGGACCTACCAGAACAGCCTTGTTTTCTTTCTCCTATCTTTCTAAGACTAATTAATTCTCTTCTGATTAACCTAACTGTTCTTTAGCTATGCAAATATATTTGATTAGATCACAGAGTAAAGATTGTTGATTTCTCTTTAAAGAATCTCATGTTTCCCTTTTTGTGATGTTTTAGGAGATACGTCATTGGAATCCCCAGGTATTGAAATTTATAGACCTTACCCATAGGATAGTAAATAAAATGTTTTGTTCAAACCAAACATATTTTTTACTGCTTTATATTGTTTGTATCTTGGAGAATCAACACTGACTCTGTTCTTTCAAGCCACCATATGCTATGAAGTATTGATGGAGGTTAGAAAAATACCTGAGACAAAACATGGCTTAGGGAAAAGGGGTCAGAGAAAGAAAATAGAAATTAGGTATGAGATAAAATAAGAAGGAAAAAGAGAAATAATAGCATATATGTTGTAGAGTATATGTGAATAGAATAGAATAGAAAATATTATTGAATGCTGGGAGACTCCCAAATATCACCAAAATAACCCACTGATAAAGCAGAGCTGAGTATATTACTTATCACAGTGAGGGAGAATGCCAACTCTCAGAGCTTTGGGTGTGTCTCAGAAGTGAAGTTTAAGGGGGATATTTCAATGTGCAGTCTGATAAAGATTCAGTGAAGATCATGATATAATAGTTTAAGATTGGTGGAAAAAGCAAGATGAGAATTTTAAGGTGAGGGATTCAATGAGTCTTGGGGTGTAAACTGTTGAAACATTGTTCGATCATTTGGAAAGCATCTGCAATGAATAGTAAATTAATTTGTCTGGATAGGAGTCTTCCAGCATAGTAACATTAAACCAGTGAAGACAATGGAATAGTAAAATCATGATAATATAGACCATATGCTGTGTGGGATACATGGTCTCAGTTCTCAGTATAATATATATATGTATACTATTCGATATGTAATATATTTTATCAACTTCTATATTACATAGCTCCAGGGAGCACCATTCACATTAGTCTTGTAAATAATATTCCTGAATTATGCAATTTAATAGCCCCATTATGTGCATAGTACATATTGTAACATATTTAAGATAGAGTATAATATATAGTATCTTATACTATATATAATATAGTATAATATGTTGTATATATTATATACAATATGGATTGTATATAGTACATATAGTATATATTTATGATAAAAGGTAAAAAAGCACTAGACTCCTTTGACAATTTACAAAGTTATCACTCCATGCTTTCTGATTTTGTTTTTCATTAAAACAGAATTTGTCAGATAAGAACTAACTCAAGGAAGTCGACACATTTTTGAGGTCTCAACATCTAGGAAAATACCTAACCATACTAGGTCATCAAAAAACATAACATGCTAAATAAATTACACTTACTTCCCAATTTACCTAACATCTATGAACATGTTTTTTTATTGGTGTGATGATTAAGTTAGATATATATATACATATATGTGTGTGTGTGTGTGTGTGTATATATATATACACACACACACACACACACATATATATAATCCCATCTGGGTGGGGGGGGCTTGAGATGTCACTGAAGCTCAGCGATAACCACCCCACCCCAACCCCCACTCCGGGGTAACTAATGCTAGGACACTACTCCCTGAGCAGTAGTGAGGGTGGTTGGTTTGTCTCACCACACAGACCTAAGGGTGTCCTTTAGGAGTAAGCTCCTTGGAATGCAGGAAGAAAGGAGGACTTCCAAGCTCTCTGGAAAGGGAGCAGCCTATCCTGCTTCAGGAAAGTAAGTAGACTTGAACCATCTGACTACAGGAGAAGACAAGATGGGCCACAGGCACAAGACAAAGTTAGACAGGTTATCAGCAACAGGACAGGCTCATGGAGGGCCAAATGTGTCATCTTAAAGAGTAGATGATCCTGGGAGGAAGAGCCTTTGAAGGGTTTAAGCTGAAGATAAACTTAGGTGAGATTTATGTTTTAGTTAGTCCCTCTGCCTGAGGTAAGGAGCAGTCCAGGTAGGAGAGGATAACCCATATTCGTGTAGGTTCCATTTGACACACCCTCTGTGGGGTTTGAAGCAAAACAAATATGACTCCATAATGTGGAACATCAAGAAAATGACATTGTACTGAATGTCATGGGTAGATGGAAGGAAGAATAGGCTTACAGAGCAAGCGGCACGTCACTCCAGAAATCCACACTCACCATCTCTTCTAGTTTTTCCTCTGTCAGAGGAAAACTCTGTCAGAGAGAGAAGTCTACACTGATTTGCTTTCCCAAAGAGCACTGCTCTAGATCATGCTTTTATTATTGGGGGGAGGGGCTTAGATTTTTATTGAAATCACCAAACTGCAGTCTCCCATTTCCTAGTTTCTGTCCAAATGTATAAAGTGGATCAGAGAAAATCCAATTGTGTCACTCTCCACATTACTGGACTTGAACAGATCCCATTTCTCTCCAGGTAAAGTCCAAACTCTTTCATAAGGTCTACTAAGACCATGATAGAGTCCGTGTTTGTCCGGAGACTCATCTACCACCTCCCCACCCCCCCACCCCCATCCCCCGATGGAAGCACTAACTGTACTTCAGGATTAAGGAATGAGCTGTGATTTCAGGGGCACCTGGGTGGCTCAGTTGGTTAAGCATCCCACTCTTGATTTTGACTCAGGTCATGATCTCACAGTCATGAGATCAAGCCCCAAGTTGGGTTCCTCGCTGACAGTACAGAGCCTATTTGGGATTCTCTCCCTCCCCACACCCCTCCCCAACACTCTCTCTCTCCCTCTCTCTCTCAAAATAAATAAATTTTTAAAAAAAGGAATGAGTTGTGATTTCAGAACTACACCATTATTTCTCATTCATCTCTTGTGTAACACAAACTACTCACCTACTCCTAGCTCTTCTAGATTCAGGTCAAGCAACATTTACTCCAAACACTTTTGACATCCACTCCCGATGCTGCTGGTCACTCCTATCCTTGCTGATTGAAATGATTCTCATCTGGATTACTTTGCATACCTGTAATTGTATAAACCCTCCTCCTTCTTAATTACCCCCCTTGCCACTAGACTGCAAGCACATCGAGGACAAAGACTGTATCTTCTCCACCTGTGAATACTTAGAATCTAGCTTGGCTTACAGAAACTATTTGTTGAATGAATAAATAGAAGTGGCAGAACCAAGACACAGATCTAAAACTTCTCACCTTAAATCTAGTGCTTTTCTCAACATATCATAGTTAGTATGGGTGACATATTGTGGTAGAAGACTAAATACTTCAGATGACAGATTTCCTAATCTAGCACAATGAAAACAAATTGGTAAAATGATCATAAAATGGGTAGATGAACATGGACATTAAGAGACCGTACTATATAAGCCTACAATGACACTCAAAGAGTTGGCTACAGTAATCCAAAACATGTAAAAGTTTTAGTCCTGAAGTTGGCAAGAAGATCCAGTGTTCTTTGTACTGGATTACAAACATACTTGAGAATATTCTGAAGATATATATTGTATGCAACCACATTCAAATCATATCCATCAGTAAGTATTCTTTATTATTTGGAAGCTAATCCAATTTTTTTTAATTGTATTTTCTCATCCTCTTTCTCTCCCTTGCTACCTATGAGAGAGCACAGAAAACAAGAGGGGTAGAATGCAAATCTGTCAGTGTGGTTGTCTATTTCTTTTAATATCCATCAGAAAAAAGGCTCCTTTGGGAAAGAAGTTGAAAATTGGTAACCAACGATGGACTTTCACAAATATTTCTATAAATTATCTTTGTTTTTTTATTCTTTCTTTTTAATTAGGGGGTGCAAGTGAGCAAGGGCAGTGGGGGGGAAGAGAGAGAGAGAGAGAAGAGGAATTCTATGAGGTGCAGAGAGAGAGAGAAGCGGGGCTCACCCGAAGTAGGGTTCGTGTTCACCTCATGCAGGGCTCATGCTCACCGAAAGCAGAGCTTGTGCTCCCCCAAAGTGGGGCTGGAGCTCACCAGATGCTGGGCTCATGCTCACCTGAAGTGGAACTCGAGCTCATCTGATGTAGGGCTGGAACTCATCCGATGCTGGACTCGAACTCACGAACCGTGAGATCATGACCTAAGCCAAGGTCAGATGCTTAACTAACTGAGCTACCCAGGCGCCCTGTGTCCGCTTCTACTGAAAAGAATTATCATTGAACCGATTTTAAGTGGCAATAATCCAGCCTATACAGATTTTGTAAAGAAATCTAACCAAGAGTATCTTCTTTCCTATTACAAACAAAGGTAAAACCAATAAGCCAAGGAAACTGTAGCAATGTATTTATTGGAAATGAACTAGACATTACATTAATTGGATGAAGATGTAACAATACATAAAACATAACTGGTACAACATTTAAAAAAATCACAAAAGAAAAAGAAAATTCATTTTTAGAAGAAATACTGTGTCCAAAACACCTTAATCTCTCAACACCATAATACAACTCATAACGCTCACTCTGAATATCCAGAATAAAATTTACTTTGAACTGAAAGGAAAAGTTTCTTTTCCCAACTTAAAGATTCTTTGGCTACCACCTGTATATAACACATATAAGGTAATTTTTATCACCAGACAGTAACTAAATGATATTTGTCATATTCCTCATAGGAAAAACCTCTCCTACAAACAGAGAAATTTGGGGGATTCCAAGAAACAAATCAGCTGATAACCCCAACTTAATAGGGTACCTAGAATCAACATTTCCTAAAACTAGAAATTACATTAACTTTCCTAATAAGACTTTATTTTCCTGGATTAGAGGGCATGCTGATTTGTAACAAGAATCATTACATTTATACTGAGTAATGGTGTAAAGGCGGGGGAGGGGGTTAGAAGTTTATCATCCGCTCTTCAAGGTTCTCTCAAACCTTGAGAGCTTTGCTCTTTCTTCTACTCTATAATATACTGTAGCTTGTGTATAAAAAAAAACTCCCTCTTAAGAAAATTATCCTAGATAATCCATCTGTGACAAGTACTGCAAAAAGCAGTGATGATAAATATTGTTTGGAGAGGCAAAATTGCTGCATCAACTTTCAGAGGCACTATCAGACTCATCTCAAATGGAGAACTGCATGTGTGCTCCGAAAATTACTTTCCTTCCATAAACCCAACATGCATGAATGTCCTCTACTAAGCTGTAGCCTGAGGAAGCTGGGAGTTCAAATGCAGAATTGCAGATCTTAGATGGGCCTGGTGCCACTTTTCACTTCTCTTCAGTGGATTTCAACAGTTAATTCTCAAACATTTCCCAATTCCCACAAACGTTCACATTCAAGGTAAAGATAATCGAGAGCTTATTAGATTCTGTCCATTGGCAACAACAATAAAATGAAGTCAATACATCATATTATCTTTAGAAAACCAATCATAATTGCATTTCCCTATCTTCCGTTGCAGGTAGAGAGAACTAAATTAGGAGTTCCCATTTGTGGGAAAATGACAAATCTTTGTCACCAATTATGGCACCAAGTAAAAAGGACTGTGAACAGTAATTTAAATTAAAAAAGTAGAAAGTTGATCTAGACAATTTAGGTCCTAAATTAAATTTTGGAGGCCTGATATTTTTAGTGTGAGTAACAATGCTGGTCTGATTTGCTAGAAAATTAGCAACATTCTCTTTCACCTTGAGCTGGGTGGGTAGGCTCCACTACAACATCTTGCTTTCTTCTTAATGCATGTCCGAAGTAATGCCTCACCTGACTCAAAATGCGTGTAGACTAGTTGGCACAAAGCTGGCAGGGGAGGAAGGCCCCCACCTTCCTGAAAAACCGATAGGAGCATGATTGGCAATCCGATATACATAATGTCAATAGATTTTAAGACAGATGCACATAAAGTTACACAAATGTTTCTACCTCTCCACCTCTGAGTGAAACATGCTGCTCTTTGGAGAAAAAAATACATTCATTTTTTTCAAGTATATTTCAATATAC
This sequence comes from Cryptoprocta ferox, assembly GCA_028646485.1. NCBI lineage: Eukaryota > Metazoa > Chordata > Mammalia > Carnivora > Eupleridae > Cryptoprocta > Cryptoprocta ferox. Next base: position 102,310,931 of record CM053574.1, read on the forward strand.
AAAGATGCCTTAGCTTTGTTTCACTACAAAGACAAAATGATTTCACATATGTCCAAGGGGAATTTCATTTTAACTTCCCTTTGGTGTGGATTTCATGAAGTTTTGATTTAAAAAATTTCACTAAATATACATCTACTCTTCTGATCTGAAAGCATGAACTCTTTTGTCCATTTTATATATATGTACATAGTCAACAACAACAGAAAAGAACAGTCTACATATGTACAATGGCTTAGGATCGGTGTACTCTAGTAGGAGCGAGGTCCCCCAGCTAGGACACAGGTGCGGCAGCACCAGACTCCAGTGGCCTGTCAGCTCTGGTGCCCAGTGCTGGGCCAGCAGCACGCACGCTCTTCCCTTCCTCGCCGTTCTAAGAGCACGTCCTGCTGAGAGGGCAGTTCCTCACTTATGGCTTGTTTCCGGTCTTGGCTTTGTGGTTAGGGTTGCAGTTGAGGTCCCTCAGCAGAGATTCACAATTGGCGAGCGCGTCAGTGGGCAGCAGCTTCCGGATCTGCTCCACTGTCTTTTGATAAGCCATTTTCTCTTGCTCCAGAGTCCGGATTAAAGACTTCATTTTGGTCTCTCTGGTCAAAAGGTTTTCCAAATTGGACTCCAAGGTCTGGATTTTAGCATGGGCTAACTGTTTGGGGGAAACGAAAAACAATGCAAATTCTTCCAAATCAAAAATCTGAAGACCCTGGTTCCTCATCAGAACAGCATCCCGAACTTACATGTATTAACCAATCATATCATATTTCTTAATGAATAAAATAGTATGTGAAGCAAATACTTTGAAATCCTTCATGAAATGGAGATTTTTCAGTTGCTCTAAAATTTAACTGTAGTACTGACAAAATACATCTCATTTCACTGAATACACAAAAAATGCAATATTAAATCAGCATCCCACAGTGGTGAGGGCGTCACTGTGTTCCCCTGGAGTGAGTGGGATCTGGCTGAAGGAGAAACAGGAGATTCCTGATGCTGCCTAGAAGTGCTATAAGAGGCTTTCTACCCTCTGACTAGAAATATAGGGTTTTCTAAACACAAACTTGGAATCCTATCCATTTCAATGGGTGTCAGGGGTTCCCACATAACTTGGGAACCAAGACATGATTATGATATTTAATTGTCAATGAAAAAGTCTGTGAGGTGCCTGGGTGACTCAGTCAGTTGAGCATCCAACTTCAGCTCAGGTCATGATCTCACAGTTCATGAGTTTAATCCCTACATCGGGCTCTGTGCTGATAACTCAAAGCCTGGAGCCTGCTTTGAATTCTGTGACTCCCTCTCTCTCTGCTCATCCCCTGCTCATGCTCTCTCTCTCTTAAAAATAAATAAACATCAAAAAAAAATTTTTAAGTCTGTAACCATTAATAAAAGTCATTATAGGGATGTCTGGGTGGCTCAGTCATTTAAGCGTCTGACTCTTGATTTTGGTTCAGATCATGATCTCACTGTATGGGACGGAGCTCTGCGTTGGGTTCCATGCTGACAGCGCAGAGTCTACTTGGGATTCTCTCTCTCCCTCTCTCTCTAGCACTCACACACACTCTCTCAAAATAAGTAAATTTTTAAAAAGTCATTATAAAATAGGTCCAAACTCACTTTCCCTAATAAGGAAATGCTCAATTAATCATCATTGAAGCATCAAGTAATATTTTCTTTTTGAAAGTAGACAATGTTGGCTCTTAGTTTGAATAGGCATACAATTTTCTGTAGGCTGAGGCTAATGGAAGATGAAGTGAATGAAGTCAGTGTTCCTGTTTTGGAGCAATTACTCTAGAAACTCATTTCTTTTTTTTTTTTTTTAATTTAATGTTAATTTTGAGAGAGAGAGAGAGAGAGACAGAGCAAGTAGGGGAGGGGCAGAGAGAGGGAGACACAGAATCTGAAGACTCCAGGCTCTGAGCTGTCAGCACAGTGCCCGATACGGGGCTAGAACCCATGAACTGCAAGATCATGACCTGAGCTGAAGTTAGATGCTTAACTGACTGCGCCACCCAGGCGCCCCAAGAGATCCTTCATTTCTAAGCATTTCTCTTCTAGTCATTCTTGTCAGGGGACTCACCATATGGAAACAGTTTTAGTGTTCTCTAGTTTGGGGACAGGTGTCATGTTGGGAAGTGGCGGGTAAACAGAAACCAAGGAGCCATGAAATGCTTAAGCTACAACTAAGAACACATCCCCCCCCCTCACTGAAAGTTCTCCTTCTAGCCTCCCCTCCACTGATTACTCTCAAACCCTGCTCCTCAGAGCCTAGGTATACAGCACATATCATACAGGTGCAGAATATTAGGTTATACTAGCTTGCTTACTGCATTTGTAAATATACATTTATAAACACATATATAGTATTTTATATTCCCAAATAATTGTAAAACCTCCTTGATGGCAGGGACTGTGTGTTACATGTTTTCATTCAATCCTCTCAAAAAGGCTTCCTTTTCTTTCCATTTCAGTGGGTTTTACTCTAGGCAATTCCCACTGCAAATCATTTCTGCAAATGATTTCTAGCTGGTCTCCACACCTTCTCTCCCCATTCAAATCTGTCCTCATCAAGGTTTCCAGATTGATCTTTCAAAAGTAGAGTTTAAAAACCCTGAGAGATTTCCCTCAACAGGATTAAAACCATGCTCCTCTGCTTGACACTGAAAGTTACCTACAGTTCTGCCTCCAGCACATTCATCCCATTTCTCCCGAACTTAAACCTTAAACAGACACCAAGATTACTCTGCTGCTCTGCCCCACCTTCCTTATTCATACCAACCCCCCCCCTTCATTTCTCCCACCAATCCCTCACGTCCAGCTCAAGCCCCAAGTCCTCCAGAGCTCTCCCAATTTCCCATATGCAACCCCTCCTCCACTGAACTTAGCCAAATATGTGCAACACCCTATAGGTATTTAACCAGATTCTGCCTAGAATTGTCATTTAATATTTTGTGAGTATACAGTTTCTCTCCCAAGAGATACTGAAGATGATATGTGCATCTGTAGCCCACAGAAACTTGGACGCAGTCTGATACACAGACCCTCTGTCAACAATGGTTCACTCTATGTCACATCTCTGTCATTCCTGGTATATAGTTCTGTGCATGGAGGAGGCAATCAAGCGCTTTTTTGATCAAATCTTTATCTCCTTACCTGCAACTTTTCTAGGAGGTCCATGTTTTGTCTTTTCAGTTGGTTATTGGCCCTCTCCAGCTTTTCCATGGGTTCACTATCCTCACAGGCATACGAAGATTCCTGAAGCTCATCCTGCAGCACATGGTATTCCACCTCATAGGCGTGTAACTGTTTAGAAATATCCATCTCAAAAACCTGCCATGAAAACACAATGGGTTCGTCTGTTTACTGTGGATACCAAAATACAGTCTGTCTATCTGGTGTACTTCACATAAATTTCCAAGTGCTTACTAATGAAGAATAATATGGCATATCAAAAGGAAGAATAACAGATATGACTGTCTATATAAGGACAAATGGATTATTTCTACACAATTGAAACATTCTCATAATGAGGCCAAGATGATAGAATATGTTAATGTTCAGGGGATTTTGCAAACAAAATATATCTAATCCAGTAACTCTCCCAAAATGTAGCATACTAGATACAACATTAGTTACTGGGTAATCCTTACCTATATTAGAGATAATCTTTGCTGACTCTTACCTACGTTAGAGATAATTTATGCAAAGTTGCACAAAGTATTTCTATAATAAAGAAACCAAAAACACTTCTAGTGATTTTTGAATGGGGCAGACAGTTCTTACACTAAAAATCTTCATCCATTTGCAAATCCTTGTGGGCCTCTCTGGAGTCTCATATTCTACCCCACAGAGAATTTTCATAATTGCATTCTCTGAGCACTACACAGAGCTATAGGGTTTAATCAGGGCTGCCTCTGCTCTCCCATATCGCCATCAAGCAGCAAGATAGTTTACTTAGAAGTCAGTGGACAGGTAATGCCTCCTTAATCTAAACTTGCAAGGGAAGGGGAGGCAGCAGCTGTCAATTAAGCAGTGGTGTCTACACTAACACTGTGGGGAGAAAAGAAACCACAACAAACCTGACTTACTTACCCTACCACTATCAGAGATACTTAAATCTTAGAATTTAAATGGGCTGTCTAGACAACCTGGTCATCCCTCTCAAACAAGCATCACTTTTTCCCTACCTAGTGGGAAACCATGGACACAAGAGACTGTTGAATAACCATTAAAAATGATAGCATGGATCTATTTTTATTGGCATGGAAAAAGAGAGGTTGTAACTTGCCCAATGTCACACAGCTAACAGGCAGCAGGGCACGAGAACAAGATGTCGAACTCCCTTTCTCTTGCTCTAAACCCTTTTATTGGCTCTCCCAAGTGCCTCTAGGAAAGTGGTAAACTTTATCAATACTCATGAAGCATTCCTGCTTTATCTACAAATCTGAAGCTTGGTCATGCCATCTGAGTAACATGAATCTATAACTACCACTTAACCTAGTCCCTGTGAAGAGCCAGGGACTAGCTAGATACATGGTGTGCTGATTACTCTCCATTTGCTTCCCAGATCCATTCTCTGCCCTCATCTGTTCTGCTGGACCCAGGAGACAGACCCTTAGGGCCTGCATCCCCCTTCCACACCTCCTTTCCTGTGGGCTGCTGGTTGGGTATGGTCCAGGAGAGCAGCCAGCAGGAAATACAGAAAGAGAAGGAGAGGTTGTATTTCTTCCTTGCTCCTTCCTTGCCTGGCTCACCAAAAGCATAAAAAGCTCCAGAAACTCCTTCTGGATAGTTCCAGCACCCTGGGCCTGGAAACACTATTAGATCCTTCCCCTGTCCCCTCAACACCAGAGTAGCAACAGCTTCCCTCTGTCACTAGCTCCTGAGTACCTGGACAGCCACACTTGGTTCTCTTAACCCTGCCCAAACCTCTATAAGTCGGTGGCTTTGTTTAAATCATTAAAGACAGACCGTTTCCTGAAAGGGACCCCAATCAATACATGAAGTCTCATTTAAGCTTTGCAAAACCTCTCAGATCAGTATTGACCTATTTGAGAGGTTAAGGATACTAGGGTTCGGAAGATGAGGGAGATGTGTACAAGCCCACCAACTAATAAAAGAGCCAGAAGCTGACGTACATCCAATACTAATTCCAAAGCCTAGGCTCTTGCCACATGTACTCCATATATATATATATATATATATATTTTTTTTTTTTTTTTTTTTTTGAGAAAGAAAGGGGGTGAGGGGCCAAGGAAGAGGGAGAGAAAGAATCCCAAGCAGGCCCCATACCCAGTGCGGAGCCCTACATAGGGCTCAATCTCACGACTGCAAGATCATGACCTGAGAGAAAATCAAGAGTATGACACTCAACCAACTGAGCCACCCAGGCACCCCCATGAGTACATATATTTTTTAAAACAGAATTAATACACAAAGGTAAGTGACTCTCATTTTTATTTTATGTACTTATTTATTTATTTATTTATTTAGTCTTCCTAACTCTGTGAGCTCTGTCTTCAGTCTTACCATTGGTCTAAATTGATATTCACCAAACACTTCTTATGTATAGCACTGAACCACTTTTCCTGTGCATAGCCACACAATTTCACAACGTATAAATTTCACAATAATCTCACTTCCAAATAAAATACATCTGATCAAATAAAAAAAAAATCTATCAAGGAAATCTAAGTCTTTATACTAAAGCATCTAATATATATTTGGTAGAGAAACTGCCGAATGATCTTATATCTGCTTTAACATTTTAATCATACCTGGGTAATAATTTTTTCCATTTCAGATGTATTCATATCAGGTAGCGTGGTTTTAAGGAACTCTACAATACTTTCGAAGTTCTCACATTCCATTATAAGTGTCTCCTGGCTGCTCAGCAGACTGAGCGCAACCTTAAATATAACTTCGGTTCCCTGAAGAAAAATAATATCTATAAAAAAGAGAGACAGTTTTCATGATCAAAATTATGCATCCACTACTGTAACAAGCATACTCTGTGTTAATGGCTTTTTGTGTTTCTTTGGTTGTTGTGGTTGCTAATAAATGCAGTGGAATCATGGAATATTCTGCAAGAGAATATGGTCAAAATCACCTAGATTTTAAAAAAATAATGTGACTGAAACCAATAAACAGATGTTTAAGTATTCTTACTTCTTTAGGAATGTCAGATAAGGCCAGAGTAAAAAGAAAAAGGTTAATTATATATCTGTTTGTCTATGTATTTATAATTTTTATTTTTTATTTATTTATTTTTAAATGTTTGTTTATTTTTGAGAGAGAGAGAGAGCGAGCAGGGGCAGGTCAGAGAGAGTGGGAAACACAGAATCTGAAGCAGGCTCCAATCTCCAAGCTGACAGCTCAGAGCCCAGTGCAGGGCTTGAACCCATGAACTGCAAGATCATGACCTGAGCTGAAGTCGGACGCTTAACCAACTGAGCCACCCAGGTGCCCCTATGTATTTATAATTTTTAGTGGCAAATTTAATGGAGACTAGGTAAACCTAAAGATGCTTATTCAACTGACATTTCCATTTTTCTTCCCAAGAGTAATACAGAAACAAATCAGCATAACCAGTTAGTACTATTTAAACTCTCATTACCATAATAAAAAAAGTAAATGAATCGTTCATATACAATTATACCTATATCAGAGCAGGAAATTAAAAAAAAAACTTTAAAAGAAAAAATCAAAAGTAATGTGTAACTTAAATCAGAAGTGAAAGAGAAGAAAAAAAAAAAAAAAGAAAACCTACCCTAACTCTGAACTCTGCTTCCTAACAAATACAAACAGGCAATAGTTTTGAAAAGTACTAGATATTTCTATATGAAAGTTTCAATCTTTGCCACTCTGGAATCAGTAATATGTAATAGGCAAGGGAGTCCTTAAAAAAGAGAACTGTGACTTCTGCTCATGCATCTTTCCCTTTCCTGACTATCTCTATTCTTTACCAAATTCAAAGAAAAGGACTGAGCAGCTACTGCAGAGCAACAGCATCAGTCATATTCTCATTGCAAAAAATAGACCTGAGGAGGTCTGTTTCTTGAACTCTGATATCATGTTCCCAAGGGTAAGTGAAAGAGAGATGCTTTCATTGTTTTATCATTCTGATTTGGTAAATTATTCTGAGAAGAAAAAAATATAGATCCTAAGAAGGAAATATATATAATGAATGAAAGGATTTTAAAAGACCCAAAAATAGGAACCCAAACCCCGCCCAAAAACTTAACTGGAGAGAAGCAATCAAGTATTTCAATAAAGAAGAGAAATTTGGTGAACATTTGATTCTGCACATCTTGATTTTGCTCTTCTGCTGCACTTTGTCTAAAGACCACATTACGCTAATGTACTGTTTAACTTTTTAAACCACAGCCCCCAATAAGAAAGACACTATATACTATAACCTGGGGCATGTGTACATAGTGCACATATATCTTCAAAACTGAAGCTCCTCCAAACATTTTCCTTACCATTTGATATACTCTGATATTTTTGTTGTATTCTATTTTTAGCTCAATTTTCTCCTAATACTGGTAATAATCTACAATTGGGCCAAATACTCACAATCTGACAAAAAGCTCCAATTTAGCAAAGGCACAGTTACAAATATCACCATGGATACGAGATAAGCAGAATGCAAAAACTGTGGGAGCCCTTTCTGGCGTCACAGAGGTCCTAAACATCTTTAAGAACAAACCTCTAGTAAAAAGTTTTTTTTAAATCTTTTTGCTTTTGAAATAATGGACTTAGATAAACCTAACTAAAGACTTTTGAATAGATTTAAGAGCACCCAAAGGGTGCATAAACCATGTCATACTTTGGTGCCTAACACTGTGATGAAGCAGAAGGAATCCAGTAACTGGCCCCAGGCCTTACTGGTCATCCTTAGTGCTGTTACCCTAAGCCACCCAGTCTTAGAGACTGATGCCAGCACTGCACTGGCACGGAAGGAGAGTCACTTAAGCAATGAAACAGGAATTTCAGTTATCCTATTAACAAAGTCAGATTCAAAAAAAAGATCATTAGAAATCACATTGATATAGTTACTTCCATTGACTCAACCAGACAACATGTTTCTCTCTGTTTTGAATTAGTGTTGAAGGAGACAATGAGGAAGTAAAAACAAAAATAAAAACTGAGCTAAGAAGGATGTGTATAAAAATCTGGAAAATTCTACATAGTAAGTCCATAGTTTTGGATTTAAGAAAAAAAAAGTGTCTTCTGATTTAGGGGTAATGAAAATAAAAGCTTCATCACAGCTTACTCAAATACAGAACCCGATTCTTCTTTCCCTTTTAATTTCAATTTCATTTAAGACCAATATGATTTCAAATTATTCTCAGAAAAGAGCCAGGCAAATTTATTAAATTCCATTAGCAATTTGCAATTCTGTATAACACATGATAAAACAATCAGGGCACCACATGGGGAGAAGGATATTCCTTGGAATAAATAACACTGGTCCATTTGATCATAAGCATCTCTTACCAAAAACTCTGGCTACAAATCCTAGTGGAAACTGAGAGGCAAACAATGTGAGGAACCAGGGGGCAGCATAAAGACTGGGGCTGATTTCATTTTCTTCAAGATGATTGTAGAGATCTCTGTGATAGTCGTGAAGGAGCCTGGACAGCTGGTACATCTGAATCTAAAGTTAATTTGGAGAAGAAAAATAAAATGTTATGCATTTATCTGTACATAAAATAAACTAACTTTAATTTTATTACCCCAACATTTAATAACAAATTCATACACATTCAATACATGAAAGTATTATTTTATTTTTATTATGTTAAAATTGATATTAAAGTCCAAGTTCACTTAACTGAGGTCATAAAGCAAGTTACTAAGAGTCCATCTGAGATGACTCAGCAGGTTTCTCTACCAACCTGTTTTTTAGTATCACATATATATGCAGAAATGGTGTTTTTCCTTATGTAGGAAGGCATTGCTTTTGGAATTTAATCAGAATTGTCCTGGCTTAGAACTCTCATGGAAGGTCCATTTTAATTTCAGACCAATTCCAGAAAAGCCTCCATTCTAAAGAATCTACATTGAGTTCAGAAGCAAAGCTCATCTCTACTTGCTGGGCCCAGCATCTGATTTAGGATGGAGCTCTGGCTTCGACCCCACCAGGCAGCCAGTGCTGCCAGGACACTGCCTGGCTTCGAATGTTAGGGAGGCAGAGGCCTGGGGTAGGATTTCCAATGTCCAAGGTATTCCAGCAGCGTATTTGTTATGAAAAGGGGGATTAAAGCAAAAAGTACAGTCTGACTGTCTCTAGTATTAAAAGAAGAAATTATTTCATTCAGTTACTGCTTTATTGTTGGTATTTAAAAAAAAACATTATAAAGGCAGAGTTATAGCTTTAAACTCATATGTCTGTGGTAGCTAAAAGTAAGGCAGCAGCAAATAATCAACAAATTTGTGAACTGTGCTTTAATTTAAATTTTTATCCACACAGTAACATACTGAGTAGTGGTTCCTTGATCAGTTATATCTGTTTGACATTTTAGTGTGAATGTGTATGATATTTTATTAAGTCTAGCACAACTTCTTTCACTAGATGAAATCATCAAAATATTACCCTTAAGTAGTTAGCTTTGTAAAAATGCATTAAAATAACCAATTAATATTTTGAATTCAACTGTAGTTTCCAGAGCACAAAACTAAAAAACAAAGTACTATATATAAATACGGCAAATTATTTGTTTGATCTTTATCTATTAAACACGTATCTGTGGAAACTAAGGTTCCACACAAACGAAAAGGAGCCACAGGAAGTCAAAGCTAGGAAACACGAAGCTTAGCTGCAGTCAAACATAAAGGTTTACAAGAATGTGATTATTATCTCAGTCATGTGGAAAAAAATCATAGATTTCCCTTAGGCCATTTACCATTTGGAAACTAGACATCCTGTACTCCATCAATAGAAGAATTAGTATTTTGACAGCACAAAAATCAAAAAAAGTCTAATTAGCAGGACAAAAAGAAAGCATATTGTCAAAAGCATCCTGTTCTTGTTCCATTAGGATTATGACACAGAAGCAATACTTCAATGTTATTTTTTTAAGAATCTTTTTCTTTTCTGCATTCTAAACTAGGGGATTAGAACATTTCTTCCATCAAGGTATATTTACACATTAAATTTCTTCTGATAAAGGCAAATAAAAACAGAATTCAATCTTCCTTCAAAGGAAACTTTAAGAAGAAAATGCCATCTGCTAAGAATAAGTAATTCTTCAGTTTCTACCATACAGATAACATGACAAGTCTTCCAGTGGAAGATGTAGAGCCGGAGGAGGGAGATGTGGAGAGAGATGAGAAGGGCAGAAGAGGTGGGGAGAGGGGAGAGCAGAGACTTCAGATAAAAGACACAATGGTTTTACACTCAACACAGAAAACTGCAGCCACAGAACATAAGGAGACAAAGTTAAAAGAGACCTCAACCCCCTCCTTTTACAAAGAAGGGAATGCAGGCCAAGAACCTGCAGTGTCCACCCTCATGCTGGGCAGGTAACCAGAAATCCTATCAAGTGAATCACGCCCACTGCTGTTTCCACTTCTGAAAGCCACATTGATTGGATACAAAACCACTTTCTGCTCCTGAAGGTGCAAAAGTGTTGTACCTCACTTATAGAGCAAAAAGATCTATTCTAGAATAAGGTCCCCAATCATGCAGTCTCTACAAATGCTACCAAAGATGAAGACATCTTCACTGTCATCATTATGGACAGAAAATATTTGCTGGCAATTGCAAGCCATATAAATGTGTTAATCCAATTTACATGAATTCGTATGATGTCAAATTGATGATTTTTTAAATTGAAAAACACTGCGTTTTCAAATTGAGAACTGCATTTATTTATGTATGTATTTATGTATTTATTAGACAAAGAGAGCACAAGTGGGGAAGAGGGGCAGAGAAAGGGAAAGAGAAAGAGAGAGAGAAGAGGGAGACAGAGAGAGACAGAGAGAGAATCCTAAGAAGGCTCCACAATCAGCACGGAGCCTGACGCCAAGCCTATTCCCACAACCCTGGAATCATGACCTGAGTGGAAATCAGGTGTCCGAAGCTCAACTGACTGAGCCACCCAGGCACCCCCTGCATCTATCTTTCTACTTATCGACCTAAATCAAACACTACTCACAGGTACTTTCCATTCTTAAATTTTATTTTTAATATTAGCTATCAAAACCTATTTCTGCAAATCAGAGCTACTTAAGGGCACCAAAGCTTCCTATCCAATATGAGATACAGATAAACTTTACAAGTAAAAAATAAAACCTTCCATTGTCATTACTTGACTTGTGGAATGTTAATAGACCTATGAACAGTCATCAACTAGGAATCAAGTGACGATATTTATGTATTCTGGGAAAGACCCTTTATATGAACTCATACCTGAAAACCCAATGTTAAGAGGGAAGCCCTATTTCCCTAGCAAAAATTTCATCTTAAAGGAGGAAAGAAGGGGCGCCTGGGTGGCTCAGTTGGTTAAGCGTCTGACTTCGGCTCAGGTCATGACCTCACAGCTTGTGGGTTTGAGTTCTGTGTCTGGGCTCAGAGCCTGGAGCCTGCTTCAGATTCTGTGTCTCCCTCTCTCTCTGCTCCTCCCCTGCTCATGCTCTGTCTCTCTCTCTCTCAAAAATGAATAAATGTTAAAAAGAATTTTTTTTAAGAAAAATGAACTGCTTCCTCTCCATTGATCCCTTCAAGAAAATATCATTTACTGTAACATTCATAAGGTGAAAAACCAGTCCTTTTTTGCCTGTAGAATGGTAACTAAAATATTAAATGTAAAAACTGATTCTTGGGAACCAGGGAAAAGAGTATATCTGAAAAGCATTTCTTAAATATTTCACTTCTTATCTACAGCATGATATTATGACTAACGGGATCTTGCCTACTTCATTTCAAAGGAGGAGAACGCTGACATCCCTCTCTTTAAAGTCTTCTTTCATATTTTTACTACTAAAAGTTTTAAATTGAAAGGTAGTAGTGGTGGGTGATATCATATCTATAGATAAAATTTAAACTACTTGTTAGAAACCAAACACTAAGGAGAGGGGAATTTTAACTAGAAAGGAGAAATGTGTAGACAGGGAGTCCGATATAGGTTGAAGACCATAGTGGGAGTGAGTACCCCACTTAAAATGACTAAAACATTTTAATGTTTCTTCTTCAGTGCCTGCTAAGAAAAGCAGACTGAAAATTACCACTGACTTTGGACACCTTTTCCTCTAGAAGGACCTATCTGGCATAAGGATAAAGGAGGGGAGCCATGGTAAGTTCAAGAAGAACCATGACATATATGTGCTGCTGATGCACTCATGGTAAAAGAATAAGGAACATTATATTTTTAGATTAAAAAAAAAAAGATCTGTTTCTATAGAATTGACAGGTTGAGGAAAAGTGAATAAAGAAGTCTTGATTCTTTCTCTATTTCCACTTGCAGACTTAGGGGAGAGAGACTTGAGTACCCACTACCTTTCTAGAATTGCTCATTTATTCACTTCAGGAACTTTATGGAAGAGTTTTCCTGTATGTGGATGTCATACTCTTACAGGTTTAGCAAAAGCACAAATCCCACACACTAAAACAGTGAACTCAAAAGACACTTCTACATTTATACAAATTCCAAGACAATGGGTCCAAATTTCTTTCAATCTTTTTAAAAATAATTTTTAATGTTTATTTATTTTTGAGAGACAGAGAGACAGAGACAGAGTGTGAATGGAGGAGGGGCAGAGAGAGAGGGAGATACAGAATCCAAAGCAGCTCCAGGCTCCAAGCTGTCAGCAGAGAGCCCGACATGGGGCTCAAACCCATGAATCGCAAGATCGTGGCCTGAGCCGAAGTCAGACACTTAACTGACTGAGCCACCCAGGTGCCCCTAAATTTCTTTAAGTCTTAACGGTAATGCAGAAGAGGGCTAATGCTACAATTTCTACTAACAGCTTCCCATGTGTCTCACCTGCAGCGACATCATGTCAGGCCTGTACTGTTTGCGGAAGCCCTGGTCGTACATGAGGAATTTCAGCATCTCAAAGGCTTGTTCTTCGCTCATGTGCAGAAGGAGAACTCCAGCCACAAAGCTGATCCCCTGACAGTAACCCACTTCTTTGTCCAGCAATGAGTAGGCTTTCAAGAGGTTAAAGAGTGAGAGCTGCCCTGCCCCAAGCTGTGCTGAAAAATAAGGGTGAGTAGGAAATGTCCTTCCTGCAGAGGAAGAGAAAAGAAATATTTTTGAGATATCCTGAGCTTTGGAGATAAAAGTGAAATTGCAATGCAGTGATTTCCAGGAAATAAACATTCTTTTCTGAACCAGTGAGAGCTGTGTGGAATACACATCTAACTAAAACTCTCTCCAGAAAGTCCTAAGTCCTACCTGCCAGATCACCACCCCATCTCTACACATAGAAAAGGGAAGCAAACATTTGATGCTAAACAGCACTTCTTTCTAGAAAACAACAACAACAAAATTCACAAACAAATCACAGACATGTCCAGGAGAGATCCCAGGAAAACAGAATATAAAATCTATTCAGGATATAAATCAAGGCAAATTCTAAGTTCACATAAAGACTCTCCTCTGACTAAAATCAGAATTCTATGAAAGTTGTCATATTATTTAAAAGGAAATCTAGTAGTCCCTAAACAGAATTAGTCCTACTTTTCCTGTATAATGACACTGGAGGGGCTTTTTGAGGTCATTTTGTTTTACATGCAGTCTATCGTTCAGGAAATACTTTTTGTCAAATATCCTTTGCTCTCTGTTTCTTAAACCACCTCCATGAGCCATGCAGACCTCTTTTTTCAAAATATCCAAAAAGGGCATGTAAAGCAAAAGGTCAAGCTGATTACAAATAAATTCCCCTCTAAAATTCACTTCTAAGGGGTGAATTACCATAGAAACACCCCGAGAGCAGACAAAATCAGTTCTGGATCACTGAAAAGCTGGTACTAAACACTGAAACACACCCATCTTCATCACCAAGGCTTCGGACACTGGCACGGGACTTCTCTTAGGCCACAAAAATGAAGAGGAGATCAGCTTCCTTGAAAAAGGACTACTTATAACTTGTACGAATGCCAGATTTTTAAATGTTTTCCACTACATATGCTTCAAAGCGATCTTGTTCTCCCCCACCCCCCCCCCCCCACCGCCCAGGAACTGATAAGATTAATTCTGCAGAGCAAGGGGAAGATACGAGAAAATAACAAGAACACACTGAGGAAACACAGATGGCTACAAGTAGAGTTAAATAAACAATTTTTTAAATTATCATTTTACTTTATTACTTAAAATTTTTGCTAAAGAAAACTATAAATGTACTCCCTATCCAAGATATTAATTTTAGCTTCATTTTTTTTTCTGACTAGCCTTCCCTTATAATCTAATCTCATCATCTCCTTCTCTTTATTAGGACATCTTCATTAGCCCTAAATGAACCATCCCCATTTCTAGTCTGGTCATCAATTTCTAGTCACAGAACCATAGATCTGTGGAGATCCACACGGATTGCCAAGTTCAAGGTCCTCATTACTTAAATGAGAGGACTGAGACTCAGAAGCAAAATAATTTGCCTAAAACCACAGTTTAGTGGTAGAATCAGACAAGAACTCAAGTCTTTAACTTCTCTGTAAAATTCCCCTTTCAAAAAATATTAACTGAGTTGGGTCCTTTCCCAACAAAAGCTATTTATCATTCAAAAGAAACAGAGATCAAAACTAGGTTTTGGCCAGTGATTTTTATATGCCCTAATATAAGGGGACTCCAAATATAAGGTAATCCCTTATTTTCCCAAACAGGCTCAAGTAACATATCTGGCCACTTTAAATATACCAATTTTTAGGGATATAGATAAAATAGTCAAATGCAAATGTACAATATATTATTCAATCAATCAGACATTTTTAAATAATAAAATATATATTATAATATGTTAAATTAGAGAAAAACTAGAGACAATGTTATTTTAAAAATCAATCTTTTTTACTTTCCATTAGTTATTTGAAATACAGCATTTAAAAAGATAGCTTTATGACACTATCACTGGAAATTCTCCCCAGTCACAAATAGCCATTCATATAATAATTAGGACAGCTCATGTTTCTTTCATCCTATAGGGATGTATTCATGATTCTGTAGCATAACCACTTACTGTACTGTTTTTTAAAGTGATATTCAAAGGCTGGTTTAAATTTTAACCTATTCTATCCTATTTTAAAGCCAGTGTTGATTGAGAAAATAAATGTCTAACCCAAACAAAAGTCAGTTTTTCAAAATACAGGAATTGAGAGTACCTGATAATACGACCTTTGCAATGATTCAAATATAAGATAACACCCTTTTTCGGGGGCAAGTCTGGAGGTGAATATTTCATTTTGTATTCAGGCATTTATGGTATTTTCAACCAGATATAAAGCCAACTTACCCTCAAGAAAGGGGAAAGTCAGCAGCTCTGTAGAATTCAACAGATCCTCTTTAGCAACACCAAAAACAAAACAAAACACAAAACCCCCCAAAATACTCAACAAAGGGACCTATGGTTTGCTTTTGTACAATATCAGTATGACAAACATACCCAAATCCACAAGAATGGCATGTTGCTGAGCGGTGAGCTGCTTTAAAAGTTCCTTATAGGAAATGTCAGGAGGCTGTTGTTTATTGGGCAATCTGTGCCTGAGACGGTACTGCAAAGCTAGGAACTGCCAAATTTCTCCTCGGCGACTTTTGGGGACACCTACAAAGATAAAAAGGCAGTCTCGAACTCTGGAATGAAGTTGCTAAACCGCAGCTGATGAACTAGGTAATGCTTGAAAACAGGCAGCTGTAACGTCCTGCGTGCCACACAGTCCACTGTACTGACAGAAGCATATTTTGACAAGTTTAATACTGAAGCTGCTGATGTCTTGCAAAAGAAACCCTCAAATAATAATAAAGGCAATGCTGGGGTGCTTGGGTGGCTCAGGTGGTTAAGCAGTAAAGCGGCTCAGGTCATGATCTCACGGTTCGTGGGTTCGAGCTCCACATCGGGCTCTATGCTGACAGCTCAGAGCCTGGAGCCTGCTTCAGATTCTGTGTCCCTCTCCCCCTACCCCTCCCTGGCTCGTGCTCTGTCCCTCTTTGTCTCTCAAAAATAAATGAATATTTAAAAAAAATAATAATGAAGGCAATGTTAACATCAGCCAACACTGATCAGGCACCTAATACATCATTCTATGGATGGTGCCTCGCCACTCAGCATTGTACCTATGCTCAGAAAACAACCAAATGAGGTAGGCAATTACTATTATCCCCACTTTCCAGATGGTGAAGCTGAGGCAGAAAGAAGCCAAGAACTTGCCCAAGTTCACACAGCCTGTAAGTGGAAGTTTAGGATTAGAACTCCCCAAGTCTGGTTTCAGAGGCCAAATTCTGAAACCATGAAATGTATCACTGCCTATTCCCACCTTTTATTTGGTTTGAAGCTAATAATAAATGCCAATTATATAAATTCTAAGCATTTGACATCAATAAGTAACTTTGTAAAAGAGAATTAAATAGCATTCTTATATGGTCATACAAGAATGAAATAATAAAAATGGTCAATGCAACATGAAGGCACAACTGGAGAGCACCAGAACATCCTTGGAGAAGACAATATCCAGTGTAAATAATGAAACATTAACTCCATCATGCTTGAGAACGAAAAGGTATTAAAAGCAATTCAAAGTATACTAAAACCTTAAATGCCAAAGAATATGAAGTAATAAGCACTGGGAGGGACAGAATTCAATTCTATAAAGTACAGGTAATCTTACTTCACAAAGTATTTTCAGTTCAGGTAAACTGGATTAGGAATAGGTTTCTGAGCTCCCAGCTGATTAAGGAAGGTTTAATGGCACTACTCTTTTTGAACTTCAGTACCATCATTTGCATAAACCAAAAGTATGATTGTCCAAAAGGTATAACTCTGATCACTGACATGGTTTATAAGGCTTTCCACGATGTACCTCTAAACTGCCTTCTTCAGTCCCATTACCTGTCATTCTGTACCAAGACTAAGTGATAGATGCTTATGGTTATTTTCACATCTCCAGTTTCTTATGCCTATTGTTGCTTTATGGACTTCCAAGTTCCCCTACTTTACTGTGCAGTGTATTTCTATTCATCTGTTATGGGTGAGCCTGAATGCCATTTTATTCTGCTGAAGCTCTTCCTCACATCTCCAGCAGTGATCACTCTCTTTTCACATACTATTTGACACATACTCGAACATCACCATATTGGATTAGCTCTATACTGCCTGTGTGCCTCTTTTCCCCACTTCCATGAGAAGCTCCTTGAGAATAGTGAGCAAACTTTCATCTCTGTATGAGGAAAACCAACAATATACTTTGCTACTTAAACATCTGTAGGATGAATGAATGAATGACCACATGTAAAATGTTATTGGGGGGGGGGGTAACTTTCATTAGCCCATTAAATGAATCTCTGATAACATGAGTGGGCTGTTGTATTGTCCATCCAATAACAATTTTTCTGGAAGGCAATTCACTTTAGCTACACAAGTCATTTGTTGAACATCTAACATATAGCGAAGGATAGAGAATGGCAATGAGGATACTTCATCCCTGGGAGATGAATAAAACCATTCTCAGGAATTAGTCTCATTCATTCATTCATCCATGTATTCTTTCAGTACGTAACTTGTGCAAGATCCTTTTTAGGTGCTAGCTATGCAGAGGCGGGGTGAAAAAAACATTAAACAAATAGATGCCTAAATACAAAATTACAAATTATGATAAGCACAATTAAGGAAAAGAATCGTGAGAAAAAATAATGAAGTGAAATGAATTTGTGTTGATGGAAGAGAGGGAAGGGTGCACTATTTCTGAAGAAATGGTATTTGAACTAAGCAAAAAGGTAATAGGATTCTCCAGGCTGGGAGTGTAGGCAGCAATCCCTTTGGGAAAGGGAATGTTTGAATGCCCTCAGATGGGCAAGGAATGGGGTGAGAAAGGAAGAGAAGGAGGAGGGGTGAAAAGAAAGGGATGATGGGAAATGGGCAGCAGGTGGAAAGGTAAGAAAGAGAGGTTAGGGAGAACTGGAACATTCCATGTAAGAAACAGCCTGGGACATATACTGGGACACAGCATAGTTCAGTCTTTCTGGAACACATGATACAAGAGAGGGGAAGCAGAACATGAGATCAGAGATGAAGGAGGAAGAGATTATGTTGGGCCCTGGGCAGAGTGCTCAGAAGTTCAAACTGTATCCTATAAAAAATGGGAATATGAGCACCCCTAAAAATCTTTAAAAGTCATACCAAAAAATGGTATGATCCACATCCACCCACTATTCTGTTTCCCAAATAATGCAATCACTGAAAAACTTTAGGACTTCCATATCTTCAAGGAAAAAAACCTAGTAAATGTAGCATCTTACAAAATTAATCCCAACTTCATTTAAACTGAACTATGCAACAGTTTCACACATGAATCATAAGCTTTTAAAACAAGATTCATTATCAGATATCTTTGGCTATTCTTGGATTTTTATTTTGCACTCAGTTTATGTAGGTCATGGGGATCCTCATTTTAATAGCTGGGTCACAGAAATGCACCTCAAATATTCACATGCTGAGCAGTTTTAATTTTAAATTTAAGATGTTTAAATATCAGTCATTTTATATGGCAGAGTAGCAATGCAGTATAATGGCTACATAAAAGCAATTTTTCCAAAATAAAAGAATATATATATGGAAGGAAAACTGATTAATAAAAATATAAATCTATTTATATATACATATACATGTAGGTGAATATACCGATACAAATAAATATAAACATTTCTGACTAAATGGTGGAAATGAGTCAAATTTGTAAGTCTAAATTATTTTTATGGATATGATCCAAGGTCTATACCCATGCATTCGCTCCTTTCTTGGTAAACAACAAAGAGAGAACTGAGAACAGCTGGTTGAAGAAGACAGAAAAATCTATAGAAAAGGTGTCTGCTAACTCCTCAGGGACCATCGCTCCATTAGCACTGTCTTCTTTCCAACTGAGTTACTGACTGCAGTCAAAAGCAAATTACTTCCCTTTTTTTATAGGCAAAGCACAAGGACAAACTTATGCCTGAGCTACACAATCAAAAAATCTCTAAAGATTTTCTCTAAAAGAGATGATTAACGATGGTCCACCTGAAACTAATGTAACACTGTGTGTCAATATTACTCAAATAAAAAAGGCGATCCACAATACCTTCTTTAAGAGAAATATGAATATCTTCCATATCGCATCTGATTTTAGCTCTGCAGTTCATCAACTTCTTATCCCAGGTTAGTAAGACCTCCTTCTGACATACACCAACTTCTTCATAGTCCAGTTTAACTTTTCTGGACTGGAGTTCATCTCTGCTTGCTAAGAAAACAGAAGAATTTATGTAAAACTGATGTGTTCTTAGGACACAGTATTTTTAACATTTTGTTGTATTTGTACAATCATACCAAATGATTTTTAGAAATCAACCACTAACATCTGGTCATAAAGGAAACCTAAAAATACTGAGGATACATGAAAGGCTCCCAAACGTGGAGTCATTTCATGTAAAAAAGTATTAGCAATAACTTTCTAAGGAGGTTTTACTCTGTATCATATAGATGGGAGCTCTGCTAAGCATAAAAAACTAACCATGTTCCCTACACTGTAAGTTTCAATTTTTTCGACAAATGTGATAGCCTCAGGAGTGACAACTTACATCCTTTTCAATACCAATGACATTTTATATAGCACATATATGAGAAAACAATGCCTCGTGCTAACCTTGATAAGAGAGATACTGACCATGATAACCCAATACATTTTTATAATTATGTCCAGAGTTATTAATACTTCCTTAAAAAACGTTAAGTCATGTGCCTCTGTGTTCATTTTTTCTTAAAGAAAAAAATTCATTTTACTGAAATTAACACTGCTTCTATTTTTAAAAATAGTACAGAATTCTCTCTCCTTGGACAGTCTAAAATAAAAGCTCAGAGATCATTAAAGGCCTATAAAAGCAATTACTAACTTGATGTGTTCTTTACCTTAAATAATTGATTCCAAAAGAGAAAAGGAAGAAAAAACATTTAGCTATTTTTTTTCTCTCTTTCGTTAGGATCACGTTTAACCCGAGCCTCACAGATTAATAATGTGTATTAATTCAAGCTCACAGTGCTCAACCCCTTACCTTCTGCAACACAAATCTTTGTCATGCATCCGAAGTCCTCGACAGCACAAAAACAATAACAGAAGGAGTATTACCCTTTACTTAGTGTGTTTGAAACCATTTCAAAGAATTTATATCTTATAATATGGTTATTCAAATAAGGAGTGAAAGTTTCTCCTGAAAATCCAGACATAACCAAACTGCTTCACTACAAAAACACTCCTCCTGGGTACCACTAGATGGCTTTCTAGCAGAGTTTAGCTGTGCTTCTCAATACTTGCTTTATATTTCTCTTTGATAATCAAATATTTTTCTTAAAGAAGTGGGTTCATTAAAGCTAATAATTAATGTAACCCTATATGTAACTTTACTAATTATTTTTTTATAATGAACTTACAGCATATTTCCCCTTTTTCCCCTGCAGCCTTCTCTAGATCTTTATTCATTTAAGGGAATAATCAAGAGCTATGTGCCAGCTGCAGGCCCTGAGGATAAAATGCTGATTAAGAACAGCCAACATCTGCCCTCACCTGGTTAACTGCAAAAAATAAAGAACTATCAATAAATGATTATCCATCAACTAGAATTTTAATAAGCTCAACTATTTTTTGTCTCTGTTACTTAAATACAGAAATAAAGAACTCATAAAGGTTTCTGACCATATCTGCTAAACATCACCTCCTCTCTTATCCTGAATATGAATTCAATTTCCCTCAAAATCTATAAAAGCTCAGTTGGGCATACCATTTATCACATCAAATTTTTAAAAGCTGTATCAATAACAATCAATTGGGTTTTTAATTTTAAAGAAAAAAAAAGATTTACTTCCAAGGGATATTTTAAACTTTATGTACTTAATTCTGCCAAGAAAACAGCAATAAAGAAAACTATTCCCTTGCAAACTAAATATTGTTCAATTTAAAAACACAATTTAGTATTAGTGTAGTAAGAGGAATCTTAAGATAACTGATGAGCACAGAAATGTGAATACCTGTTCTTACAAAAGCATTTTAGAAGACAACGCAATAAAAGCAAGTCAGAGAAAAACCCAAATTGTACATTTTCCTATAATCTTGTAAGTCAAAGGGCCCACTTAAGCTAAACCTTTCATTTTACACATGTGAAAAACAAGGCCCTTTTAGGTTAAGTGAACTGCCAAATATAATAACATTAATACATTTTTTGAGTTTTGGTCCTTGTCTGCACATCTCCTTATGCATGGTTCACATGGAGGTAAATGATATCATTCTTTCAAAGTCTGGAAAACACATTCTAAAACATTCGGTGTTCATAAACTAAGCAATAAAGCACCAGTAATAGCACAGAGGCTATTGTAAATTATCCAATTATAAATTTAATGATTTGAATATGATTTTTTAAGTAGAAAGTATATAAAGTAATAAAAATTAGGAACTTTGATTTATGAACAGTTAATGAGATAGTTGAACTGGGCACCATATAAATAGAATTTATTTCAAATAGGCACATTTCTCTTATTGTAAATGCAATTAGTCTAAAAGGTGAAAATAAATTTCAAAAATAAGAGAATGTATTTTTCATGTTTAAGGGTTTTAAGTAATACACAATAATATTAAACTTGTAGTCTCATCAAATACATGGACACCACACTATCCACATTTCCTGTGACCCAAATACACTGTAAGGGTGTCTGATGTTCTGGCTATTAAACAAAAATGCAAATATTTGAAGCTGAACATTCCCATGTCACAGCAACCTCAAAATAAAATGAAACAATTATAATCAGTAAAATCCTAGTCAAAGTGCATTTACACTCCAGACTGAATGTGAGGGAGACGGGGGTGGTTTTAACCTAAACCTTTCAATTAATAGTGTCATATCATTTAGCCCTGTTTGAATGGCTAACCTTCAAGTTTCTGGTTTTCTTTCTCCATTCGAAGCAGCAAGATTTGTTGATGTATTGCTTTTCTCCACAAACTCCTCAGTTCCTCTGACTTCTTTCTTTCTTCAGCCTTCTCTGGGTCCTCATCCTCACCAGACATGAACATAACCAGCGGTTCCTCCTCCATGGTTGGAGCAAGAGGAGACAGCGGCAGCAGCTCGCTCCTGTCCAGTCCATCTGCAGAGAAGAAAACAGTGAGAGGCATTCCTCAGTAGTAACCCAGACTACGGAAGCTTTCTCTAGAATTGATGTTCTCTCATCCTATCTTCCACCTTTAAAACTTTTCACAAGGCCACTTTCCCAGTAACTGCATTTCTGGAACTAACAGCTTAAGTAAATTCACTAGACTAAATTCCCCTGCCAGATTTCCCTCTCGCGTTGAAACGAAAGCACATGTAATTTCTCCACTTCTTCTTTCTGCACAGAATGACCTATAAGATAGGTGCTCTAAGATGAACTGGCATTCCCCAGAGCCCAACACTTCTGCAATTTATCTTGGTACGTTCTCTGTGCAAAACAAAAAGATTACGTGAGCAGGTAATAGCGATGTCCTAAGGTCTCCATCTACCATCAGACACAGTCAAGAGAAGAGCAAGCTGAGCAACATGGGGCATGTCTTGGCTCGGCACCTCTGCTCACTCCTACAATGTTCTCTTACCCAATTCCTGGAGCTCACTCTCTCCCTCTGTTCCAGACCATCCTTTGCACCTTTGCCAATTAGTTTCCTATTAACAAACATGACTATGTCTCTTGAAATATTTCAATCGTTGCTTGTGTTTCAAAGCACAAAGTCCAAACTACTGCGAAGAGCATATAGACAGCTTCAGACTCCTGTCTCGTGTAAACTTTCCAGCCTGTTTCCATCTCCCATCCTCTCTGCTCCTGTCATGCTGAATTTCTCACGATTCCCTGAGCTGCAAAGCTCCCTCTGATGCTGTCAGAGTTCTGCTAGTCTCACTTACTGAAACATGCTTCTCCCAGCAATGAGTTTAAATGTAAATATCCAACATTCCTGTGAAACTTCTTCTGGCCATCCTAGGCAGAGTTAATTTTTTCTCTAATAATGTCAGTTTCTTGTTTCCTTTTCTCCACTAACTGACCTCTGCCCTTATTCTTATATTTCCTTAATAAACAGTTTTTAAAATTTTTACTCAAGAGCTCCTTTTCTAACTTGTTTAAATACTTAGGTATATTTGAGCTTTGTCTTTCCTAATTTTAAAAACACCCTTTAAATATCACTCAATGTTGATGTGTAGGGCTCTGAACATATTTTCTTCTTTCTAGTTTCTAGTAGTTTTCAGTTTCCAAACACATGAAACATTTTAGTTGTCTTCTAATTCGTGATTCCTTTTTTTTTTGTACTGTAATCAGAGAATATGTGATTGCTTCATTAAAATAATGCCTTTGTGGCCAAGTACATAATTAATTTTTAGGAATGTTCCATGTGTACTAAAAATGAATGAACTTTCCCTATGGGGGGCAAGGTTCTGTATAAATATTAGATCAACCTTGTTAAATTGTGTTTCTCAAATATTATCTATATATACCCTCCTTATATTTAATTTTTAGAGAAGAATTTATTAAAATCTCCCAGAACAGCTACTGACTTATTTCTCCCCAACATTCTGTGAACCTCTATTTTCTAGCTTTCAAGACTATATAATTATGCATGTTTGTATAATTAATCATCATTGTTGTATCTTTGTTTATTGTTATAATTTACTTTGCCCCTTTGGATATCTTTGTTTTAATTTCTAATAGGTCTAATGTCTTTGGGTTGATATTTTCCTACTGTATCTGTATCCATTTATCATTCAACATTTTGATGTCACTTTGTTTTATGAGTGACTCTTGTAAAAGAGTAGGTGACTTTTCTAATAATAAAAAAATATATGCTTTTCTAGCACTATCTTAGTACCCAGTTCGGGGAGTTTACTCATTCACTCATCCATTCAACAAGCAGTGAGTGAATGTTTACTGCATTCTAATGATAACTGAGAAGTTAACCACCATATCAGATATGGAAACACAAGTTATTTCTCCACTGAAATCACTCAAATCTCTTGGTACCTAAAGCATTGCTTTCCATTCCCTAGTTTACCGGTAAGGAGTAATTCTTTAGTGTGTACCACACAGACCCTGCTGCATTGCTGAGGGAGATTTGTTCATGGGAGAAGCAACCCTGAGGAAAATGCGCTGCCGCCAGGAGATTCGACGAGGGGTGACCGGGGTTCCTCCAGCGTTTAGGGACTCATTGCTGCAAGTAGACGAGGTCCTTTTTCTCCCTTCTCCATCACTGTGGAAATCAAATAAATATGTAACTTGTAAGGAGAAATGCATAACATGGCTCTTCACAACCACATTGTAGCACAAGCCATTCACAAGTTCTGCCATGGGCAAGCACAAACCTCAGGCAACAAGAGCAATGCGTCACTAGGCACACTGGTCACCCAGGTCACCGCAGCCTGGGAAAAATGCAATCCAAGCCACAGCCCAGGCATGAGAAGCTCACCTGTTTCTACTCATTCCACACTAGTCAACCATTTCAAGTCCTAGCCTGAGGAAAAGATGTACATATACAGAGGCACAGAGGTTGCTTAAGTAATGAACTCATGCTTTGCTAAAAAATTAAAAAGTGAGCTCTAAACAATGTAAATATTCCATAAGAGGCTCAAAAAGAGCTTTCCTTATACTCTTACAGAATGGGCTGATAAAGATAGCTTCTCATTGCCTGTGACTGTTGAGATCTGCCTACAAGTTGTTAGCCATCAATATTTGGATCATGGCAGAAAGTAACCTGATAAAGGTGGAATGGTTAACCTTGGGATTATTATTAGGCGATATATTAAGAAAAGAAGTGTGGTCAATAAGATTGGCTAGATTAAGACAAAAAATATTCAACATTTCTTTATAGGAGGATTTCACAGAGACTGTAATATACTGGTATGCATGAAGTAATGTATAGATAAGCCCTACCTTTTTTCAACCATTTGACCCCATAATCACCTTCCCCAATTTCTTTGGCGGGGGACAGTTGAGCGTTTGGCAATTTTCTACATTAGTGCTTTACATTAGTGCAAACATGTGGAAATGTGGGTCTGCTCTAAAACTTTCATTTCCTAGGAAAGAACATTCAAAGTTATGCTAGGCCTATCTGCATAAAAGGTCATTATGACTCAAACTCACTTCTGAGACCAATCATGTTAGCAGCTGGAACACCATGCAATAATTGCTACTGTTAGTGGTGATAATAATACATTTCAAAGTCTCTGGGCTTTCCTGAGAAAATTATGAAGATAACAGTATTTATAGTTGGTGATACCAACAAGTGAAAATATAGGACTTTTGATGGAGTCCAAAAGAGTCAGTACTTAAGTCAGAAAGGAAATGTAGCTAGAAAATCTACAACCTGCCTCAGTGGTACTGAGGCCACCAAGAGGAGAATTCAGCACCTGCCTGTCATATTTTTATTTACTTTAAGAACCTACCCATGATCATCAGGTAATTCAGTTATCTCTAATCATGATCTATCTTCCTGGAATGATTACTTCTGGATTAGCTAAACTAAGGTTAAGCAAAAGACAAACCTTCAAGCTGCTGCACAGTTAGCAGTGTCATGAGAGATTAGGATGCTTCAGAAAGCAACTATACATATATCTCAATACAGTCAAACCCCTTTATTATATATCCTGGATCAAATTATAACCTTAATACGTGTCCACGGTTCAAAACTCCCTATAATACTGAATAAACATGTTCACCTTTACTTCCACTTTGGGAAGTATTAACTCAAATATTTCCCTGATAGATACTGTGATTCAGGGGCGCCTGGGTGGCTCAGTCAGTTAATCATCCGACTTCAACTCAGGTCATGATTTCACAGTTCATGGGTTTGGGCCCGCACTGGGCTCTGTGCTGACAGCTCAGAGCCTGGAGCCGGCTTTGGATTCTGTGTCTCCCTCTTTCTCTGCCCCTCCCCCACTCATGCTCTGTCTCTCTCTGTCTCAAAAATAAATAAACATTAAAAAATGTATAATAAAAAAAGAAAGTGTGATTCAAATGTTCTGTAAATAATAGTTTACAGATAATTAGTTTATCCTGATAAACACTCTTAAAGTACTCTGTATCTTCACTTTGGTAACACTATCTTACTAGCAGTTATTTGCTAAATGCCCAGTTAATGGATGTATTTCTAGCTTCTGGTATAATAACTGGGAAATAATATGAAACATTAACTCAGGGTTAACTAAAATGGACAAAAAATCATATGGGCTAGGATAACATGTCAGGAATAAATAAAAGAATACCTTTCTAAAACCCGTGTTGGTAGCATGACTTTCACGTCTTTTCTGGCAAAAAGTTCTAACAGTTCTGTTTCCCAAAAGTACAGACTGAGCTGTTGATGGCACTGGTAGGTACTGACAAAGACAGCAGCGTTAATAAACTTAGGGCATTTTTTGTCCAAGTAAGTGCTGTTCCTGTCCTGTATTAAGGGCATTTAAATTTATAATTTAAGCCTAGAAAACTAAGGGAAGATCTGTAAAATTATCTATTTCAATGCCTCATGGGATAAATGTTCAATAATTCCTCTTGACTTTTTAGCAGCTCTGACAAACAAAACTACAGTAAACTAAACCAAAAGATTCTCAAACTTTTGTATTTTAATGCTGGAACTAAACCATCTTTAAAAAATCAGATTTGGGGCACCTGTGTGGCTCAGTCAGTTAGGCATCTGACTTGGCCTTAGGCCATGATCTCGCGGTCTATAGGTTCGAGACCCGTGTTGGGCTCTGTGCTGACAGTACACAGTCTGCTTCAGATTCTGTGTGTGTGTGTGTGTGTGTGTGTGTGTGTGTGTGTGTGTCTCTGCCCCTCCACTGATCATGCTCTGTCTCTGTCCCTCTCTCTCAAAAATAAACATTAAAAAAATTTTTTTAAATCAAATTCCAATTCACTGTCAATGACATATTGAATGTCTAGATAGTACTAAAAAACAAAACTGAAAGTACTGCTATCAATTTCATTATTGTCTCTAAAATATGTGCTTTTTGGGGATTAGGTTTAAAACAGGTCCGTAAAGTACTCTCACATTAGCCTGCTACATATTTGAAAGTTTCATAACACCTAAAATTTTATATCCTATAATCTAAATATATTACCAAATGACACATGTCTGGATTCCTATGTCTGGAACTGAATGGTCAGAATTGATATGCCAAAAATTAGGAGTCAAAATATAAGATAATAATATACTGAAAAGCACTTACATAAGAGACCATTGACCCCCTTTATCTTGGTACTAAAAAAAGGACATCCTAAAAAGTAGGTTGGTGGCTGAGATAAGGAAAAGGCTGCCCTGCTTTATTTAATTTGAAAAGCCACATATCCAGAAGTCTAAGTCCAGATAAGGGTTCCAGCAGTCAGTGCATACATGCAACCTAGCACAGCATGCCTTTTGATTTACCGTTGGTCAGCAATCTGACATTCCTATGGTGGTAACTTCACTGTCCTAATAATTAGTATTTTACAAGTAGGAATTCATTTTATCCTTATAAGGAACAGCACCTTATGGGGTAGGTGTTATTTCTATTTCCACTTTTACTGAGAAAACTGGGGTTAAAAAAGTCTAAGTAACTTGCCCACAGTTCCACGGATAATAAATAAAGGAGCCAGAATTCAAATCCAGGTGGTCCAGGATCCCAACAAAGGCTCTACACTTTATCATGCCAATGTAAATCCTCTCTGCTTTAGTTCAGACAAAGCACTACTGGACCATAAAACTAAAGCTGTAGGACTCCCAGTGCCACGTGTATTTCTGGTGAAAAAAAAAAATCAGTCTCTAATTAGCCTTAAGTCTCATGGTCAGTATTCCTCTTTCCATTTCTTAATGGCATAAAGACATTTATTTCAGCAGAGAAGTAACTTCAAAATAGTAAGTGTTCATTTATGTAAATGTATCACTTCTTCTTTGCTTTTGAAATAACTCCATTTCAAAATGCAAATGCTTTTTTAAATGGAAGGATCAAAAAACACATTAATATGGTGGATTATACATATATTGCTGTATTAATTACCTTTACATCTTTTTAAATGATAAAACAAATTAGAACCATTTCCTTATTTTTCCATACAGTCTTTTCCTTTTGCATTTTGGAACATCAACGTGTGTATTATAAAACTGCTAAAGTGACATATTCAGAAAAGGTATTTTATGCCAGAATTAGCTCTATTTAAAATTTATGAAATTAGGAATGAATAACTAGGAAGGACATACAATGTGGAGAATTCTC
This sequence comes from Cryptoprocta ferox, assembly GCA_028646485.1. Classification (NCBI taxonomy): domain Eukaryota; kingdom Metazoa; phylum Chordata; class Mammalia; order Carnivora; family Eupleridae; genus Cryptoprocta; species Cryptoprocta ferox. The sequence goes on from CM053574.1 coordinate 102,339,349, forward strand.
AACTGCTTTTATATTGGTGTATTCTACATGCATCCTATTACCAGTCACCAATTAATTAAGAACCACAATCTGAAAGGCACAAATGAGAGCTTTATAAGGAGAGGAAATATTCTGTCATCTTCTGTAGGCTGGGAGGTGCCTCCCTAGTCCTTCTGGACACAGCATCAAATCCAAAGCTATGTATATAATACAAATGTTCCCACAAGGCTTCAAGGTAACTTTTTAATACATCTTTGGCCAAGCAGTTAGTACCTTCACCACATCAACTGTTAAATTAACAATATAGTTCTTGTGTTAACACAGCATTTTTAATGCATACTTTTCTGCTTTAATAACAGTTAATTTGCTGGATATTGTAAAAAATGGAGGTGTTTTAGTGACCACTCAACATTAAGGTTGCAGTCATGTTTTATCCCCCCGCCCCCCCGCCAGGCAGCATAGAAAGACTGTTCACAAAGCTAATACGTAGAACTTAAGAAACAAAATAAGTGAACATATGGGAAGGGATTGGGGGAGAGGAGTGAGGGAAAACAAACCAAAGGAGACTTTTCACTATAGAGAAAAAACTGAGGGTTGATGGAGGGAGGTAGATGGGTGATGAGTATTAAGGACGGCACTTGTGATAAGCACTGGGTGTTGTATGTAAATGCTGAATCACTGAATTCTACTCCCGAAACCAATATTGCACTGTATGTTAACAAAATAAAATTAAAAAACAAAAATGAAAAAACCCAAAAAGGTGTTTTTCTGCTGAGCAGCAAACTGCCCGCCATCCTCCAGCACCTGAGCACCCACCTAAAAAGAGTAGCATCATAAAGGCCAAATGAATGACTAATACTGATTAAAGCTATATCTAAATCATAATGTTTGACTACTCAAGATAGAAATAAGACTTGATTAATGTGATAGGACCTATTTGACAGAAATCTGAAAAAGTGTTCTCTTTGTAAATGCCTCAGGAAAGACTCCTGGAACAACACAGTGATGAAACTTGAGCTTTGCCACAGGATCCACAGTAAAATTTACACATAATTGCATCAGGTACACTCATAGTTTATCTAAGTCCTGGCTTTCAACTAGGTACAATCCTATCATTCTTTGGAAAATCTTTACTAATAAAACTGATATTGAACTATTCTAGTGGAAAGCAATATACAGCATGTGAGCTATGAGTCAGGGATAGATTAATCAGTGGAACAATGTGTAAAACAAAAAGAAAGAATGAGAAAAACAAGAAGTTTTATTTCCTAAGCTCTACATGAATATACACTTTTAAAAGATTAAGTTCTTTACACTGGAATTTAAAGTATCTCTGGTACCTAGCTCATTTGCTTACTCACATCCCTAAAACCTAAGATTAAGAAAATAATGTCAAGCAAGATATAAAACATCCCTGGGGCTCAATCTAACCATATGTAAAATAAGGACATTATAGTCCAAATGATCTCTAAGGTAATAAACAGACCTGTTTTTATGTCTGTAGAACCTAGAAGGACACACAGTAAACCTAACATTTCCATTAGGGTTTTAAAAGTAGATAACAGTCTTACACCAAAACATTAAAAAGTATCAATCAATTACAAGTCCCCCAAAAAAGTCATTTTTTATCTCATCAATATGTCCAAAATGATTTTCTGTTTTCTCCTTTTTTTTTTTTTTTCATTCTAGTCCAATCTTTAATACTGTGTCTTCACTCTAGCTAGGAACAAATCCAAATGTTAGTGGCTCCGAATAGAAAGATGGGCATGTCTGTTTTTCACTGGATTCCTGATACAAGCTAAGTATAGAACCTAAAACAGTGTCAAGAATAATCATTTTCAGTTAAGTTGTGCAGCAATGATTTTGGATGTGTACCACAAAAAGCACGTGAGTCGAGAGGAAGAGATGTCATTACAGATGTGGTCAGACTTCCATAATAAGGAAGTAGGTGTTTTCCTGTGTCCAGACCAGCGGGAGGTCTGACAGGCCTCAGCAGTGTCTCAAAGTAACCAATTTATCAAGAATTAAGGTGAACAGAAATAGATTAACAATCCTCTTTGGGTGAAAACCAGATTAAGTTTTATGACTGTTTCTTTTAGGATTTTCATTTCTGCATCTTCTTGAAATAAACTCCTTATATGTACATATGTACCTCCAAATGAACAAATTCATGTCTATTAATTCAAACTTAAAATTAGGCTTTGATTGAAGGCCACAGCACAGTACTAAGGTACTGTTGATATGGAATAGAGTAGAAACAGGATTTCTGCTTGCAATCAACATTTTATATGATCATTTGTGATCTCTGATTACACCAGACATCACATTTTCCCTACGCTAGAACCACCATAGCACTGGAATGTTGGCATGCATTCAGGAGAGAGCCAAAACTGCTTTTTAACTGAGAGTGATATTCAGCTGGAGGAATTTATGATTTTTAATAAGAATATATTTACACCTCTAATCACCTTGATTCTGAAGCAGTGTCCTGTCTAGTCCAACAGGAAAAGAAGGAATGATATTAGCATACAGAGAGAGATATATGACCAAAATCAGGATTTTAGAATAAAAAGGCATTCCCATTAGTCATCAATAAAGCACAGATAAGGTTATTTCAATAATGAATCATGAGTGATAATACTATTTTTATCAGTGTACACAAGAGAACTATGTGGAACCAAAATTGTACTATAGATTATTTCATCTGCAAAAATCTTATTTTCTCACCAAAAAGTCTTATAAATGGATAGAGGTAATTACTATTATTTTACTTTTGACCAATGAACTTCAATATCAATGTTTTCTCAGATGCACGTTTAAAAGATGAAAAAAAATAAGGAGTGACAAAGATGCCTATTGATAGAAAGGATATATCATATTTGATAAATGAATATTCTATAAATATATCATCGCAGTTATGGTTCAGCTACTAAACAATGAAATGACATTAAATTTTTTAAAATTAATTCAAGGCAAAACAAAACATATACTTATTCCCTTTCCTTTATCATTTCAAGGCTGTGCACATAAACCTGCTAATCAATAAAGCATATTCAAAATATCTTGGCTCCTTTTGCTCAGCCTACTTAAAAACACTAACCTGACATGTTTTTAATAATTCAGAATGGAGGTCCTAGAGAAGGATGCCTAATCTGAGTTTCAAATTTCAATTGAATAGGCTCTTTTTAAAAGTAGTATATATTAGCCTATATGCTAACCTACTTTGTATCTTCTTTGACTATATATATTTAGAGATTCACTCTATACAACTAATAAGACACGACGTACTCAAGTGAAAAGAAAATTGTAATTCATAGTATTCTGAACCTTATCCCCCTCAATATTCTGAATAGTTCCATATATTATGGTAACAGTGTGTGCTTCATGCTCTCTCTGAAAAGAGTGATGAAAAACATAGATTCAGAAATCACTGAATTAAAACTATGCTCTTGAATATCCTCATTCTTAGGAAATACATAATTGAAGTATTCAGAGTAAAGGGACATGCTATAAGTAACCTATTCACAAATGGCTTAGAATAAAAAATATATACTCATATATGCACGTGTGTGTACACATATACATATATATGTAAATCGACAGAAGGAATGATAAAGAAAACGTGGCAATTTTTAAAAATTGATGAATCTGGATAAAGGATTTGTAGGAGTTCTCCATAATATTTTTGCAAATTTTCTGTTAATATGAAATTGTTTCAAAATGCAAACTGAAAAAACACCCTCTCCTTGACTGTAACTAGTAAATTTATGTCTAAGTGACTTACTAGTTGAAATAAACCTATTAATATTGAATTTTGTCCAATAATTTTACTACTGTGGACACAGTCCTCAATAATGGACAGACATGCACAATGAATAATATCCAGGACAGTACTTTTTTAATGACCCAAAACTAGAAATAATCCACATATTAAGTGGAATACTATACAGCAATAAAAAATTAATGAACTGAAGTGCACATAAAATGAGGATGAATCTCACAAAGTAATATGCAATGAAAGAAGCCAGAGTAAAAGAATTCCATTTATATGGAGTTCAAATCCAGGCAAATATCAACAATGGTATGAGTGGTCGGGGGAAGGGAAGTGATTGGGTGGGAAGAGGAGAAGAACTGTGGGAGTGCTGATAGCATTCCATTTATTGAGAGGTGGTGACATGGGAGTGTTCGCTCCATGACAATCCACTGAGCTGTATGCTCATGGCTGGTGTACTTTCCTTTTTTTTTTTTTTTAAGTTTATTTATTTTGAGAGAGAGGGAAAGAGGGAGAGAGAGAGAGAGATAGCAAGAGCGAGCGAGCATGCACAAGTTGGGGTAGGGCAGAGAGAATGCCAAGCAGGCTCCGAGCTGACACAGCACAAAGCCTGACTCGGAGCTCAAACTCACTAACTGTGAGATAATGACCTGAGCTGAAATCAGGAGTCAGATGCTTAACCTACTGGGCCACTCAGGCAGCCCTGATTGTTGTTATTTTCTATAAAAATAAAAATTTTTGGTCTACTGATTCTATGCTTGTCGAATTACAAAACAAAAAAAAAGTATACAGAAAGTACAGGAAAATGTACCAAAAAGTGCTCTCTGATTTTTCGATATTCTCAAAGCCAAGAAAATATTACAAAGTACAGAAAACAGGATTATTTTTAATGATCCTACAAATTTAAAAGTTCTCCATATGTTTAAATATGTCACTTCAAGTAAGATAGCTACAAAATGAAAATTTTCGATGCAAAACTAAACACACTTGCCCTCTGACTTTAATATCCTTCTTTAGAATGAGGTACAGAGAACTAGGAAGCTTTGAACAAGAACAATGCACACACTTAAGCAAAACTACTGAAGACAGATATGTAACACCCTACGCAATAAATAATCTAAAAAAAAGTCACTGTTTTGGTATTCTGCATTCTATTTACAGCTAACCTTTGACCTTCTCAATGGCTTTTTCTAATTGTCACTTTCGGGCATGGTTCTGTTTCCAGAAGAAAATTAGGATTGCCCAGATGTTCACTTTAACTATCATAACAATAAGAAACTGCTAATGTGTTCAAAGTGTTGTATTCTTATTAATAGGTAGAACTATAGAGATAAGGAAAACTGATACTTTTATATGTATACATTCTTGGTTCTCTCAATTCATGGCATACTCCATATATATTGTATTGTTTTTGTAGCTAATTTCTTTTAAATCTTCTTCCATAAGGCTGTCCTGGAAAAATCCCTTATTTTTTTATATTTATTTTTTAAGTATTCTCTACCCCCAATGTGGGACTCAAACTCACAACCCCAAGACTTAAGAGTTGTATGCTCTACTGAGTGAGTCAGCCAAGTGCCCCCTTGAAAAGCTCTTTAAAATCAGTTCTTCATTAATTTTCTTCACTAGAAACTCAATATATGAGCATGACTTTGTACTAATTCAGAGGAAGCTCAGATTCAAATTTTTAAAATCCAGTATTATCTTTCTTGGAGTGAAAACAATTGGCACACATAGACAAAAGATATTCAGAGATAATTCAAAAATTAGTCTAATTTAACCAGTTACTGGAGGTTACCTAGTTAAATGCTAACTTTTGTGATTTCCTAAGTCTAAAAGAAATGGGGCCAAAAAGAAAATCTTAGTGGCACACAGTCTGGTTATAACAGGTATTCCTCTCCTTGACTGCAAGAATTGCCAAATATCAAATGACTAGAAAAAACCCACATCTATCAGCAAGACAGTGGATAAACGTGGTGTATTAAATGGAATACTATACGGCAAATAAAAAAAGAATGAGTCAAGCAAGATACATGTAAGACTGGAATGAATATCACAAACTTTTAAGCCAGCAACAATCCCTTTAGAAGAATTCCGAACCTAACTCAACACTTTCCAAAGGCTGTCAATATCCCACTAATAATTTGAATAACCAGTAAGATGTCATAATTTTAAATTTTTTAAAAAGGCAATTCTTCAAAAACCACTACATCTAATTTCATGCAGTTAAAAGCCCAAAGATTTTAAAGCTATACATCTTCAATACAGAGAACAAAACAAAATCAGATAACTACAAGATTCAAGAAATCCTTCATGCTATCTGAAAGAGTTGGCATCAACATGGTCCTGTATCCATTATATATTTTATACTGAGTTTTAGAGAAGTAAATATATGTCATAGAAAAATCAAAGAAATGCCTAGGAAATATTCTATAAACTTAAAAATTAAAGATATATTTATCTATCATGTTAGTAGAGTTGTTTAAATATATGGCTTATGGATTCCATATCATATGCCCAAAGATGTGAAGAAAAAAAAAGCAGGATCAGGGAGATTTGCTTAGTATGTGTTAGCACCAGGTCTTGTTGCAAACAATACAAAGCTTAGACTCTGGAGTGTACGGTGAAGAAATATACAGTACAAAAAGATATAATTCAAGAAGTCAGACAGATAATCATGTTATTAAAGGCTCTGAAACACTGGTTTTAAAAGTTTTCTTGATAAAATTCATTGGAATTGAAACCAATATATTAGAAATGGATTAGAACAAGCACAACATATGGATGCATAAATGTCACTCAAAAATTAATGAGCCACTTTTTAGTAACATATCAGCATATCACTGCAGAAAATTTTGCTTTGCAAACAGAGGACACTGATCTCACCTGATTTCATTTTCATACTGTGGGGACAGTCTACCTGAATTCTGGTAAAAGCTTTTCAGGAAAGAGGGGGCAGTGAAGGAAGGGGCAGAGAAGGAAGTGTGAAGACTTGGAAGACTGGAAGAAGAATTACTCTCCTTGGGCATGCGCCGAACTGATGGAAGAATGCTGAGTACAGAAAACACAGCAAATTTGTCTTAATTTATATTTTGGCAAAATCTTCATTCACTATGAAAAAGCATATAAACAGGTTCTTGCTATTAATTCAACCTTTCCTTTCAAAGCTCAGGGCTCGATCTTCTACGAAAAAAAGAGAGCATGCAGTTGTCCGTTGAGAGGACCATGACCTTGCTTACTCCTCACACACTGAATTCCTCACCTGTGCAGCATGTCTAACCATATGTGTTTGTCTCTAAAACATTCTTAACAGTTTTAGGACAAACAGAGTTTATTTTTATGGGCAAAAGATACTTCAAGTGAAAAAAAAAAGTAGGAAAGCATAAATAATTACAGGAAACAAGTTCCTGTAAATGATTATCAGTAGTTCAAAGACTTAACTATTTTAAGTCTAAAATAATCTTTTAAATTCTTGATAATTTTTCCTGGAAAAAAGAGACTCCGTGCCTTCTGTAAATATAAATGAAGCAGTCACTAAAAAAAATCTTAATATATACATGAACTGTAAATCTTTTTTAGAAAAGAAAATCTGAGAAAAATTAACTCTATTACTCCACTCTATTTTCATATATCCTAAATATCTATCTTAATTTTAAGGATCAAATCAGTCAAAAAACAACACTAAAAATAAAACAGTATCCTTAAACTTAATGCTGATAACTTTGATAACAACTAATATAAAAATTAACCTTCATTTTACTTAGAATTCTGGCTTGTTGTTTTGTCTTTCCCCAACTGGGATCACTATCAGACTCTATTTCCTGTATCAGACTCACAGGCAAAGAAGAGAAACAAATTAATTCTAGGATTTAAATTCTGACATGTGCTACACAGGAAGAAGTAAAACACTCTACAATTCTGAACTGACCTCCTTTATTATATCTTACCAAATGCCAAACAATTTTGTTGAATTATTTTTTAAATACCATATAAAATAATTTCTAATGGATACTCCTATCGATTATTATATATGTATTCTTCTTTAGATATACCACTTTATTCTAGATAAAATTTTTAATAATTTTCATTTTTGGCTTTAATTTATTATGTAGTATAGCCAATTTTTATATTATGTAGGAAGATAACTTCGGTGATTTTTTTAACTCTTGTATTTTATTATAGGCTAACAGGAAGTTCTACTGCTATGTACATTATTTTCAAATTTGCTGACTATGTTTCATTAGAGCTGTCATCAAGAAGACACTGAGTAAAATGTGTTGTCACCAAGTTTTCAGACAAAATAATTGTGTAATATCTTGTCTTCTCCATTTTTCTGGGAAAAAAAAATGTTTCTGTCCAAAATGCTTTAACTCTTCCTTGGATACCTTAAATCTTGCCTTGTTTCTTTAAGTAACTAAAGTTTTTATGAATCAATTTATTTTTCTGGTCTTTCTAAAAATGAAATGTTGGCAGCATCAAGTCACAATAAATCTTAACTGCACAGTGACCATAACAGGTGACAGGAGAATTTAATTTCACTTTCCAGAAAGAGGTTTGGACTCACCTGCACTGTTCACTGGAGCTCTGCCTCAGAAGAGGGGAGCGAACACCGTGAGCTCTCCCATCCTGTAAATTCAGCTTTCTCTTTGTGCTTGAAGGTGGGTGGCTGAACGTGTGTGCCCGTCTTCGAAACTGGGGGGAGTCAGAATCCTCTTCAGGGAATGTTTGCCAAGCTGAGGACAGTGGGGAGGCTGGTGGTGTCCCTGGCGGAGAGTCTCCTGGTGAATAGTCCTGAAAAGCAAGTAGAAGTGAGGTCTTTCTTTCCTACATGGATCATAGCAGACCTGCTTCAACACACAGCTCAAAAGTGACAGGGTGCCTCTTCTTCCTCCTGAGTCATGACAAAACCTTTTTTTTTTGTCCTCACTCAATCCATGCTGAAGGCTAATCAGTATCACCACAACCCATTTCTTCAGATAAGCAGCTGTAACACAGCATCCGTAAAGATAGAAAGAGAAAGGAATGATAAGAAAAAGTATTCTTTCTCCTAACACTTTGTGGTAAAATGCTATAGCTGCTGTATTTTTCTCATTGTTGCCAGAAAGATGAAAAGGGATCATGACCAAAAAAGGGCGGAGCTTGTATTTACATATCTACTGATTTCCGTGACATATCGCCTGCATGCTTCCTGTACTGTCAAAACAATATCACAGTGCCTGAGTGTCCAAGTTTCATAGCAAACCCTTCAGGAAAATAAAATAAAGCCTGTTAAGTATCTTCATTCACTGTGGATATTTCTATCCAATGACATGTTCCCTGAGGTAAAATTTTTTAAAAGATATGAAAAACAGGAAATGAATGAAAAGTGAGCTATGCCGGAATGCCTCTCCTATTGCACAGGTGGACATCATAAATCTTTCAATTTAGACAGGTATGCTGTTTACAGTTTCCAAAACAGGCACCGCTGCAGAGACGTTTAGCTTGATAAACATGGGTTAGGGTTAAGACATTCATAGTGAAACCAAATCCTCACTTCTATCAACACAAAGGTCAGTAAAAATTTTTTAATATTTTCCATAAAAAAAACAGGCTGCATATACCTTGGGTAACATATTGCATGATACAGGAAGAAGGAAATCAAACCTACTGAGAACTACCTAGGAGATAAAAAGGAGCCTAATGTTACAGTTAAATTAGAAAAAAAAATGCGGGGAGCAGTTACATGACAGCACAAAAGATAAAAAGATCACCATGCAAGTGCAATAATTACACAGCTTATTTTTCTGTGGCTTTGGATCAAAAGTTGCTCAAATACTGTCCTCCCAAGCGCACTATCTCCAAACAGCAAAGAGCCTGACAGAGCACAATTAGCCTCGAACAAGTGTTCTGTCCTAACACGAGAAAGCTGCCGTGCAAAAGAGAGCAACGTAACAAGAGCCATAATCTTATTTTAAATAATAGTATTTTTAATTTATGTCAACATTGATTTAATATTTTAAATTTAACTATAATAATAATACTTGTTAACGTCATAAAGGACTCATCACAAAACAACTAAGTGATATTGCTGTATCAGCGCTGGTTTTTGCCAAGGTGTGATCAGCAGTAAAAATGGGAGCTCAGACTAGATACCTTCTCTGAAGCAAGACTGTTGGACCGTTCAAAGCTGTCCATACTTCCAAGGCGGCCTCTCATTCTGTTAGCTCCCTGACGGAAGAGAAGAAAAATTCAGTTGTCCATGTGGCTTGAATTTTTACTTTAAAAACCATAAAAGGCAGTTGCCTCTTTATACTAGCATTAAACTGATCCTTCTGTGTTTTGCTCAGATTCGTTGGCCATATTAACAGCCTTGCCTGCATAGTAAACAGAACTTATGCACAACCTATTTGCACTGCTTCTGAATCAGTCATTGGATAACTAGACATTCTAACCAAGCTTTTTGAAGTTACTCTGGTTACAAGGTTAAACATCCTTCATCAATAAGAGCAGGAAAACCCCGTAGGATCAGAGAGAGCCCCACTGATTTTATGTTTCATACAGATAAACATAACCGTGGAAGGCAGAGCACAATAAACCACAACAGTTATAAAGAAAAAGGTTAAAAAAGGGGGGCCACCTGGGTGGCTCAGTCGGTTAAGCGTCTGACTTCAGCTCAGGTCATTATCTCATGGTTTGTGAGTTTAAGTCTCACATCAGGCTCTTTGCTGTCAGCACGGAGTCTGCTTCAGATCCTCTGTCCCCACTCTCTCTCTCTCTGCCCCTCCCCTCTCCCTAGCTGGCTCGCTCTCAAAAATAAACATAAAAAAAAGGTTTAATACATCCAACCTCCACAACACTGACATTACAAACAACATAGTTCACATTATAGGATTATAATAAATTTTTAAAGACTCCATTGTAGGGGTGGCCTGGGTGGCTCAGTTGGTTAAGTGTCCAACTCTTGATTTCAGCTTGGGTCATTATCTCATAGTTCATGAGTTTGAGCCCCGCATCGGGCTCTGCACTGAGTGCGTGGGACCTGCTTGGGATTCTCTTTCCCTCTCTCTCTTAAAAAAAAAAAAAAAAAGAGCTAAGTAATACAAATTAAAAACAACTGCATCATAAAATGTATAGATTCAGCTTCATTCATTCTTCCATGTGAAAACTACATCAATAAAGCATTTCTCTCTAGAAATGCTAGACTGTCCATCAGTCTGCTTCAGGACTGGTGAACTTGTTTGTTTGTTTCACAGTTGTTTGGTATGGATTTCATAGATGATCTAACAAAGAGGAACCAAAGAGATCATCTCATCTATTACATATTCTACTGTGATTACAACTCCTATCTTGTACAATCTGTTTTTCATGTAGTGAACAAGTGCCTCAGCAGTTACTAACTTATTACAAAAGTCAACAACAGAACTCAGTATGGCCAAATATCACATATCCATCAACTGCAATTTTTTTTCTCTTTCACTTTGAGCTACCCATTATAGAAGCGTCTGCCTGTCTGCCCTACTCTGGACAGGTTGCAATTTACACTTGCCTAGTATTTTCCTTTACTATCAACCTAGACATTTCTTTTAATACTACCCTATGTTGAAATGTGTGTCTGTGATCTTACGTCTTCCTCTTTTTTACTTTACTTCCTCATTTTGGTGAAGTGCATACTCCAGGTGCCTTCTGAGAAAGGGAGGTTGGGGTATTTTCTCGTTCTGTAACTCCTACCATTTGGTGTTTGGATCTTCAGACTGGTCCTTTTAACTTTTAACTTTTACCTTGTTCTCCTATTCTCCATTTCCAAGAAATGGGAGTTTATTCGAAGAGTTTTCCAACTCTAGCTTCCCAGACTTCGTTGAATTTTTCTTTCCAGACTTTCTGCTGAATTTTATGTCTACTACCAGAAAGTTTTAACAGTTCTTTCTTGTTCACCCAACTGACTGCTGATTCAATTGTTCACTCAGGCGACTCCTAGTCTCTCTCAACTGACTCTTTTATATGTATGGTATCCCACACCTGCTTTCTCAGAAGCAATACTTATTCTTATCTATGTATATTAATTATAGTTTTCTATTTCTGTTGGCACCATAAATACCATATCAACAGTAAAATTAATAGCTGCATAAAATATCAATGAGTACCTATCACCTGCTGTATGTTAAACATTTTATAGTGCATTATCTCATTTAATCCTCACAAAAAGTCTACAAGGTGGATATAGTTACTTAGCTCAACTCTACAGTTAAGGAGACTGAAATTCTGATGATGTTGCCAAAGTTAAAGGACTGCGCAGCAGTTTGAACCCAGGAAGTTCAACTTAACAGTGGAGATCTTGAGCTCATATTCACTGTAATCTCCTGGAAACAGAACTTGGTAAAAAGTGGAATTACTAATAAAACTAAGTAGACTACACTGGTAATTTTGTAAATGTCCTAGAAAGAACCTGATCAAGGTTTTTTCAGTTCTTCAGTTCCATGCATCACAGCAGACACTTACAGTAATAAACTATATTTGTGGCTGATAAATGGTTCAGTTCATGTGTGTGGCCAAGAGGATACTATTGTGGGGACCAGGTTGCTTCCCCCATTATTTTTTAGCTGGTTCTTCCACGACAACCTCCCTGCTTATCTTAAACAGGTTATTTGGTCACAATAAGGAAACTAGTCAGGTATCAAGTCATTTCCATTATTAGAAAAGCACTAACTCATAGCACTGTTTTATCCATGTGTTTTGTGTGTGTGTGTGTGTGTGTGTGGACACAAAGAAAAACAAATTTACTTTAAAATTATACTCTAGGAAACCTGGATGGCTCAGTTGGTTAAGGGCCTTGCTCTTGATTTTGGCTCCCGTCATGATCTCACAGTTCATGAGTTTGAGCCCCCTGTCCGGCTCTGCACTGATGGCGCAGAGCCTGCCTGGGATTCTCTCTCTCTCTCCCTCTCTCTCTGCCCCTCCCCTGCTTGTGCACGCACACTTGAGCTCTCTCTGTCTCAAAATTAATAATTTAAAAATAAATAAGTAAATAAAATTATGCTCTATCATTGTCATTAATTCACACATTTCAATAAGGAAGGACAATGGATAGTACTCTGAGGGAAGCATGAAATGAGGGCTGTTTTCCAATGATGCATACTTTATATTAGTAAATATTCCTCTTTTGGAAATATGTATCTATACCTAAATATATTAGTGAATATTTCCCTTCTATAAAACTTCAACTAAAGAAAAAGCAACAAATAACTAGAATACAGGACTCTGTCTTTCCACCTCTGAGCAGACAGCTTTTCCAGTTTAATTGTCCAATGATTTGCTAATATATGTGTCACGCCTCTTCCCTTGGACCCACTTTTTAATTGTTAATGAGCTGAGCTTCTGAGCATTTAAAAAACATATCCTATTTCATAAAGAGCTATAGTTAGTTAAATCAACTGTCTTCACATTTAAAAATGGCACCAATTATGAGTCAAACTCTGTGGCTGGAATGCCAATGTTCTACCATAAAACTCAGAATGAAAATGATAAACTGACCAGTTTTAGAGGTACATAAAATCCCTTTTCTGTGTAACCTTTAGCACACCACAGATAGCTGCCAACCTTCCCTCTAAATCCATTCTGTTGCACATGGTGCAAGATCTTGTTGAGTCACATAATTTATGGCACTTGGCAGCACTGTGGGGCACAAAAGCCACACCATCCGCCTTGACCAAAATAGATGGGCTGTGTGTGCCCTTGCTCAAAGAGTTGTTGCAGCCACTCAAGGCTATGTGCGCGGCACTTCAAAGTCAAAGGCTATGTGCGCGGCACTTCAAAGTCAGCCGGGCAAGTGTTGTGCAGAATGTCAAAGTACTAAATGGGGATGAGGAGAGTAACACTCTAAGTACCCTTGGGTCATTCCAAACACTGTTTGGGCCATCTCCTAGCTATAGTGAGATACTTTCCTAACATAATGACATTCCATCCTCATCCTGATGTGAGGTAGGCACAGTATCAGTATGCCCATTTCACAAATGGGGAAACTGGCTTAAAAAGATAATTTGTCCAAGATCATAAATATAAGTTACTAGGGCCAGGTCTTGAATTCAGGTCCCCTGACCACCTACTTAAATGGCCTTTCTACTAAAATTCTCACTAAATACTATGGGAGATAGGAGAAGGAGGGAGGGGAGAAGGGCAGGAGGTAGTGAGAAAGGAAGGAAGGAGAGAGAAAGAAGGAACATAAGTAACTTATAAATACTGAGGGGAAAAAAGAAAAATTTTATGAAATGTTGCATTAACACACTTCTGATTAATCTTGTAGAATACTCTTTTCCTATATTGTCTTCTACGGATATTAGGGTTGATAGCTGATCACTATTAAGAGAAATATCTATAGAAGTATTTTGAGTTCTGGCAAAGAAAAAATAAAGACACCCTAGATCAGAAGGTACTATGTCCTAATGCTCTCCTGCACTTAACTTTCTTGACCCTGATACTTTTGAAGACAACAGGCTAGTTATTTTGTAGACTGTACCTCAGTTTGGGTCTGCTGATGCTACCTCATGATTAAATTCAGGTACTGCCCCTTTGGCAGGAACATCACAGAAGTTCTGTATTCTCTGTATCAAGTGGCACAAGATTTCAATTAGTCTCATTGCCAATGATGTTCCATTTGATCACTTGACTAAGGTGGTGTCTGCCAGTCTTCTCCATTGTAAAGTCACTACTTTCCTCCTTGTAATTAATAAGCATTAATTAAGTCCAGTAAATATCCTGATCATGATCAACTTTCAAGGTATTCATTTATGTTTCATATCAGAGTAGGCTCATCGTTTCCTAATTCATGCAACAGGTTACAGTCCTTTGCTATCATTTATTTTGATGTTTATATTGCCTCAGATGTCATAATGGAAGCCCTTCAAGGCCTTTTTTAAACATTTTTTAAAATGTTTTTATTTATTTTTTAGAGAGAGAAAGAGAGAGAGAGAGCTAACAGGGGAGAGGCAGGGAAGGGGAGAGAGAGAATTCCAAGCAGGATCCCCACTGTCAGCACAGAGTCTGATGCGGGGCTCGAACCCACGAACCATGAGATCATGAACTGAGCTGAAATCAAGTCAGACACTTAACCAACTGAGCCACTCAGGTGCCCCTCAAGGTCTTTATGACATATCACCATCTTTCTTTGAGCACTCCCTCATTACCCAGAACACCAACATACTCCAAGTTTATCGTGTACTTCCTCCTAAAGTCCTGGAATCAGCCATTTCTCCCAGGATCCCAGTTCTCTCTTGTAGAATGATATGCAGAAACCAAAATTTGGGTGCTTGGTGTCACCCAACCAGGCTTAATTTATTCTCTGGTATTTGCAGAAAAGCTGTTCCCAGCCCCTATCAGTGGACAGAGCCAGGGACCATATACAGATTTACATACACACACACACACACACACATAGACGTTAATACATATATACATGTTACATATTATACATAAAATTCTATTATTCAAAAATATACAGATAACCAGGATTCCATACTGTTACCTCTGAGTTAAATCCAACAACATGGGATTTATTCTAATGTCTTCTCTTTTCATATTCATAATTCCCTTTTCCTAAATCCTTAATGCATTTACATATTTGACCAGTCCCGTGTGCTACAATATTCACAACTGACACCTCACAGACACTCTCCTCATCCTACTCATGTCCAACACTCCGCATCAGGGCTACCATGCCAACACACAGACACCATACCCACCCTGCTTAGACTCTAACTCCTTGTAGCAGGCACCTTGAATGCCTTCTCCCCTCTACTCCCTCTTACTCTGACACCCTACACTGGGCCACCCCACACACAGCACCCCGTAGGTTCTGTCTCTCTGCTCTGAGCCACTGTGACTCTCCCACCCTCCACCCCTAACACATCTACCTTGCCTGGTCTCATCTGACTGCTTTAGGACTGAATTATTCAGGAAGAGAATAGTGGAAGGGAAGAAAACTCACTTTGATTTTAACATAAAATATACAAATTTACTAAATGGAATACATAGATTTCTATTAATTTATACTATTTTCAGCATTTCCTGTCAGCTCCTAATAATAGCAAAATGAAGTCTACTTTATAACTTTCTGTAGCAAATGATTATAAGTTGTTATAATACTGGGCATCAATATTCTACTTCCCCTTTTATATATACATATATTTCTACTACGAAATCTCTTGCTTAAACTTAGATATTAGAGGCACCAGAATAAGTCATGAGATTACTTTAAATAAGTCAACTATGTTAAAGCTATCTTAGTGGTTTATTTTTTTTAAAGGAAATATGCTGGGAGACAGTTGAAAATGAAGTAAAGAAGTTAGTAAATACAGACATTAATATCTAATAAGAATCTCAGTTTAACCTTACCCTTGAGAAGATATTTTCCAGGGAGCTAGTTAAAGATCTCTTAGCTTTATTTTTCAGAATGTCAAGTTTGAACCTTCCACTGCTTGTTGCATTTTCTGGGATTGTACTATTTGAAATAGTCTATAGAAAGAAAAACAGATAAATTTTAGTTTGGAAACATTCAAGGTTAAATGAGCCTTTAAAACAAGCTTGACTAAGCCATTAAAAAACACAAGAATTCTTCTGTAGCTCTATTAAGGAGTAATAATTTAGGCTCCACACTGTGAGCATACAAATTATAAGGATGGGGGTTACTTTTTAATATTGCAAGTAATACAGAAGATCTCTCCTTTATATCTTTCCTTTCTGCTAACATATTCTTGCTGCATTTAACAAAACTTTAAACTTGAGACATCAATTTTTACTGCTATTTTGATTAACAACTATAGCCATCCCTCTTCAAGCCGCATATTTCATACCCAAATTACCAAGGAAAACACAGAAAAGAAAGTTCCAAAGAGCAAAGCATCTGCTAGTAAAACTGAATTCTGCTGATGCCTCTGTTACAATCCCATTTTCATTTGTGAGTGAGTCACTTCTTTCAGATCAACAAATACTCGACAGTACAAACTGTATGAGAATCTACAATATGTCCACTATATTAGATTGTCTCCCCATTTTAACCTAGTTCCCAAAAAAAGCTACTATGGTTCATAGTGGTGAAAAATTTCCAAGAAAGAAACTTTATTATTTGTTTGAGAAAGGAATATATTCACATTAAACAGCCACACAAAACACCATGTATCAAATCTGGAAGTGTGAAGATTGGTTGTGGGTCTTAGGAATCAAAAGATTGGTGTGGGTCTCAGTGGTCATGAATAAAAAGACAGGCAAGATTCAGACAGGAGAACAAAAGGGGATGAAGATGGTCCCAGCACTGGAGATGATAGCAAAATCATAAAGACCAATGTTCATGGGGCAGTGAGTCAGTGCAGGTGTTTGGCTAAAACAAAGGAAAGTACTGGAAGGTTAACTTGGAAAAGTGAGGCTGGAGATGAAACCTTGGATGGGAAGAATCACTGATCGGAATTTATAAGCAGAGGGGCCTCACTATGAAAGTAATATTTGGGTAAAGATTTATCTGAAAGGAATGTTCAAAAATCATGGGAAGGAAGGGGAAATCAGAGAATGAAAGACCAGATGAGAAAATTCAGCACAGCCCATACTGTAGGCAATAAAAGGTCCACATTAGAATTGTCTCTATGGGGCTAAGAAGTTACTGATAGAAAAAAATATGACCCCCCCCTCAAGAAAGGAAAGAAAGCAGTGGATACGGATGTGAGCTAGACTGGGCTCGGGTGTGTATAAAGGATTTGGAGGGCATTCTTGTCAGGCTTTCAGGCAAAGAACATGACAAAAATAGAGAAATTGTATTGGCACTTAGTGCCTGATACTGTAGATGCTCAGTAAATACCAGATGAATAAATGGAAAGAAGAAAGGAAGGGTGGGAAGAAGAAAGAAAGTGAGGGAGAACTTACCTACTAGCAGGAAAACAATCTTTCGTGCCCTCCATCACCAAGAAAATGCACATCTCTACTCACACTGCTTTTGGGCCCTTAGTGAATATCACTGCCACCACCAATGATTGAAATATGCAAACCCATTAACAGATTTTAGGCTTTATGTTTCTTGACCTTCCTATACCATTGGATGTGGTTGATCTTCTAATTTAACTTTTCTCCTACCTTGGTCACCCACCACGGCAAATCTCATTCAGTCTCCTTCTACCGTATCTTCCTCTTTCAATCTTTTTCACTGGCACCATTTTAATTCACTCGTTGCCTGACATGCAGGTGTTCCTCGGTACCTCCCCCTTTGACTTCAAGTCTATGCCAGAACCCACTGTCTTCCATACTTACACCATCAACTCAAATTCCTCTGTGAGTACCAAATCCATTTTTCTAATTAAATCTCCAACACGTTTCTAAAATCGAACTCTTATTTCTTATTGCCATCCCTTTCCCTACTCTTGTTTTCTTTCTACATGTCCTAGACTAGCTTCATCCAGTTCCCCCAGATCTAAAACTGTGAAGCCTCTCCTACCAATCCCCTTTCCCTTCCTTGACACATGTGCCCGGTCACAAAGTCGTAATGATCATGCCTCCTAAATGGCTCTTGCCTCAATCTCTTTCCCACATCTCCAGTAGTGCTCTAGCTCAGCTTCTCTCCAAGACCAAATAATTTTTTTAAGTTTATTTATTTATTTTGAAGGAGAGAGACAGAGACAGAGACAGAGAGAGAAAGCAGGTACACAAGCGAGGGAGGGGCAGAGAGAAGAAGAGACAGAATCCCAAGCAGGTTCTGCATCATCCACACAGAGCCTGATGCGGGGTTCAAACTCACAAACTACAAGATCATGACCTGAGCTGAGATCAAGAGTCGGACACTTAATCAACTGTGCCATCTAGGCGCCCCCAAAAATAAATTCTTAAAGACAGAATCACTCAATTTATTTTTATACAGGTGTTATCTCTGTCTGGTACATACTTCTATCATTGTCCCAATCCTGCTGTATCTCCACATCTTACTTTATTTGATTACATGTTGGTTTCTCCTCCTCAACAGTTTAGATGACAGAAAAGAGCTGTCATTATTCAGCCCCATTGCCTAGTACATAGTACGCAAATTGATAAATGTTCGTGCAATAATTAAATGAGTCACATCTCGCATATTCTATTACAAAATTCTCCTGATTTGGGAATGCGACTTAAATCCTAACACTGTCAACCCCCTCACCCATCAACCTGTCCCACAGATCAACCATCACTATAACAGCAGAATTATCTCTTTAAATTACAAATCTGATTTCTCGCTCTTACTTGAAACCCTTCAATGACAAAGTCAGGCTGAGCACTTAAGACTCTTCATCATCTCACCACTGCCTATCCTTCCAGCCAGTATTTCCCCATCAATCCCCAGGTACATCCTAAAAATCCATTGAGTACTTTTAAGGCCTGCATGGACTACATCATGGTCACAGCTACTGCATAACTTTGTGCTCAATGTCCCTTCCTTTAAAAACACTTCCTCGACTTTTTCAATGAACAAACTATCTCCCCTAAAACTTCAGCCTCCCATCTCCCCCCAAAAATGTCTTCTTCTTGAATTATTTAATTCTTTTCTCTTTCCTTACTCTCCCCCCTGCCTCTAAAGCAAAGACAGCTATTTTTGAGCTCACTGCACATTCTTTTAAAAAGCCACTTTGTTACCTCTATTCTATATGTCCATTTATCTGTCTGTATTCCCCCTTTCAATATTTGAGCTCTTTCCTGGAGGGTTCATTCGTCTCTTTTTTGTTCACCATTATCACACAGGTTGGCTCATAGAAGGTTCTCTCAAAGAGATTATTCAATGCATACAATTCAGGAATCCCTAATAAAGTGATATGTGATTTGTTTTGAATAGAGTGAAACACAGACTAACCTGAATTAATGTTATTAAGTAAATATATCATTGTCTCCTTACATGCTGTTGCTTCTGTCTTGCTTTATCTACATGCAGCTGAAAACACATTCTTTACCACATGCACAAAAATATCATACTTTCCTTTGCAGCTAAAATGGATGTTGCCAAAATATGACTGCCTCTTTGGGTATTTGCTATTTACCCTTCAAGGCTGTGTGAACTTTTAATGAAATAAAATGTCCATACGAATTTGAAATAAAATGGATTAATACGTTCATTCTAAATCAGGAATACTTGTTACTACTGTTTTTATAACAATAACCCATTTTTTCACACTTTAAAACTCATTATTATTTTATCTCAATGTTAAGACCTTCCATAAAACTGCTAAAATGCTGAAATATAAATCTGATAGAATGTTAGCCCTAAGGATGAGACCACGAAGAAAGGAAATTCCTTTCACATCTTTTGTGATATTTTGACTGAATACATAAACAAAACAAAAGTAGGTCCAGGAAAAAAAAATCTTCTTACCGAGGGGCCTTCTCCAATGTGAATGTGGGTCCTCTGCTTGGCCTCACACAGCTGCCTCAAATGTAAAATCACAAGTTCATTCTCTTCCTGGTCGCTGACTGGCTTCATTTTCTGTCCAACAGACAAACCAAGAGCACGTGATGGCAACACAGCTTCTCTCATTTTATTGTATTCCCTCTTGGTTTTATGTGTCTGGCAGACAGACATAAATAACGCTAAGTGTTTCACTGCCCTTAGAAGCAAAATTAACAGTGGCATTCTCGTTACTATCATATATAGTTCAATAGGATATATATCTTTAACTTCGGAGAGAGAAGTGAAAAAAAACACTTATAAAAACAGGATCCCATCTCATTTCTTATATCTTATTTGTGAGAGCTATAAATAATGTTACCTGGACTCGCTCAAAGATGTCTGCCTGCTCATTATCTGTCAGTGAAGAGAGATGCCTCTGTATTACCAGCTTGGCTCTCGGAGGGTAGAGACCTAAGGAAAATGATGGAGATAAGTATTAAACAGAGTAGCTGATGTATATATACATCAAAATGTATATATAATGCATCACAGCCTGTCCCTTTAGCAGGCTCGGAAGCTAAATCTTCTCAAGGAGATGTGTTCCTACCCAAAACAAACCATGGAACACTACCATGAAATGATTAAAGCTAGATGGAAATTTTACCTAAACCAACAGCCCCCTCTTGGTGATCTTGAAGTCAGAATTACCTTTTTAAAATTTTTTAATGTTCATTATTATTTTTGAAAGAGAACGCAAGTGGGGGAAGGACAGAGAGAGAGAGAGAGAGAGAGAGAGAGAAGACACAGAATCTGAAGCAGACTCCAGGCTTCCAGCTGTCAGCACAGAGCCCAATGCGGCCTCTGAACTGACGAACTATGAGATCATGACCTGAGCCAAAATCAGAGGCTTGACGGACTGAGCCACCCAGGCGCCCCCTGGAGTCAGAATTATTAACAAGAAGTTTCTAAATAGTTCCAAATCAACAGCATAACCAGGTACCATTTAGCATACTAACAAACTTCCACATCACAGAAACTCATAGGTGAACAATAGCCTTGGCCAAAATCTCTAAGCTTAAATATGACAAAATATATATATATATATATATATTTTTTTTTTTTTTTTGAGAGAGAGTGAGAAAGAGCAGAGGGGTAGAGGGATAGGGAGAGAGAGAATCTTAAGGTGGCTCCATGCCTAGAGCAGAGCCTGACACAGGGCTTGATCTCATGATGGTAAGATCACGACCTGAGCCAAAATCAAGAGTGGGATGCTTAACCCACTGAGTCACCCAACTGCTCCAACATGATGTAATATTAATTTAATATTAATAATATTAAAAGGCAGAGCTCCAGAATAAACAGGAATCTCTCCTTGTCATGTGGGTCTTTGTTTCACAAAACAAAATTTCAATAATAGCAATAGTATTTAGTGGCATTTTTAGGGTTATTATTTTACCAAGAAATTGTTCACCTCTGTACATCATGTTATTTTTATATCTACCACATTCTTACACATAATTTATATCAAGTCCTTGGGCAAAACATTTTTCCATGAAAACATTTTTGGTTTTATAATTTTTTTAAAAGAGAAAAGAGTTAATTTTCCTCTGAGTAAGATAACACTGTGTATGTATATTTGCTTTACATTTTATTATCCAAGTAATATAAATTCCACATTTTTTAAATAATAGAACATTATAGATAGAGCTAAATTTGCCTTTCATAGATACTAGAATCAGTGAGCAAAGGCATAAGAGATAAGAGATTTGTGTAGATTCAAAGTATCTTCCCTAAAATATCTGTTGGCTCCAGGGGGAAGAGTAGGACTTTTATAGTGGAAAACTGGTGAGAGCACCTTGAGCAGGTGATAAGGCCAGCATGACCAGTAATCAACTCCTCAACATCACGAGCCCCATGACACGATGCACTGAGAAGGAGGCTGCACCATTTCTACAGTGCTCTTGCCAGGGAGGAGTGCCCTCAGTACAAATGTGAGAAGACATCAAACAGGCTGAACCGAGGGACACCCAGCTAAGTAACGGAGTGATGCTTGTTGGAAATGTCAAGGTCACGGAAGATAAGGAAAGACTGAGGAGGAAGGTGAAGTAACAACTACATATAAGATAGAATCCTGACTGTGATGCTGGAATGGAAAAGGACATGAATGAAAAAACTGGTGAAGGATCAAATGAAATGTTTACTTTGGATAATAATTTTGTACCAACGTTAATTTCCTATGCTGAACATTGCACTGGGCTATAGAAGATGCTAACAAATAAAAAGGATGGGGGATGAACATTTGGAAACTCCCTGCAACTTTCCTGTTAATCTAAAAGTGGCCAAATTAAAAGTTCTTTCAAAAAGAAAAAATAGGATTTTATTTTATGTATTTTTCCAGATAAAGCAAAGTGTATGTATTATTCAGCAAATTATATTTTCACTCAATTATACAATTTTAAGATGTATCCAAGTTAATATACAGTTGAAATCCATTCCTATTAATTCACTGTATGAACATATTTCAGTTATGTTATTGATACACATTTGGGTTTACAATTTTCCCTTATTTAAAAACAACACAACCTTGAAAATGTCACCTTCTGAACCCATATAAGAGTTTCTCTTATCAAGACAAGGAACTGGTGGACAATTTTAGGTCAATACATTTCTATCAACTGTCCCCAAAAACGGCTCTATCAATTTACACTACATTCAGCATCACATAAATGTAACAATATGACCACAATTTCACCAACAGTTAATCTGATGAGTATCTTACTGTTTTTTTCCATTTCCATGTCTCTGACATCTAATGAGGTAGAGAATCTTCTCATTTTTATTATTGGACCTTTTCATTTTCTTTTCATACGAGTGTCTTTTTTATATGAATTGTGTCATTGCCTACTTGTGGTTTTATCTTCCCTTTCAGACAGTAAGAGTTCTTATAAATTCTGATTACCAATCTGCTCTCTTTATTTCTTCTTTATCATTTAGCTTTCAAATAAGTAGTTAATATGTAAAAGAAGTAAGTTCTTATGAGGTCGAATCTACCAATGTTTTCTTTCAACAGTTACTGCATTTTTGTATCTTAATGCAGGCTTCCTTGTTTAAGGACACAAGAATATTCATATTTTATTTTAATGAAATTAATATTTCGCTTACACTGAGGGGTTTGATCCATCTAGAATATATTTTGAGTAGGATAAGTGGAAGGAACGTTTCTCTCTTTGGATAGCAAACTGATCCAACACTCTTTCCTGAGCAATTCAGCCTTTCCTCCAGAGATTTATAATGTTCTCTTTACTGTACACCAAAGAATCTTCTGTTTTTGTAAAGGTACAAATGTGAAAATAATGCGCATTCGGTACATTGTAAATTTTAAAATCTGAATATTACATTTAAATAGCACAGAGCCTGACGCAGGGCTTGAACTCACGAACCGTTGAGATCATGGCCTGAGCCGAAGCCGGACATTTAACCGACTGAGCCACCCAGGTGCCCCTTTTTAAATAGTCCTTGATCACACAGCTGACGATATTCAATAAACACTGATGTTCATCATCAATTTTGCCACATGCCTATGATCTTGCTGTCTACTGGGCAGAAATCACAATCTGCATTTACAATGACTAGACCTGGGTTCTAGTTCTGCTGGGTTCTGGCGCTTGCATTCTCCCCATCCATCATAACAGCTATCATACCGAACTGCATTCACTGGCTCACATGCCTGTCTTCCATTCTAGATTGTAAATTCCTGAAGGCACAGTCCACATCTCAATCATTTCTGTATCCCCAGTGCCTAGTACATTGCCTGGCACATAGCAGATGCTTAACAAAGTGTTTACTGACTTGCATTTCTTCTCTTGTGAAGTTGTTTTCAACCTTTTTTTGTTAGTAAAAGATACTGAGGAGAAAGGGGATGTGAGTTAGAGTCACCTCTCCCTCATTTCCCCTTCCCCCTCCTGAGTACACCTTTTTTTTTAAAACCTGCGTTATGATATCACATTAACCCTGACATTTTCAAATGTCCCTCAAAAGCCACACAAGGTTCATTCCAGTTCTACACTTTTAGGTAAAGTGAGACTTCTATCAACAGTCGACATTCTGGGATGCCTTTGCCTCTCTTCACTCATTGGACAAATATTTGGGCAGTTCCCACTAAGTCCACAGCAGTCTTAAAAACCGTGAGAAATCCAACTCCCTTCCTTGAGTCTGCCTTCAGAAAAAAAATAAAATAAAAAGAGAAAGAAAGAGGGGGTGTGGGGGGTGGGAAACGCCAGGCGCCTAGGAAAGACTATTCGCACAAATCTGACTGGACATGAGAAATGACTCTTTGGGCTCTGTTTTCACCTGGAAACAAAGAATGATTCAATGACAGGAGTGACTTTCTCACTTTCCCAAAGGCTAGAGCAAATCTGCTTTTGCCCCGGGGCCAAGTTATACTGTACCTTCAACCCTCTCACAGAGCTTATGCAGGGAGTGCATGGGGCAGGCCTCGCACAGCTTGATCTGGGTCTTGGCACTCTGCAGGGCAGCAGCTGTGCTGAAAGCCTGCTTCAGAGTCAGCATTACCTCATCCACCTACAGGAAGAAACAGAATGCAGGTCTCTAAAAGTCTGCTTTCACGCTCACACATTAAAAGCCCAACAGCAATGAGAGACTTTGTGGATGCTGACTAAATAATAAATGAGGGAATCTGATGACTACAGAGCTAGGAGAGAGAAAATATCAAGTGTCACCTGAGATCTTCAATAATACTATCATTGAAAGCTGGATAAAATAAGGTTATTTGAATGTGTAGAACGCTGATGACTTAAAGACTATTTGTGGATATCACTGAGTGCTACACCATCACTGACAGTTCAACTGACAATCAGATCTATGTTTAATTAAGTAGTATATCAGGTTCCTTCGAAAGTTCTGTCTGCAATCCATAGGGAGCAACAAAATAGGCTTAATATTCACTTTTGGTAATAGGTATCTTATTTCCTTTATCCTTCTGGATCATTTTTAGTGTGAAAACAAATAAAACATGGGTTTAAGCAAAGTTCTGGGGGAAAACACATTCAACTTAAATAATGGCAAGGGAAGTCTGTGAAGGTTGCTGGTCCCACCTCTGTGTCTGCTAATTGATTATCATTTCACTTCTGATTTATGACACTAAGAAGTTCTGACATCATGTTGGTGAATAGCTGGGTCTCACCACCAGGTCAGCAGTTTGAAAACTGTCAGGTGGATTCTCCAAGGCCCTTCCAATGACTCCATCAAGAAGTGTAAATCTAGCATTCTAGTCTCCTGGTTGTTTCTTTGGGGTCAATTATCAACTCATCCTCACCCACTGCTACACTGACCTTAGGCCCCGGCTCCCCTGTGACGCAATCATCAATGTGAGCAGTGGTTTTCCCACACAGTGTAGACTGGAGATCAAAGTCTAAAACCTCCATGCAGAGCTATAGAGTACCAAGGTCCTCACCAGAACTAGCTTTGCTACTGAAAACCAAAGTCTCTTTTTCCCCTCCCCCTTCAGTCTGGTTTAAGAATAAGCTATTATTTAAAGGATTTAATCTACTTCTGCACTTGAGTGTATGAAGAACCTGAAATGAAATGAACTTTATTCCTCTAATATTACTAAAGGAGATATCCAAACACTGAGCAACCTGTCATTATTAAGTTATGTTTGACTATGTTACCAACTTTTTAAAGGCTTATGAATAATTTCACATTGTTCCATAAATAATGAATTATTCATAAAGTCTGCTCTCTTACACCATAACTAAAAAATAAAGATTTCTTGTTCTTGGAAACAAAAACACAACATGTTTAATGCCTTTGCAGTTTTATTTCATTTGCTTTGTTGTGTATTCAAAAGCAATTTCAATGACTTAGGCACATGTTTGTTTTTATTTTCTTGTTTCTCATTTATTAAAGGCAGGCACCGAAAGGATGAGTCCTCTGCTTGGCTTTCATATGGATTTATTATTTGTGATTATTAATACTGCTTTGTAAAGGCCCTCCAATGCAAATACTGAACTTTCACATTTTCTTCTTTATTTGTCTAGATGAAACAAAAGCCCATTTCAATCATGTCTAATGTGTGGCTACCGATTTCTTCCAGCCACAAATACTACTTACTAAAAACTCTATTTGACTTCTAAATTTTTAAATGCTTTGCTTTTTTAGATCCATCGGTTTTTTAGATGGCCTATAAATTCTATCATGGGATTAGAGCAACGAAATGTTCAAACTAGTGCAGTATGAATAACTTAATTGTTTTACTCTAGATACAACAACAAAAAAATCATAGGTCATGTTATGAGGTCAAAAGTAAAGGACTTCACAAGAATACATCAATCACATGTAAACAAAAGGAGAGTATTCTTAGCATTACAATCAGGCAAAATTAAATTTCCAGTGAAAAGTATGAGGTGGGACAAAGAAAGATAACCTATGATATTAAGGTGAAAATCCATAATGAAGATAATGCTCATAAACATTTATGCACCAAACTTAGGTATTTCATAGCATTTAAGAATCAATGTAAGAATCACAGAATATGTAAGGACTTCGCAGGATCACCTAGTTCAATTCTCTGGAAAACGTGAACTATTAAACTCCATACAAATTCTGGGTCTTGGGAGCCTGAGTCTTTTTTTTTTTTTCCCATACTTTTCCTGGATACTGTTGTCTGCATCTGTGGAGTTTTACTTTTTCTTTGTCTTAAGCAGCAACTTCCACTTTTTTCCAGACCTTTTAAACCGATTTTGGAGAATGCAAAAGTGGCGTTCTCCACACATCTCAAGGGTTGGTCAAACAAGAAGTAATCACCTGCCTACCGCTATTTTACAAAGGAAGGAAGGCATACTGAGCATCTAAACGTGGGGTGAAAACCCCAGGAGCCATGAGAACATTATACTCTTTACCAATTCACAGCAACAGCTAAAAAGAAGGAAAAGAAAATGCGAGCTGTGTGTTCTTTGTACTCAGAGAAGATGGCTCAGCAGGTGTGGTTTTGCAATACTTTGTCTTACACAACTGCCAAGCCACATCAATCATAGCACTGCTTAGACTATAATATTTAATTAACTGTTCTGTTTTGTTCTATATACCAGCTGCCTGAACCATCCTCTTTCTACACAGGAAATCTCATTTAACTTTTCTTCTGGCTTGGAGTTCTGATGCACCACTCTTCAGTTAAGATGCTACTGATAAAATTGGAATCAACATGTTTTAAAAGATTCCAGCAAAGCCCTCTTCTAAGGAATAACAATCCCAAAATGGAGATTTGGATGCATCTTCAGCATAAAAGGAAGACATTCTCGGCCACTCTGGGCTGTGGCCCTAGTCACAGAGTTTCCTCAGGTGGAAAATTCAGCACATTCCCAGACACTCTAGTCTTAGCTCCTGGTTGCAAACACATGTATGAGGACAAAACAAAAATACTAGAAACCATTAACAAAACCAAACCTGTAAAGCAGATTGAGAATAAGATTTCATGTAGTTTTCCTTTTAGTGCAGGTTATCCAGTAATCAGATTGACTGGCACCTAGAAAATGATTGTCTGAAGTTAAGACTCACAGACTCACTCACTCAGAATACACTGAAAGACTACCTGATACTCTAGTCTAGAAACACAGGGGGATACAACAAGAATGAAGAGTGGTCGTGACCTTGTATGAATCACAAGCTAGTGGACTAGAAAGTTATGTGAACAAGTTGAGAGTGGGCACTGATAGGAACTGTTACAGACCAATGAACAATGTGTTGCAAGAGCACTGGCAACAAAGCAACTAAAAAAAGTCAATTCCTTTAAAAAAAAAAAAAAAGCCATCCGAAAAGGCTTCACTAGGATGCACACAAATACAAAGTTGAAAAGAAGAAGGGGATTTAAGTCACAATAAAGCGAGGCCAGGCCGGGGGTCACATCCAATGAAGAGGTAAAGAGAATGTGAAAATAGATAATGAAAAAACGGTGTAGTCTCCTTGTTTGGAAGCAGCACAGACCCTGGAGACCCATGAGGCCACCTTCCCTGCCTGACAACATAAAAGTGTGAGCCGTGGCTCTGGCTTCTGACACAGCAGACTCCTCACTCTGTGCAGCCAACAGTGACGTCAGGACGTCAGCTGTACTTGTGTGAGCCCTAGCCACTCACTTAAATCCTTGGTCCCCCATGTCCCAAACCAAATGAAAGTCACCGCACACCAGTCATCACACCAGCCTCCGCTGTCTGGCCCAGAAACCAGTTCAGGAGATGGGATGGCCCGTGTGAGAACACAGTCATGAAAGGGAGAGGCAACCCAGTGGGGACCAGAGAAAGAGGAAGGCCCTTTTGCCAGGCCAGACAATCTAGACTTTGTCTCTTAACAAGGATGCATAATCTGGTTCCTGGAAATTTTGTGAGAAAAAAAAAACCTAGAGTGCGATGCGAAAGTGGACAGATGACATATTAAGCAAGTGGCAGGAGACTAGTTAAGACACTAGAGTGATGGTCTAAGCAAGGAAGATGAATGCCATGAACTCAGGTAGCAGGTAGAGAGGGAAAGGAGGAGAAATGGATAAGGGACTTTTCTACCTTTAAGCTAACGGGATTTGGTGAACAAGTGGATACAGAAGGTGAAGGAGAATGCATTATGATTTCTAATTTGGGAAGCTGGGTAAATGGAACTGCCAAAATAAAACATGGAATACGGGCCAGGTTTTGGAAAGGCAGAGGAGTAAGGGATCCAGAACATGGTGGAAGACTCAGCCTTAGCGAGGAAGAAGAACCATGGAAGGAGGGAGGGAGGGGTGAGCAGGGAACAGGATACCAGATTCTCCAGGCCTTATTTTCTACCTAATACTTACCTGGCTGGCACTTTCCAGTGCTCTGTCACTGTTCTCTCTGGCTCTCTCTTTCTCCTTCTCCATCCTCATCTGCTCCCATGATTTCAAGTATCATGTACATAATGGCAATTCTCAAATCTCTATCTCCAGTCCTGAACTGGACCCATTACACAGTGGTCACCTGGATCTCAACATGTGGAGTTTTGCTGGGCATGGTTAATAATCTAACATGAGAACGAAATGTAAATGGAACTCTCTTGAGTAAGAAATTGTTAGTGATGGGAGTGCTATATTCCCCAGAGAAACAGGGGACTCCAGGCAGAAAGTGCCTTTGTTGGAGCGCCTGGGTGGCTAAGTCAGTTGAGCGCCAGATTCTTGATATCGGCTCAGGTCGTGGTCTCATGGTTGTGATCTCAACAGTCGTGGGATCAAGCCCCATGTCCAGCCAGCACTGAACAGAGCCTGCTCAGAATTATCTCACTCCCTCTCTCTCTGCTCCTCCTCTGCTCATGCGCTCTCTCTCAAAATAAACAAACAAAACTTAAAAGAAAAAAAAAAGAAAGTGCTTTTGTACCAATTCACTCCCATTTCTTCATGTTTCCTCTACTCAATGTCTATATGGGAATATGGAAGGCCAGGGTTGTACAGAAATGTTGGCAACAGGCACCAAAGAAATGAGAAGAATGCTGCCTGGCCCTCTAAGTGGTGTGTGTTTCCCCAGGAGAAATGCTTGCAGGCGATTATATGCCTAAAGAAATATTTTTCTTCAAAGTATGGTGATACAGCTAAAGGTATGTGTTAAAATGGTTAGAAGAGCTCATACAAGTGGAAGAAAAAGTAAAAAACCTTAGGGGAAAATATCTAAATATTTTTAGTCACTCATATACATTTCTAAGTTTGCCTTAAATATTTCTTCAACTCCAGGTGCCCCCATGAAGGGACAGGTAGAAGGAGTGAGGGGAGGGTGTTGGAAAGAATTGACTTTTAAATTCCAAAGAAAGAAAATGAAGAATAAAATAAGACCATAAGAAATAAACTTGTTAAAAAATGAGAACAGTCACTAATTAAGAAAACCAAATCCTTCTCTGTTGATGTAAGCATGACCTCCTCTGAGAAGTTACAATAATTCAGAGGATAAGAGCTCAGTGGTCTTCCTTTTCAATCTTATATAAGCAATGGGGAAAAAAACAGGTCTTCTATTATTAGTGTTTTCCTACTTTCTAAAAAAATACTCTTGATCACATGACTGAATTTGTTCAACTCCAGAAAGTATCTAGGCTTAAAAATTACCACTACACTTTGTTTTTGTTTTTCTACTATTGTGCTTTAAACAGCAGAAACCTGTCTCTAGACGCCCTCTTGTTTTTCACCGGTGGTAGCTGTATGAGGCTTGGGTGCACCCTGGTAGCCGGAGGAGTGGGCAGGAGCTGGCGGACAGCAGTCAACCACTTACCAGAGATTCGCTGGCACACTGGAACACATAACAGATGTACTGGCTCAGCCCCGGCTCTGGTGACTCCCGACAGATAAAGCCAAAATGATCGACGTGCTTTATACCCTACAGTTGGGGGAAAAAGTACAGTGTCCATTGGAATATGTCCATTTAATAAACACTATGGAAATTAGCATTAGTTCTATGCTTTCCCACTTCCACAAATTACTCCTTCTCAGCCCTGTGAGAGGGGACATAATGTCATAGCAAATTTGTGTGGTGGTCTTTTGACATGCAAAATAAAGGGAAAGAGCAATTCAGATTGTTTTGTTTCAGACAAACACTCTTGCACGCTGTGATTCTGGCCCACAGGAAGAAAACTATGGCGGCGTGATTCATTGTCTCTTGTAATAAAACTGCCACTCAGTGTTTGCAAATAATGGAGTTTTCAATTTATTGGTCTTCTTGGAATGAACAGTCCGATACTTTATCATAAGCCCTGTTCTTGTCTATATGAAGCTAAGAATCAGAAACACTGTAGCTAACAATGCTCTAATTAAATGGCATGGAATTCCCTAAAGTATGCATTGAAAATACTAGAATACCTATCTATATGCATAAATATTTAAGGAACCACAACAGTTAGAAAAATAATATATTAATGAAATTACTGCAGATATCAATTATCCAAATTATAAAATCACTGTACTTCCTGAATGCAGGCTAAATAACCTCAGTTATGCTTAACTTAAAAATTGTGAATCTTCTGTCAATTTCAGCCAGGCTGAATGCATACATACCAATTAGCAGACAGCACCTTGTTATTTTAATAGCAAGCACAGTACTTTAAAAAGTCAGGTAGACAAAAAATTTAAAGTTGTCATGCAATCACCTAAATCCCAGTGAAAAGAAAATAGGCTTTGGAGTCAGACAGATTTGTGCTTCATTCTTAGTTCAACCCATCTACAAGGTGTAAGACACTGTGCTTGGTTTCTAATTGTGATCTCTAAGGCTCCATTTCTCACTATAAAATAGTAGTAATGGTATCTATGCCAGCAATTTTTAAAATTTACAACTAAGAATTATCTAGTATAGTCACCAACACATAACTTTGATAAACGGCGGCCACTATTACATATCTTGTAATATGCTCAGTCTATCCATTGGATATGAAGGAAATCAATTCTGACCAAAAGAAAAAAGTCAATAAGGAGGAATGAGGTTACAATTTATGAGGTAAAAGCAAGCTGCGTCTGGTACAACTCCTTAGTGATTAAAAAGTATCTTTTACTAACTTAGCACTAAGTGGGAAAAATTCATAGGACCTCATGAGCTTAGGGAGACTTCAAGCAGTGGCAATGTCTCCAGGAAAGGAAAGCCACTCCCTTCTTCCCAGTGCTTGCCAGGGACACAGTCTTACAGAGTTTGCAGAAAGAAACTGTTGGTAGGTGTGCATGTGTTAAAAAGCAGGCCTGTTCCTGAATGTGGCCGCACTGTATCAGTTCAGTGCTGTGGAGAGAAGTAACAAGAGCAGGGCCACTCAGTGAGGAGCAGAGGTTTGCATGACAATTATCCTGATCAAAAGCCTCTCCACAAATGTTTAATTCTTGTTCTACAACAGAAGCTTAGAATACAAAGCTTGCTTTATAAAAAGAGAGGGAAAAGCAAAAATCATATTTGGACTGCTAGTTTTATATATTTGGTTTGCTAGCTTCTTTTTTCTTTTTACCTCTATTTTTTTTTCCTTTGGATGTTCAATGATCATTGCTACTTTTCTTACTTGGAGATTTGAGGAGTGGATGAGCGAGAGGCATAGCTTTTTAGGATGACTCTTGGTGTTCTGGGGGGCAGGAACTACACTGGTTTGTACATCACGTCTTCCTCTGTACTTGGCACAGGTCCCACACATAGAAATGCTCCACATTTCAATAAACTCAACATTTTTTTATAAACTCAACTATATTAAAAACAGGGATGCCTGTTCATCAAAAGCCACCCTTAAGAAAGTGAAAAGTCAAGCTGCATAATGAGAGAAGATATTTGCAAAACATACAACCCACAATAATCTTTCATCCAACTATATAAACAACCCTTACAGACCAATATGAAAAAAAGAAAGACAACGCAACAGAAGAACAAGATAGTACTTGAAGAGGCACTTTGCAAAAGAATATGACAAAATGGCCAATAAATATATGATAGAGTGTTCAACCCTGTCAGTCATCCAGAATTATAGTTAAAATCCAAATGAAATACCACTTTCCCCTACCATGATGGCTATTACTTTAAAAATACTGACAAAATTAGTAAACATGCCAAGCAACTGAGACATTCCCACACTGCTGTTAGATGTATAAATTAGCATAATTAATTAAACCATTATTAAAAACTTATTCTTAATTTACACCCAAGTTAGTTATCACAGAGTGCAATACTGATTTCAGTAGAATCCAGTGATTCATCCCCTACATATAGTGCCCATTTATTGACACCTAACTATTAAGCTGTACCTTAACATTTTATTCTGATACTTTATAGAATGAGACAACACAAAATAAGACACCCGCCCTCACAAAGCTTATAATCTTGCAGGGACTCTCCAGTAAACAGGCAATTACAAGACTTAATAACTATTTTTTCAGGTGTGCCTGGGTGGCTCAGTCAGTTGAGCATCTGACTCTTGATTTTGGCTCAGGTCATGATCTTGTGGACCAGGGGTTCAAGCCCTGCATTGGGCCCTCTGCTGACAGCATGGAGCACACTTGGGATTCTCTCTCTACCTCTCCTTCTGCCCCTCCCCTGCTCACCCCTCTCACTCTAAATAAATAAATAAACTTTTTTTCTTTCAATCCAAGTGAACATAATCTTTCTACCACATTTTTGGTCCTTTAAGTAGAATTTAGAAAATTGCCATTTATCATTCCTATAAAGATGCTGCCTCTCTCTCAGTTATTAAAGTAGAAAGTTTTTATCTTCATGACATGATTTTATGTCACCATGTTAATATAACAAATATTGAAATATTAGAAGTGAAACTGCATTAGCTGAGGCTGAGGCGAATAATTAACAAGATGTACAAAAGCTCATCATTTTCGAAAGGCAGAATGTCTGAATAGCATGCCTATGCCAATGCTAACTTTGAAATCTAAAAATAAATAGGAAGTCCCAGGGTGCCTGTGTAGCTCAGTCGGTTGAACAGCTCAGTAGGCTCAGTTAGTCGGTTAAGCATCTGACTCTTGGTATCGGCTCAGGTCATGGTCCTAGGGCTGGGTTGTCGGATGGGGCCCGACATAGGGCTCTGCGCTGAGTGTCTACCCTGCTTGAGATTCTCTCTCTCTCTCTCTCTCTCTCTCTCTGCCCCTCTCGCCTGCTCACATACTCTTTAAAATAAAAAATAAAATAAAATAAAATAAAATAAAATAAAAATAAATAGGTAGTCTCGTGGGGTTTTGTTTTGTTTTGTTTTTTGGGGTTTTTTTGTAGTCGCGATTTTTCGACATTAAAATACAGAAAAGGACCTTGGCAAGATCTAGGTCCCTAAAGGTGCACCTAAGTCACCTCGCTGGGAGAGAAGTTAATCCTTCTCTGTTCTAGAGACCTCCACAGAGGCATCCTTACGTTCTTAGCCCTCCCTTATTTAGGTTTAGCTATTCTCTCCACGCCAACATCTTCAAAAACTCTTTCTGTGTTTCCAATATATTTAGGTAGCTCTAACTTTGGGACAGACATTCTAAATTATTACTTTGGTACTTACAACACTGGGTTAGGCCTACTATGACCTTGCACACATTTAGCTGCGTCAATAATTTCAAAACATTCAAATACATGGTTTTTGACTTAAAAATAAACAAAAGAACAAAAATACACCAAAACGTTCTTTTCAAACTTTAGCATTTACACTAAAAGAAGCTGAAAGTACTAGTTCTCCTTTTGCTACCTACTATGATATAAAGAGCAAACATGACTCAGTGATACCCACAAGTCCCACTGCCCAAGACTCTGAGGAGCCCTAACTGTGAAGGTTATTTTCAAAAGAACTCTCCACCACAAAAAATCCACCGGAGGAAGGTATCTGATGAAGTGACGTTACAAGGAGAAAGGGGGTGACAAAAATGAGGACCAACTATTAATATACTGAGGGACCTGGACAGGATTTTGTTACTAGCAGACACACAAATACAGGAGCACTCTTATTTACGACAAATCCACTTAAAAAGTTAAAATTCAAAAAAACAGTAAACTTTGAAGGAGTCTAAATCTAGTTATTGAATGGTTAATTTAAAAACAAGATTAAGTTGGCTTCATCAAACATATGATGTACTTTAACACATACCTGAGAACAAGAAGAGATATCTTTAAAATTCTTTTCAAGCACAACTGATTTAGTGTCTGGACTGATAAGGTTAATCTCAAACCGCCCAACCTTAAAAATAAAAACATGCCAGTTAATTTCCACCCGCAAGCACCCAACATCTTACTTTACAATTAAATACCCAACCAGTAATATAGATTCAATTGCTCACATATTCACATGTGCTTTAACATCCAATCCAAACAGTATTTTAACTCCAAATATCAGCTGCCTCACCACATTTCCTCCTTTTGTCCAAAGATTAAGTGGGTCTTAAGTTACAAGATATAAGAAACCATTTTTTTCATATTAAAAGCGATTGTCTTTTTAAAAACATGCATCCCTTCCTCACTTCATGATTTCTAAAAGAGCAATTATTTAATTATAATTTATAACTATACTTCTTCCCAAATGGTCAACAAAAAGGTAGTATTTGCAATTGGACAGATTAGTTAGAATTTTTGAAAATCAACAACTAGAGAAATTAACACCAATTCCTGTTGCTAGCTAAGAAAATGAATAAATAGCCACCAAAAAGAGAGTCAGCATATCACCCAAGAAAAATCCACAGACACTTTCATTACATGCCTAGAGTTATCAAAAACAGAACAGGACAAAAACCAAAGAATGCATGAACCTCTGATAAGTCAGGATTACACACTGGGATTGTTTACCAAGGTACACTGTGGAATTTCCTTGCCTAGGGTTCCTTATCACAGGATAAAAGGGCAGTCACTCAATTTTTTTTTTTTTCAAGAAAAGTCAGATCTTAAAAGCTGAGGACTAAAGAATCTTTCCAAGGGCTTTGTTTTGACTGAAGTTCTTTTAGGGGGAACTTGGCATTTTCTATCTCCTGTACAAATTCGAAAACTATTTTTTAGAATGAAGATGTATCTTTTACATCTGTAATACAGCTTGCACCACATTATTTTAGTAACGTATCCCGTAAGTAGTCAGGCCCGTGGCGTTTCTTTAACCTTCTTTCTATGTATAACAGAAGGAACCAGGATATTCTCCCCTGAAAATACACCTGTGAGTCTCTAGACTTTCCCTTCTCTAAAGAAAACTTTCTCTTCCTAACGCCATGCCTGCCTCACCTTCCTAGATTCACATCTTTAAGTCCGCTGTAAGACTGGCTTTCTGCAGCTGTATAAGAGACAGCAACAACTTCTATTTAAGAGTCAACCTAAGGCAAATGCTGGGGATACGAAGGAGAATCTACTTAATTGCTTCTTTCTCCATCTCTCCCTGTCCTGTTCCCTCATTTCTTTAAATCCGCATTCCGGGTCGGCCTCGCTGCCCTGTTCTGCTCGCCTTTGCCCTTTTCTCCACCTGCCTTCTTTGCTAGCGGGGAAGAGTGGAGGCTGGATGAGCGCAGAGCGGAGCGCAGAGCGCAAAGCCCGGAACGGGGCGGGGCCCTCAGGCGGCGCTGCGTGACGGAGCCCCGCCCCCGCCCGCCCCCCACCGGGCGGCACCTGGAACAGCATCGTCCTATTCTTCTCAGAATCCGAGGGCTGTACGTGACTCGGTGCGCTGGCGTGTCTCCTCCGCGGCTGTGGTTTTTGGCTGTTCTCGTGAACTTTCCTTTGCAAGACTCCAGTGACACTGCTGCACCGAGACCGGAACTCCTGCTGTTCGTCAAAGCCAGAATCTTCCAAAATCCGCTCGGGGAAGCCAACTCGAGAGCTGGGCAGCCCGGGCTGGCCGGCCGCGGGTGGGAAGGCAGGCTGGGTGCCGGGGACGCCATCCCCTTCCTCGGACAGGACGTCTGCGGCTGGGGCGTCGAAGACCACCGGGTAGTCACCCGCCTCCGCGCCGCGCTGCTCGCCCTGGCTCTTCAGGCGCTGCTGCTCGTGCAGGCTGAACTTCTCAATGCAGTCGTCGATGAGGCTCGACGGGGCCTTCTTGTGAGTCACGGTCACCTTCCCGCAGTACAGGACTTCGAACTTCTGAGAGTTGTAAAAGGCATCCTCGTTGTCTTTGCTGGCTTTGGCATCCTCTTTCATGGCAGCTTTCGATAACTGCCTTATGCTGCTGATAACATCAGGAACCTGGAAAATAATTTAAAATCCACAGTTCAGTTGAATATTTAGAGATCATTTATGTTTTCCCAGGCTTGTACTTATCACACAGAATGCATTCACAACCTAATGATAACATATAGAAAGGAGATCAGACCCTATACAAGATAAAACATAAACTTAAATTACACTCAGACATAAATGACTTAAAAGTAAGATAGAAATTTATTATCAGTATTATATTTTCCCATTTTAAATACATGTTTCCCAAAAACAAAACTGTGAGACTACATAAGCCACTGCCAACCTTTAATAAATCATAATATATCCTTTTGAGTACTTTGAAAAGTTATTATGATGGGTCAGAAAGTTTTAAAAAGTTAAGATTTTATAAAAAAGTATACACTAACATATCAACCAGGACTGAAAAAATAAATGCAATAAATAAATAATAAAAGTTACTGTAAGTCTCAGCTGAAAGGAACCGAAGTGTCAACAGTGAAGATAAAATAAACCTTCTGGATAAGGATATTAAGATCCAAACACTCCTTATCTGCATTAGCCATCAGAAAAAATGCAAATTAAAAGCATAGTAAGATAACATTACACACCTATTAGAATGGCTAACATCAAAAAGGAAGGGCCCGCTGGGGTGTGGAGCAATTGGAACTCTCATACACTGTATGCAGAAATGTGAAACAGCAAAACCAAGTTAGAAGATCTTTGGGGAGTTTCTCTAGAGTTAAGTGTAGACCTGTCTCATGACCCAGTAATTCCCCTCCTAGAGATTGACCTAAGAGCCCTGAAAACGTATGTCCACACAAAAGCTAGTCCACAAATAGTCATAGAAGCCTTAGTTACAATACCCAAAATAACCAACCCAAATGTTGTTCATCAACAAGTGAACACTCACTAACCATCAGGGAAATGCAAATCAAAACCACAATGAGATATATCATCTTACCGAAAGGTTATCATCGAAAAACACTAGAGAAGTACTGGCAAGAATGTGGAGAAAAGGGAATCCCCATGTTGTGTCAGTGGGAATGTAAACCGATACAGGTAGTATGGAAAACATTTCCTCAAGGTATTAAAAAGAGAACTTTTATATGATCCAGCAATTCTACTTCTGGGTATATATCCAAAGGAAACAAAAAATCACTATCTCAAAAAAGATACCTGCACCCTCATATTCACTGCAACATTATTAACAATAGCCAAGACATGGAAACAACCTCAGTGTCTGTCCATAATTAATAGACTTCTAAAAATACAGATATAAATGCACAGTAGAATATTATAAAGTCATAAAAAAGGAAATCTGTCATTTGTAACAACATGAATGGACCCCAAGAGCATTATGCTCATTGAAATAAGTCAGAGAGAGAAAGACAAATACTGCATGATCTCAATTATATGTAGAATTTTTAAAAACTTAACTCATAGATAAAGAAAACAGACTGATGGTTGCCAGAGGCAAAGGAGGTAAGGGGTAGAGGTTTGCTGGGAATTGGTGAAGGTGATCAAAAGGCACAAACTTATAAATAAGTTCTGGGGATGTCATATATAGCACAGTGACTGTAGTTAATAAATACTACATTATATATTTGAAAGTCGCTAAGGAAGTAGATCTTAAAAGCTCTCATCACAAGAAAAAACCTGTAACTATATGGAGTGATGTTAAAATGATTTCAGCAATCATTTCCCAATATATACATGTATCAAATCCTTATACACCTGAACTAATACAACCTTGTATGTCAATTATGTCTCATAAAGCTGAAGAAAAAAACAGCAAGCAGCTAAAATATGGTACATTCATACAACAGATTACAAATCTTCATCTCTCACTTGGTTTACTGCACACAGCTTTTAACTGGTGTCCCTTGTCCCCTTCAATCTACTCTCAAAAGCCAAAAGATCCTTTTTAAACTGAAATAGAATCCTTTTAAAACTTTCTTCACATTAGCTGCAAATCCTCCAAGCTGGCCATTTCATTAAGAGTAAAAGACAAGATCCTAACAATGCCCTAAGGCCCCTCGCCATCTGCATATGACAAATGTGTAGATTAAATATGCACTGTGGCTACCTGTCCTCCATGTGACCTTTAGTCAACCTAGATTTTCATCTTTTCATCCTAACCCCATTTCCTATGCCCTTACTCCTAAACTCCCTCGCACAGCCACACACGGACAAGCCTGCCACATTCCTCCCTCAAGGGCTCTGAGCTCCGTTATCCTCCCCTAGTTAAGTGCAAAGCTCACTCCCCCACCTCATTAAATCCACGCTAATGCCACCTTGTGAAGCAGCACCCGCCCCCACCCCAAAATACACGCACATGTGCGTGCAAGCGCACACACGCGCACACAGTGACATAGGCAGCATTTCCTGGATTTTTCCTCTACTTCATTACTATCTCTTTTAACATCCTGTATAATTTATTTGCCAGAATGTAGGCCCTAGGAGGGCAGTGATTTCTCTCTTCTGTGAGTTTTTTTTTTTTTTTTTCATTTTTTCCTTGTATCCCAGAACCTAGCATGATTCCTGGTACAAAGTATATGCTTATGTTGGCCAAAGGAGAAAAACAAAAAACAAAAACTTTCTGGATAATTTTTACCTTTGGAAAAGAAGATTATTTTATATTCAGGGTTGCTTCACATTTAGACATATGTGGTATATCTTCAAGTCTTCTAGCACTCATTCTAAAACCGGAACTTCTCTTCACATAATTATTTGGGATGTACTGCCAGAACGCTCACAGTTTAAAATCATAAGAATTTCAGCTTGCTGGTCAAGTATTTCCTATGAAAGAGTAAAGTGCAAATACTACAGTTTCAGTGACTACCCTGAACACCTGACCTGTCTCGGGAAAGAAGTCAGGTGTTTTGTACTAACACATGACCAGCAACCTTGGCCCTCTGTCATTTTTTTTGTTTTGTTTTGTTTTGTTTTTTTGCCTTAGTATCTGACAAGGGCCAAAGCTAAGGAGTGTGAGCTAGACATTCAACCCTACAAAATGCAAAATACTTCTAGCGACTATTAGACCAAACCCTGAGACAGATGGATGCCTTCTTCCTCACTAACCATATTTCACGAAATACTTTTCATCTAATTTTGCAACCCAAGTGTTCCTAAATTTCCAAAGTGTCTGCATAGAGTGCAGAAGAAATATTATCTGTAGGATTTTTTTTTATCCTGCAAGATCTTACAAATATGTAAACTATTATCAGAGTTACATGCTACCATTGAGCCTATGAATGAAGTGAATTCAACCTTCGGTGTATCAATTCCTCTGTATTTCACATTTGTACCTTTTCTCTACCATTACATTGAGAGCTCTTATATGTGAGAAACTGATTAGGGGCTGGATTTCTATAGTCTTACTGACACTTCCCTGCGACCACTGATGAAGGCTTAATACCTCAATGTAATTCAGTTAACAACCCAGTTTATATAAGCAAAACAACATTTCGACTAAACGGAGTTGGTAACTTCATCTTCTAATAATCTAACTTGTTAACTACACCATAAAATACAGATTCCAGTTGGCTTTAATATTCTCTCTCAGGTCATGACTCTCAATAGCTTTCAGTGACCTGGGATGCAAAGAGGCTCTACCGGCAGAACAGACCTAACAATGTCCGACTCTGTTTTCGCTTATTGCTATGTGGAAAACACGCATAAAACATTATACAGCCCCTGCCAACACACTCAGAGCCCACATGGGGAGGGAGACACTGATAAAGCAAGGTCAGTGAAATATCAATAGTGGGGAAATGAGTTATTAGAGAAACATGAAAACCTATGAGGCATTTAATTGGAGAGGCCAATCAGAAGCAGCACAAAAGAAATAAAACACAGTCCAGTACTTGCACATACACGTGATAGTTTGGGAAAATAGCATTCTCATCTAGGACAGTGTTAACTAATATTTTTAATGTACATTTCTACATTTTTAATGAATTTTGCTCTTCACATGTATTGCATGTTTCAACATCATTCTCCCCACCCCCCTTCCAATTATTATACTGTAAACTCCTAAGTGGAGGACTGAGTGGTGGTGATTTTGCTCTTACTACAGCTCTTCCACGTGACCACTGGGAACGTATTCTGTGCTCAGAAGAAACTGAGTGACTATGGTCAGCAAACAGAGGTAATAAATAGTAGAGAACAACTACCTAGAATCCTGATAAAAGTTCTCCAGGATTGATATAGGCTTAGTAAATTCCTGTTGCTAACTTGAAATCTGGCACCCCAATAAAGGAAAGCCATAGCTTTTCATTCTGCTCCATGCTCACCCTACTAGGAAGTGGATGTACGGGTCAGGAATGTCTCCAGATGCCATGGAGCACCTCAAACGACATACTCTAGGCACATAATTGAGTTATTCATACCCTAGCTATGAATCACTCCAATGATCAGAACCTGGCTATGTCATATGGAGGCTGGTGCGGATTTCATGCCAACTAAAGGCAAAGTTTTTATTCTGTAGCAGCACATAATCTTTAATATGAAACAATGATAATGAAAAAGACTCTACCAAAATAGGGGTTGAGAGGTTTGTAGTCTACCCCCAGCTCTGCCAGGAATTTGTGCTATTCCACATCCTAGAGTTTCCCTACCAGTGAAAGGGGGTGGAGGGAGGCAAGAGAGATGGTCAATAAGACCTCATCTAGATCCAAATTTCTGTGAGTTTATTTTTGCACCAATGTCAATACAGGAGCAAGGAGATGGAAAATCAACTCTACTATTAAACCAGAAATAGTCTAAGTCATTGAAATGATTCATTTTCATTAACACACAATAGTTGATTCAACAAACAATAAATGAACAGGGCTTTTTTTCAAATGCCTCATAATATTAAGAAAAAGCACAGTGCCACCTTTAGCCAGTATGTTGTTGTTACACCTTCGGTGATCTCACTAAAAGAATTTAGATTCAAGTATCAAAAAGCAGACAATAGTAATTCTTCATTCTAGAGAGAAAAAAAAATGCCACTAAATCC
The DNA here is from genome assembly GCA_028646485.1 of Cryptoprocta ferox. NCBI lineage: Eukaryota > Metazoa > Chordata > Mammalia > Carnivora > Eupleridae > Cryptoprocta > Cryptoprocta ferox. The sequence goes on from CM053574.1 coordinate 102,381,084, forward strand.
CTATATGTCATGCTGTAGCTTCTCATTAATTATCATAATTAGTTATCACACTCTAAGAAATCCAGGGGTATTATAAAAATTACACTCCACCTGACTTCAAAAGAAAACAAATTCTACAAGAACCACAACTGATATTTAAAGGCCTAGCAAACACTGCAGAAAAATCTGGATTGTAAAAAGGTCTAGGGAAAGGTACCTTTGGTCATGAAGTCAGTTGAAAGAGCTCTAAATATGCCAAAGTGATGTAGTCCTCAGAATGAGCCTTTTGCCACACTTCAAAAGTTCTCTTTCTTTTTAAATAAGCCGGTGGTAATTCCGTTGCATTTGTTAAAGTCCACGTTATCACTATGCAGCCAATTATAAAAGTCCCCAGGAATAACCACAATTGCTTCAAAAGTAAAGTATTTCCTGACTCTGCAATCAGGAAACACACTGATTGTTCAGGCCTAAAGAGCAGAACTTTTAGCTTTCTTTAAAAAGAAACATTTTAAATTTGATAAGTATTGTCTTTCTTAAGCTGCTTAAATAATCACAAGTGTCTAAGGCTTATTAGTTATGAACACAAGAGAAGATTATAGTACAGTGTCTTTTTTCCACACAAAAAAACTGGTGAACCAATGATTCTCAGTAAGCATTTAAAAATGGATACAAATATGAGTATGAGAATATGCTTAAACCATATTTAAAGCAAAATATGACTAGGCAAATTCTTTTACAATCAATATGAGCTTAGACTGCTTGATTCATTATTAATCATTTTATAATACTTATCGTAGGCACAAAAAATTTCGGTAAGTACAAAAAAGAGGGGGGAAAGGATTTTTTAAACGTTGAGGAAATACACTAGGAAACATTTCAAGTAAACTGAAAAAGCTGCCTAATGAGAAGAACTGAAAATTTAAACTAGTCTCAAAGAGAGACAGGATGGAAAAGAAATATATTTGCTTTGGAAGTAATACATGGCTTTAAGGAGAGGTCAGATTTCCTTCCTAAGTATGTTTTACTCAAACCATTAAGCGGTGCCTGGGGGGCGCAGTCAGAGGAACCTGTAGCTCTTGATGTCAGGGTTGTGATTTCGAGCCCCACAATGGGTATAGAGATTACTTACATAAAAAAATAAAAATAAAAAGATGAACTCAGCATTTTGAGAAAAGACTAATTTGATCACTTGCTGTTATAATTTCTATTTGGCTTTCAAAAGCTCATATTCAACCAAGGGAAAGTGATCAGAGGATATAACGTGCCATGAAATAGTTCACCTATGTTAAGGAAACACTACCCATTACCTCAAACTGCAAAAGTTTTTCCAGCCCCAGGGACTTTGGAAGCATAGTCCGTGTTACAGTTTTTAAGGTAAGGCTGTCTGACAATCTCCATAGGAAATAAAATTGATTTTTTTAAACCATCTTAACTTATCTGAAAATATTTAAGCAATTCTTTGTATCTGGTTAAAAATAAAAATTATAGGGGCACCTGGGTGGCTCAGTAGGTTGAGCGTCCAACTTGGGCTCAAGTCATGATCTCACGAGTTCCAGCCCCACGTCAGACGCTGTGCTGACAGCTCAGAGCCTGGAGCCTGCCTCAGATTCTGTGTCTCCCTCTCTCTCTACCCCTCCCCTGCTCGTGCTCCATCTCTCAAAAATAAATAAAAACATAATATATTATTTAATATAATAATATTATTATTATATTTAAATTATTAATATATTTAAATTAATATATTATTTAAAATAATAATTATTTAAGATAAATTTTGGATGGAAAAAAGGGATCTGATTATCACTAGGTCTATATTCAAAATCACTAGAAAAATGCAGGGTTTTTAATATAATTAAAAACATATAATTATAAAACTAAAGGTGCCCTTATGGAATCACTAATCCCCACTATCTTGTTTTATAGAGGTGGAAACAAACTATTTACATCAAATGTTAAACCAATAAAGAAAAAACAAAGGATGAGATTTCAGAAAGGAGACTCTTTAGAGCCAAAGAAAACAGACTATCTCTGTGACTTAAACCACAGTCATCCAATTTGTGTGGTTTTTGAGCCACACAGTCTTGAGCTGAGACAGTTTTCCTCTCAGACCAGGCTTTACTTCTTAGATGTTCTCAGCTTTGCTCCAAACTCATTTTTTGCTCAACTCTTCTCTAACTAACAGTTTGTTGCCAGCCTCCCAGTTAGCTCAAGCTTCAGAAAGGGAAATTCTTAAAACCTTTCTGCTAAATTCTCCCCTTCCATTCTGTCTCACTGCTCCTCTCATTGAATCCTGTTGCTGGACGTGTGCTTTTATGACTGTTCCAAATTTACAAGTGTCCTCAGCAGCAGCTGACTTTGGTGCTAGAGAGAAATAGCATAACAAGATGGAAGATGCGGTAAGGGATAGGAATTTAGATGGTGAGGATGGGTAAGGGCAGTCCTTTTCAAATTCCCTTTCAAGAGGAAAAGCACCATTGTAAACGTGGATTCATCCCTAGCATGGTATGTTAGAAACATACATCACATGAAGTTAGAAGTCTTGAGTTTAAAGCCCCATTCCAGTATCTATTATTATCTGTGGTAAAGACACGGTACACCCTTCTCAGCCTCTGGTTTTTCATTCATCTGTAAAATGGGAATAACCATGTTTATTTTAGAGATAATAAAATGGGAAAATTAAATTAGATGTGTAAATGTGCCTGACACACTGCTGGGACAGTGAAAGCATTTAATAATGTTTAATTATGGGGCATCTGGGTAGTTCAGTCGGTTGAGCATCTGACTTCAGCTCAGGTCATGATCCTGTGGTTAGTGGGTTCGAGCCCCATATCAGGGTTGGTGCTGTCAGCCTGTCAGCACAGAGCCTGCTTCAGATCTTCTGTCTCCCTCTCTCTGCCCCTCCCCCACATGTGCTCTTTCAAAAACAAACATTAAAAAAAGTTTTTTTAATAATATTTAATTAAATCTTCAATGTAAGTAGGATTTATACTGTAATGAGATGGAAGAAGTGAGAAGCTGCTGATAAATTTAAAAAAATATTGCCTTTCTGAAATTTAAATTGCAGTGGGGGGATATAATACATAAATAAAATATAAAGGATTCTAGATAGCGAAAATTGCCAAAGAGAAAATTAGTGCAGGGAAGGGAGACAAAAAGTGTGGAGGGAGTGGCAGAATGCCTTAATTTTAGAGAAAGGACTCTCTATAAAATATTTGAGTAAAATCTGAAGTCAGCAAGGAGGTGAGCCATACAGCTATCTGGGGGAGGAACATTCCAGGCAGATGGAACACGAAGTGCAAGGGCCCTGAAGCAGAATTTGCCTGGCGTGTTCAGGGAACAAAGAGGAGCCAGTGTGGCTGGATGTGACTGAGTGAGCAGGAGGAGATTATCCAAGAGGCCACTGTGGGAAACAGGAGGCATCTCAGTCACGCAGGGCCTTGAAAGGACTTTGGCTTTTACTCGTGGTGAGAGCGAAAGCCACTGTCCGGTACTGAGTTAGATGCTTAAAGGCTCCCCTTGCCTGCTGCATGGAGAAGAGATGGTGAGGGTGACGAACAGGAGCCACGGCACCTGGTCAAGGCGAACTGACAGTAGTTCACAGAGGAGCCACAGCCAGGGAAGCAGTGAGAAACTAAAGGTTTCTGGATACAATTTTAAAGGCACAGGCAAGGTGCTTTGTTGATGGATGTATTGTGGCATGTAAGAGAAGGAAAGGAGGCATGCATGCACTTTATGCATTTGGGCCAGAGGAACTAGAAAAATAGCGATGCAGTCAAACAGGTTGGGGGTAGGGAGGCTGAAGAGAACAGGAGCATTGGGGCGCTTGGGTGGCTCTGTCGGTTAAGCATCCGACTCTTGGTTTTGGCTCAGGTCATGATCTCATGGTCATAGGATTGAGCCCCCACCCCCACCCCGACTGGCTCTGCACGCTGAGCATGAAGCCTGCTTGGGATTCTCTCTCTCTCCCTCTCTCCCTCTGCCCCTCCCCCACTCTCTCTCAAAATAAATAAACTTAAATAAATAAATAAATAAATAAATAAATAAACAGAGCAGAAGCTTAGTTTTAGACATGTTAATCTCTCCAAAGAGAGATATGTACACGAGTACACATGTCTAGAGCTCAGGGCAGAGGACAAAGCTGAGAAAGAAAAATTGGAAGATATTAGTATATGGATGGTATTTAAAGTCAAAAGATGACTTCATCAAGAGAGTATAGATAACAGAGAGCCTGAGGCACAGAGAGGCAAGCAGAGAGAATATCTGCAGGGACCAAGCCCTGAGGCACACAACACTTGTAGGGGGGCAGATGCAGAAATGTGTCCAAAGGAAAATACAGCAAGCCCCAGGGGCAAAACCATGCAAGAATGGTATTCTGAAGCCAAGTAAGAAAGGTTTCCAAGCAACATGAGAGGATAGGTGACTCTAACAATAAAAGTTTTAGTGGGGTTTAGGGCAAAGTCCTTACTGGAGTAGGTTCCAAAGGAAATTCCAGGAACAAAACCCAAAACAATAGGTACATGAAGCCTATTAGGGCAGCAGCTGTAGGTACAAGTGAGTCAAAAGAAGGTTCTCTCCTAAATGTAAGAAATGACAGCTCCAACAGAGAATATCCAATAGTGAAAAGGAAACTGATGATCTTCAGGAAGAAGGTAGAATTGTGGACAACGTCCTTAAGTAGGCAAGAAGAGACAGCATTAAGGACACACTGGGCAACTTTGAAGTGATCCAGGGACATGGACAGTTCACCTAAAAGGGAAAGGCAAAATATAAAGGCACAGATTCGGGAAAATGGTGTCTCCTCTGACTGCTTGAATTTCCTCAGTAAAACAGAAAGCATGATCATCAGCTGAGGTGATGATGGGGAAGAAGATCAAAGTATGGAAAACTGAACAATGTAATTCAAGGCTGACTAGAGGCAAAACTGTAAGGTGAAGCAGGCTACCCTTTCTATGCTATGATGATGTTGAATGTGACCCCTACAACCCTTTCATTGGAAAATGTGCATTTTAATCTAAAGTTGAACTTGAGAACTCACATATCAGGTAAAATTCAGGAATCAGCCAGCAATTAAGAGAAATTTTATACCTCAAAACAAAACCATGTAGAGTTTTAAACTGCTTTTTCTGCCTGGGATGAGATTGGGAGCTATGCTATATAAGTAATATTTGCATAGGAAACACATTTTGGAAAAAGTCTGCATGTAGTTAGGCAAAAAAGAAATATAATTCTTTACCTTACCAAATAAGAGTAACACATATTATGAAGTATTTGTATCACTTGTAAAAATAATTCCATATTTTTCATTGCATATGAATATTTGTGTAAATATGACCAAAAAGGTAAAATAAGCAAAGTCATTAACACAAGAAAGATAAATTTCTTACACATATTTAATCTAGAAAGTTAATCTTCTATTTTCTAACTTTAATAACATAGAATAGGGGCATCTAGGAAGCACCCCTGAAAAGAGGTTATTTTTTTTTAAGCTGGCACCGTGAGACCTACAGTTTCAAATGCAGGATAGCCCTTTACCCAACCACAGATCATTTTCAATGTGAGATCAACCTATTACTTTCTTACTCAACTAGATGATTTCCAGTCATATTAGTCCTATTATTTGCTTCATACTCATATTTTTAAAAGTAAACAGTTCAAAATTGATTACCCTCTAGCCATCCTAAGAAAAAGAGAAGACACAAATTACTAGCAGAAATAAAAGAAGGAACATCACTACAGATCCCATGGAAATTAAAGGGACAATAAAAAAATACTATGAATCACTTCATTCTCAGAAATTTGATATCTTAAATGTAATAGACCAAATCCTTGAATGATAAAACTCATACAACAAGAAATAGATGGTCAAAATAGGTCCATTTCTATGAAAGAAATTGTATCAATGATTAATAATTTTCCAAACCAGAGAACATCAACCAAAATAGTTTTGCTGGTGAATTGAATAAAGAAAAGAAAAAATTTATAAGAAAAAAATTATAGCAATTCTCTACAATCTCTTTCAGAGGAAAGAAACAGAAAATACTTTCTACGTCATTCAAGCAAGCCAGTTTTACCTAATACCAAAACCAGACAAAGATGTTACAAGAAAAGAAAAACTATAGACCAATATCTCTCATGAGCATAGATGTAACAATTCTTAACAAAATATTAACAAATCAAATCCAGTAAGCCATAAAAAGAATTATACACCAAGACCAAGTGGGATTTACCTAAAGTATGCAAGACTGGTTCAACATTTGAAAATCCATTAACATAATCCATCATATCAACAGATTAAAAAAGGAAAAATCATGGGCGCCTGGGTGGCTCAGTCCATTAAGTGTCCAACTTCAGCTCAGGTCATGATCCCACTATTCCCGAGTTCGAGCCCCACATCGGGCTCTGTGCTGACAGCTCAGAGCCTGGAGCCTGGAGTGTGTTTTGGATTCTGTGTCTCCCTCTCTCTGTGTGCCCCTCCCCCACTGGTGCTCTGTCTGTCTCTCTCTCTCTCTCAAAAATAAATAAACATTAAAAAACTAAACAAAAAAGGAAAAAGGGAAAATCACATGATCGTATCAACAGATGCAGAAAAAGCATTTGACAAAATCCAACACTTATTCATTATAAAAATCCTCAGCAAACTAGCAACAGAGGCGAACTTTCTCAACTTGAAAAAGGCTTTCCACAAAAAAAAAAACCTAAAGATAACAACATACTTAATGGTGAGTAACTCAAAACATCCCCACCAAGATCATGTACAAGGCAAGAATGTCCCCTCTCACTGCTCCTTTTTCATATCATACTAGAAGTGCTTGCTAATTCAATAAGGCAAGAAAAGGAAACAAAAGGTTTAAATATTGTGTAGGAAGAAATAAAACTCTCTTTGCCTTCAGATGACATAATTGTCAATGTAGAAAAATTCAAAAGAATTTGAAAAACAAGCAAACAACAACAAAAACACCTCCCAGGATAAGTGATTATAGCAAGGTAGCAGGATATAAGGTTAACATATGAAAGTCATTTTCTTTCCTATAGGCCTGCAACAAACAAGGGGAATTTGAAAATTAAAGCAAAACACTACATTAGCACCCCCCAAAATTAAACACTTAGGCATAAATCTAATAAGATATGTACAAGGTTTATAGGAGAAAAACTATAAAACTCTAATGAACCTAACGAAAGAAAAATTAGACAAATGGAGAAATAATCCATATTCATGATTAGGAAGCCTCAATGTTGTCCAGAGGTCAGAGGTTTTCCCAATTTGATCTATAGATTCAGTGCAATCCCAATCAAAATCCTAGAAATTTCTTTTATGGACATTGATAAACTAATTCTAAAGTTACACGGAAAAGCAAACAACTCAGAATAGCCAAGACAATACTGAAGGAAAAGAGCAAAGTTGGAAGACTGACAGTACCCAACCCCAAGACTTACTATATAGCTACAATAATAAAGACAGTATGGTGTTAGTGAAAGAATCAATGGAACAAAACATAGAAATAAACCCACATAAATATATTCAGCTAATCTCTGACAAAGTAGTAAAGACAATACAATAGAGCAAAGATAGTCTCTTTAACAAATGGTGCTGGACAACTGGACATCCCCATGCCAAAAGAAAAAAAAATTACTTTAGACATAGAGTACACCCTTCACAAACTCAGTTTGTGAACTCAAAATGGATTATATACCTATATGCAAAATGCATAAAATATGAAACTCCAAGGGTACCTGGGTGGCTCAGTCGATTAAGCATCTGACTTTGGCTCAGGTCCTGATCTCACAGCTGAGTCCTCCATCCGGCTCTGCACTAACAGCTCAGAGCCTGGAGTCTGCTTCAGACTCTGTGCCTCCCTCTCTCTCTCCCTCTCTCTCTCTCTCTCTCTCTCTCTCTCTCTCTCTCTTCCCCTCCCCTGCTTGTGCTCTCTCTCTCTCAAAAAGAAATACATAAACATTTTAAAAAATATATGAAACTCCAAGAAGATAGCATAGGAAAAAATTTAGATGACCTTGGGTACAGTGATACCATTTTAGATAACATGAAAAACACGATCCATGAATGAAATAATTGATAAACTGGATGTCATTAAAATTAAAACTTCTGTTCTACAAACGACATTATCAGGAGACCAATAGACTGGGAGAAAATATTGGCCAAAGACACTTCTGTTAAAGGACTATCATCCAAAATTTACAAAGAACTCTTAGAAACTTAACAATAAGAAACAAACAACCTAATTTAAAAAATTGGCCAAAGACCTTAACAGACACACCACCAAAAAAAAACCAGCTACTAAGCACACAGAAAGGTGTTCCACATATGTCGCCAGGAAATGCAAGTTAAAACAACAGCAAGATATCACTATATAGCTATTAGTATGGCCCAAATCTGGAAGACTACCAATACCATCTCACTGATGGTAAGAATGCAAAATGGTACAGCTACTTTGGAAGACAGTTTTTTTTTTTACAGATTTTTTACAAAACTAAAAATACTGATTTCTTACAAAACTAAACATACTCTTATCCTACAATATAGCAATCACTCTCCTTGGTATTTATTCAATGGAGTTGAAAACATCTATTCACATAGAAACTGCACGCAGATATGTATAGAAGCTTTATTCATAATTGAACTTGGGAGCAACCAAGATGTCCCTCAGTATGTGAATGGATAAACTGTGGTACATTCAGACAATGGAACATTATTCATTGCAAAAAAGAAATGAGCTATAAATCCATGAAAAGACATGGAGGAACCTTAAATACATATTAATACGTGAAAGAAACCCAATGTGAAAAAGTTACATGCTGTGTGATTCCAACTATATGTATATGACATCTGGAAAAGGCAAAACTATGGAGACAATAAAAAACAGTGGGAGGGAAAATAGAGGGATGACAGGGCAGAGCACAGAGAATTTTAGGGCAGTGAAAATACTCTGTATGGTATTCTAACGATGGATATATGTCATTGTAAGTTTTTCCAAACCTGAAGAATGTACCACACCAAGAATGAACCCTGAAGTAAACTATTTACTTTGAGTGATCATGATGTGTCAATGTAGGTTCATCCTCGGTAACAAATGCACAATTCTTGTCATATAATGAGGGTGGCTGTATATGTGAAGAAGCAGGGGTATCCGGAAATCCTCTGTACGTTCCTCTCAATTTTACTGTGAACCCTAAAAAAAATAAGTCTTCTTAAAAAAAAAAAAAAAAAACTCAAAGCCATTTGTATTTGCTCCAAGAAACACTAGAGGGAGCTTTCCTACATGAACTGGGGTACCTAAGCAAAAAAAAAAAAAAAATTTAAGCCCTTTGTAATACTGAAAAAATGTCACTGTTTATAAAACATTATTACTACTGCTTCCATTTTGACCTATAAAAGTAACTGTTGGCAATGAAATTAACTGACATTTTAAGTGACTAGACAGTGTGGCAATAAAATTAATAAGTCTACAAATAAAGTTAGACTGAAAAAATTAGAATATATCAAAATCGGTACTTGATAATCTTGGATATCTCACATAGTTTCAAAAAGGAAATAATAAACATAGTAATAAAGCTAGGTCTTGCTCCTTTATCATGATATGTGAAAGTACAAAGCCGTCTAAACAAAATGCCAAAACTAGACACTTCAGTAAATGGCTCTAACTTATGAAATGTCTGAACTGATGAGGGGAGGACTTTTTGAGCAAGGCTTAGTTGGGAAATAAAATGGGCCTGGGGAAAAAAAAGGGAAGGGAGCAAAAGCTAAACCCAGAGGGACCTGGACATGACAGGCTCTGGCTGAGATCAGTAGATAAAGCTGTAATATTATCAGCAAGCAAAAAACACCATGCCTTTCTCAGAAACCTATTTTTGTCCTAGCCTTCCTTATTACTTCAGATATTTACACCACTACAACAGAATTTTCACCTTGCAAGTGAAAATAATATGACGTTCTTGAACGTTTTTTTTTTTTTTCAGAGACATGGGTTAATTTGTACACATTAACTGCTAAATGTGCATATGTCTCCCTTCTTCAAAGAAGAGAAATCCTAACTGCTGGATGCTCCAGGATAAAAAGGAAAATGTATATTCACTTATTTCCAGTACTAGGCTGGAAAGAAGGACAACAGCAATCAGATGCCTAATCTCTGACCTGGACTAATACTTTCCATGGGAGGAGGAAAAGTACTGTGTCCACACAGTGACTATTCATACTAGAGCTCTATACTATGCTGTCTCCAATCCCACAGTAGAATTAAACTGCTGCAAACAACATAAGTCATAATGGAGTGTTCCTGATACGGCTGTTCCTAGTACAATGAAAATTAGTGTGTATAATCAAATCTTACAGCAAGACTTGCATTTCTGGTCCTCATTCTTTCTTGTTTGTGACTCTGGTGAACATCACCTACAAAAGATTCTGATCAGAAAAGTACTTTTTTCAGAGCCGATACTAGCTTCTCAAAGATATTCTTTGTTCATTAAATATCAAAGATCTCTTCCCCCATTCTCACCTCCCCCCACCCCATGCCTTGTGTGGTCTGGCTAAATGATACCAAAGGAGAACATATAATGATTTCAATGACTCAACCCCATTTTTATTGACTGCAGAAAACAATAGAAAGCTTGAGTCTCTGAGAATCCTGAAAAAAACATCCCTTCTAAGCACTTCATAGACATTTGATTGAAACCAGATTAATAAACATAGTACTTCCAAAGAAATAAACCTCTATTTTTGAAGTCTCTAAAACATCACCATGTTGCTTGAAAGCCACCTGGAAGAGTGCACTGTCATAACTAGTCTTTGCACAGAACAAACAAGGCCCTATTCACACAAGAATGTGGCCTGTGGACAGAGATCTATCCCCTTCAGCACAACTCAACCACATGACACCATTACCTTTCAATTAATTGATCTTCCATGATTCTGTTAAGATTTCAAGTAAACTTTGGTAACTTAGCGTATGAAAGCTCCCCTACCTCCCACCAAAGAAAAGTATTTTTACTTAATAAATTTCATATATGTCAAACATTTAACTGCCAAATTTTAATTCCTTGAGGATAACTCTCACTTCAGAATTTTAAAGAGAATATGTGACACTGAAATATTTTTCATGATATAGTAGCCATAATTTTTTTATAGTTTATTGTCAAATTGGTTTCCATACCCAGTGCTCTTCCCCACAAGTGTCCTCCACCATGACCATCACCTCCCTTCCCCTTTCCCCCTCCCCTTTCCGCCCTCAGTTTGTTTTCAGTATTCAAGAGTCTCTCGTGTTTTGTCTCCCTCCCTCTCCCTAACTCTTTTTCCTCCTTCCCCTCCCCATGGTCCTCTGTTAGGTTTCTCCTGTTAGACCTATGAGTGAAAACATATAGTATCTGTCCTTCTCCGCCTGACTTACTTCGCTTAGCATGATACCCTCGAGGTCCATCCACGTTGCTACGAATGGCCAGATTTCATTCTTTCTCATTGCCATGTAGTATTCCATTGTATACATAAACCACATCTTCTTGATCTATTCATCAGTTGATGGACATTTAGGCTCTTTCCATGATTTGGCTATTGTTGAAAGTGCCGCTATGAACATTAGGGTACATGTGCCCCTATGCATCAGCATTTCAGTATCCCTTGGGTAAATCCCCAGCAATGATATTGCTGGGTTATAGGGGAGTTCTACTGATAGTTTTTTGAGGAACCTCCACACTGTTTTCCAGAGCAGCTGTACCAGTTTACATTCCCACCAACAGTGTAGGAGGGTGCTCGTTTCTCCACATCCTCGCCAGCATCTATAGTCTCTTGATTTGTTCATTTTAGCCACTCTGACTGGCGTGAGGTGGTATCTCAGTGTGGTTTTGATTTGTATTTCCCTGATGATGAGTGATGCTGAGCATCGTTTCATGTGTTTTTTGGCCATCTTGATGTCCTCTTTGGAGAAGTGTCTATTCATGTCTTAGTAGCCATAATTTTCTAATACTCAAAATGCTACTGAGGCACCTGAGTGGCTCAGTTTGTTAAGTGTCTGACTAGCTCAGGTCATGATCTCATAGTTCGTGAGTTCAAGCCCGGTATCATGTTCTCTGCTGTCAGCCCAGAGCTGGTTTAGGCTCCTCTGTTTCCCTCTCTCTCTCTGCCTCTATTGCTCTCAAAAAATAAATAAATAAACAAATAAATAAACATTAAAAAAAAAACCTCCTCCTATCTATTAAATGAATTCATGACTACACCAATGGTTCAGTTACAATCGACATGACTGAAGCTAAAAGAAATTCAGGAAATCTGTTCAATGGCTACTAATAACTTGCCTGTATAGTATGTTAATGTGGCTAGAATTCATCTTCATAAAAATTCCAAAAAAGAGATCTAAGCTATGTCTTGCCAAAATTCATAACTTCAAAGTCAGAAAATAAATTCAGGGACACCTGGGTGGCTCAGTCAGTTAAGCGTCTGACTTCAGCTCAGGTCATGATCTCATGGTTCGTGAGTTCAAGCCCCACGTCGGCTCTGTGCTGACAGCTCAGAGCCGGGAGCCTGCTTCAGATTCTGTGTCCCCCTCTCTCTCTGCCACTCCCCCACTGACTTCTGCCTCTCTCTCTCTCTGTCTCAAAAAATAAATAAACATTAAAAATTTTTTAAAAGAAGAAAGCAAATTCAAAGTAAACTAGCAGTCCTTACTTTTTTCATATATGGACTACTTTCAAGAGAGACTAAGATGATTCTTATTATAAATCCTTTATGAACGACTTATCAGCTGAATTAGGCACTGTTATACCTAAGTGGCACCAACCCTAATTTACAACAAATATATCTAGAAGATGTTTCCAATCCTTGTACATAATCCCGCCCTGGCCCAATCTCTCTATCTCTCACAAAGTAGGCCACAATGAAGGGCACGTGATCCAACCTGGACCAGTGACAGATACAGGGGTGGGTATATGACCCAAGACTGGTCAATCTGAGTCACTCCCTAATATTTTTCAAACATGAATCAAGACTAGCTGTTTTCAATATACATCCTCAAGCTATTGAGGAAGTTAGTCTGATACCACAAGCGGCCATACCCCTTTGTTGGAGAATGCTAGTCTAAAGTAACACAAAAATGAAATACAAAATGAACAGAAAATTAAAACCAAGAGATGAAGAGAAAGAGTCTTGAAAGTTCAGACCCCCACAGACATCCTTGAAAGTGTGACTAATTAGCCCTGGACCCTCTCCAATTCTAGGGGCCATTCAGGATCCTTTCATATGGGTGGTGGTTTTCACCTTTGCCTCTAAGAGTCCTACTAGTATACAAGTCTATGTGGATTGCTGGGATTGGGCTCATCTGCCCTGATGAAACACAAAATAACAACTGGTTACAGAAAACACAAGTTTAACTGCCTCTCACATTAAAGTCCACCATGCAATACAGGCTTGTTTTGGTACTTCATCATGTCATTGTATATAAAAAATGCACACTCCTTCTACCTTCTTGTTCTGAATTTGGGAGGCCTTGACCCCATGGTCCAAAACAGTGGCAAATGAATTCCAGGCAGCAGGACGCAAAGAAGGAAAGAATACAGAGAAAAAGAGAGCAAGGGTATGCCCCTAGCAACACACACACACACACACACACATCCACATAATGAACACTTTCTTTAAAAAGCTGCCACATAAAAATCCTACATGCATCCCACTGGTCAAAACTAGAGGAATTCCTAGTAGCAAGACAGGCTAAGAAATGTAGTCCTGACTCTGTCCATGTACCTAGAATAGAATTCTGTCACTAAAGAAGGAAGAACAGACTGAATCAAGAACAACTTGCATTCCTGCCATAATTGCCAATGATCTATCAGAGAAAAGGCATCAGAGCTTTTCAACTAAGAAAAACTAGTAATCATGTAATCATTCTAAAAAGAAAGGGCTCAAGTCAAAGCTAAAGAAATATGCCCTTAATAAGACTGATCTAATTGTTCCAAAACTTTCCCAACTGAAAAAGTCAAAAATCTTATGATCAACCCTCAAAGACAGTTATGGAACTATAACTTCTCACTTAAAAATAATAAAGCATTTCTGATAGTACTGTCAGTAAGCTGTATCTACAGTCATCGCTGAAATTTGTAAGTATTTTTTCCAAATAGAGCCATGTTAGTTGGGTGGTCTTTATGTAAACTTTTACATGTCTCTAGAGATAGCAGTAATAACCACGTAAGACTTATTTCAAACTGTGGTGGGCTCCTGCACATATTATTCTGGTATAATCACAAAGCACTAAGACCAATTAATAAATACACAATATAAATTAAATGATTAATTATGTTTCATCTTGGGACATACAGTCAATTCATTTCAGCATGACAAACACAGGTAACAGTCACCTTTTAAATCAGCATTTGTCTCATTACAAGAATTTACTGAGCAGCTTAGAGTTAACTATGTTGTCTGTAACTTTTCATTTTAATCTTTCGGAGTCTGTATTATATAGACGCCTGACTTCATAAGCAGTACATAGGAGGTATAACATAAATGTCTGTGGCTGGTTTAAAATATAAACATTATACCTTCAGTGTAACACAGTGGGGTCCTCCTGTTCCTAGCCAGCTGCAGCAAACACTACTTGAAGGGTGGAGTAGAGATCCTTCAACTTTAGAGAGACACAGCTAAATGTCAAATATGCCCCACATAGTCTCTGGGAAATACAGCATTTATGAGGGCTGGGCCCCTCAAGGGTGACTGCTATAGCCATGTGCTTTTGTGCTTTGTTCTCCAACCCTGCAGAGGAAGAGGTCGAGATGCATGTGCTGGTCTACCTACAAAAGCTTTCATTTCAGTCATTTAGAACTGTCCAATTCAATAGGTTAGCCCATAGCTGCAAATGGCTACTGGGCACCTGGGATGAACCTAGTATGGCCACAGAAAGAATTTTAAAATTCTAATAATGTTAATTAATTTATATGCAAATTTTAAAACAGATGCCCTATTCAGTTACTAGAAACTTTAAAGTATGATTGGAACAAATTGTATATGTCAATCTTCTTTTCCAACTGTTAGGTTTAATGAACTCTAAATATAGATCCAGCCTTTCCAGTGCAAATTTAGCTTCTTAATTGAGAGGTGCTAGAAATGTAACATACCTACTGGATTTCAAGGACTTACTACTAAAATGTAATATATCTCATTAATAATTTTTTATTTTGATTTCATGGCGAAATCATAACATTTTGGACATGATGGGTTAAATAAAGTATATTAGAATTAATTTCACCTATTTATTTTTATTTCTTTTAATATGGTTACTAGAACGTTTTAAATTTACATATATAGTTCACATTATATTTCAACTGAACAGCATTGCTTTAGAATTCTGTTCTCTATGTATCCTTTAAGGGTGAAGTTAAATAACATGAACATTCTATGCAAACCCCCTCCCGAATTCTTTAAATAGAAATAGTCTCTCTCCGCCCCCATAGCATAGAGTAAGCACTAAATAAATATTTATTGAATAAACTGCTAAGACATTGTTTTTATCCTCATGGTACTTATTACATTCTGACTTGTATATAATTAATCTTCTTGCCTGCCTTGTGTCTCTTAGAAGATTCTAAATTCCTTGCCTAATAGTCTTTCTCATCTTATTATGTATTTCCTTCATAGTCTGTCAGCTTCTTTGAACTATTTTTTTTCATCTACTGCTCTCCAGCATTTAAACCATTTCTAAACTTACCACCAGTGAACTAACATACTCCTTCCTGGGCAGCCCTGCAGCATTGCATCAAATCAACTTGACAGTATCTCAAATATTCAACTTGAACTTGGCAAAAATGGAAAGATGAAGGGAAAAATAGTAAAAACAAAAACACACTGCAAAAGATAAAAATAGGAGACCAAAGATTTGAAAATTCAATTACAATAAAAGACTTCTATACACAAGTACCAGTTAAACGGTTTTCTTATGATTCATCTACAAGTCTGTGGGTTGATTCAGAACAAAAAGAACTTCAGAAAGAGTCTTCTTCAACATTTCTGAAGTAAACAAATAAAAATAATTCTTAAATTTAAAAATAAATTTCAGTATGGTTAAAAGAACCTACAGCAAAATCTTTCAGGAACCCCCTTGCCTTTATTAAATATTTCTAAAAAATTTGATGACCTATAAATATTGGATAAACACATATGGTCTCTTTGAGCCTACTGACTAGAATACGAAGAACATTAAAATATCACTAATAAATCTTCCATGCAAACTGCCTCTAGGGCATATCAGCAGATGATAAGATGTCCTGAGAGAACAGGAACAAGTGAAAAGCCCTTCTGCCACTGTTTCCCCTCAGAGAAACTTCCCTCCCTCCCCCTTTCCCACTGTTGCCTTACCCTAGCTCCCAGCAACAAGCAGCAACACTCCCCTCCAAATCACCTACCATACTCAGCGCTTCCCCACCCCCACGCCACCCCCAAGAGCACTTAACGCAACGTGCTATATTTAGCCCCCTAAAGGTATCTCCCTCCCACAGATGTGTCTCACATCTTTTTACTCTATCGCAGCACCAGGCTTACCACACATAGCTCATACTCAATATATGTTTGCAAGATGAGTGAACAAATGAATAAGCAAACAAATAACCAAAGAGAAAATGGTAGCTCTGCTCATCTTCCTAAATCAGAGTACTAAACAGGTTCTTGCCTGAACCCAGTGTTTTTCACTTAGGGAAACAGTACTAATCAAATTATGAAGGCCACCTGAAAAGCAGATGCCCACTTCAAAAAGAAAAGCTGATAAAAGCCTTTGTGTGACACTGCTAATTTAAATACATGAACAATTTATAAGCGAATACTGGGAAAGTTAACTCTTTATAAATAATATTTGCTATGGACTAACTTTGTGCACTTTCTAGTTAAAAATAGCTAGCAATTTATCGAGTACTTGTTATGTGCCAGGCACTGTTCTAAATGCTTTATATGGTATTTTATCTCCTATAATCCTCAGAACCATCCTTTGAGATAATTCTATTATTATCCTCATTTTACTGATAAGAAACTGCCCTAGATTCTGCAGATTTATTTAATCCACTCACTATATCATCTTAACTGAATCAAGAAAGTGAAGATGACAGTTTTCAATACTGAGAGAAGGATGAGATCAAAGACTGTGATTATACTAAAAAGTAGACATCAAAACTGTCACATTTGTGACAGTGCTGGCTTGTGATTAACTGTGTACACCATAAAGTCACCATGTCCTGCTATGATCTAAAACAATTTAAAATATTTTTATAAACATCACTATAATTCCATCTCCCAAGGCTTATTCATAAATACTAGACAGAAAACAAAAGGATTAATAAAGCTGTTCACATATGGCTGCATTTTCAAATGTCTAATATCAGTATCTACTTAGTCAAGCTACCAGTAACACCTTCTTTTTTTTTTAATTTTTTTTAATGTTTATTCATTTTTGAGAGAGAGAGAGAGAGAGAGAGAGAGGGAGCACAAGCCGGGGAGGGGAAGAGAGAGAGACACACACAGAATCTGAAGCAGGCTCCAGGCTCTGAGCTGTCAGCACAGAGCCTGACTAGGGTCCTGAACCCACGAACACTGAAATCACGACCTGAGCTGAAGTCGGACGCTTAACCGACTGAGCCACCCAGGCGCCCCCCTGTAACACCTTCTTAAACAGGTAGGATTGAACTGTTTTATGATCACATTATACGTTTCCTACAGTTTCATATGTTTTTATAAAAATGACACATGCTGTAAAATAATAAAACGTGGTTTTTATATTGCTTTGTTTTCTTTAATGATAAAATCTTACGTAAAAAAAATAAAGTTATAAAGATAAGTACAAATAAAATACTCATGCAGAGACTACCACTACTGAAATTTTAGTGAACATCCCTCTAGACGTCTCATATGCACATATAGTTAAATTTTTTTTAACTGTGAACTCTTGGTGGTGAAGAATGCAGTGACCGCTAGTAGAGTTTGGTGCCACTACACTGATTCATAGTAAAGCACAAGCAGTTTTATCTACCATGGTTTACGTACTAGCCATGCAAATGTCAACACAGTGAGAACACATAACATCTTCATATTAAGAAGAAAAGGGTTTGGTGACACACCGAAGGTATCTCAGAGAACCCCACAGTTCTGCAATCATATTTGACAACTATGGTAATAGAGCATTCCACCAACCCACAGTAACAAATTATTTAACATTGATGTGATCTCCGATGCATTCAATTATCTACTAAACTTATGGACATAGAAGTCATAATCAAAATATCTTCCAAAATTGTTCCAACAGGCTTCAATACCTGCTCTCCAATTTACTGGCTGTGTAGCCTTATGCAAATTTATTATTAACTTCTCTAAAAATTTAGAGGTTTTTCATGTATAAAATGGTTTAATGACACCTATTAAAACGATTATCATAAGGATTAGGGAGTATATATGCTTGGCACTCGATGAATGCTCACAAAATGGTAGTATTGTTGCTCACCATCCAGTCTGGATTCAAATATTCATTTTATGTTTTTAATTTTTTTTTAATTTTTTTAATGTTTATTCACTATTGAGAGACAGAGAGAGAGCATGAGCAAGGAAGGGGCAAAGAGAGAGGGAGACACAGAATCCTAAGCAGGCTCCAGGCTCTGAGCTGTCAGCACAGAGCCCAACACAGGGCTCAATCTCACGAACCACAAGATCATGATCTGAGCCAAAGTTGGACATTTAACTGACTGAGCCACCCGGCACCCCTCAAATATTTTTTTAATTGACAGCCTGCATATGCCAGACCCTTCCTCTCATACTTAAAACTGGGCAGCAATATGCTTATTTGAATCCTATCTTTATGATAACTAGAACCATACATTGCCAGGAATATTCCATCCACAGCCGGGACCTGCTTCTGTCAGTTATCTACCCTACAGCCAAAATGAATCATAAACAACCTAGAAAGATTTAGAAAAAAAGACAAAAGCATTAATCCTAGTATGTATGTTTCCTATTAAAGTTAAGTCACAACCACATCTCTTCCTTATGTACTTTAATTAATTTCAGAGACTACTATTAGGCTTTTTTTCTTTTTTGTTTGTTCAGAAAAAGCACTGTGTGTAACATGCTAGTTCATAGAAAACCTTACTTTTATTTTACTGTTGTATTTCCAGAGTTGGGTTTCATATTTTTTAACATTACAGATTATAAGACACAGTTAAGCAAACTAAATAAATACTATAGAATAAAAATATAGACTAAATCATTCCATAATTTTAAGGAATCATTTAATCAATTCAGGAATAGCAAGTATTATAATTTATAAATCCAATTTTAAAAATCCAGTCGACTATGTTATAGTCTGATTGGCTACTGAATACCAATTCTAGGCATCAAGACAATTGGGTTAGTCAGATAGAGACAAGGGACATCAGAAAATGTGGGCAGATAAAGGTCTGAAAGTTAACAAGTTAAAACAGAAGACTGGAAAATTATCAGAAAATCAGAAGTCTGGGGTCCTGGAAGTCACAGAGAGAATAAATCCAGAACATAGGTGATTAAGCCAAAAATTTTAAATGGAAAAGGTCAAAACAGAGATTAAATGGAAAGTCAAGTTTTAATGTTCAGAAGGTTCAATATCCAAGAGATCAGGTCTATGTCCAGAGAGAGCAGGATGTGGAATCAGCTGAGACAGGGCTTTTTCTCACTAACCCAGCACTAGAGATGGAGTGTTTTTAAGATGCTGCTAACTTCTGACACAAGGGGACTCTTTTCCTGCCACCTTTGGCAATTTTCGTTCATCTTTGGGATTTACATCTCATATACCAATGCCAGAGTTAAACTGCAATCAATGAACATGAACTAGAATCTAATTCTAACATTATGACTTACCAATAGTAATCCCTCAAAGCTTGGAATGAAGCATGTGAACTTTCAGAGAGATTTAGCTAAGGCCACCCTCCCCCAACACACACACACACACACACACACACACACACACCTTGAACTTCAAGATGCCTTCACCTCTTACTTAAGGACAGTGCTGTAACAATTCTACCCCCTCTCTCCTGCATCAATTTTTCCTTCTCTACTTTATCTTCCCCATTGGTTTACAAACATGCTATTTTTTTCTCTCATTCTTAAAGAATTCTCTTAATCCCACTTCTCTAGCTATCAGCACTAATTCTCTCCTCCAATCATAGCTGAACACCTTGGAAAAGTTACTAGCACTCACCCTCTCTATATTCTCTTCTCCCTTTCTTTTTTTTAATGTTTATTTATTTTTGATAGAGACAGACACACAGCACAAGCAGCAAGGTGGGGGGGGGGCAGAGAGAGAGGGAGACACAGAATCTGAAGCAGGCTCTAGGCTCTGAATTGTCAACACAGAGCCCCACATGGGGCTCAAACCCACGAACTGCAAAATCATGACTTGAGCTGAAGTCGGGACATTTAACCAGCTGAGCCACCCAGGGGCCCCTCTCTTCTCCCTTTCCTTCTTGAACTCACATTAGTTAGACAACTGCTCCCATCATCCCATCAGAACAGATACTGTGGCTGCCACATTGCTAAATCCAACAGTTAATTCTCAGTTTTCTTTTGAGAGCCCTGGTCATGTCTCCCCTTTTAGAATGCTTTCTTCCCTTGGCTTCCAAACAGCACACTGTCCTAGTTTTCCTCCACTTCCCTGGTTCTCCTTTCCCAGATCTATTTGCTGATTCCTTCTCATGTCCCAGAACTCTAAACCTTGGAGCTACGACTGAAGGCTCATGACTTGGCCCTCTTTTCTGTCTACACCCATCCCACTTAGTAATTTCATCTGGCTCGCAGCTTGCAAGAGTGAACACTACCTGATTCCTCTGAGCTCATCTCCTACACTCTCCCCAACTTGGTTGGCTCCAGCCAAATAGCCTCCTTACAGCACCTTCAAAAGACCAGTAGGCTTCCTCCTTGGGTTCATGAAACTCCTGCCCCTCTCCCCTAACTCTTTTAGATAATCCCTCAGGTATCATCTTCTCAGTGAGAACTTCAACGGCCACAGTCCCTAAAACTCTCATACTACTTCATCCTTTCTCCATTCCTTCCTCCCTGCCCCTAACCTACATAATTTTCTCCTTTACAATTATTGCTATCTAACATACGATATATTTTGCTTCTAAGTCTTTCAACATCTGTCCTTCCACACTAAAATATAAGTCCTAAGAAGCCAAAGATTTTCAACAAATAAATATTTGTTGAATAATAATCAAAAGACCATATTTTAAAATGCATGCCTGGGGCGCCTGCGTGACTCACTCAGTTAAGCATCTGACTCTTGATTTCAGCTCAGGTCATGATCTCACAATTTGTAAGATCGAGCCCTGTGCTGGGCTCCATATTGACAGCACAGACCCTGCTTGGGCTTTTCTCTCTCCCTTTGTTTCTCTCTCTGCCCATCTCCTGCTCACCCTTTCTCTCTCTCTCAAGATAAATACATAAACAATAAAAAATAATAAATAAATACTACATACATACCTAATGACCACAAAAATTGCCATATTTAAATTTTTAAACAATGTTCCAAATAGTACCATAAACATCATATCATCCTTCACACTTCATACTTTATTTCTACTTCATTATCACAATTCATTCTCTATCGCAACCCTCAGATGATCACTTCCTATAGTTTCATTTATTCTCTGTAATCTTAATCCAAAAGCAGAAGAGAAGGTTCCCTGCAGCAGCAATCCATTTTTAATTTAATGGCACTTATGAGACCACCTGGCATAAATTCTTAAATGTGCTTCTAAATTCCACTTCAGCATCTCCCCGTCCCTCCATTTATCTTCTCCTACTTTCCTCGAGCCACTGAAGACATTTCTCTTCCCTTCTCTAGAGTTAATCCTTCATTTTTACTGAACCCTTAATCCATTTCTACTTCATTGCAACTCCAAATTTTATAATATATCCTCTTCCTCAAGGCTTACAATCATTTCTTCCCTGTGGTCTTCATCTCTTTCATAATCATAAAATACATAAAAATTTAAATTTAAAACACACACACACACACACACACACACACAGAGCATCTGTTTGATGGTACCACTCAGTTTTTACTTCCCTTTGCTGAACATGAGGCGGACAGTCACTTCTTAGACACTGCTCAGACACTTGCCTTCTTGCTTTTGGCCTCCATTCTACTGTGTTGGACTCTGGAATGTTCCACTTAACCACCTATTTTCTTAGCTTTTAATATTTATATAATACAAGATATAGAGGGCTTATTGTGTGCCCCCCTGTTCCAAATATTTTACAAGTATGAATTAATGGATATCCTGTGCCGTACTGGATCTACCAGACAATTACCTCCCACTGCTGGCCACTGGTTCGCCATACACAGGTCATGCCTACAAAGAGCACACTTCCAGGGCAACAGCCCAGCAGATGGGGGTTACCCAGATCTGTCCCAGTCCTTACTCCCAAAGTTATCCATATGTATGGTGTGAAAACGTTGCCAAGTTGTGTTGTCGGCAGTGGTTTGATGAATTGCAGGGGAAGGAAGGGTGTTAATTTTCAAGTCTCAAAAATGTTTGGAACCATTAGGTCAAATATTAAAATGAACCTTTTGATACAAAGAGGCAACAGACCAACAAATTTGTAGGCTACACATTTTTGGGTAAAGTCTTTAAATGGCATTGCTATTTCTTTACGTACTAAAGCAGTTTTGTGAGGGAAGCTTAAGGATAAAAGAGGAAGTTCCCTAAAAGTCAAAGAAATTGGAGCCCTGCAGGTGCATGTACTGGGCTGTATCTACTCAGCAGTGAGTGAGAGATAAAAAGGATATACATCTCCTGCTACTTCTCCCCACTGACTCCTCTCCATAGAGACTGTGGCTGTTAACTGTGGAGCACCTCAATAGCAGCGATGTGTAAAAGGCTTTCAAACTAAAAAAAAACTTTTCACATACTTTGTTTTCTTTTGTTTTATTATTTATTTTGCAGAGAGAGAGAGAGTATGCATGCACACATCAGCAGGGGAGGGGCAGAGAGAGAAGGGGACAGAGGATCCAATCCGAAGTGGGCTCTGTGCTGACAGCAGCAAGCCCTATGTGGGGCTTGAACTCACAAACCTTGAGATCATGACCCGAGCTGAAGTTGGACGCTCAACCGACTGAACCACCCAGTTGCCTCTCACATACTTTTTAAAAAAATTTTTTAATGTTTATTTATTTTTGAGAGAGAGATAGAAGCAGAGCATGAGTGGGGGAGTGTCAGAGAGAAGGACACACAGAATCTGAAGCAGGCTCCAGGCTCCGAGCTGTCAGCACAGAGCCCGATGTGAGGCTCGAACCCACTGCCCACAAGATCATAACCTGAGTCAAAGTCAGATGCTTAACTGACTGAGCCACCCAGGCACCCCTCACATAATTTTTTTAAAAATGAGAAGTGGAGTTTACAGGTTGCAATTAGAA
Source organism: Cryptoprocta ferox (assembly GCA_028646485.1). Taxonomy (NCBI): domain Eukaryota; kingdom Metazoa; phylum Chordata; class Mammalia; order Carnivora; family Eupleridae; genus Cryptoprocta; species Cryptoprocta ferox. Next base: position 102,404,477 of record CM053574.1, read on the forward strand.
ATGCATCCTTCCAACATTACAGTAAAATATCTGTATACCAGTAAAGGCCATTTATAAAGATATCTTGTATCACTTGATATATCACTAGATATAGCAAATCCATAAACAGTTTATGAAGTTCACAACCCACTAGAGGGGGAAAAATGATACCTTGGTATGTACTCAGGCTCCAGAACCAGTTCATTTTTTTGTTCTTTCCATTTTAATTGGTTGGTTTAACTAAACCTCCTCATTTATATACAGGATCAGGTTGTTTTTGCCACCCACTGACTGGACTTCCGACAGAGCACCGTGTTGGTCTCATGACCTGCTATTAATTTAGTTTCTGCTTCCAAGAAATCTTTTCCACAAGGTTATTTCATATGCTTATAATTTATGTAAAAGGTGAATGCTTAATCTAGTTTCCCTCATTAAAAATCACCGATGTCAAATCTCACATTTTCAGAGGTGCAGAAAAAAACTCAGTGAAGCTTCACAATTTCATTCATTATACTAAAATAATAAAGCATATTTTTCTTCCAGGCATGACTGCTGTTAATGGAGTTTATAGCTCAACCTTTTATTATCTCAACAGCAGTTTCAAAGGAGGGGTGACTGAAGAGACCTAAGAGCTCCACTGCTCTTGTTGACGGTGTTTTAAAAACAATAAAGCCCAAGTTCACCTGCAAAGACAAACCTTTCCGAAACAAGAGTTTTAGCAATCTGACCATGTCTTCGCCAGTAAAAAAGCAAAGAGAACCTTAAATAAGAACTAAGAGAGGATACTCCAAACATTTTTGTGGATTTTTTCCCAGAAAAAGACGATTTGTTTCACAATGATTTATTCCCAATAAATCACAATAATAAATTCACAATAATTTTTGAGAAATTTTTACAAGTTTGTTATCTAGTGTAGTTAATTATCAATAAATAAACCCAATAACTATAATATATGATTGCAATTTCTACAACTTAAAATTATGAATACCAAAAAGAAAAAATTAAACAGCAATGATGGAACAAACGAATGGGAGCTCATAACACAGACTTAGGAGTTTGGGTAGGGGACAAAAAATAAGTAATCACACCCCTTACATTTATTTATAGCATAATTAGGAGAGAGTGTTCTGAGTGCTTAGGTGTTTTTTCCCTACAATGTTTAAAAATATTGTGGTCACAGAATAGACACATTTTCAGATAAGAAAAGATTCAGAAGATTTACCCATATAAGGATTTTGGAGAAGTTACTTAAAGATATACTCGAGCAAAACAAGAGTAAAATAAGAAACAGGAAGTCATGAGATGTAGGAAACAGTGAATCCATGCTGGAGAGCTGTATCACAGAGAACAGCACCACAGGTCCCCCCTGAAACAGGTTAATAGGGACTCGAGCTGAAGAGTTTCTAGGAAACAAAGGGCTTCAAGATGAGTTAGTGTGCTTGAGATACAAGAATAATTTAAGGATGGGATTAAAGCACAGAAGGCACACACACACAAAAAAAAAAAAAGAAAAGAAAAGAAAAAAGAATTGGTATGGACTTAAAATTTTAAATGTTCAAATTTTAAAATCAATCTACAAGCATGAAACTAATTACAGGCACTTCACCATTTAATGATCAATTTTAACAAAATTAAGGGGAAAAAAGTAGAGGAGCGCCTGGCTGGCTCAGTCAGTGCAGTATGGGACTCTTAATCTCAGGGTCATGAGTTCAAGTCTCATGTTGGGCGTGGACCCTCCTTTAAAAAAATATTTTTTTTAAAGTAGACAAAGCAGAAATGGTAGAGATAAAAGCTAAAGTGACAGGGCAGACATAAAAATGTGAAGAGATGCTCTATAGCTGAAAGAAAACTGTGCCAACGGGTAGAAGACATGAAAACAGTAACAGGACTATAGTGTGGGTACAGGGCAAGGGATGGGAGAGTAAATCAGTATGTCTTTGGCAGGACCAGTTTCTTTTCCTTTTTCTTTCTTTATTTTGTGTTTTGTTAGTTTTTTTGTTTTGAACATGGTCTCTTTGAAAAATTTGGACTTGCTTTCTTTGAAACATACCAATGAGTAGACCATGAAACTTTCCTGGAAAACTTAGTTCAAGTGGATAGTATCACAATCTACCAGTTACCCAACTAGAAACTACCCTACTGCAGTGGACTTGAGACTGTCTCAAATTCTTTCTAGCTCTCTCACTGGGAGGTGCAGGCTGTTCGCCTCTGCTTCATTCAGGGCTTGCCCTTCCATACACAGAATGCAACTGCTATAGCACTCTGGGATGTCTGAGCCCAGGCACTAAGAAGGCTGGCTGCTTCTGCTTTCACTCTTTGGGAGGAGGAAGCAGAGGAGGAAGAGGTGGAAGAGGAGGAGGTGGAAGAGGAAGAAGTGGTGGAGGACGAGGAGGAGGAGGGGAGAAAGCAGCTATATAAGAAGGCAGACTGCCATGGGACACCATGCCGTGAGGAAGCCCAAGGCAGCCATGTAAAGATGCCATGTGGCGGGAGATAAGCTGTTCTCTCACAAACGAGAACCCAACTCCAGGGTACTGAATAGACACATGTTATTTGAAGCCACTAAGTCTGAGGGTGAGTTTTTATTGCATTAAGCAATACAAAATCAGTATCTAGAAATGGGGTGATGCCAAAATCAAAACCTAAAATATGTGGCATTGGACTGAGGAGTGGACTTGCTACAGAGGCATCTAGCAACTGCTTGTGGGAGGTAGAAGGGCAGCGAGGAAATTGATGTTGAAGGGTGGAGAAAAGGGGACAGGAGTTGTGTGTCAACAGAACGGGTGAAACGTGCTGGTGGTAACATGCACAGCAGAAAGAGTGGCTAATGGACTGGTCAATCAGGTCGAAGAGATTCCAGGAAGAACCTGAACAGTGCAACTGGCTTCTTTTAGCTGCCTGTGATGACATATGGGAGAAACCAGATAAGCGAAGAAGAAACTGTTTGATTTTCAAGCAGAAATTAGAGGAAATTTAAAGAGTCCAGGACTTTATGGGTCCAACAGTGAACTGCTTCTCAATTGCAGTCTCCCTTAGCAAAAGACTCCCAAAAGTAAAAAAAAAGCCTCATAGTCTGTGGGCAAAGACCAAAATAGGGGTCTTCCAGTACAACTGGCCTCAGGAGAAATATCAAGAAAGTTAAGAACTCTTTTTTAAACCCTTAAACATCTGGGGGGCATGGGGTGGCTTGGTCGGTTAAGTGTTTGACTCTTGGGTTCAGTCCAGGTCATGATCTCAGGGTTCATGGGATTGAGCTCCTTGTGGGAATCTGCACTGACAGCACGGAGACTGCTTGGGATTCTCTCTTTCCTCTCTCTCTGCCCCTTCCCCACTTGCTTGTGCTTGCACATGCTCTCTCTCTCTCTCTCTCTCTCTCTCTCTCTCTCAAATATACATTTTTTAAAAAGCTGTTAAAACCTCAAAGATCTGAGGACCTGCCTCCTAGATTCTCTCGGATAGAAAGGGGCTTCTGAGATTTTAAGGTGCTGTTCTGAGACCCAGCCTGAAGCACAGAAGGGCAATCCATCTCCAAGATATTTCTGGGTGTGACCTTTGTCCAAAAGAGTGGACTATAATTTTATATACAAGAAACCCTTAAAAACTTTGGAAGCTATACCAGCTTGGACTAAAATAAAATGAGACATTCCAAAAATGAAAGGAAATCCCTGGGCCCCCCAACTTCTCTGGGCAGGAAGCAGGCTGAAAAATCTATTTGGCTATAAACACAGTCACAAGAAAGACACAGATGGCGGAGCAGGGAACTACAGAAAACCACTCCCAGTGAGAATGGGGCCCTATGCAGGGTACACTCCCTGCTCCCCCAGGGCAGGGGGAACTGAAAGGATTTCAGAATTGCTACAGACCAGTACCTGTTATGTAGCTCCATAAACCACTCCTGCACATCCATTTTGAACAGCATCTACTCTAAGTATCTTGTCCCTACCTTCCCATTTTATATTGGAGGGGCGAACTGGATAACTTGTCCTTTTAGTTCCCCAGTCTCTACACTAAGACATCACACCCAACATAATGCACCTGCACCTGTACAGGATTTAACAAATTAAATTCTGGTATGTGAGTCTGAGCCTAATGCTGTAATGATACAAGACTGATGTCATTGGTATTGGGCGATTGAAATTTCACCTGTGAAAGAACGTAAACAATCTGTGGGCAGAGGGCAGATTGTGCTGGATTCAATGTGTCCACACATTCTTCGATGGGGACCATTTTCACCTGGTATTGAACCTGGTCTGGCCTTGAGACTGCTCTGACGAATCCAAGGCAGCAGAAATAATGTTCTGGGATTTCTGCACCCATGCGTTAAGAGGGTCTTAAGCTTCTATTTTTGCATGCTGAGGCAAAACCAGTCATCACTCAAGAAGTCAGAGGACTCATGGGGCGCCTGGGTGGCTCAGTCGGTTAAGCATCCGGCTTCGGCTCAGGTCATGATCTCACAGTCCGTGGGTTCGAGCTCCATGTTGGGCTCTGTGCTGACAGCTAGCTCAGAGCCTGGAGCCTGTCTTCAGATTGTGTATCTCACTCTCTCTCTGACCCTCCCCTGCTTGCACTGTCTCTCTCTGTCTCTCAAAAATAAATAAAAAACATTAAAAATTAAAAAAAAAAGAAGAAGTCAGAGGACTCGGAGACTGATGTGCTGTGAGGAAGCTAAAGCTAGCCAAGTGGAGGTATGACAAGGGATGAGATCCCTGCCCCTCAGATGATGCGGCAATCTCCACTGAGGCAGCAGTCCGTGAAGGAGCCATCCTGAGAATCCTAGCTCCATCAGAAACCCCACAGAGCGGAGAGTTCTCCCCAAACCATGGCCAGAGTGCAGAATGGTGAGCCACTAACAGAGAGCCATTGGTTTAAGCCATTCATTGGTAAGGTGATTTGTTCCGCACCCCAGAAAATCCAAACACCAGACTGCTCAGTCTCCCTTCACCCCCATCCATCACTCATATGCAAATAATCATTCTGTTCTGTCTCTACCTCCTTAATAGTGCTCTCACAGCCTCACCCTACTTCCCACTCCCTTGTCTCTACTCAGTTTCATTGTTTTTCTTTTGAATGGACTATTTCAGGAGCTTTTTAATACCCCTTCACCCATTCACCACCCCTCCAGATAGAACCCATTCCCCATACTACAAAATCTTTTTTCTAAATGCAAATCCAGTGTCATGCTCATGCTTAACATCATCAGTAGCTCCCCATCACTCACAGGATAGCCCTTCACAGGGCATACAAAGCCATCCACCATCTGGCTTCAGACCACCTTTTCAGCTTCATGTCCCCTCATCTTCCACGTGCAGCAGGCACTCCAGAAAAAGAATAAGGCGAGTGTGAAAACCCAACCCTGGGTTCTGAAATCCAGGTGCATGTATGCTGCCACAAATTAACCATGTGAGCTTGGGCAAGTCACTTTAAACAGGCTTTGGTTTCCTTTCCATACAACATTCGTGTTAGACTAGATAATGTCTCGATCTCTCATTCATCTTTGATAGGCTGTAATTCTTGTTAAAAATTAGTCAGGGGGTGCATGGGTGGCTCAGTCAGGCAACCAACCGACTCTTGGTTTCAGCTCAGGTCATGATCTCACAGTCGTGAGATCGAGCCCCGCATCAGGCTCTGTGCTAACTGCATGGAGCCTGCTTGGGATTCTCACTCTCCCTCTTTCTCTGCCCCTCTCCAGCTTGTGTGGGCTCTCTCTCTCTTTCAATCTCTCTCTCTCTCTCTCTCTCTCAAAATAAATAAATAATCTTTAAAAATATTAGTCAGAAAAGAAGGAAAATTCATGGTGGAGGACACTTGTGGGGAAGAGCACTGGGTGTTATATGGAAACCAACTTGACAATAAACTATAAATTTAAAAAAAGAAAGAAAGAAAGCAAAAGAAAGAAAGAAAGAAAGAAAAATAAAGAAAGAAAGAAAAAGAAAGAAAGAAAAAGAAGGAAAATATGTTTCAAAGGGGGAGTTATACACACTGCCCTCCTCCTTGGCCCCAGCCCACCCTCATGCCAGCATGGAAGCTTGTCTGCAGATCACCTCCCCTCTTCTGTTCACAATTTCCCCCCCTTTACTTCCTCACAAAAGTCATTACCTTCACAACCCCCCACCTTCCTTCTCATGATGGCTCCCATGGGTAGGGTCGAGCAACATGGGGGAGGACACCGGCCACAGCCTGTATGCATGAGCTATGATGAGTCAGGTACTTCACGGGAAAGGACTACCCCTCTAAGTATTGCCAGTCAGTATTTAATTCTAAATGGCCTCTTCATCAGGCAGCTGTTTTCAGCAGCTGAGTGTAAAGTAGGATTACAAAGAACACAATACTTCACGTTCAGAGGCACAATTCATTCTTGTCCATCCAGAGTTATGTAGAAAATTTATGAATACAATACCCTGGGTGCCCTGGTGGCTGAGTCAGTTAAGCAGATGACTCTTGATTTCAGCTCAGGTCATGATCTCACGGTTCGTGAGTTTGAGCCCCGCATCTGGCTCTGTGCTTACAGGGCAGAGCCTGCTTCAGATTTTCTGTCTCCCTCTTTCTGCCCCTCCCTTGCTCTCTCTCTCTCTCTCTCTCTCTCTCTCTCAAATAAATAAATATTAAAACAAATATTCTGGGGCGCCTGGGTAGCTCAGTTGATTGGACATCCAACTTCGGTTCAGGTCATGATCTGATGGTTCTTGGGTTCAAGCCCCGCATTGGGCTCTGCACTGACAGTTCAGAGCCTGGAGCCTGCTTTAGATACTGTGTCTCCCTCTCTCTCTGCCCCTACCCTGCTTGTGCTCTCTCTCAAAAATAAATAAAGATTTAAAATTTTTAAAAAAATACAATATTCTGCAAGGAGAAATTTTCTTATCAATAGTTAACAGAATTTATATATTAATATACATTTTTTCACCCACAGAATACAGCAGGGTTATTTTCTAGATAATGAATTTTTTTTTTTTGGCTTGGACTTTTAAGCGTTTCTTTATTTTACTACTGAAAAATAAAACAAGTTCAAACTAGTTTTAGAATGTGTCTATCAAACTAGAAGTCATAAGAAAGACTACATTGTAATCTCCATGAAGGCAGATACTTGTTCAGTCCTGGAGACTAGAATATTTGTCAATATTAACAAACGAATTAATAAAAAGTGAACATTAAGCCCTGAGGCATTACTCAAATCATGAAAACCTGTGGACTTTTGCTCCAACGAACACTCTGAATAAAAATTCTGATTAGCATGTCCTAACACATGGAGATCTGGAGCTGTTCGTCCTCCGTCTATTACAAAGCTATTTAAAAGAGACTATGTGTTCTCTGTAGGATGTGTAACAGTTAGCCAAGGGTGTCCCAAAGTCAAGGTTATTTATACACAGCATGCATTCCAGCAGAACCATTCTTACTTACAGATTGGAGAGATGGAGTTAAATACTTTTTACTAATAAACAATTTAAAACATGTTTGTGTCAAAATAAACAAGATGCACTCGAGAACAAACCAAAATCTATAGTATCTTAATATACAGCAAAGCCTTCAAAGTAATGTGGAGCCTGTGACGGGCTGCAAAATGTCCACCTCCATTCTCCCTAGGTGTCCACGCCTTTCCTTTCTGGCCCAGAAACTTTGTTGAAAAATTCAGAAGAACTGAATAGAATACTTCACACCATTCTCTTCCTACAAGAACCAACCATTCACATAATGACTGTAGTATAATAAATGCTTCCCATTCTCAGGCAAGAGTTTCAAAGAAAAAAATATATTATTTAAAGTTGAACTTCCAGATTACATTACCCATTTAAGAGGTCATTTGCCTACCTGACTCCACATATTTTATTTGGTAAGTAAAACTTCTATTTTAAAAACTATTTTCCATGTGATCTTCCACCCTTAGTTTATACACACACACACACACACACACACACACACACACACACACAAAAGGTATCATAACCTGCAATGAAAAGTTTTCTAATAAATTATTTGGTATATGCATCTTAATTCAGGTGAGCAAAGAATAAAGGGTAAAATTTACAATGGATATAAAAGTGAGAGGTATAGGAGATTTTTTTAATGGACTTAACACAAAATGTTCCACTAATTTCAGGTGTATAACATAGTGATTCATTCAACAATTCTATATATTACACTATGCTCACCAAGACTTAAGTGTACTTACCACCTGTCACCACACCACGCTGTGTTATTGACTATATTCCCCATGCTGTATTTCTCTTCCCCATCCCCATGACTTATTTATTTTATAACTGGAAGTTTGTACCTTTTAATCCCCATATACTGCATAAACACACAGGAGGAAAACAGAACTCACAGAAAAGTAGAGTTACACACACACAAGGCATGTGAACTTCTGTCACTGGCCCAAATAAGAGGAAGCTGTGAAGCATGCCAGCCATCAGACCTGGGGGAATGAGCTCCACAGTCTAGTTTCACAGTATGTGTGGCATTTGTGGTCATGGGGAAAGGACACACAGCCCCCAGCTCCAAGGCCCTCTCTTAAGGGCTGTTCCAAGCATGCAGTTCTGAAATAAACCAAACTGACTAAGCTGCCTTTCACCCATGAGTGATGACCCATGCCTGGTACATGGCCAGGTATCACAGATCCAAGGTCAATGCACTTTTAACACCCACATCTTCCACCACATCCTCAGCTTTAATCCCTCCTCATTTTGTTTTTCAGAGAAAAGTATGTGGGTTCTTTTGTCAGGAAGATGGCATTAAAATAATTATTGGTTCTAATTTCATAGGAATAATAAAAAAATCATTTGCTAACAACTAGATTTTCATCATTACTAAAAATGCTACTACAAGCTCTATTATATTGCTTAAACTATATTCTGAGGGGTTTTTTGCATGTTGTCATAGAGTTATAAAACTTACCAATTTTGATCTGGTAGATGGCTTCATGAATACAGGCACAAAGTGTAAATAATTTTGTTAAACACTCCAACATTTCTATAACTCACATGCTGCTCCAAAGTACTTAACAAATATACAAAGAAAATGATTTACTACTTATTACTATTTGTTTCTTTTCCAGTTTTATTGAGGTATAATTGACATATTTTGTTGAATTTGTTTTAGGTTTGCAACATGATGATCTGATTACTTACTATTATTTCTCTATCTCTTATGACGCAAATTTTAGTTACATTCGATTTTATACGTTTGTCTTCCTTTTCTTAGTTGAACTACAGCATTATTGTGAGGTCCAATATCTCATCTCTTTTACTACTAAAGGTTTAGTGTTTACTATTTACTGCTTGAAGAGCTCAAGTAAATTAACAGCAAAAACATATTCCAGTAGGACAAAGGAAGTGAACAGATAATTCTTAAGAGGAGTAAGAGAGACACAGTTGAAATATAAATTCAAATATCATTAAAGAAATACAAATTGAATGAAAAAGATGATAGTTTTGGAAAAGATTATAAAACAAAAGGTTATATGCAGTGATAGAGGAGGTCCAGTGAAACCACACACCTACCGACACTGGTGGTATGACTGTAAATTAGAATAGGGTTTCAGTAAAACAACTGGGAAAATGTTTAATATCTTCATACAACTCAACCCAGTAAGTCTACTTTCAGGAATCTTCCCCCCCATACACACCAGAACAAAATAAATATAGAAATATATTTCTAAAAATTACTAAATTATTCTTAAAAATAAATTTGTATGAGTTTTATTTTATTTATTTTGAAAGAGAGAGAGCATGTGTGCAATAGTGAGCATGGGTGGGGGGGAGGAGAGAGAGGGAGAGAGAGAATCTCAAGCCGACTCAGCACTATCAGTGCCAAGCCCAACACGGGGCTCAAACTCACGAACCACGAGACCATGAGCTGAGCCTGAGTTGGAGCTTAACTAACTGAGCCACCCAGATGCCCCATAGTTGTATACCCATTTTAAAGTGATTAAAAAAATTTTAAGAATTTCAAAAAATTTATTTAGGGGCACCTGGGTGGTCTAGATGAATTATACAGCATATTCATTCTGAGAAGTAATAAACAATCACTAATTTTCTTAAATGACACAATAAGAAAAAGCAGAATACAAAGCTGTATACGTATTATTACAACACTTCAACACTTTTTGTTTTAATTTAGAATAGTTTTAGATTTGTCAAAAAGATGTGAAGGTAGGATAAAGAGTTTCCTATGTAATCCAAACCCAATTTCTCCTAATGTTAACAAGTTTCTTTGGCAAGATACATTTGTCACAATTAGTGAAACCACATTGATACATTATTATCAGCTAAAGTGCATGTTTTTTTTTCAGATGTCAGATGAGTTTTTCCCAAATGTCCTTTTCTGTTCCAGGACCTCACCCTGGGGTACTACATCTCACTTAGCCACCTTGTGCCCTTAAGCTCGCCTTGGCTATGACAATTTTTCAGAGTACCCTTGTTATTGATGACCCTGACAGTTCTGAGGCATGCTCCTCAGGCATTTTGTACACTGTTCCTTAATTGGGATGTTTCTCATGTTTTTCTCAATTTGACACAGGGATGATGGGTTTGGGGAAGGAAGACCACAGAAGCAAAGTGCTATTTCTAACAATTCATTTAATAGAAAGCATGGAAAAAAGAAATAAAATGTTAACAATAATTAACTCGGGTAATGAGAATCTATGGGTAATTTTTTTCTACTCTGCAATTATCTAAATGAACTTTTAAAATATTTCACTAAAACGATTTTCATGACTGGAAGAGGGAAACACCTAAAGAGAAACCATGCAGTTAAAAATGGAACAAAGGCAGAAATATGCCCATGTGCTGTCCTGCCGCCCATGCTCAGAAACGGGGTGGCTACACTTGTCTACCAGTTGCTGTCACCCTTCCTCTACCCCCCCCCCCCCGGTCACCAGCAGCCATGCAATTGGCATGACAGCTGTTGAATGACTTCTAGGCACTGGCACATCTATGTAGGCTAGACCTAGAGAAGGGAGACTGTTTGGGAGGGGTGTCATTCTTCTGACATCTTTTTTAAAAATCTTTTTTAATGTTTATTTATTTTTGAAAGAGAGAGAGAGAGAGTGCACACACACAGTGGTGGAAGGGCAGAGAGAGAGAGAGAGGGAGACACACAATCTGAAGCAGGTTCCAGGCTCTGAGGTGTCAGCCAAGAGCGGGATGTGGGACTCGAACTCCCGAATCATGAGATCATGACCTGAGCCGAAGTCGGACGCTTAACTGACTGAGTCACACAGGCATCCCTACATCTTTCTTACGTATACGCCAACACCTAATATCTTTATGGAGGCAAAAGGGAGAATTCAGCTCATTAAATTCTCCTCTAGATGAAGAGAGGATCATAGACTATTAGGTGAAGCAATGAAGTTACAGAATCGCATAAATAGTATAATACAAGTTTTATAAAAATATATAATATATACATCTCTGATAAATCATATGCATGCATTTTTTTAAGTCTAGAAGGTATATATCAGTCTATAATTTCCTGAGGGGAAGGAGAATTAAAAGGGAAGTTGTTTTTTGTTTTTCATTTTTTTTTACATTTTATACTTTCATAGTATGTAAACTTTACCATAAGCATCTTTTTATTATTATAAAAATAATTTTAAAATATAGAAAAGCTTTAAATCAAATATTTGATTTAATGAGTTAAATTAGCCACTATATACAAAATAAGGCACAGTTCCAAAGAGTAAACCAAAACAAGGAAGAATCAATGAATTTCAAGCCTGACATTCCAAGACTACAACTCTCCGTGTGTCTTTTAAGAATGTAAATGCCGCATTTGTGTTGTTCCTTTTTTAAAACTGAAATTAAAAGTAGCTGTCTATATTCCTCGCACACCTCTCTCTCCCTATCATTTTAAGAAGGGTGTTCATGACAAAGTGCTAACATCAGGGAGATAGGTTTCCCAAGCATAACTGAATTAGTTCACTCAGGCCTTTCAAACAGCTGCAGTGTCTAAAAGCATCCAACCGTGAGGGCAGTATGCCCACATGTTCCTTTCCTTTTTAACAAGCTGTTTGATATATGAATCTCCAAGAGAATCTGTTAAGAAACCCGTCTCAGAGTCCAACCCAGGAGGGTAACACGAATCACTTTCACAGAAACTCAGAGAATGAACACAGCGTTCCTTATCATTTTATTATTTACAAACCTTACTTATTTCCAAAATGATTGGGCATCACCTGGTTTGAAAAATGGCACAGATATTCAAATCTTTATCCAACTTCTTTGACTTAAAGTACTGCAGGCCTTTGTTCAAACACAAATAAATATGCTGTCTATACAAGGCAGCATATTTTATGCCTTTGTCCTTCATTTCTGTCTCAGCACAATTTTATGAAACTAAATGTAACAAAAGAGAGTAGCAAGGACATGAAACACTGGAGGTTTGATGAGGGTAAGAGGATCAGGAAGGATTTAGCACATCCCAGTGGCTAGCCCACAGCAACTCAGAAGCGATTTCAGAATACAGGACTTCGAGGGAATTCATTTTTGTAAGATATTACTAACACGTTTATGGTTCTTAGAAGAGTAAAATAAACAAAAATGATTTATTAGAGAAACAAGAAAGCGCAGGAAAGATTAGGCGGTTTTCTTCATATTAGATTGGAAGGTCCTACATGACAATATATTATCTCATATATATGATATGCTTGCCCCTAAGGAAGGTGTAGGCCAGTTGAGGGTTGGAAAAAAGAATCTAAAGCCATGGACATATGCCCAGCACCCACATGTCAATAAAGGTTCTAACACATACTCAGGCACATGCAGACTTCAAGCAACCCAGATCACCAATGTCCTAAGGAAACTTAACATAATAGTTATGAATCAACTCACAAGTTCTTGATAAACCGAGACAGGTGAAACAATTGAATAGCAAACCAAAGCTTCAGAAGTATTTCTGATCTACATGTGCAAGGAGGGGAAACTGTCTGTTTGGGCCCCCTGGATGTCAACGCTGGTAGGCGGAGACTAGCTCTAAATTCCAGCTCCCTCTCCTTCATCTCTCTGCGCTTCTGTTTATTCAACCAATGATCATCTGGGTGTTATCTGATGCCAGGGCCTGTGCTGGGTGCTGGATTTAGTAAGATTAATAAACCATGGGCTCTTCCTTCAAAGATATTAACATCTCCAGGAGGAGATCCTCCATTTTTGCCAGACTAATACCTTCCAAATCTCTTCCTCAAATTGTCTGAAAGACTACACTTCTGTATTCTACGAAAAATGGCAGCATCAATGGAAGCATAGTTTTTGCATCTTCCCAAATCTTTCCATAAAAACAGAACAACTATTTACAAAACCAAAACTTGTGGACAACATCCACAACAAAATAAGGTGAGAAAGTATCCCTGTGAACCCCAAATACAACTGGTGTGGTACAAATCACCCACAGCTACAAGAGCTGCATGGTCTCTGTATCTCTGTGGAAAGAAAAGGGAAATGATGGGGTGACTAAGGAGCCTGAGAATAAGAGTAGCCAACCTGGCTGGCCAATCTGATGTTTTCTTCTAAGACTTTTAGAGTTTTAACTCTTACATTTAGATACATGATTCACTTTAACTTAATTCTGGGGGATGGTGTGAAACAGGGTGCAAAATCATCCTTCGGCATACAGATAGACAGTTTTCTGATCAACTTGATCTGTAGATCAATAATATTAATTCTTCCAATCCATGAACATGAATGGCTTGCCATTTATTACAACTTTTTTTTATTGTTTTTCAATGACATTTTGTAGTTTTCAATGCACATGTCTTACACTTCTTTCATTAAATTTATGCCTAAATATTTTATTCTTTTTGATACTATTGTAAATGTAATTGTTTTCTTAACATCTTTTTTGGCTTATTTATTGCCAGATGGAAATTTTAGGTTTTAATCATTTCATTTCACCCAGAGCAAAATCTATACACACACACACACATATATTAAAGTGTCACTTTTTCAAAGAGAGCTATAGATCAGTTGTCAGTCTTATCTTCAAGAAAACATTTTTGGGGGGCGCCTGGGTGGCTCAGTCGGTTAAGCGTCTGACTTTGGCTCAGGTCATGATCTCATGGTTTGTGGGTTCAATCCCCATGTCAGAATCTGTGCTGACACCTCAACGCCTGGAGGCTGCTTTGGATTCTATGTCTCCTTCTCTCTCTGCCCCTCCTCCACTCATGCTGTCTCTCTCTGTCTCTCATAACTAAATAAATGTTAAAAAAAATTTAATGAGAACTTTTTTGGAAGTCATACTTTGAATATATAAATGTGTGTGTATAGAATTATACACATATGTGTATTGTTTCATGGCTAGGAATGTACATGCAGAATCTTATCAGTGTTCATATCACAGTGATGACTGGTTTGGGGCACTTTTTTCCTCTTTGCTCAATTTGTTTTGTTCTGTTTTAGGTTTACTTATTTTGAGAGACAGCACACAAAAGTGGTGGAGGGGCAGAGAGAAGGAGAGACAGAATCCCAAGCAGGTACCACGCCATCAGTGCAGAGCCCGATGCGGGGCTGGATCTGAGCTGATCAAGAGCCAGACCCTTAACCAAATGCACCACCCAGGTATCCCACTCAATTTGTTTTTAATTTTTTAATGTAATAAACATGTACAATTTTTTATAATTCTAAGGTTTTTATTCATATTTAAAGAATAAATGTGTTTCATTTCTGTCCGGGAAATTCATCAACTGCCTCAATTTAAGACTAAGGATATGATGTCTGGGTTCACAATTATGGTGTTATTCCAATTTACTAGTCTTTGCAAATTTTGATTCTTTTCCAGTGTGGATTTATTCAAAAATACTCAGTAAGTGTTTTTTTCCCTTCAAATATTGTGGTTGATAGATCATTGAAAGTGTTTGGACCCCTCCTGAATTTTCACAAGTTAGTTTAGTTCACTCCAGTTTGAAGTGTGCGGTTTGATTCAGAGTCATCTTTGGAGAAGTTTCATAGTAAAACAAACAGAATCCTATATATAATTTTAAGTAAAACAAACAAAATCTTACATATAATATAATCCCATATGTAACCACAAATCTCTTTAATAAATTTCTGTAGCCTAAGAAGACCTTCTAAGAGATCATGAATGTTCTCTGACACCCCAGCTTCTCTTTACACATTTATGTAACCTCTGTTAATAAATTTTGCAAACCCTGCTCTAGTGAGCTATAAAAGTTCCTTCTAATCTTAGGATGTTAAATACTAGTGTCAATTTATACTTGTCCTGCTGGACCGCCTTTGGAGGAAATGAATCTAATGGAAAACTGAAATGTTCTGATCCACTTCAAAGAAGTTTTAAAGAATTTACTCAGCTTCGGGATTTCTAAATTTCTTCACCAAATCCACGCTTATCCATGTTTATCCATATTGTTCTGTCCTGACTTGCCACAGACCTCAAACCCGCTTGCCTACTTTGTACAAAGGAAATAACAACCCATTCATAGTACTGCTGTGAGGTTTAAGTACGCTAATATACATATAAAGTTCCCAACAAAGTGCATGCTCAGGACAGTCACCCAGTAAATGGCAGCTTCAATTAGTGATATTTAACACATGCTAAAGCTTTTCTATGTAATGCCTATCTTTCCATTTCATACTAAAAGTTACTAAGCTTTCAGTCTGTCCTCCTCGATGGTCTACCTAAACCACATATGCCATGATGCAATAGTGTGTCCAGGTGTGGACACACCTCAGTATTACACACAAGATAAGACCATATGTCTTTTGTCTCCTTCTCCTTAGCTGATCCTTAAATATTGCAACCCACAACCCTAGTGAATTATGCCCCCAAATAAAGTAAGAGCCAAAGAAGACTGTAGGTCAAAACTATAAATAAACTCCACACATGCTGTATTTGCCTAAGAAGATGGGTAATGGCACACTGTGAAAAGAACGCCACTACATGATGTACAGATCTATATGTAGTTACCAAAAAATTAAACACACGCTTGATTGTTTTTCAGAAACACCACACAGAAATTCAAAGTGAAAATAACTGCCTTAGAAATACTGAGAGGAGAAAATTCACAACCCTACATTCTAAGCATAGAAAATATTTTAACCAATTTCAAATGCCAGACACTTCACACCAGACCATGAATCCAAGCAAAAGCTATATCAAGCCACAGAGATAAAGGAGCCCAAATCACCCTAACACTTTGCCACATATATTACAACAAGTGACTTAAATTCTCTACTCCACAACTGTTCCTTTGCTTTACTGAGCCTAAAAGGCAAGCATATGGCAAATACGACAATTCAAGTTCTAATGCGGATAATTAGAATGAAATGAATTACACAATACCATCCTTTTCACCTTTACAATGTAATGTAATGAAATGGAACTAATTACTACTTAGTATGAAATAGGAAGTCTTATGTAAAACCCAATTATCAATATTACAATTGATACAATTATATATTCATATCTAATAATATACCATAAAGGCCTCCACCCCATGGAGAGACTTCAAACCCACAAACATCTGGGGGACAGGATGTTTCCAAAATGCCTCAGAAGCATGACCATTTGGCCAGCAGTTCAAAGGACAATAGTGAAATTGTATAAATCCGCAATAATAGTCCCTACTTACTGAGCCAAGTGACCACAGGATGCCTACAGCTTCTTCTAAGACCCTCGGGGCTGAAACAGCATTGCTTCTAGTGGCAACAAAAGCTTACTTAATCCTGTAAATTTTCAGAAGTCTCAAGATGAATCAATCAGCTTGTCTGAGAATATTATATTTTTTATATGAGAGAGGGAGGATTCTAGGCCTACATTAATGGACAATCCCAACTGAGTTCTGGATAATGCCACAAAAACATGTGACTTTATAAAAAAAAAAAAAAGACTAGCAGAAAGACTAAAATAAAGGGCACATAAAAATCTCCTTCTACATACAGAAATCCAGGGGCATGGCAGAAGAGTTCTCAATAAAGTGAACTAAAAAGCAAATTGCCTACACACAGAGAGGTCCAGACCACAATCTAGAGGCATGAGGAGCTATCCACTGAAAGTTTTTTAGTACATTGAAATGATGGAAGTACCTTAGGAACTTAGAATCTGGCCACAAGCTGGATCAACTAAACTGTGTATTTGTGAGTGTGTGTGTGTGTGTGTGTGTGCGCGCGCGCGCGCACGTGTGCAGGAAGGATGTGGGGGGGGCACTGGTGTATGAGTGTGGTCTGTTAGGTATGGAAGTGTGCTGTGTATTAGGCAAGAGAAAATAGAAGAAATTAGATCAGTTAGAATGCTATGTCAATAATCCAGATAGGAGCGGATCCAGCTTTGAACTAACAACTCAGAAGTGGAAGGGAATAATTGCATAAAAAGGCCATGCAAGGTCAACAACGTGAAGACTGTAGGAACACAGAAGTGGAAAGAAAAAACATCAAAGGCAAAGTATGAGACTTGAGTGAGGTCACTGAATTATTACCATAAATTGAAAGGGAGATGTCCGGAGAAATCATCATGACTTTAAAAGATGAACTGATTTTAGACATGGTGAGTTTGGAGTGACATGAGACATCCAATCACCAGCACTGGAGGCAGAGGTGATGAAAAGAGTCCCACTAACTACAGTACTGCTGAGAATGGGTGACACTTAAAAAAGCATCCAATAGATGACATTTCCATTACAGGTGATTAGTTGTCTGCAAAAACAAGTTTATCAAGCCTTCTGTGCATGGGCGTACCATTTGAGAGCAGCTGATCCATGAACAACACGGGTTTGAACTGCGTGGGTCTACTTCTACACAGATTCTTCACAGTGCAGTTCTCTGCAAACACATTTTCTCTTCCTTATGGTTTTGTTTCTTTTTTATTTTTTTAATGTTTGTTTATTTTTGAGAGAGACAGAGCATGAGCAGGGGAGGAGGAGAGAGAGAGGAGAATAGAGAATCCAAAGCAGGCTCCAGGCTCTGAGCTGTCAGCACAGAGCCCAACATGGGGCTCGAACCCTCTAACCAAGAGATCATGACCTAAGCTGAAGTCAGATCCTTAACCGACTGAGCCACCCAGGTACCCCTAAGTTTTTCTTAATACCATTTTCTTTTCTCTAGCTTACTTTATTAAAGGAATATAGTATATAATACATATAACATACAAAATATGCATTAATTGACTGTTTATGTTATTAGTAAGGATTCATAGTTAAGTTTTGGGGGAGTCAAAACTCATATGTGGATTTTTAACTATGTGGGCATCAGTGCTCCCACATTGTGCAATAACCAACTTACTTCTAACCTCATCATTATTTACTTTAAGCCTCTGAACTGCTTGTGAATACATAAACATGAAATAAGAGATCACCAAATGCGGTTCTGGCAAATAGTGATAAAGTGTGTATCACATTGTTAACACAAAATCTCTTCTGTTGCTTGAACTTTTTTTTGAGCTTCTGGCTTTTCAAGTATTTTTCTTATATTAGCTGTTTTTTTCTCTGCAATTATTCTGTGAGGAAGACCACATAATTTGTTTGGATCAAGGATGTAAAAGATGGGCTATGCAGGAAAGAAATGTTTTAGATTAAAAAATTTTACTTGGTCAACTCCTAACACTCTATGGTTTTATACAAAACCACCTGAACCAAAAATCATCTTAACTTTTAATCCCTTATTTCTGGCAATGACAGGAAGCACTCCATCATGGAATAAAGAGGATGACGGCTCCCATAGATATCGAGTTCCTCCTGAACCATGTTAAAGAAAAGCATAAGTACTTTGTGACATTCAAAGGGCAAAGGGCTTAGGGCTATGACTCACTAGGAACTCTGCGATATACTCTGATTTATAACTGAAATTGGGGAGCATATCACTTGTAGAAAGCAAATTCTTTAAGAAGCTTAACAAATACTACAAAACCATGATCCAGAAATCAAAATGGCTATTCTTTGAAGTAAATACTGTGGCACGGTTTCCTTTATTATCTCACACTGCAGGAAGTAGACTTTCTATGGATTAAAAAGTAATCACGGGTACATTAGCAGTGACAAATACACCATGCTAAAGTAAAATGTTAACAATAGGGGTAGCTGTAGATTAAGTATGTAGGAACTCTGTGCCTTCTCTGTCACTTTTCTGTAAATCTAAAACTAAAATTAAAAGTTTCTTTAAAACAAGTAATCACTGTACTTTTTTTTTACTTTTTAATTAAAGATCACATTTTGCTTAATCTCGTAAAATATTTATTCAATACATATGTATTAAACGAGTGCCCAGCTCTGAATGATTTCCAGAGATGACTAAGACATGAGCTCTCCCAACTTGCCAAGCTCCCACCTACTCAAAGTCTAGGAGAGAAGAAATAAGAGCCAGGACACTGAAAGAGCAACACACGAAGACCATATAGCAACTTTCTCTCCTTCTCAAGCATCCCTATAAACCTACTTCACCAGGCTAAATCTTCCTTGGGCCCTCGATTAAATCTAAAATGGGCCCCGCAGTTGTGTGCCAGGTGGGGCTAAAATAATTGAGACCCTAAAATAGTCTCAGTTCAGGAACTAAATACTCAGTTAATGCAAAAACAAACTCTGGACTTCATTTAAAAGTAGAGCATCACCCTCCCCTGGCTCAAGTCTGATGACTCTCTCTTGGCCAGCAGATCTCCCCAGCTCCCTTTGGCTGATGAGCAGTTGATTATGACCCCACCAGGATGGTAAAGTTATAGTTGGCCTGCGGTATCTGCATTGGTTTGCTATGCAGATGCTCAAAGCTGCCTGTTCCACACATGGGTGGGCCCCCCACCCCTCCTTGACAAGCATGAATGCACCTTCTCCCAGTGGTCACCTACAAACTCCTCTGGCCCACGGTTATTGGGGAAAGAGTTACTTCCCATACACTGTCCTCCACTCTCAGTCACTGGCTGCATCATCCAACTTCTTCCCCTTTAGATTTCTCTGGCATGGTTGACACATGGTCCCCTCTGTTCCCCAAGCTCCAGGACACGCATATCAGGCTCTCCTTGCCACCTTCACACTTGTTGCTGAGATGGAGCTCAGAACACACTAGCCGCATCATTGCTCTCTAATTTCCAAATCTTCTACCAGCCTGGACAGTCTCATTTATAGGCTGAAGGTGGGTGTTAAGCTAGGATCCCCACACCTGTGTTCCACACCATACCCTCAGCAAGCCCTGCTTCAAAGGTGCAGTTTTGAACCATGAGAGTAATGGGCACATAGGACCTCAACTCAAATTGAGTCCCCTTTTATCATCCTGATGAAACTAGGACACTAGGAGAGAAAACAAGGGCTATAAAAGCAAAAAAATGTATGGTTTCAGAATAGGATGCTGCTTCTCGCTTAGGGAATTAAGAAAGGCTTGATCAAACGCCTGGCCTTGGGGACTAGAACTTAAACTCATGGAGAACAGCAGCAAGTGTAGGTGAGTCAGAAGAGAGCGTACAGCCAATGAAAGATATGGCCTCCTTCAGGGCTCAATTGTGTGTATGTGTGTTTTCTTTAGAAAGGTAAGAATTATTATTTGGAAACATATTTTAATTGGTGGTATTTATTCTTATTCCAGTGATTCATGTGTTACTAGCCTTTATAAATAAATACCCCAGAAGGCTGCTTGGTTTGTTCAAGGATGCTTGTTAGTTCCAAGTCTGATTAACAGATAAGCTCAGAAATCAGATCTAGGTTCAAGTCTCACCAACTGCTAGTTATGTGACCTTGAGTAAGTTACCTAATCTCTTCCACGTCTGTCAATGTGATAATACTAATGACACCATAGGGGAGTGGCCAAAATTAAATGGGCGTAAGTATATAAATCACAGTATATGGGATATGATAAACTGCCTTGATATATTGACTACTGTATTTTTATTATTGTTATTATCACTATCATTATTGTTGTTAGACCTGGCGAAGACTAACTTGAAAATCATCTAGTAGGGTTCATTTGAATTTAATTAATTAATCTAATTTCCAAATTTAAAACTCGATCAGTGTTTGAGTGCTCGTTTTCTATCACTGTCAATACTGAGCCCAGGATATAATGAGGAAGATGCCATAATATTTATCCTTATAGTCTACTGGGAAATCAAAATCTGAGAAAAACTGTAATAAACTTGTGAAAAGACCATTCTCAATGAGAATCTGGATGGAGAGGCAATTACTTCTCAGGTCACAAAGGCAACTGATCTGGGGAGCAAGTGGCATCTGAGCTGGGTCCTAAAGGATAAGTAGGAATCTGCCGATAAACAAGGGCAGAACTGAATCCCTAGCAAAGGAAAACTCAGAAGCAATCAAATACATACATTTAGGATTTAGGCCGAAATTCTCGTTAATTAATCCAAGAAGTGACCTCTTAAATGTTTCAAAGAAATCTGTATTTTTCAAATAGAGTACATGCATGGTTGCCAGAGGCAGAGGTGGGCAGGTGGGCAAAATGGATGAAAGTGGGCAAAAGGTACAAACTTCTAGTTAGAAAATAAAGCCATGAGATGTAATGTATAACATGGCAACCAGTTAATATGACCATATCGCATATTTGAAAGCTGCCAAGAGAACAAATCTTAAAGTTCCAATCACAAGAAAAAATAATCCCGTAACTATACATGGTGCCAGATGTTGACTTATCGTGGCGATCATTTTGCAATACAGACAAATATCCGATCATCATGTTGTACACCTGAAACTAATACAATGTTATCTGTCAATTATACCTCAATAAAAATAAACAGAATAGGGGCATCTGGGTGGCTAAGTTGGTTAAGTATACCACTTCGGCTCAGACCATGATCTCACGGTTCATGAGTTTGAGCCCTGCATCGGGCTCTGTGCTGACAGCTCAGAGCCTAGAGTCTGCTTCAGATTCTGTGTCTCCCTCTCTCTCTCTCTGCCCCTTCCCTGCTCTCTCTCTCTCTCCTCTCTCTCTCTCTCAAAAATAAATAAAACATTAAAAAATAATAAACAAAATAGAATATTTGCTATCTAATAGATACTTACTTGACTATTTCAAGCAATGTTGATGTGAAAAACATAAGTAACAAAATACACAGCCCTACATAAAAATTGCTGAAAATTTCTCTCTGAAAGGTCAGTTCTGATCAACACTTCTTTGCAAAAGCTCGTCCTTCCTCCATTTCTGAACTCACAGTTGTCCTAAAAACTCCAAGTGCTTTCTATATTCAGATTATTTTCCTTATGTATTCCTTACTCCTTACATAGCCCCACAGGAAAGCACACACTTAGCCTATTTCTATTACAGCAGCGGTCTGGCAGAGCCGTAGATGGATGCAAGACCGGAACAGGGTGAGAGCAGCCACTTCATGTGGGGCATTGGGTGGCAGACCTCCAAAAGGAGATCCCGGACTTAAAGGTCTGCTTTTTATAGTTTTTCATTCTCCCTGTGTGTGTCTCTCTCTTATGCACCAAGGGATATTACAACTGTAAATAACTAAAGGCACTTTTTTTGAATACAACCTTTTACTTTGGGAGCCCCTTTCCTATGCAATTAGTTTTACAATTCCCTCAGATAATATTGCTTAAGAAAGTTTCACTGGAGCTTATTTTGCTAGTCAAGTCCTGTTGCAATCTAAGAAGTATTTTTAAGCAATCATCTGACCTCTTTACAGCTCTGCCCTCTTCCCATTCCAGTGCTGATAGGACTTAAAAAAAAAAAAAGCTGTTGGACGTTTTACGCAACATTCTTATACCCTATTCCTTGGATACTTCCCAAAAATGTATTTATCTAGTTAAGATCACAATTTTTGCCACCTTTTTAGTATTAGTAGTCTGCTGCCAGCTACAGACCAAAAGAAGGCAAATATCTTAGTTCAGAGTAAGCATGCCTCCAAATTATATGGGAAAAGCTACTAAAAATAATATGAGGAAAAATATACTTCCAAATACTCTAATAAGTGTATTTCTCATATTACAACAGGAAATGAATGAGAACCACATGGTAGTAAAAGGATTTGTAACAATTTACAGTTTTCCAAAGGATGAGGCTGAAGCAGGTATCATACATGAACTTGGTCTCCCAGGCAAGGCCACCTTACGTGTGTCATTACATTTGGGATTCACAAATTTCATAAAATCCAAAAATCTTTACTGAGTGCTCACCATGTACATGATACTATGTTACATGCTATAGGGAATATAAAAATAAATGAGATGATATATTGGTTCTTTGGGAGTGATAAGATACATACAAATAACCACAGAATGCTAAATATGGTAAGCACTGACAGAACACTATGCCGCTAGTAGAGATTTCTGGAAGGATGAGAAGACCTCGTGGAGGCAGAGGCATTTGAACTAGATTTTAAAGAAAGAGCAGGATTTCATTTTGCAGAAATGGGAAGAAAACTGCATTAACAAACAGAAAGAAAGAGGAAAGGAAAGAATGTATTTAAAAGGATGGCAAGTAACACATTTTGGCAGAGAAAAGACCAGGGAAGGTCGAAGGGCTAGGATCTGGAAAATTTCTCAGGAAAGGGTGGGCAGAGCAGTGGAAACCAGAATGGAAAAGAGACTTCTTTTATGTGAGAGACACTTGAGCCCAGAGAAGTTCCAATGAACGAGTCTGCCACTCCTTACCAGGTGTAGCTAGCCTTCTAATGACGTGGCCTTTGCAAGCTCAGAGAGGAGTGGTCGAACATACAGGTTGATTTATAGTATGTAAATCATAAGTATGGAGTCAGCATAAGTTTTAGATTTTAAAAGGTCTGAATTTCTTTTACAGTATCACTTTGGTAAAAACTCAACAAGATCTCATGTGCATCCTTCCTTGTGTAGTTTGAAACTACCTGGGTGTCAAGTGGGGATTTGGTGAGACAAATAAGCAAGAAATTACAAGTGTTGAAAGCAACGTTAAAAATGTAGATACCTCTATTTTCAAGAAGTGAAGCCGGAATCATAATCAGATTCCTACTAAAGCTTCTTGGAACATAGTCAGAAATAACAAAGATTTTCAAATAATCCCACACAACTATACATTGTGAAATCGATGTGAACCTAACAATAATTTAACAAATTACATCTCATATAGTGGAGTATGCAGATGCCATGGGGACAGGAAGCCAACAGTCCAAGAAAACAGAAAAGCAGGAAATCATTCAGAAGAAGGAGAGAACAAATTCCAGAGAAGAAATGTAGCATACGTAAGAGTTGAACAAAGCCTTTAGAAAATGGGACCTTGAATAAATACAACATGCAAAGCAGTTATTAAAATTAGAAATGATTTAAGTAGACTTACACCTGGTTATAAGTCCAACCTTATGCATTCCCACCGTCAACAAATAAAAACATCTCCCTTCATTCAAAATCTAGGTATTTACTTAACAGAAACCATACCCACATATGCAAAACAAAGCACTAACACAATCTTGACAGTCTTTGCCGTTTGCTTTTTCCAAGTTTCTTTCAGAAAAGCAACAGAGTGGGAGAATAACTGGATGGCACCCCAACACCACAGGTATTTGAGCTGCTTCTGTAAATCTCATGGTGGCACGAATGAGGTCTCAGAACAGACACAATAAAATGAATCACTTTTTTCACAAAGCCTTTTCTGACCCTTTTGGCCAGCCACATCTCTCTCCTCCCCACCCCCCCCCCACCCCCAGCAACGCTGTAGTTGGTTTTGGTCTCTCCTACCCTATTTGCAATCTCTCTAACTGTGTAATCTCATTCCCCAACTGGGTTCACAAAAGTCTTTGAGGATAGAAGTTGAGTCACACTCATCTCTGCAACATGCAAGGGCCTGGTATGATTTCTCAGGAATTTCTTGTTGAATTGGAAACTCTGTTGCTAATTTTTTCTTTGGAGTATATTTATACATGCTTTCCTGTTACAAAATGTCCTGTAACAAGAAACTCCAGAATAATTATTTTTGCTAAGAACAATTACACTTCAAAGGAACCCTAGTGGTAACTCTATTGGTTCTGTGTAGAGTCCTGCAAGAAAAACATGATATAAATCAGCATATCATAGACAAGTCAAAAAGAACTTCTCTAATAAATCTTGTTTTCAATAAAACAATTTTGGCTTTAGAAAAACAGCAGCTCGTTTCCTTTAATATTAAAAACAAGTAAGCAAATACTTTGAAAATGACTTTTCCAGCAAAAGACAACCATGTTCTAAATCTATAAAAGATATTTCTTAGGGGTTCCTGGCTGGCTCAGTTGGAAGACCATGGGACTCTTGATCTCGGGGTCATGAGTTTGAGCCTCAGGTTGGGAGCGCAGATTACTACAAAAATTAATTAGTTAACTAACTAACTAAGTAACTAACTGTATAAAATATATTTGTGTTTTCTAAAGTTAATGATTGAGGGGCGCCTGGGTTAAGCGTCCAACTTCATCGTGAGTTTGAGCCCCATGTCAGGTTCTGTGCTGACAGCTCAGAGCCTGGAGCCTGCTTCGGATTCTTGGTCTCCCTCTCTCTCTGCCCTACCCCTGCTCATGCTCTGTATCTGTCTCTCTCAAAAATAAATAAACATTAAAGTTAATGATTGTGACTTAGCTTAACCACTAATACTGGGATGAATCAATCATTTATGTTCTTTGTTCTTCCATTTCATCCCATGCTCTACGAAAGGTATTCTCTGCCCCCTCATAGGCACATGGGGTACAAAGACTGTGCAGTAAAATGCACACATAGGAAACTAAATACTGTTTTTAATGTCATCCACTGTAATATACAAGTATCTGCACCTGATACCCAGACATTGATGTTGCTGATCCACACCATGAAATACTAAGCAAAGATGAGTACATGTGTCACCTGACCTCATGGAGTTCCCTGGGATGCAGTCTAAAAACTAGTGTTTAAAAAAATCAAGGGGCACCTGGGTGGCTTAGTCAGTTGAGCCTCCGACTTGGGCTCAGATCATGATCTCATGGTTCATGGGTTCAAGCCCCACATCAGGCTCTGTGCTGACAGCTCAGAGCCTGGAGCCTGCTTTGGATTCTGTGACTCCCTCTCTCTCTGCCCCTCCACTGCTTGCAGTCTGCCTCTCTCTCTCTCTCTCTCTCTCTCTCTCTCTCTCTCTCTCTCTCAAAAACAAACAAACATCAAAAAAAATTTTTTTTAAATAAAAATAATTTTGGCGTTAACTGAGAAGGCCAGGGCTTCTGTGACAGCCACAGGATGACATCAGAGTATCCAGTATCCTTTCTTTCTCATACCCAGGATGAGACACTGTAACAATTGTATCGTAAGTGATATGACTTCACTAACCTCCATTTTACAATACCGTTCAATAAGTGCATTACCACTTTGTCAAGCAAAGATTCATTTATCATTTCAAATGGAAAATTAATTAATTTTGCTATCAGAAAAAATTGGAAATTTATTTTAAATATTGAGAATTTCTACTATAAGTTTTTCACCATCAGAGAATATTCTTTAAAAAAAAATCAATCTTTTACAATATTTAAATCCCTCTCTTTTTTTTCTTTTTTTGAGAGAGAGAGAGAGAGAGAGCCAGAAAGGTAGAGGCAGGGAGAGAATCCCAAGCAGGCTCCATGCTGTCAGTAACTACACAGTTACTATTTCTGTTTACTCTCCATTTGAAGGCTATTCTAGTTTAACTCCTTTCTGGGGGCGGAGAGGTCTTCTTTGCTCTATTCTTCTACAAGTCTTATAGATGAAGACATGTTGTAAGAAAACAATCATTTAATAAATTTTAGGGGCACCTGGGTGGCTCAGTCAGTTAAAGTCTGATGCTTGATTTCAGCTCAGGTCATGATCTTATGGTTCATGGGTTTGAGCCCTGCATCAGGCTCTGTGCTGATGGCATAAACAAAATAAATTTTAAAACTTTTAATTATATTGGATCTTTAACTGGTTTTTTCAAAACTCATTTTAGATACTACTTATGTCAAATCATGCTTTCAAAATTGATATGGTGATTCCTATTGCTAAATAACTTCACAGGAAGCATGCATACAGCTAATAATTTGAAGGTGGTTAAACTTTTTGTTAGGACTGGCCAGTGTAACCCCATGAGTTTAGATATATTAGGATAAATGCTTATAAATCAAATAATTCTTTTCTTATTTGCCTCCAATTTAAATTCATTTCTTGGCAACACTGTCTTTTAGGTACCATGTATATGAACATTATTAAAGTAGAACTTCATAGAGGCCCCTGGGTGGCTCAGTTGGTTAAGCGTCTGACTTTGACTCAGGTCATGATCTCATGGTTCGTGGGTTCGAGCCCCGCATCGGGCACTGTGCTGACAGCTCAGAGCCTGGAGGCTGCTTCTGATTGTGTGTCTCCCTCTCTCCCTCTGCTCCTTCCCTGCTCATACTCTGTCTTTCTCTCAAAAATAAATAAACATTAAAAAATTTAAAAACAAATAAAGTAGAACTTCAGAGCAGCTCATTAAACACATGACCATGGCCTCACCTTGGAGCTGGAGGCTGGCTACTCCTGTATTGGGACCTCAGTCCTCCATTCACTTTCCAGTTATTCATAAATACCACTCTCCCTCACCACATGTATAAGATCGTGAAAGGGCTGGGACCACTGGTCTCCCTGGTCTTTGCACCTGCCATTCCACCTGCCATGGCATTTACAACAATGCTTTATTCACTCTTTCAGTGAATTTTTTAGAAAATATACACTTCTGTTCTCCTTTGTTCTGTGTTGCTTAGAGAGCAAAAATAAAATGTTGAACTATTTTTCTCATAATAATTCATTTTGTGAACTATTACTAATCAATTTCTGATGCACTGCGGGAAACACGCCTCTAACATTTTATCAACAGGAAGAAGGGCTGAAATAAAGAATAGATGTAAGAGTACGAGCCATAAAAACAAAGCCAGGAAGCAAGTATTTAATGTTCGGTATTAAATAATATAAAACTTAGTTTTTATACCTGGTATTATTCCCTCCAGGGAATCCCCTTACAGGGGATATAAAAATGCAGCCTTTCCTAATGGAGTGCTTCAGTACTGTGGGGTTGGTTTGTTTATTGTGGTTGGGGTGATGTGGGTTCTGGGGAAGAAGGTAAACAAGTAAGGAAAGCTATCATAGTACCATATACATGCTCCATCTCAAAAGACAGATCTCAAACATATTCTGCTTTGTCCTGTTCTACACTAAGGCCAGATGTTAACTTCCAAATCAGACTTTCAAGAGAAAAAACCCCACAAAATTCACCTAGGAAATGGTCATGTTTTATGTATGTCTCTAGCACGTCTCTGTTCCACCCTTACTTTTTTAAATCATATATATAATCCTAAGTATTGGAAAATTGGTATAGTGTTTGTTGATGTGAATCTGTACTAGACCTTCCTAGAAAACAAGGAATTAATGCATAATGGTTTCATTTTGCTCTTATGAATAAAAACAATACTCCTATAAGCTACATCACTCCATCTGTAGAATCAGGGGACTAAACACAACAGAAATGAAAATACAATAGATGAGAATAACAATTTTCCTCCAAAGTGGATTTTGGTGACATAATCCCCTGGACTAGCTGGTTTATCCATTTGGAAACAGGATCATAATGCATTGAGGTAGTACCACAAAAGCCTTTGCCTTCTTGGACACAGTTTGCCCCAAACACCTCCAGGGAGTTTGGGGGTGGGGGAGATAGATGAATGCAAGTTGTCACTGAGATACCCTTCACACACATTTCCTATGGCCCCCATCCTTCCAACTATCATAACTTTCATCTTTAGTGACTAACTTTCAGAAAAGCAATGATGAGGGGAGCCCCAATGCCTAAAAGCCCACGCATCCTGGAGATAAGAATAAATTAACTGTGGAAACTGCCACTACTGAACGACCCAACGATCACTTCACCACATGTCCAGATTACCATTACACAGAGTCACAAGTGGTGACGATCGTAGCTTTGGGTGACAAGTTTTTGTTTTTTATTTTTAAGTAACAGCGAGACATTAAAACCATCACATTATGTTTTGTAGGTCATAAAATTACCTGCTAGAAAAAAGAATGAAGCCGATAACAGACACCAACCACCTATTCATAGTTCATGAGTATCAAGAAATATCATAAGAGCAATTTGCTCAAACTTAGCATTTTATGCCTCTGCATGTGTGGATGCATACTTAGCTACAGGCATGTTTGTATAAATACATTCATAAACATAGAAGGAAACAATGCAAGCAGACATATAACATTTACTCATATTAGAAGTCATGCCTACTACCAATGATCATGGATTTAAAAAAAGCATATGCATGTATCTTTATATTCTTTCTTCATCACATACCATCACACAGAATGAAAGACAAATACAGGGGTTCCTGGCTGGCTCGGTTCATGGAGCACATAACTCCTAATCTTGGGGTTGTAATTTCAAGTCCCACATTGGGTGTAGAGATTACTTAAAAATAAAAATAAAAATAAATCTTTATAAAAAGAGAAAAAAGAAAGACAAATACCTTTGACTATCCAAATCTATTCAGTTTCTGGGTCTGGATAAGGCACATTTAGATAACTTAGAGGTACCTGCATTCCAGACTGCTAAAAAAAGATGCATCATCTTCAAATGCCAGGCTCTCCAATAGAAAGCTCCCTCCTCCTACTGGTTATAAATTTCCTGTTTTGTTTTTTTCACCTTATGACCAATGAAGAATCAATTCCACTTCACTGTGCCTGAGCATTTAGGCTTATTTCTACAAAAACTGTACATAAAACATAAAATCTAATATTTATTATTTTGTTTAATGGCCAGTGCTCATTTTTCAATCCCATTTTTCATTTTAGTAAAAAGCATAGCATGTAGAATAGATCAGAAGCTATAAAAATGCAAAAACAAAGCAAACAGAAGTTTGGGACAATTAAATTTTGATACAGTGTTGCTTTTGTTTAACTTATTTGTCTAGTCATAAAAAACTCAACTCTCAAAACTGAGGTATTATCTGAATCTTCCAGGAGGTGCCACTAACCATAAGTATGATTTTCACAGTTGCTAACATTAATTAACTGTAACAGTTATCTAAGAGAATTTTGAACAACCTGAAATATTATTTTTTGGCATCTCTTAAAGGGGAACTATCTGATAACTGGGAAGGATGATCTCAAGAGATTATCACATCAAAGTAAAAGACTCAGCCAAAAAGAAAATATTAAATAGATTGGAGGTGTTATCAGAAAAAAAAATGAAGTGCTTTTTAAGGGGATCAAAAAATGAATGAACCAATTTCAGGGACAGCTCTTTAAAGGGGGACAACGCAATCCTAAAGCGACAGGGCAGTGCCCGATGCCACGCCAGAACTCTGCATCCTGCATCAGCAGCTTTTGCCCTCCTGGTCACTGCTTCCATTTAGAACAATCGTAAAAGCCAGATCAAGCTTGGAGGCACTACATAGCAAAGGGGAACACATTTTCACTATGAACCCCAAAACTGATGATGCCATCAACACAGTCTTCCAAAACCCCAATGTAAAACTGATTATACAACCCTTTTAATCAAACGTCAATAAATCAAGTTGTCAATGTTTATAGAAATCGGTTATTTAAAGAAGTCCTCTGTTGTAATTTATTTTGAAGTTTAATATCCTTCTATAAAATTAACAGTCTCCATCACAGAGGGAACATTACTGACTAAAAGAAAAACAATCCAACCAAGAATCCTGTTTTCTAATCCCAGTTCCGTCACTACTGCTACTGTGTGATTCTCAACACAATATTTAACTCTCTGACGAGAGCTTATTTTCATATCTGTTAAACTGAGACAAAGACATTTGTCATGACTACTTACCAGGCAGTTGTGAGATTCCAATGACATGATCTGTGTGAAAGTGCTTTAAAAATCATATCCAGGGGCACCTGGATGGCTCAGTTGGTTAAGCGTCCAACTCTTGATCTCAGCTCAGATCATGATTTCATGATTCATGAGATCAAACCCCGTGTCGGGCCCTGTGCTGACAGTGTGGAACATGCTTGGGATTCTCTCTCTCCCTCTCTCTCTGCCCCTCTCCTGCTCATGCTAGCTCTGCTCTCACTCTTTCTCGGAATAAATAAATATTTTTTAAAAATCATATCCAAATATATCAGCCACTACTTTCTTGTCCTTCTGGAGTCAAGCAGATTAAGACAGATTGTCAAACAGAAATACTCCAGTTTTAATAATGACTGGCTAAATATTAAATTATCCCACCCCCATCCCTAAAGAAAATCATGTAACAGGGGCACCTGGGTGGCTCAGTCGCTTAAGTGTTGAACACTTGATTTCAGCTCAGGTCACGACCTCACAGTTGGTGAATGTGACCTCCCATATCGTCCTCTGCACTGACAGCACAGTGCCTGCTTAAGATTTTCTCTCTCCCTCTCCCTTTCTCTCTTTCTCTCTCTGCCCCTCCCCTGCTTGTGCTAGCTCACTCTCTCTCTCTCTGTCTCTCAAAAATAAACATCAAAATTTTTATTTAATTTCTCTCTCTCTCTGCCCCTTCCCAGCTCATGTTCTCTCTCTCTCTCTCTCTCTCTCAAAAATAAATAAACATTAAAAAATTTTTAAAAAGAAGAAAATCCTGTAATTGTAGAGCAAATGTATTCAAGAGTACCAGATTCCTGAAGGATCTTAGAGACAGTAAAGTCTCATCATGAAAAATAATGAATATTTTTTAAGACTTTACACGGGATGTCTTACGTTCTTTATCATCATTATTTCATATCCATGATATCCTTATGTTTAGTGATCTTTTATTTCAGGTAACATCTCAAACAATGTGAAATGTTTAAAATGTCTTATCTAACCCTCCAAAGGAAGCCCATGTGGAATCAACATGGAGAAGATGAAACAAACCTCCACCACTGAACGTAAATCTTATTTTCATCTAATCACAAGGAAGAGACCTGTTCCACGGTCCCTCAATAAACTGAAGTCCTCATATGAAACAGAACTTCTGGGGCATGTTTATACAACAGAGGGACCCAGGCCTGACCCAGCACTTTCAGGATCTTCTGGTTTGACCATGAGAATCTACGGCTTAGGGGCTTGACAAATCTTCCAGGACTTCCATGCCCAGGCATTTATAACTCTATCAGGTAAGAGAGTCCACGCAATTTTTCTTCCAAAAAATCCTTGGTAAAATAAAATAAAAGGTATTCATTTAAATGATCTCAAAATGCTTTGTAGATTTATTTATGTAGAAAGTGATACTTAAAAGAAAAAGGAGGGGTGTCTGGGTTGTTCAGTCTGTTAAGCATCTGACTCCTGATTTCAGCTCAGGTCATGATCTCCTTATTCATGATTTTGATCAAGCCTCACATTGTACTCCACAACGAGCCTGCTTGGGATTCCCTTTCTCCGTGCCCCTTCCCCACTCATTCTCTCTCAAAAATAAATAAACCTAAAGAGAGAGAGAGAGAGAGAGAGAGAGAGAGAGAGAGAGATAGGCACCTGGGTGTCTCGGTTGAGCATCCAACTTCAGCTTAGGTCATGATCTCACAGTTCATGAGTTCAGGCCCCACAATAGGCTCACTGCTGTCAGCCTGTCAGCACAGATCCTGCTTCAGATCCTCTGTCCCCCTCTCTCTGCCCATCCCCAACTTGCGCTATCCCAAAAAATAAATAAATATTTTTAAAAAAGACAGAGAGAGAGAGAGAAATAAAAAGAAAAGAAAAGAAAAGAAAACACCTGGAGCAAATATGAAAACTAAAAAAAAAAAAAAAGATACTTGCTATAGACTGAGTATTTGTGCCCACCACTCCAAAAATTCATATATTGAAAACTTATTCCCTCAATATGCTGGCATCAGAGGTTGGGGCCTTTAGGAGGTAATTAAGTCATAAGGGTGGAACCCTCCTGAATGGGATTAGTGCCCTTAGAAACTCTTGAGATCCCTTGCTGCCCAGGCCAAGTGAGGCTACTTATGAACCAGAAAGCTGATTCTCTTCAGACCACGAATGTCTTCAGACAATGAATCTACTAGCACCTTGATCTGGACTTCCCAGCCTCCAGACTGTGAGGAAAAATTTCTGTTGTTTATAAACCACCCACTCTATCCTGTTTTTGTTATAACAACTGGAACAGATCAAGACAGCACTGATTGCAAAGAGTAATTCAGAAAATCCTTAATCTGAGAACCCACAGGACTTCAGAGCACAGCGTAGTCCTAGCAAACTTGAAATGAATGAATAGATTTTTAGATTAATTTTGTAATCTACCTAACAAAGCATTCCAACATATAGCCATGTGGAAAAGGAAGAAAACTAGAGTTAGTTCACACAGAATGAGCAAGACTGGATATAAGTATTTCACTCTTAATCTCCAAACAAAGATTGGGCACGACAATTAATTCATTTACTACAGCAAGCACCCTGGTGAACATGATAAAGGAAAATGATGACAAACCCATATGACAGTAGAGAATCTAAGGTTTTACATGAAATATAGTGTCTGTAGCTCTCTCTCTCCATTGAATTAGTCTGTAATTGGAAATCAGGAAGTTTACTCTGTAATCTCGATAGAGATGACAAAAATTACACTTTAATTCAAAGATGTTCCCTTCTCACTGTAAAACACACATGATTTTATTTTTATTTTCATTAAAAAAATTTTTAATGTTTATTTTTGAGAGGGAGAGAGAGGGAGAACAAGAATGAGCAGGGGAGGGGCAGACAGA
Source organism: Cryptoprocta ferox (assembly GCA_028646485.1). Lineage (NCBI taxonomy): Eukaryota > Metazoa > Chordata > Mammalia > Carnivora > Eupleridae > Cryptoprocta > Cryptoprocta ferox. Next base: position 102,437,991 of record CM053574.1, read on the forward strand.
GAGGGAGACACAGAATCTGAAGTAGGCTCAGGCTCTGAGCTGTCAGCAGAGAGCCCAACGCAGGGCTCAAACTCACCAACCATGTACAAGATCATGACCTGAGCTGAAGTTGGATGCTTAACCTCCTAAGCCACCCAGGTGCCCCACAAAACACACATGATTTTAAAGAATAACTTTCTACTCTGAAAAACGGTACTGTAGTTTAGCATTATTTCTTTTTTATTACATTTTTAGTGTTTATTTTTGAAACAGATAGAGACAGAGCATGAGCGGAGAGGGGCAGAGAGAGAGGGAGACACAGAATCTGAAACAGGCTCCAGGCTCTGAGCTGTCGGCACAGAGCCCGATGTGGGGCTCTAACTCACAAACCGTGAGATCATGACCTGAGTGAAGTTGGATGCCTAACCGACTGAGCCACCCAGGCGCCCCAGTTTAGCATTATTTCATCGGTTCAAAACTGAATACGTGACATTTTGTGAATTCTCAATTAAATAGGCCACTTTTCAAAACAGTCTACACCGCTGCCTCACTCCACCCAAAGCACACGCTCCAAAATCTCTTTTCTTTTGAAAGCCAAGTGAGAAACTGGCATATCTGGGAAAGAGGTCATTACAAGGGCTTCTCTCGTGAAGAACTGTTGCTTTGCACCAGCTTAGTACTCCCACTCATCGGGAGACAGATGGAGAAATCACAACTTACCAAATGTTTATTATATGTGCAGATGGATGCTTCTGTTTCGATTCTTCCATTCTTTTAATTCCCATTTGGTCTGTGTGGATACGAACACTCGCTCCCCTAAGGCTGTTCTCCTGTGCAAGGAGGGCTCCTCTGGCATCGCACCTCCCTCCCCCCCCCTTCCCTTCAGTATGGCCACTGTGGTTCCATCGGCTCCATCGTGGCTGCGTTCCCTCACGCTTGCCTTCCTACACGACTCCCCACAGTCCTGCCACCATAACTGAGAAAATCCTTGCTGATTCTCATTCAAAGACAAACTGAACCAACACTATGTGGCTTAAAATGAGCTAGACTGAAACTCAGCTCCCAGGGGAACCCCAGCAAATGAGCACCCAGAGCAAGCATAAATGAAACTATTTCTGGAGGTGTCCCACAGGAAACAAAGTGGAAACAAAGTTATAATGGGTTTTAGAGCAGCTTTTCTAAATATTCTAAACAATCAATTATAGAAGATGATCAGCAAGATATAAGTGATGGAATTTGCTGGTTGATTTATAGAAGCTAGTAATAATGTATAGTGATTATTATGAGCAACTAAGTGTTGGCTTTGTTTCTATGCAATTTTCAGCCTTGAGAACTCTGAGAAAACAGATGTCACAAATCTGTCAAACATATGGGTGGTAGGATTGTAGCAAAGTTTTTTGTACATTTTCTCAATTTTCAAATTATCTTCATTACTCTAAAGACCAGAGTTAGGCAACAAGTGTAGTGATAAAAATAAATAAAAGGAATTTTACCGAAGAGCTTTATTAAGGAACTATGTGCATACAGTTGGAAGTAGACAAATCCTTGCCTTGTCATTCGCAAATTAAACAAGCAATTATTGAGTGTCTACAATGTGCCTAAATCTGTATTGGTTCTAAGAGTTCTGACTATTTCTATTCCAGGAACAAAATATAGTAGGAGACATAGACTTCTGCATATAGAAATTTCAAAAGACTGTTTTAAGTATCAAGTAAGCTGTATTGAGAGGAACCAGTAAAAGAAAAAAGGCAACTCAGTTGAGTCTAAGGGTTAAAAATACACTTTTTAGGGGTGCCTCGGTGGTTCAGTCAATTAAGCATCCAACTCTTGATTTCGGCTCAGGTCAGGATCTCATGGTTGGTGAAATAGAGCCCTGCATCAAGCTCCACACTGCCAGCTCAGGAGACCCTTTCTCTCCTTCTCTCTCTGCCCCTCCTCTCCTCATTCTCTCTCTCCCTCTCTCTCTCTCTCTCTCTCTCTCTCTCAAAATAAATAAACTTTAAAAAAAGAATAGACTTTTTAGAAAAACAAATTTGATTGAACTGGGCCCACAGGATAAATAAAATTTAGTCAACTGGAGTAGGAGAAAGAAGGATTCCAGGCAAACCCCATATTCTCTGGTGAAAAGTGGCAGAAACACAACTCATACTGCTTAAGTAAATAAAGACAACTCTTTTTTGTGTGTGTAACCAGAAAGAGTCAGTGCAAAACTGGCTTTACAAACAGCTGAAACCAGAGATGGCTTGGTGGCTCAGTCGGTTATGCGTTCAACTTCAGCTCAGATCATGATCTCACAGTTCATATCTCTGAGCCCAACATCAGACTCTGTGCTGATAGCTCAGAGCCTGGAGCCTGCTTCAGATTTTGTCTCTCTCTGCCTGTCTTTCTCTTTGCCCTTCCCCTGCTCATAATCTGTCTCTCTCAAAAATAAGTAAACATTAAAAAAATAATTTTAAAAATGTGATATTAAATAAAGTATCCCAATGCAAGCCTCCAGAACTGTGAGAAATATATGTTTGTTGCTTAAGCCACATGGTCTATGATATTGTATTATAGCAGACCAAATTAACTAAGACAAACACATACATACATGTATTTCATAAGTCTGTCCACTGAGAGGTCCTAGAAGTTATTACATGCAGAAGCAATGAGCACACCAACAGTCCAAATTTTGGTCTCTAAATACCATTCTCCACTACAAGAATCTAGGGCTCCTTAAAGAAATGATGGATTCCAAAGGTAGAGCAGGGTAAGTAAAAATGAGTCTGAGTCAATATGTTTTTGTGCCAAAAGAAAGTGCTCAGAGAATGATGGGGGTATGTAAAAAGACACAGAAGTCAGTGTAAAGGAGTTTTTAACAGCCAAATCGGAACAATCTAACCTTCAAAATAATAGTGAAAAGTAACAGATTATAGTCCATTGATCAAAATAGGAATCCATGAATCCACATTTACAAAAAGAAAGAAAGAAAGAAAGAAAGAAAGAAAGAAAGAAAGAAAGATGAAATAGATAGATAGATAGATAGATAGATAAAGGAACAGCCCTGCTTTATACAGAATGTCAGCTAATCCATGAAGGTAGAATGCTGGAATAAAAAAAAAATCACCATTTCACAACCATCAGTAATAACAGAGTCAAGTAAGAAATCATCAATGAATGCTAAAGGATGGAAGTCTGAAAAGTATCTCCTCACAAAATACTTATTAATGGACAAGTACAAAACTCATTAACCTCACACTGGAGAAAGCTGGCAGACACCATCTTAACCAAGTGATGAAAGTTAGCATCACCAGTAATGGGTGCCTCCTAATATGATGCACTGAGAAGGACACATGTCTGTGTTACTCCTTCCCAAAAAAAAACATAACCAGAACCTAATCATGAGGAAATATCAGTCAAACAACTGTGAGACCTCCTACAGAGTAATTGGCCTCCTCAAAAAGTAAGTGGTGCTCGTCAAAAATGTCAAGGAAATAGAAGAGAAATAAAGACTAAGTAACTATTCCAGATTGAAGGAGACTAGAGACACTAGATATGGATCCTGGATCTATGAAGCGTATTATGGAGATCACTGATGAAATGTGAATGTGGTGTATGGATTAAATGGTAGTAACACAACAATGTTAATTTCCTGTTTTAATGGTAGCACTGTCATTACATAACATTGTCTTTGTTTTTAGGAAAAACACATTTAAGTATTAAAGAGGTAGTCAGGTCATCATACACACAGCTTACTCTTCCAATAATTTAAAAAACTCAAAAATATGTTTCACGCATATGAAGAGAGAATTATAAGGCAAATTTGGCAAAAATGTTAAGTGGGAAATTTGTGCAACAGGAATATGACAGTTCTTTATAATATTCTCTCTGTGTTTCTAGAAGTCTGAAATTATTTCAAAATAAGCAAAGTAAAAACAAATGTTTAAAAGTCTACTTCGGTTGACTATAATATACACATTCCTTGACTCCAATAGGAGAATTATCCCCTTAGAGTAAATTCCTTAAAGTGATAGTCTCATTATAGATGATTAAAAATGTGGAGTCCTTGCTGTAGCGCTTCCACAAACCACCACCAAACATGGAGGTGTTTTCAGACTGGATACATTAAAAAGTAGCTGATGTCTTAAAAAGTTTGGCAGCTGTCTGGTGGATAACAGACTGTCTGAGAATAGTTAACTGCTGTCTAACTCCCAGCAACAGCTAATTCCTCTATATAACTGAGCAGGCTGTTAAGTGCCCTGACCTTCTCAGTGAGAAGTCGCTGCTATTCGCTGTGAAGTATTTGAAGATGTCTTAACTCTTTCTGGTTGTTGGTAGGAGGCTGCCAAAGGAGTAGGGCTGTGCTTGAAATTATTAATAAACCAGTTCTTAAAAGTTCTAAAACATTTTACAGAAAATGTACCTGCAATTATTGCAATTTGGGGAGAATATTGTCAGCCTAGAAGATACTCAAAAAAAAAAAAACTAACTAATATGGTAAAAAGAAAATTTGCAAATTCTCCCATCACACCCCAATTTTCCAAGGTCATAAACGTCTCTTTTGTCCCTCTGCTTTCTTCAAAAATTAAAAAGATGGTAAATTGCTCTTTCAAAAGACAAACTTTATCCTTTGAATTTTCAAACAAGCTTTCCTCTTGAAGTTGTTTGATTAATTAGATTTTCCTAGGACCTACTAGGAACTTTTTAACTGTCATAGAATAAAGCAAATAAGCACCTTTTTTAATCTGACCATGCCAAAAAAATCCAAATAATTCATTTGAGTAATGGTTATGTTCAGTTTTCTCTAGAAACATTTCATTAACTATGCCTTTGAACATTAGCTGTTCCTGAAATACCCACCGTAAAAAGCCTAGTCAACTGTAAATGCCTACAGAAGGAAAGAAGAAAGCACTCTATCCTAGATGTACAAAAAGGGGCAAATCCAATGTCCTCCAAAGCACCTGTCATGTTAGGAAGCATTGCCAACAGACTTGCAGCTGAATTCTGTAATAATGCTAGATGTAAAGGCAAGAACACTCAAGGTCATATAAAACCGAAAATTTAAGTTACAAATAGTAAAGCATTATAGAAAACTTTACAATATTAAGACTTTTATCCAGAAATGTGGCATATCTTTTCACTTTTTCTCTGTAGCAATTTAATGTCAATCTCACACACGATGTAAACAGTGGCTAATCCAATTGCCTTAGACTCATATTTTTTTTAAATGTAGGAAGTTTACAGCTATGTACCTATATAGTAAAAAAAAGCATATGATAGGAGATAAAAGTATTTATGGCTTAAGGTAATTTAAGTGGAGAATTACAGTTTTTTATGACAAAATGTTTAATACTCTATAGTATTATGTACACCACATATTTTGAGAGCAAGGAGCTTACGTGCTGCAGCTGAAGATAACAACATGACTAATACTGCTTTTCTCTGAGAGCTCTATAAGTATGTTTGTCATAGAGGAAATCTCCAGAAAAATTGCCTTGTTCCTCATCCAAGAGGTAATTCCAGTTTTTTATGGAGATTTTAAGTGAAATTTGCCACATCTAAACATCTTTATACTAAACTTTATGAATTTTAGCTCTTACAGTACTTACATGGACTTTTATTCATTTATGGCCAAGTACTGTGATAAAATTTATAATTTTTTACTTTCAACAGTTCATATGTAATACTTCACCATCAGCCTGAATATGCTACTCATAATTCTGGAAGCCTAATATGCTTGATCTTTCAACTCTGTATTCTTTCTCCAATTTGAATCATACTGCTTGTTCATGGGTATTTTATTAATTATTCAAAATAATAAGGTTTTCTGGTATGGAGAGTATTTAACAGAAAGTATAAACCACTGACTATGTCTAAATCTTGGTACAAATATATAAATACTTCACTTGTGGTTACTTAGAACATATTCCTTAATCTATTCCTTTTCCTGTCAATTACTATATTTGCTTTGCACACAGTTTAGGAAAATAAGTAAGTTTTTAAGAGAGTTAATCAGTGTGGTAGGCAGAATAATGCCCCCTCTTAAAGATGTCCATGTTCTAATCTCTAACACCTTACAGGGCAAAAGTGATTTTGCCTGTGTGATTAAATTAAGGATCTCAAGATGCAGAGATTATCCTGGATTATCCTAGTGGGATCCCGAAGTAATCGCAAGGGTCTTTATAAGGGAAAGAGAAAGGCGGAGGAGTCAGAGAAGGAGATATAAAGCCGAAACAGATGTCAGAGTGATGTAATTGCTGGAAAGGAGCCACAAGCCAAGGAATGCATGCAGCCTCCAAAAGCTGAAAAAGGCAAGGAATGCCTGGCCAGGCTCTCCCAGAGCCTCCACAAGGAAAGCAGCCTGCCAATACTCTAACTCTATTCCCATAAGACCTATTTCAGGCTTCTGACTTCCAGAACTGTAAAATAGTAAATCTGACTTGTTTTAAGCCACTAAGTTTGTGGTAATTTGTTACAGCAGCGGCAGGAAACTCATACAGTGGCATTTATGTTAATTATTAGTAAAAACTGTGCCATTATGAAAATAAACTGATATCTATACAACATTCAAAACATCTTGAAAAACAGTATGTTAATGTTAAATGTTAAATGTTAAAATTCACATGACTTTAAACTGTATCTTCTACTAAAGGATTCTTATATAATGAGCATGATAATTATGCAAGATGGTGCACAATCATTAGACAAGCATTTTTTTATCTAGTATATGTCAGACATTGGTATTTAAAAGATGAATATAAATATATCAAGGCAGAAATACCCATCTTCTAGTAGTTCCAAAGACCCATGTAAGTGAATGATACTTACAATAAGGTGGTAAGCACTTTAACTGAGAACGAAGAGACAGTCATTTCAATTGGGGGTGGAAGATACACAAATGAAATGGCTAAATCATCAAGGGGGAATAGATCCCTTGAGAAGTCTGAGGCTAAGCTGAGCCAGGTCACATCATGAAGTGGGCAGTCAGCCATGCACAAACTTGGACTTCATCTTTCAAGTAATGAGAAACCAGATGGAGGTTTTAAGTAGTAGAGTGACTGACACAGTTAAATCTTAGAAGAAAAAAAACACGGTGGTAATGTGAAGGACATGAAGACTGGACTGAAAGCAAGAAATACATATTGGAGACTAAATCAATGTTTATATGCCACAATATTTTAATATTTCTTCACAAAAATTCAGTGATCATTTACCCGCTACCAGACAGGTGCTATGCTAAATGCTAGGTGATCAAAAAAGGGAGTAAGACACAATTAGTGCCTTTGAGATATAGAAACCTAGAGCTTTGCATATATAAACACTACACAAAATGTGTACAGTGAAAGTAGCTATCTCTACTTTAAGATACTCATCTAGAAACCACATTTAAAAAAACTTTTATTTAAAAAAATGTTTTATGTTTTTATTTATTTTTGAGAGAAAGAGACAAAGCGTGAGCAGGGGACAGGCAGAGGCAGAGAGAGAGAGACAGACAGACAGACAAAGACAGAATTAGACGCAGGCTCCAGGCTGCTCTGATAGGACAGAGCCTGGGGTGGGGCTCAAACTCATAAACCCCAAGATCATGACCTGAGCTGAAGTCGTACACTTAACCAACTGAGCCACCCAGGTGCCCCCAATTTTTTTTTTTATTTTAGAGGGAGAGAGAGCGTGAGCAGAGGAGAGGGGCGGGGGGGGGAGAGAGAGAGAGAGAGAGAGAGAATCTCAAGCAGGCTCCATGCTCAGAGCAGGGCCCGCCATGGGGCTCTATCCCACAACCCTGGGATCATGACCTGGGCCAAAATCAAAAGTCAGACACTCAACTGACCGAGCCACCCAGGTGCCCAAGAAACCACATTTTCAAGAGTAGACATCAAATTTGTAGAAGAAACCAAAAATTAACATGAAAAAATAATTGTTACTTGTGTAGTTTTCAAAAATGCAATCTAATCAGTCTCAGAAATAAAAATTGAGGAAATTACATTCTTACAAAAAAACTGAACAGCTTCACCTCCCACAAGTACCTTAAAAGCATTATATTTTTAATATCTGTAAGAAGATTAAAAATATGATCCATTTGCATAGCCCAAGAAGGTCCATGTACAACAAACACAAAAGGCATACAACACCTACTTTTTTGGAAAAGTATGTAGTCATGACAATTTAAATGAATTTAAAATTGCGAGTTTTAAAAAGATCAGTTTAATCCAGAAACAGAGTAACAACTCTGTAGCCTTCCCCAATCCTGCCAGTAAAACTCAATCATGAATTCTTTCTGTTCCCAGTGCTCTTTCCCCACCAAATTATAGCAGACATCACTAGCTGATGTAGTAGGATTTAATTGTACATATGTCTGTTTCATCCACACAAGAACCAGCCTCTCCTACATATCTTTGTATTTAATGGTATGGCGTAGCTATACTCAATAGTTAGGCCCAATCAATGTGTTGAAGAGAACTGAGCTATATGTACTTAATTAATAATGATTGGCCATAAGTTCTGTTTTACGTCTATTCAAAAAATGATTTCGGAAAACACTTGGATAACTTATAAACATCAAAATATATTCTATTTATGGACTTTTTCCTTAATTCCTCAATTATATAATGAGTAACCTCAAAACAAAAATATCAGGTCTCAAAAAGGAGGAAGTGGTATTTAGTTGTTAGCAAATGCCATTTTCCATTAACCTCTCAAAAATCTCAGTTTCTTCATCTGTGAAACAAGGCTAATAATAAAACTCATCCACAGAATCATCTTAGAGCTGAATAAAATGAAATGTTCAGTAGAGAATCTAGCACATAATGAATGTTCAATACATGTTAGTCATAGTTTTTATAACAGATTATTGTTATTATTAATTAATATTATTATTATTTATATTATTAAGATCCTAATGATCACAAGTAATAAATACAGCAATCCTAGAATATCCCATAATAGAACAGAAGCATAAAATCACTTACATTTGATTCTGGAATATAATCTAAAACTGACATTTATATTTGAATGTGACTGATTTGAAGGAAAAATAATGAAAAGATACTGAAAATAACGAAACAAGAAAACCAAAACCAGAAAACAGTACAGGCTCCCTATTCTTCACAGGCTGAGAACCCTTCTCTGGGTCCTGGTCTATGATAAATATAGCACCATTCTACCTGAAAAAAAAAAGCATCTTTGCCAATAAACTGCTACATGTACCATTGCTCTGTTTATTTTATGAAGTTTATCATAGCTCCTCCGGGCTTATGTAGGCAATTAGTAGCTTAAGTTTAGAGGCCCCTAGTTGACTGGGGGCAGATGGAAAAGTGAATGCAGAGAAGCCAAAGTCTGTCACTGACAAATAACCACGTAACTGCTTTTTTCCCTCTTGAATTAATTTAACCATAAAGAAATTAAAAGGCAAGATTTGTCATAGAGTTTCTAAAGTTTACTAAAGAACACCAAAATTAAAATTATACACACAAAGACAACTACATTTACCAGATATCTGGTTTCTAACCAGACAATGTTTAAGCGTTCCATCTGAATCTATGAAGTGTTTCCATATCTTGATAATAATCATGGGACAGTTTTAAATATAGCATTACATAAAACAAAAACAAAATTATATATGAATCAAAGTAGCAGCAGGAGCATTCATTCCACCTTCCCTTTTTCTACATCAGTGATTCTCTATAAGCGGAAAGGAAGAATGTTCATCAGAATCCCCAAAGAGACTTTTTCCTCCATCCTGCTAAAACAAGATATTCCCTCCTCTATTCCATACCTGAGAGCACCATTTTGCATTTGCCTGGGAGCACTGTCCCTGTCTGGAATCACAGCCATCAGCAATTACAAAGACCAAGAAAAATAAGGCTGAAGGTGTGACATGTCTTCACCTGCCTCGCCAAGCACTTCAGACTACCAACAACTCTGAAATCCAGATAATGGAAATTAGAACATAGAGACATGACAACCAAGATAACTTTCATAGTTTGCCTAAAGCATTTTATAAGCAGATAAACTGGGAAAAAACAAAGACCTGTGAAAGGCAGTGGCTGCTGGAGTATCTGAGAACAAAGGCAGAGTAACCACTGATAGTAGACATTCCCAAATGCTCAAGAAAATATATTTAATTGTTGGGGGTAAGGTGGAAGAATGTATTTGTTTAAACCAAATGATGCTCTTCAATAAAAAACAAAACAAAAAAAAAAACAAACAAAAACAAAAACATGATCATCAATTTAGAAAGGGAGAGTAACAACATTGAAGCAAATTAAAAAAATGGGTCAACAGTTTAATAATTTAACATTATAAGTAAGAAATCAACTTTTGATCATGTTTTATGTCTTGAACACCTTGATGAAACTTGTAATGGGGGTTTAAATCAAGTACAGTGCATTCCTGAACTTTTCTATAAGCCATCTTAAGACTTACAAAACAACTCAAAAGAGAAAGAATAAATAAAACAAAATACCTCTGGCTCTAGGGTTGATCATTTATCCCTGCAATCTGGATATTTGTTTATAAACCTAATTTCAACTTCTTTGTTGGGGGTTGTATTAATACATTAATTTGTAACGTGAATTAATTAGGATTTACAGATTTTCACTTCTTTAGCTTTCCAATATTGCAAGGATAGGATATCACTGACTACGATTTAGTGATTGCTTACTATGACCCACGCAATTTTCTAGGCTTGATCTCACTGCACCCTCATACAATCTCTCTGAATAGATACAATCATCTCTATCTTCCAAACAACCCAAGGTCACCGATACTTAGCCAGCAGAAGAGCTAAGTGTTGGCATCAGGACGGTGTGAACCTCAAAATCCATGCTTTTTCCTGATGCTACATTGAAACCAGTATTTTCTAACAATGTTGTGCAGACATCAAGGAATATAACCACAAAGACAACTGTCATTTCTCAATTTTACATCTTTTCAGGATTTGAAGGAAACTGCAGGTGGATATTGTACATCTACTTCACACAACATATAGAAAAGGCTCAACTTGTTCTTGAATAATTAATATCTGCAAATGTGTAGAACAGAACACTTCTTTGTCTACATGACTCACGGGACTTCTTGTAGAGATGTGAATATAAACTGGCCATGGACCCTGAGCACAATATTTCCTCTTTTGTACCAAAAGGCATGATAATGTCTATTGTTCTATTTTCCTCTGAAATTGCTATAAGGATCCAATGAGAACAAATATGCAAAATGCTTTCTCAACTAAAATATTAGAAACTGCTTTCCATGTGACTTTTGATCTCAGGCTTGTAAATTTGAGCCCCACATTGGGTGTAGGGACTACTTAAAAATAAAAATAAAATAAAATAAAATAAAAATCTTTTTTTAAAAATTTTAAAAGAGGGGCACCTGGGTGGCTCAGTTGGTCAAGTATCTGACTTCAGCCCAGATCATGATCTCACAGTTCATGGGTTCAAACCCTGCGTGGGGTTCCATGCTGACAGTGCCTAGTCTGCTTGGGATTCTGTCTTCCTCCCTCTCTGCCCCTCTCCCATTTGCATTATCTCTCCCAAAAATAAATAAATAAGCATTAAAAAAATTTTTTAAGAGATTGCTTTCTAATTTTTGTAAAATCCTCTGTAAACATAAATACTAAAGGGGTGCCTGGGTGGCTCTGTCAGTTAAACAGCAGACTCTTGGTTTCGACTCGGGTCATGATCTCATAGTTCTCGGGTTCAAGCCCTGTGCTGGGTTCTACACTGACATCACGGAGCCTGCTTGTGATTCTGTCTCACTCCTTCTACCCGTCCCCCCTCATTCTTTATCTCTCTCTCAAAATAAATAAATAAAAATTTTAAACAAATACTGAAATCAACTTCTCACATAGTAAACACCCAGAGTAACATTTAATAGTGGTAATATACATTTTATCTAAATTGTGACCAAGGACTGGTACAAAAGAAAGAAAAAATGTGAATTAATAAACTTATATTTATGAACATGCACCACACAATAGCACACTGACTCATGATTCAACAAATTTTAAGCCTAAATGGAATTTACCACTACTTCCCAGAAAGTGTGAACAGATAAAAAGTTGTAAAAGACTGCAGCCAGTTTACTATCATATTTATAATCTAGTTGGATAAGCCTCATTCAAAGCCTAAAAACTCCTGTTTTTAAAATATTATTTCAAATAATTGACTCCATTGCTTTGAGAACCACTTCTGTAGCCTCTCCTTCATAACATTATTGTCCTTAATCAAATCTAAGATGTCACTGATTGTAAGACACATCCAGATTGCAGAGATATTAAAAAGGGAAAAATATATATTTTAGAATTAATGAAATATAAATTGAAAACCTGTGTCTTTATTTTAGGATAACTCAAACACTAGATGGCACCCAATTTAGCAGCATTATGGCAATACGTGGGCAATCTATGCACCTCTGAACAGTCCACAGTTTAAAAAACCAGAAGTAAACCTTGTTTTCATTTTTATAATCAAATGAGGTTGCCGTAACTATTTTTTGTAAAAATACACTCCATTACGTTAATTATACTGATGGTAATTTTTACCAAAATAAATAATCGTTTATAATATCAGAACTAGTTGATCGGGCTTTGAAAGATTAGTTCTATATTCAGATTGTTCTTGGCCCAGACCTCAAGAGAAGTCATCACACTTAAGTGATTGTTGTTTCATTTGTGAAGGGAAAGGATTGGGGTAGATAATTTCAAAAATTTCTTCTAGATTTAAAATTCTGTTTCTATGTCATTGTTCTTAAATTGTCACATGTAATCTTTATGCCTCCAAAACACACATACACACACTGCCTAGTATAATCATGGGTTATGTCCCTGCCTGGCAAGTATCACCTTTTCTTCTCATACTACCAGCTCTGCCACCAGGGATCCTGCCCCCTTGGGAAACAGAAGTGTGTATCCTCCTTCCCTGCCCACCTAGAGTTTTCCAAAACTCTTAGAAATATTGTTTTAAGTTTATTTATTTATTTATTTATTTATTTAGAGAAAGAGAGAGAGAGAGAGAATGAGCAGGGGGAAGGGAAGGGGCAGGAGAGAGGGAAAGAATCCCAAGCAGACTCTGAACTGTGAGCACCGAGCCCGATGCGGGGCTTGATCTCATCAACTGCAAGATCATGACCTGAGCTGAAGTCAACATCCAACGCATATGTTGGGTGCATAACCAACTGAGCCACCAGGCACCCCTCCAGAACTCGTGATCACAGTCACGGTGGTGAGAAAACAAATATAAACATCCAGTGCTAGCCTCTGATTTCTACTTTTGTAGGTCTCTCAACAATTTTGTAATTCCCTATAGTACATTTCCTTTATTTATTATTCTGAGTAGAAAAAAACCCAGAGTGGTATCTGTTCCTTGCACTGATCCCTAATGAATGCAATCTTCAATTTAACATTGTTTAAGTATGCAAACAAAACAATACAAAATGTATCAGAGTTGGTTTACTTGGAACCATCAAAGTGACAGAGCACCACTTATATGACTGCCTACATAGTCTTAAAGGACTATGTAATGTGAAAGCTACAAATTACATATGATATAAATATGTGTGGTAGTATTGTATTGTGTTAAAATTATAAATATCAATGTCATTGACATATAAGAATCAGATATTATTTATAAGTATATATGTAGTTCAAGTGTGTGAATGCATATACATAATTCTTTATCAAAGATAGGAATTTCACAAACTCTTATGTGAGTGTCATTTTCACATTTTAGAAGTCATGGGGTGCATGGGTGGCTCAAACAGTTAAGCATCTAACTCCTGATCTCGGCTCAGGTCACGATTCCACAGTTTGTGAGTTCAAGCCCTACATCGAGCTGACAGTACAGAGAGATTCTGTCTCTCCTCTCTCAAAATAAATAAATAAACTTTTTTAAAAAGTCATAACTGGAGGACCTTGTACAAAAGTTCACATAATCTGCTATATTCAAAGCCTGCTTTAGTTTGTTTTTAAATGGATAGTTTGCTAAGGTTTATTATTTATTAAACATGACCTGGGGAAGAGTTTTAGAGCCACTGGAGAAAACTGCCTGTGTATATTACCTTATTCTGTCATTACCAAAATGTTTTGTTTCTTCTTCAGAAAGCCTACTTATTTCAAATGCCTTATGGCTTACATTTTAGCATTTTGTCTATTCAGCCAAAGCCATTAATAAAACACCTATTTAAATTAGCTTCAATATAGAGCTTTAAGTATTTTTTAAGATGAGAAAAAGGACTAATAAATGAATTCAGTAAAGTCACAGGAAACAAAAATCAGTTGCATTTCTATATACCAGCAATGAACTATCTGAAAAAGAAATTACAAAAGAAATCCTACTTACAGTAACATAAAAATATAAAACAGAATACTTCAAAATAAATTTAACCAAGGAGGAAAAAAACTTGTACAAGGAAAACTATAAGACATTGATGAGAGAAAATGAAGACATAAATAAATGGAAAAATACTGCATGTTCATAGACTGGAAGGATTAATATTATTAAAATGTACATAGAAATCCACAGATTCACTGCAATCTCTATCAAACTTACAATGGCATTTTTCATAGGAATAGAGAAAAAAACAATCTGAAAATCTGTATGAAATGACCAAAGACCCCAAATAGCTAAAGCAATCCTGAGAAAGAGGAAACAAAGCTGGGGCATCACACTTCTAAATTTAAAACTATTTTACAAAACTATAGTAAATAGCACAGTACTGGTATAAAAACAGACACACAGACCAATGGAACAGAAGAGTGAGCCCGGAAGTAAACTCACGTAATATACAGTCAAGTTATCTTTGACAGGGGGTCAAAAATACACAATGAGAAAAGGACAGTTTCTTCAATAAATGATGTTGGGACGGGGCACCTGGCTGGCTCAGTCAAAAGACTACATGACTCATGACCTCGGGGTCATGGAGCCTACTTAAAACAAAGAAATAAAGAGAAAATGGAATAAGAAAAATATAAATATTTTTAAAAAGGTATTGGGAAAACTGACTATCCACATGCAAAAGAATGAAACTGGACCCCTACCTCACACCACTCACAAAAATTGACTCAAAATGGATTAAAGACTTAAATGTAAGACCTGAAACTATAAAATTCCTAGAATAAAACACAGAGGTAAAGTTCCTTGACATTGGTCTTGACAATTTTTTGGATATAGCACTGAAAGCATAGGCAACAAAAGCAAAAATAAACAAGTGGGACTACATTAAACAAAAAAAGCCTCTGCACAGCAAAGGAAACCATCAACAAAATGAAAAAACAACCTATACAATGGGAGAAAATTTATATATTTGATATGAGGTTAATATCTAAAGTACATAAGGAACTCAGACAACTTAATAGAAAAAAAAAGAAATATATCTTATTAAAAAATGGGCGGGGCGCCTGGATAACTCAGTCAGTTAAGTGTCCAACTTTGGCTTGAGTCATGATCTCATGGTTCGTGGGTTCAAGCCCCGCGTTGGGCTCTATGCTGACAGCTCAGAGCCTGAAGCCTGCTTCAGATTCTGTGTCTCCCTCTCTCTCTCTCTCTCTCTGCCCCTCCCCTGATCACACTGTCTCTCTCTGTCTCTCAAAAATAAATAAATGTTAAAAAAAATTTTTTAATGGGCAGAGAACTTGAACAGACATTTTTCCAAAGAAGACATACAAACAGCCAACAGGTAAGGTGCTCAATATTAATCATCAGGGAAATGCAAATTGAAACCACAGTGAGAGATCACCTCATATGTGTTAGAATGGCTATTATCAAACAGACAAGAGATAACAAATGTTGACAAAGATATGAAGAAAAGGGAAACCTTTTCCACTGTTAGGATGTAGGGATGTAACTTGGTACAACTATTATGGAAAACAGTATAGAGGTTCCTCAAAAATTAAAAATAGAGCTATCATATGATCCAGCAATCCTACTTCTTGCTATATGTCCAAAGGAAATGAATTCAGGATCTCAAAGAGATAGCTGAACTTCCATGTTCATTGCGGCACTACTCACAGAAGCCAAGATAAGGAAGCCACTTAAGTGTCCAATGACAGAGAGGTAAAGAAAATGTGGCATATACATACACAATGAAATGCTATTCAGCCACAAAACAGAAAGAAATCTTGTCCTTTGCCACAACATGGGTGAATCTGGAGGGCATTATGCAAAGTGAAATAAGCCAGATAGAGAAAGACAAATACTTTATGGTATCCCTTATATGTGGATCTGAAAAAAAAAAAAAAAGTTGAACTCATAAAAAAGAGCTTAGAATGGTGGTTGGTAGGGGGTGGGGAAAATGGGGAGATGCTGATTAATAAGGTCGGAGGATCTAATGTATAGAATGGTAACTATAGTTAATACTATTGTACTAAGTACTTGAACTTGACAAAAGAGTAGATCTTAAGCATTCTCATCACACGCACACACAAATTAATGTGTAAGGTGATTAATGCATTAATTAACTTAATTGAGGTATTCATTCCACAATGCATGCATACATTTATTAAATCATCACATTTTGTACTTCAAATATATACAATTTTATTTGTCAATTATACCGCAATAAAGCTGGAAAAAATAAAAGATAGGAAATAAATTTTCACATAAATTAAATTTAACATTGTATCTGATTTGAAAGAATGAAACCTGTGTCCCAAGTCACTCATTCATTTATTCAGTTAAACTTTCCTTATGCAATTACTCCATGCCAGGCCCTGTTCCAGTGATGGGAATACAACAATGATTAAAACAGTCCCTGAAGAGAATATTCACATACTTTCAAAGTATCATCCCATAGCTCTTTATTAATTACAAAGGAGAAAAGTTATCTATAAATGGAAAGATCTGGCAATACCACCTTAACCTACAGCATCACCAAAAACAGAACAAATGACAAATGGGCCTCTTGGTATGATGAAATGGGGAGAACACAATCTCACCTATGTAACATTCTTGCCATGATGTTTAACTTGAATCTAACAGGAAATATAATCAAACAAAACGAGACTGTGGGACACTGTAGAAGAAAATGGCCTGTATTCTTCAGAACTATCAGTATTATGGAAGCTAAAAGGCATGCCAACCAAATGTTTCTTGACTGACAAAAGGCATGTTCCTTGACCGAATCCTAGAGTGGGAAAAAAAGAAAAACAGTTATAAAGGACATCTCTGGGACAACTGGGAAAATCTGAATGTAGACTTGATCTGATAAATTTACTATATCAATGTTAAATATCTTGGCTTTAATAACAATAGGGTGGTTGTGGAATGAAAGAAAATGTCCTTATTTGTAAAAGACACTGTTCTGAAGTATCATGTCTACAACTCACTTTCAAATAGTTCAGGATTTAACAAAAGAGATAATACAAATTCCCCAAATTTTAACAACCAGTGAATCTATATGAAGGGAATACTATGTCCATAGTACTATTTTCCACTTTTTATAGTCTTAAAATTATTTGAAAAAAAATTCTCTGAAATAAAATTTGAGGTAAAAAATATATGGACCATGCCCATTAGCTTAATAGTCTGATGTCACTATGTCATCATGACCTTTGGTTCCCTCTTTTATAAAAATAAAGTAACAATAAGAACCCCTTTTTTTGTGTGTTGCATTAGGGAAACAAGTGTAAATGATTATATCCAGAGCTTACAAATATTCAATGAAACTGAAACTCTATTAAATGGCTAGTTTGTAAATTAGCAAAAACTTAAGGAAAATCAACTTGAGAGTAGGTAATAGAACCAATAAAATCTACCTTAACCCTTCCATACCTCCATAACTGATGATAAATTTACCAAATCTAAGTAACAAAATGCCTACAATTATCCCCCAATTATTTCTAAGTTTGCCATCCACTAAATCCATTGACTAAAACAAGCAATTTCTGGAATCATGTACAATAGTTGTGCATCTTTGTGTATAGTGAGGCTTAATCTTTGTATCACCTATAACTCATTTCATAAACACATAAAAAGATTTTAGCCTTGAAACTATATTTCACTATTAACTGCAAAATATACTCCCGGCCTAACCAACCAGCTCCCATCTCCTTGAGACCTGCTGACAAAGGTCTTAAGGACTTCCTGCCAACCTCACACTCTGCCTCTTTCTAGTTAAAAAAAAAAAATTATCTGGACTAATTTAAGATCAAGCAAGTAGGAGTCAAACATTTGTGGTTTTGCTATATCTAAAATTCCTATCATTGTCTCACAGAATAATACTGTGCCTTTAGCTTTTATTCAAGGTTATTACAGAAAGAGCCATATTAAAAATGTTCCACCCAGTGTAAAACTGTAGTCACTCAATGTTACATCAAGTCCCAAATGAGAAATTCCATTTAGAACTGAGTCTTAAGAAAAACTGTTTCCTCTGAGGAGCTGGTATTCTTCTCTGCTTTCAGATTACTTATCAGATGTACTTTTTCATACTTCGCTGGGAAGCCGAAGAGTCAGTCCTGAGCTTAACTAAAAATGCCATTAACACTTGTAGATTACGTATTAGTTTCCTTCTCCTTTCCTTGGTTCTGATCTTCTGCTTCTATTTTATTAATAGCCTTTATTCGAAGCCACTTACAAACTCTTTGTAGAAAGAAGTCAGTATAAATACATTTAGTAACTACAACTTTAAAGTACAACACAGTGATGAAATTTTTGAACTGGACAGAGGTGATGGTTGCACAACATTATGAATGCACTAAATGCTACTGCATTGTACATTTTATTTAAAACAGTTAATTTCATGTCCTATAATTTTTCCCCAACAGTAAAAAAAATAGTACAATCCCAGCAAGTAGCATATGTTTAGCAGTCAAATAATCCTATTACATTTTCCCCATTTTCACTGTGGTGTGTGGACAGACAACTAATCTGTTCGCTACCATCTGTATTGTTTCTCCCTTGCTTCTCCATGTTCTGGTATAATTTTCAACTGCTCCCTTTATGTTAAAAATCCTAAATATTCTCTTAGGCCAGCAGTTTCTAAACCAGCCTGATTTCTGGACTCAAGAGAATTTTTTCTTTCAAAAGACATCTTTCATAGAATCCCAGTATATAAATCAGACAAAACCAGCTGCTGTCCTTGGGAGAC
Organism: Cryptoprocta ferox; assembly: GCA_028646485.1. Lineage (NCBI taxonomy): Eukaryota > Metazoa > Chordata > Mammalia > Carnivora > Eupleridae > Cryptoprocta > Cryptoprocta ferox. Next base: position 102,457,029 of record CM053574.1, read on the forward strand.
CTTGAATGAGAGATCTAAGACTACAGACACTACTCCCTGGGGCTCCCCTCAGGTCTCCCCAGCACACCGACAGGCCACCTAGAAAGCTGAAAACAGACACTTTACAAAGAGAAAAAAGACTTTTTTATATGCCATTTCTAGACAACCACAATTGAAATGTTATCTCCTGTGATCCAGATAATTACTTTCCTCCTCCATTACACTCACATATGAGGACTTAAAGTGTTTTAAGATATAATTTAACTTCCACCCATTTCTCTGATGGAAATTACTTGTGGCTATTTGTAACAACTTTTATGGAATAGTTGTGCAATAAAATGTGGGTTAATATTTCATCATAAAAATTGACGTGTTCTTAGAAAACTATAAAATGAAAATGATTTTTCTATAAACCACATGCTAATTTTTATAGTTTTTACTACAACAGTTATAACATGCTTTAAATTCTGTTTCCCCTGTTTTTAGTTGGTGTTTTAATTCAGGTTTATCAACCAATATTACAAATTTATCCTCTTTTGCATTTATAATTTCTTGAGGGCAGGATGGGTGGGGAGACCTTATAACATATATGTCTCTTAAAAAATTAAAAGTTACCAAAGATGCTATCAAAAGGCTTAACCCTTAAAGGGCTTGGCACTCCTTTCGGAAATTAGAAAGTAAATAAATAGGCAATACTAAAATTGGATGCACATATATTTCCAGGAATTTTGCTATTATATTAAACGAACTATACCTCTAGAGGAATGATGAAAATTCTGACAGCACATAATAATAAAGAAAAACAAAGAAAACAATGCAAAAGAAAGGAATGGCATCTCTGACTGCAATAATGTAAAGTAGGGGCTCAATAAATACAGGTGTAATGAGCCCATAAAATGACAATTATGAAAGCATGGCATGGTAAATTTCACTCTTCTCTACCAAAAAATGAGCAAAAGTTCCAGAACATTATTTCCAAATGTATTAAAACTCTTACCAACTTGCACAAGTTTTATTCTTATGTCCGATGTGGCTGGCATAAATCAGTCATAGTAAATAACATCTGAATTAATTAAATCTAGTATTATACTGCTTTATGAATAGTGTAAATAAGATTTTTAAGTGGAATGCTTTTGCTTGCAAGTATCTTCAAGTATTCAAAGTATATGTAAGAGGTAAATTGATTGTAAGGTTTTCTTAGCTATTCAAATACAAATTCCCCAAGGATCTCTAACAAGCAATACATTTCATATATAATAGCCTTTATTTTTAATGCAATAATTAAATTATACAATTCAAACTTAAATTTGGATTTTTTACCAATTCATATTTTCCTCCCTAAGTATTGCCAAATAATTGGGTTCCATTCAGACATATTTAAACCAAGTTATTCAATTATTTTAAAACAAAATTATAAGTACAGTAATGCATATGCTCCCACCAGGGAAAAAATATTTTCTATTTTAAAATATTCTTATTTAATAGCGTTGAACAATAAAAATCACACATGGATCCTAGTACCTCCAACTGTCAACAACAAATAAAGCAAAAATAAAAATAAAGAACTACTGAGGTATCTAGGTGGCTCAGACGGTTAAGTGTTCAACTTAACCACTAATGCTCTGTGTGCGTTTCTCTCTCAAAAATAAATAAACAGTAAAAAAAAATTTTAATTAATAAAGTGTTATTTTGTGAAATACTATCATTTCTATCAATGCATCATATAATAAATTTCATCTGTGATTTTTTTAAAGTGTAGTCTACCATTCCACAATGTACCTTAAACTATCTACTCGTATCTACTTTTAATTATTTAATAGGATCTTTCAAGGCCTAAAAAAAAGAGAGAGATTGATACAAATGTGAGCATAGATATTCTATTTTCTCACCTCTCCTAAAGTGTATAAACTATTGTTCATGCGGCATTAAAAGCTGCGCGCAAAAATTGCTTCCAACTTTTAACTCAAAGATTTTAAGTAAAAGATAGTATCACTACCAAAATTAAGCACAGATTCTATCTTCAGCTTCTACAGAAAACATATAGGAGCTGCTAGACGTTATTAAGCAGTAGGTAACTTCAAATTGGCAGCCTGCTTTAGAAAAGAATTTATGGGGTGGAATTTGGCATGTTAGGACAAGGCTAACTCCAGATACAGACAAGCAAGACCTGACAAGAGCCTGTAAGTCCCCAGACCCTCTTCTCAGGTTTTATAATGATCTGATCAAAGGTATATACACATTAGAAAAGTTCTCAGATATAACCTTTTATAGTTGTCAGCTTTCTCTAACTAATCCCAAACTATTATTTCAAATTTGAAAGTCAAGTACTCTAGGAAAAATGCAAACATGAACATATAAATGTTTTCCCTAATTAAATATACAGCTATTCTTTTTATTTTTTTTTAACATTTATTCATTTTTGAGAGACAGAGCGCAAGCAGGAATAGGGTAGAGAGAGAGGGAGACATAGAATCTGAAGCAGGCTTCAGGCTCTGAGCTATCAGCACAGAGCTTGTCAGGGGGCTCGAACTCATGAGCCATGAGATCATGACCTGAGCTGAAGTTGGATGCTTAACCAACTGAGCCACCCAGGTACCCCAATATATGGCTAGTCTTTTATCTACTTCTGATTCTTTCCAGAATATATGAATTGGTGAAAAATCCAAATTTAAGTTTTAATTGTGTGATTTAGAGAAATTAGAGAAAACAGAGACCATTTCTATGTAACCAAGTAAAAAGATCAAAATAACCTAGTTTTCCCTCCTTCCCATCCTGTCTTTCAAACTATATGGCTCGGTAAGAACTAGAGAAGCTTTCTTAATCAACCTTCCTCTAACTGAGTTAATGAATTAACCCTTGCTCCCCACTGCTTCTGTAAAACATGCATGTCCCATGTGCCACACTCCATTGGCTGCTAGTAGTTAGGGGCCCACCCCCCATACAGGAAGGCTTACCTGTCCCCCTATTTGAATCCCATGCTTATTAGTCTACTATGTCTTGTCCCCAGTCCTCTTAGTACTTAGTACAGTTATTGTAATTATATTCATGTAACTGAATATAATGTAAACCAATAAAATAGGAGTTCCAAATGAAAAAAAAATGTGTCTTACAAGACTAAGGTGAGGCACTAAAACAAGCAAGTACAGATGAAACAGCCATACTGGAAAATGAGGAAAAAAAAACTGTAAAAATGTGGAATGCCTTGGTACTCAGATCAATTTGCAAGTATCTTTTCATACTGACTCCACATTAAAGAAACCTTTAAAGAGTATGACTTTAGGAACACCTGGGTGACTGAATCAGTTAAGCGTCCAACTTTGGCTCAGGTCATGATCTCGTGGTTCGTGAGTTTGAGCCCCACTTCAGGCTCTGTGCTGACAGCTCAGAGCCTGGAGCCTGCTTTGGATTCTGTGTTTCCCTCTCTCCCTGGCCCTCCTCTGCTGGTGCTCTGTCTCTCTCTCTCAAAAATAAATAAACAATGGAGCACCTGGGTGGCTCAGTCAGTTAAGCGTCCAACTTCAGCTCAAGTCATGATCTCATGGTTCGTGGGTTCAAGCCCTGCGTCAGGCTCTGTGCTGACCGCTAGCTCAGAGCCTGAGCCTGTCTTCGGATCCTGTGTCTCCTTCTCTCTCTCTGTCCATCCCCTGCTCGTGCTGTCTTTCTCTCAAAAATAAATAAAACACATAAAAAATATTTAAATATTTTAAATAAATAAATAAATAAATAATATTTTTAAAAATTTTAATAAGATAAAAAAAATTTTTAGAGTGTGATTTTAGTGGAAGGACTCCACTCTCTCTAACATACCATCTGCAAAGAAAGGTCCTTGACCTTACCTACCTCAAAAGACCAGTAAATGGTTGGCTTAAAATATTTACAAAATGGGTCCTCTTTGATAGTCTGCTTTCACCAAAATATTAGCCCCCTAACTACCCATCCCAACTTGTCAAGTAAACTTAATATATATATATATGTGTGTGTTAATGTTACATAATATTGCAGTAATTAATATTATATTGTTAATATTATTATATTTATTGATATTAACATAACATATATTATTAGCCTGCTACTTATATAGGCTTTTTTAAAAATTTTTTTTATTTATTTTTGAGAGACAGAGCGAGCAGGGGAGGGTCAGAGAGAGAGGGAGATACAGAATCTGAAGACAGGCTCCAGGCTCTGAGCTAGCGCTCAGCACAGAGCCCGACGCGGGGCTCAAACCCACAAACCGCGAGATCATGACCTGAGCCGAAGTCGGATGCTCAACCGACTGAACCACCCAGGCGCCCCTATATAGGCTTTTTATAGAGTATTAAATTTAAACCAGCTGGATTACATATCATGCACTTAGAGACTGTCTGAACAGCAAGTTACACAAAAAGGTGCACATCATTAATCATCTTAGAAATGCAAATTCATGGGCACGTGGGTGGCTCAGTCAGTTAAGCTTCCAGCTTCAGCTCAGGTCATGAGCTCATGGTTCATGGGTTTGAGCCCCATGTCAGGCTCTGTGCTCACAGCTCAGAGCCTGGAGCCTGCTTCAGATTCTGTGTCTCCTGCTCTCTGCCCCTCTCCCACTCATGCTCTGTCTCTCAAAATTGAATAAACGTTAAAAAAATTTTTTTAATAAAAATGATAGGCAAATTCAAACCTCCATGAGATAATACTACACTCCCACAAAAATGGCTAAAATGTAAAAACTGACAATATCAGACACTTGGAGGAAGCAGAGGTACTGGAACACCGTTGCTGGTGGGGTCTGATTCTCTGGAAACATGTTTGGCAGTATCTCCTAAAGCCAAACAAACCGTATCCTAAGATCCAACAATTCCATTCCTAGGAATATACACAAGAGAAATGATCGCCTATGTCCACCAAAAAGCATATCCACAGAAGTTTTAATAACAATAGCCTCAAACTGGAAGCAATACATGGCTGTCAACAGCAAAATGGATAACTAAATTGTGGCATACATACTGCAGCAATAAAAAAGGACGAACTTCTGCCTTATGCAACAAGAACATATCTCCCAGGCAAAATGTTGAACAAAAGAAGCCAGTCACAGGAATACATACTGTATGATTCTATTTATATAAAGTTTAGGCAGAAACAAAACTCATTGATGGAGACAGAAATCAGAATGATTTCTAGAGGGGATATCTACTGGAAAAGGTACAATATACCATTCTGTGTAGTGTTAGAAATGTTCTACGTCTTGGGGTGCCTGGCTGGCTTAGTCAGAAGAGCATGTGACTCCTGATCTCGGGGTTGTGAGTTCAAGCCCCACACTGGGGGTAGAGATTACTACAAAAAATAAACTTAAAAAAATGTTCTATATCCTAACATGGATGGTAGTCACATGGGATAGATATTATATCTCAATTTAAGACTTAATTAGAGACACCTGGGTGGCTCAGTCAGTTAAGCGTCTGACTTTGGCTCAGGTCATGATCTCACGGTTCGTGAGTTGGAGCCCTGCATCTGGCTCTGTGCTGACAACTCAGAGCCTGGAGCCTGCTTCAGATTCTGTGTCTCCCTCTCTCTTTGCCCCTCACCCACTCACACTCTCTCTCTCTCTCTCAAAAATAAATAAACATTAAAATTTTTTTAAAAGAATTAATAAGCTATTTATTGATTAATACAGGCAGGCACACCTTAAGGGGTAATCAGAGTTTCTAAACCTTGACACTATTGATAATTGGGGTCAAAATAATTCTGTTCGCGGGAAGTTGTACTATGCACTATAGAATATTAAGCATTCTGGCCTCTCTAACCCCTAGGTGCTTGTAATACCCACAGTGCCAGTAAGGCAGCCAAAAAGCCTCCAAATAATGCCAAACATCCCCTGGAGATAAAAATCCACGGCCCTCACCTTTTGAAAACCAAGGGTTAAACTCCTGCTTTAACTAGGAGAGTATTGTAAACACTTCTGATGACTTCTCAAAGTCTGAATCAGAATACAATCAGACCATAACTTACAAATTAAATACTAGAATTCTTGACCCAAAAGGATAGATTTAGAAGTCTTTCACTTGACAAAATCAGTATTAAACCAAGTTGGCTGATCATAAGAAGTACCTAGGATGTTTATAAACATGAATTCCCAGGTGCCTTCCATAGAAATTCAGAAAGTCTGGGGTGAGGTCTAGAAATCTATTGTCTAACAAGCACCTGAGGGGATTTTTATAAACACGTAAGTCTGAGAACAGCTCTCTAAGACAGCTATATTTAACGTCTACAACACAGGTAGAAAATCTTTTGGCTAGGGATGCCTGGGTGGCTCAGTCAGTTAAGTGTCTGACTTCGACTCACATCACCACCTCACAGCTCCTGAGTTTGAGCCCCATATCGGGCTCTGTGCTGACAGTGTGGAGCCTGCATGGGATTCTCTCTCTCCTTCTCTCTCTCTCTCTGCCTCTCCCTGACTCCCACCCTCTCTCCCGCTTGCTCACTCGCTCTTGCTCTCTCTCTCTCTCAGAATAAATAAACGTAAAAAAAATCTTTTGGGATGCCTAGGTGGCTCAGTCGGTTAAGCATCCAACTTTGGCTCAGGTCTTGCTCTCGCTGTTCGTGAGTTCAAACCCTGTGTCGGGCTCTGTGCTGACAGCTCAGAGCCTGGACCCTGCCTGGGATTCTGTGTCTCCCTCGCTCTCTGCCCCTCCCCCACTCACACTCTCTCTCTCTCTCTCTCTCTCTCTCTCTCAAAAATAAAAACATTATGAAAATTTTTAATAAAAACATATTTTGGCTATATTAATGACAAAAATCTTCAATATTTTCATAAGCATAACAAATAAGGCTTTCTTTTTAATCTCATGCTTACAAAATAATACAATAAGATAAAAATCTACTGCAGTGGAGACACTGGACATAGGAACTGTCTAATATTTTGAGAAAGACGGGCCAAGCAAGTGGCTGTGGACTCTTCCAAGGACCTATGAGATTGACACCATCTCTGGATTGCATAACCTTGCCTTTCAAACCTACAAGTACAAACAGAAAGCACTATGTCAGTTTAAACTGGGATCCTGTTTCCCATGAACCTTCTAGCCATTCTTTTACCTCAACAATCTCCATGTTGTTGACCTCCATGGCTACCCTATCTCCTGTCACAATCTGCCCCTCCTGTAATTCCTCACTTTCCACATGTCCCCCTAATTACCAGCATACCCATTCAGCACACCTGCTCTCACCAGCAGGCCCTGGGTTGGTCACACTCAGTGATCCCCCCCAGGCCCTGCAGGAAGCAGATCAGTTTATCACCGGCCTAGTGTAAGCACTGCCTTAGCTTCAAGGTCATCTTCACTGTGCTAATTCTCTGTGTCCAGTTCTCAGCTGCAAATTTCTCTCTTTCTTTCCCATCCCCCAACACTGACCTGACACCAGTTCATTCCCAATTTCCTTTGGGCTAATCTGACACCTGATTACAAATACATTTCTCCTCCAAATACATTTCTGATTGTTTGGCTTCACTCTCTACCAGTTCCCTCATAAAGATGTGTGTTTATGCCTGGCCACCCACAATGGAATTATAACAACTCAATAATAGTAACAACAAATTATTACTTTGTGCTTCCTTTATTGCATGCATTCAGCTTTATTTGAATTATCTCACTTCTTTTTTCATAATCCTGTGAGATAGGTACTAACCTTGTTCCTACTTTATAGAAGAGGGGGAGACACTGAGGATTAACTTGCAAATGCTCCCAATTGTATCTAGTCTCTATAGTCTGGCATTCCTTCTTTTTTTCTTGCTTTTCCTCCTCTGAAATACATGCATACACCCTATCTCACTTCCCATATCTCTTCTCTTCTGTATAAATCTAGCATATTTTATCCAATTTTCTACTAATGACCTATATCTTTTCTCTGTGTTTTCTTAAAACAGTGATAGAACCACTCCCTGTCTTTAATTATTTAACATTTTTCCTGTGTGTCTTTTCTCTTACAACTGCAATATAAACTTCTCAAGGTCCAGGTCAAATGTCACACTTCTTATACCCCTGGACACATAGCACAGACCCACTCAGGAAGAAAATACTCAAAAGCAACAACAGCAACAGCAAATATATATATATATATATATATATATATATATATTTGAAATTATTTCAACAAAGCACATAATGAATGCCCCATACATATTAGTCATTGTGCTAGATGCTAAAGATATAAAAATGACAATGTCTCTACTTTCAATGAGCTTACAAACTGGGAGTGGAGAGAGGCTTGCAAATGAACAATAAGAATACTAGAGAACCACTGTAGTAAAGTTATAACTAAGGACAATGGGAGAGCAGAAGCTACTTTCAAATAGGGAATGGGGATTGACAGAGAAGATTTTACAGCAAGGGAAGTGACTTTTGAGGCGTGTTTGTGAAGATTAGGAGACCACACTATCAGGATGCTGGATAAAAGGATATTCCCAACAAAAAGACCAGTGTGTGAACATAAAGATGTCAAAGGCTAAGTGGACCTGAGATATGCTGAGAAGTTGAGAGAAGGCTAGAAGACAGAGTTGAGGTGGAGGAAGGAGGGGCAGAACTGCAGTCATGTTAAAAAGTGTTGGGTAGAGTCAAGTTCACCCCTTCAGTGACTATAGAGTCATACAGACTGGACACTAGCATTATGCAATATTAAGTTGCACCGATTCATGTTTCCATTAATAGTCAATATGATTTTGCATCATCATCTTCAATACCGCCATGATTACTAAAGCCACCAGCTTACAAGCATGCATCTAATACTGTACTAGATATTTGGGGGCAAATGTGTGTCTGTACCACAGGAAGTAAGCAGTAAAGCAATTAGGAGCTTATATCCAGTTTACCACTTTTTTTTTTTTAAGTAGGCTCCACACCCAGAGTGGAACCCAACACAGGGCTTGAACTCACAACCCCAAGATCAAGTACTGAGCTGTGGTCAAGAGTCAGACTCTCTACTGACTGAGCCACCCAGGCACCCCTCACTTTACCACTTTTTAAAACTATTCCCCCACATCTGTTAGAATCTGCAATACATAAGAAATGCGAATAATGGCTAAAAAGAATAAAAGGTTTAAAAACCGTGTTTATTTCTTCTCCACCATATCCCAGAAAGGACTCCAAGGGAAGGAATATCTGTGGATTTCAATTACCATATGCTCTCAAACCCCCATTTCCACATATAATGGAGCTATAAATTTCTCTAACACTATAGCTTCCAAAATTACTAGGTGCTATAAACCTGCCCCCTCTATCAAGATGTTCTTTCAAAGTGGCATTGTATTTCTGAGCAACTCAGAAATTACCAGGAAGCCATTTTTTTAATTAACTTGGCTGAATCCATAAATGCCATATTCTCTGCAGGAATTTAAGAATGACAGAAAAACCATTAAAATCTCCTAATCACTAAGTTCTTGATCTCCTACATACAAGTAGATGTAGTGATTTTAAAAAGTCAACAGACTGAGTGACACTTCATTAAAGAAAAAAAACCTACAAAAACCATTAATAATCTGTCATTTTTCTCTAAACTCTAGAACCAGGCGCTGAAGCTTCCACATGCCTGGAGACTATGTCTAGATCTCATGTCAGGTAATATGAAGTGCCCCACAAATGTGTATTCTCTCAACAGCTTCCCCTCATAATTAATGAAAACTTCTACTACTCCCACTGTTTACCTCTTTCTGTAGAAAGCACTTAACCCTCTTTTTCCCCAGCTGCTAACTTGTGAATCTTACACTTGATTGGCCTCAGCCAATATTTGTTAATGGCCGTGGTGGCGCTGATAAGAAAGGTGGTAACAAGGAAATTCAAACACTCTGACAACTACGAGATAGTCATGGCTTCCACTGCCTAACACATAACCAAAAGTCATCTTCTGAAAATCCTACTCTGACACCATTTTATTTTTTTCTCAGATGAACAAATTTTTCAATAAAAAAGCCATTTCAATTATGGATAACAAATGGAATCAAAGGAACAAATGCAAATGTGTCTGGTGTTCTAAAGTTTAATATGACACCACAAAAATAAGCAAAAAGAAGAATGCTATAGTTACACCTTCCTTTCTTTCTGGAGAAGTCAAATCAGAAAACTCTCTCTCCCCAGGTAGAAGAGTTAATATGTTGCCTCCTTCCAGGACTAAATGTTCTCCTTCCCTCATTCATAAACCTATGAAGGTAGAAGGTTGGGGAAAGGAGGCAACATGAGGCAGAGCAGAGCTCAGTTTCCCTCAAAATGTCTAAAGCATCATTTTCCAAAGCTGAGAGCATCATTACCACCTAGGGCAAGTTGCCTGGCTGCCAATGCAACCCCAAATGGCCATAAATAAAGCCTTAATTATATTAATTAGAGCAATTGCTTCCTGCTGAGCATCTCATTATTTGGGGGCCCTGTCTCAGCCTTGGAGCCAGTACCCTCCCTCCAACACAGACGTCTCACTTCCCCACTGCTTTAAACACTGCTCCTAATTATGCTTCAGTGTGTCCTTGACCCACTTCTCCAAGACCCCTCTCACTATCTGACAACAGATGTCATCTGTGGCTATTATGTAGCTTTGACAGAACATGGGTAGTAATGTCCATGCAGCAACTCTAGAACATGACCTATGATTACAGGCTGATCTACTACTTGATTTCTCATGGAATTTACCCAGCTACTGATATGTAAAGTGATATTTTAACAGTTGTTTAAGTAACAGATATTCTAATAACCATCAAACACCTAAACATGTGTAACTGTTAAGACACTCTCAATATTGCCAATATGCCTCCAGTCACAGACAGCGATTAGCTCTCACTGTGGAAAGAAAACATGTAACAATCTGACCAGAGGGAGAAGCAGTAGTGTCACCATGGGAGCTGGGGCGACTTAACAATACCATGCTGCGGCTACTCCTATGAGGTGTCCTGAGCTTAAGTTAACGGACCCTGGTTCCCGGAGTTGTTAATTAAGTCAGGTACCTGAAGGGGCATTACATCCCTGCTGGCAGTGATTTCTCAAATTAGCTGCATGTAAGTGCCAAGCTGGTTCCCAGTTCTTAAACAGATCCCCCCATATCACCCTAGAGACTCTGTTCAACACATCTGATAGACATGTATACTTCTCCTAAACGCTGCATGACGCTCTTGTGTGCAATCAGGTTGAAAACCACCCATAACGCACCCTCCGCACCCCTGCTGACACTGCGGTTTCAATGGCCCCGATGTTGGTGAAACTGGTTGGCAATGCTTTAGAAATCATAATTACTGACGGAAGGATGTTCATTTCTCTGAGTACATTCATCAGAAAAAGTGTGCAAATCACTAATACCCAGCGCTCTCATTTTACAAATGAGAACTCTTGATTTTTACCTCTAAAACCTATTTCTCCCCCACTCCTCCTACCAGCCTTCCTCATATCTACACATGATACCAAACCCACCCATCTGTAAAAAAAAAAAAAAAAAAAAAAGGAAAAAGAAAAAAGAAGAGAAAGAAAAGAAAGGAAAGGAAAAGAAAAGAAAGAAAAAGAAATCAGCAAACTTGGGAATCATCCTTAATAGTCACATCCATAAGAAGCCTTCCCTGACTCATCTCTTACTTTTGGCTGTAAGAAGCAGAAAGCTCAGTCGCTTCATGGCCTTTTGGCTAAGATCAAGTGATGAAGCAGAAAGCTCAAATCAACTCCCATAAACTGAAAAAGTGTGCAGGCAGGTGCTAATCAGGCTTGTTCATACCAGAGTTCAGATGCAGTTTTCCAGGTGACTCCAGACTGGCCTCTTCAGTTTCATTGTCACTCTGGTAGTGAAGTAACTGTAACAGTTTCAGTATTTAAATCTACACACAACAACCGAGGAGAAAGCTTTCTTAGGGGCCCCAGGCAACTCTCTCGTCTCGCCCCGGCACAAGCTGATATATTCCCTGGGACCACTGGATCTCTAGGTACAAACTCATAAACTGGATTGAGCCTGGATTCATGGATAAATCAAAACCATTTCCCACCTTGGGACTGGAACCAGCTTTTCTGTGGCATATGGGCTGATATGCCACATATCACTGTGGCTGATATGCCACATATCACTGGCAGAGGGAGAGATAATTGAAGAAAATATAAGATTTTATTAAGTGAAGAGAACTGGAGAATCTATTACACAACCCAATCTAGCGTAAGTTTTCTCTTATTCTCTCGTATCACCACATTCTTTTCCTTCATAACCCTTATTACAATTTAAAATTGGATCCAGGCAACATTTACAGAGTACTTATTATATGGCACTGTTCTAAATTCTTTATTTGAATGGATTCACTTAATCCTACAACAATGCTATCAGTTCCATATTACACATGAGGAGTTCAAAGTACAGAGGGGTACAAGAACTTGCCCTGGACCGTGGAGCCCATCTATGGTACAGCTTTGGGTCCCAGAAGTTAGACTCTAGAACCCAGGCACTCAGAAATTACATTATTCAGTTCTTTTTACATAGTTTTGTCTCACTCCTCCACAAAACTGTAAGATACACAAAGCAGGGAATGAATCTGTTTTACAAACTACTCTGTATCGGTGTAGTGCAATACCAGGCACCTAGGAAACATTCAGTTCACCCAGTAACTGAACAAATGAATAGGCGGTTAAAGGAATGAGTGAATGAATGAATGAATGAATGAGGTAATGAACAAAGGAACAACTAGAAAAATCATGATCCAAAGCAACAGATTGTTTATATTGCATGATTAATTACAGAGGAGTGGGGTCCGGAGCTTCAATTTCCTGTGTCCAGTCTAGCTTCTCTACCTGAATGCCTGTTATCTCTCTTCCACCTGGTCCCACCTGCATAGTCAATAATAAATGGTCTTTTCTCTTTGCAAATGAAAATTCAAGCAGGAATCACTCACTTCTTTTCAGACAGATTAGAGATGAACATGTTCAAAACAGAGAACCATATAAGAATGGGATTTTCCTACATTTACCCTATCTGCAATAGACAAACATTTTGTTTATTGAGGAGAAGAATCAAAACCTGAAAATGTGTACAAAACCCTTTACAGTATCAGGCACTGAGGAAATTTAACAAGTATTTTTCAAATCAACAATTTTTAGTAAATTCATCAGTTTGATAACTCATCACTCAATAAATGGAGATCTAAAGATACGTAAAGTGTTGCTGCAATTCTCTTTCATGGTGGCAGCATGACGTTTAAAAATAAACCATCTGGGAAATGTAAGCAGCGAAGAAAAAAATTAAAGGGCACACATATGTCAGTTCCCACTGTCGATGTCCAGAATTAATTCTGCTCTCAGAAGAGAAATAATAGCAAAATTCATAGCAAATAAAGTTTACAGAGAAACTAATAATTGGTACAATCACGTACACACAAAAGCTGTTAAACTGCCTGGTTCCTAGGTAAGTGGGGTAATGTATTACGACCCAAATCCAGCACTAACAGCAATATCAGTTCCCACACACAATATGTACAATTTGGCCTCCCCCTCTACGGAAGTGACGTGCCAGTTCATCCTCCATTCCAGGAGAAAAGAAAACCACCTTCCAAAGTGGGCAAACATGTTTACCTTTTGCCTCAATAAACAGCTATGATTCCTGTTTCAAAATATGCACAATTGGCAACATCCACATCTTCAAGGGACATACTAACGGAAAGCAGGTTTTCAAAGATAATTTCAATCATTAATAAAAGACAACGATAAAACAGAGAAGCTCATTTAGAAAACATGTGCTGTCTCATCCCTGGAGCAAAATGGAATCTCCTGTCCCATGCAAGGGACCAAAAGTTGAAGAAAAAGGGGCGCCTGGGTGGCTCAGTCAGTTGAGCATCTAACTTCAGCTCAGGTCATGATCTCGTGGTTCGTGGGTTTGGGCCCCGCATCAGGCATTGTGCTGACAGCTCAGAGCCTGGAGCCTGCTTCGGATTCTGTGTCTCCCTCTCTCTCTGCCCCTCCCCAGCTCATGCTCTGTCTCTCTCTTTCTCTCAAAAATAAATAAACATCAGAAAATTTTTTTTAAAAAGTTGAAGAAAAATCTAGAGGTAAATCAATGCTTAAAGAAAGGCAGATTATGCCTAAAGGTAATGAAAGAGTGAGGAGAAAATACCCCCTTTTGAGGTAGAGGCAGAGGACTGATACTTATAAAGACAAATGACTGGCACTTTTAATTTTTCCTGGGAAAATAAAGCCATCTTTCCTTACATTGTTTTCTTTAATTTTTTTTAATGTTTCTTTATTTTTGAGAGACAGAGAGAGACAGAGCACGAGCGGGGTAAGGGCAAAGAGGAGGGAGACACAGAATCTGAAGCAGGCTCCAGGCTCTCAGCTGTCAGCACAGAACCTCGATGTGGGGGCTCTAACTCGCAGACCGCGAGATCATGACCTGAGCTACCCAGCCACCACCACTGTGCCCCTCCTTGTATTGTTTTCTTTAAACTAGAACCTCAACCCATGGGAACACTGCAGAACATGAATATTATCTTACTGGTAGCTTGTTTCATGCCCCAGTGGCCACTGAAAACTATAATCAACCTATCAGTTGCTCTTATTATAAACATTACATAAAATGAATACAAGGTAAGTAATTACTCTGTCACAAGGGCATGCTGTTTAAGCCAACAAAGAAATCCAGAATACAATCCTACATCTTATTATCAGTCAAAAGTTCACTATGGACAATGGCCATGTTTTTTTTTTTTTTTTCATTCTCATCCCTGGCCTCACCCTGGTGGATCTCCTCTCCAGTTGTTCAGTTCCCTTCCTGATTAAAAAAAAAAAAAAAAAGTTTTGAATACCTTTTAGGCCTTCCCTGTCTTTTTTAGGATAAGGCTTAAAAACCAGGGCCTTTGAAATTGGTTAATTTTAGATTCGGAAGTAAAAACTTACAGAAGCGATCCAAAGTATTGTATAACTAAATAGCTTTCCAAATGAGATCATGCTTCCACTGAAAAGCCTAAATAATTGAACTGAACCGAAACTGAAGAATAATCCAATTATTGCAAGGATGTATTCACAATACCACCCGTGCTAATCATCTTCCAGATGCCCAAAAGCTCGATTCATGTCATTCAAAGAAAAGGTCATGGACATGCCTGTTCTTGTGTTGGCAGCTTTAGTAAACTTCCAATGTTTTGATGCAGGGAAAAAAGTCAACCTTAAATTAGTCTCCAATATTTTTTTTCAAAAACTACACAATTTACTTATTTTTAAAAAAAATGCCTTCTTTGTAATTCAATTTAATATTATAAGCAGTATGAAGTCTCTAAAATTATAAACAATCATAACAAAAAATAAAACTGTGCAAACAATACAATCAATACTTGTTAAAGTTTACAACTAAAGGCAACATATATGTGAACATTTGCACGTCCTTACAAACAGACTTTAAACTCTCGACAGCAGATTTGAATTCCTTGAGGGCAAGTACTGATTCCCCGGCATACAACAGTGAACAGACAAGAGCTATCTCCCTATGACGCTTACGTTCTAGAGATGGTGACATACCGTCAGAAAGTGTTTTTAAAAATTAATTTAGGGGCACCTGGCCGGCTCAGTCAGTAGAGCATGCGACTCTTGATCTCAGGGTCATGAGTTCAAGCCCCACATTGGGTGTGGAGCCTATTTAAAAAAAAAAAAAGTAATGTGTTAGTGCCAAAGGAAAACAAATAAAGGGCTGAGATAGAAGTGATAAACTGGGATGGCTATCTACTTTAGACAGAGAGAGGGTCACTGGAGGCCAATCAGAGTTAGTGACATTTGTGATTTAGGCAAAGAACTGAGACCCAAGAAAACGTTGATCTAGCAAGAACAGGGACCACACATGCAAAGGCATTGAAGGGAGCCAGGAGTTAGGCTTGTTTAAGGACAGCTAAAGTGTGGAACAGGAGCTGGAGAGCAGCAGCCTAAGGTGGAGAGACTAAGCGAACCGTAAGGAGGAATGTGCACATTATTCTGAGTGCAAAGAGAACCTAATCTGGTGTGTATTTTACATGCTCCATGGAAGAAGCCTCTGACCAGAGAGCAAGAGCAAAGCAGGGAGAACAGCTGAGAGGAGAAAAGTCACAGCAAAAATCACAGGGGTTATACCCGTGCAGTGGCAGTAGTGATGGAGAGAGGTGACACATTAAAACCAAGTTTTAGAGGCAGGATCAACATGACGTCCTTCCAGGACTGTAACTGGGAAGTGAAAAAGAAGGATTCAAATATGATTCCTTGGTTTACCAGCATCAGCAGCTACATATTCAAGGGTGGATGTCAAATAAGCATTTAGATACTGAAAAAAGCTGGAGCTCAGAGGAAAGAGCTGGGCTACATCGATAAATGTGGGGGCCATCCATAAAAATTTATAAAGTAAGTTTTAGAAAGTGCATGATGTTTGGGGGGGGGGGTTGCATGAAGTTTGGAATCCCAGACCTGCTACTTGCTAGCTTGTATCCTTAGGAAGATAGTTTTCTCATCTATAAAATGGAGGTAAAAAAAAAAAAACTAGAAGGATGTCTAGAGCAGAAGTCAGCAAACTTTGTTTGCAAAGGGCTAAGTAATAAAGATTTTAAGCTTTGTGGCCAGAATTTCTGTCCAAAATACTCAATGCTGCCACAGTAACACAAAAGCAGCCACAGACAATATGTAAACAAATGAGTGGAGATGTGTTAAAATAAAACTGTATTTACAAAAATAAGGCCAAAGTTTATCAACCCTTGGTCTAGAAGAGTAGTTGTCAAAGTTAATCCTGCATCACATGGGAACTTGTCAGAAATACAAATTCTGGGCCTCACCCAAGACTCACAAATCAGAAACTCTAGGGGTGGGGGTCTAGCAATCTGTTATTATGACATGGGAACTTGTCAGAAATACAAATTCTGGGCCTCATCCAAGAATCACAAATCAGAAACTCTAGGGGTGGGGGTCTAGCAATCTGTTATTATGACAAACCTTCCAGGTGATGCATGCTAACGTATGAGACCCCATGGTCAAGTAATAGATAAATACACACTGGTTAGCGCTATTATTATCATTGAAATATATATCAATTATTATTATTAACCTGGCTCCTAGAAGTTTAGAGTATGAATCCTGACACTAAACCAAATGCTGGATAATTGTGGTATACCAAGCAAAGACAGACGACAAACTATTAAGATATAAGTTGGGCTTGGGGCGCCTGGGTGGCTCAGTCGGTTAAGCATCCGACTTTGGCTCACATCATAATCTTGCAGTTCGTGGGTTCAAGCCCCACGGTGGGCTCTGTGCTGACAGCCCAGAGCCTGGAGCCTGCTTCAGATGCTGTGTCTCTCTCTTTCTATGCCCCTCCCCTGCTCGCGCGCTCTCTCTCTCTTTCTCAAAAATAAATAAACATTTAAAAAAATTTTTTTAATGTTATAAGGTGGGCCTAGGTAAGAATACTTGGGAAATCAAAGACTTTTTATATACTCTTTATTCCAAAGAACTCCTATATTTTCTCATATGTTAATTAAGGCAGATATAATTTAGTCTTGTTCACAATCCACTTATCAAAATACGTAATACAATTTCAAATATATATCTCCAACTTAACTTCCAATAGGGAAAAAAAGGCTTAATGCCAATTAACTCCAAGATCCCTAATGGCATATTATTAGCTTTAGTCTTTATTGCTATAACTAACATACTGTACTTACATGAGCATAGAATAAGCAAATTTATCAAATGCCATTTATTATTTTAACAGAATAATCTGACCTCTGAAAAAGGTTTAGATCAATGGGAAAGTTAAATATAAAGGGCTGTGTCAAGAAATAGAATATGGGGTGCCTGAGTGGCTCAGTCAGTCAAGCATCTGACTCTTGATTTCAGCTCAGGTCATGATTTTGCCTCAGGTCATGATCCCAAGGTCGTGGGATCAAGCCCAGCGTCAGGCTCCACACTGAGTGTGGAACCTGCTTAAGACTCCCTCTCTCTCTCTCTTTCTCTCTCTCTCCCTGCCCCTCTCCACTGCTCGAGCACTCTCCCTCTCTTTCTAAGAAAGAAGGAAAAAAAGAAAGGAAAGGAAAGGAAAGGAAGGGAAAGGAACGGAAAGGAAGGAAGGAAGAGAATATAACACTATCCATTTTCATATTGCTATTAGAAACCAGAGATCTGCCTGTTGAACATGCCTCAAATTAGATAAAAGAATTACAGATGAGGTGTGTCCGGCTGGCTCAGTCAGTAGAGCATGCAACTTTTGATCTTAGGGTCATGAGTTTGATCCTCACCTCGGAAAAAGATTACTAAAAAAATAAATAAATAAACTTAAAAAAATAGAAGTATGGATGAACATAGAAGGGTCATACCCACTACTACCACTAGGCTATGTTCATGTCAACAAACCTTTCAAAATTCCAAGTGAAAATTAAAATAAAAATAGTACATAATGGTTAACAGTCTTGGAAGAATCCAACAGGAAAGGGCAAGGACCACACACCAGGTCATCTCTCATATGAGGAAAGACTAGCTTCCACAACTGAAAAACAATTCAATCAAGCAACCAGTGCACAATATTTAAAGACTTAGGCAACAGGCACTGGCTGGTCTTCAGAGCGAGCAGCAGGAACGGGGAGGTCCCGCACAGAGCAATGAGGTACCCCGACAGGCATATAGCATGCTACTGCAGACCTAAGAGGGAGAAATATTTAGAAACCAATCAGCAAGGCCATCAGTTTAATTTTAGGTATATCCAGGAAGATCTCTCAGGCTACCCAGCTAATGAGAATTAAATGTCTGAAACCAGGGCAAGAAGTTAATTGAAAAAGCTGGGAGTTGTTCTAGGGTCTGAAAACAAATTTGCTTATTGGTTTGTAAAAGGCCTTGGTCATAAATGTATTTGTCAAAATTATATAACCTATTAGTGAAGATGTTTATGAAGATACAACTGTGGGACGCAAAAGAATGCCCCATTTGCTCAACCAGAAATACAGTTTGACTCAGAAGCTAAAATTGATAATAAGCTATTCAAAAGTTATATAATATTGATAGTACAAGTTTCCTGGTTCTCATGTTGAGGACTTTAGAAATTAATGTAAAAATTCCCAACAGTTTCAAAGTAGAAATTATTGAACTAGTTAACTAAAATAAAAGAACTGAAGCAGCAAATTTAGGCTTCTATATTTAGCCAGGAAAATCCCATTACTTGGAGATCCTCTTTCCAACCCAACCTCTTACAAGAAATTAAACTTGGAAGAGATCAGTAACTTAAAAAATAGTAACTCCCATATCCTTTTGGCAGGACTCCCAAAACCTGTGTTAGGATTACCTGAAATTAAACCAACCAAAAATGTAATACCATATTTTTTCCCTTTCCATCCTGTGATTATAGATGATCGGGAATATATTAAATAACATCCAAAAGCTTCAACCTAGAGTTTTACAAACTTAAGGGTTGTCCATTATCCTTTCAAAGGTAAATAAGATGCTGACATCATTATTTTACTGTTACTTTATTTAAATATGTTCCCAAAAATATAAATATAAACTTCACTTGCTTATAGCTCTTGTTCTTAAACAGCTCTAAAATCAATATCAATTTACAAAATCCCCACAAACAGAAGTATAAAACCAGCAATATTTATACTAACATGTGAGGTGAAAGATATACTAATCAGCTTGATTATGGTAATCTTTTCATTTGATATCGAAACATCACATTGTCCCTTTAAATGTATACAATTTTTATTTGTTAATTATACCTCAATAAAGCTGAAGAACAAAATAAAATGAAACTACTATATTTAAAAAAGTGATAGTATATAAGTCTATAATACTAACAACTAAAAACTCATTTTTCAACAACCGAATTCTACAGTGGAAGGAAATAGACTTTAGAATCTGCCTGGACTGGAAACTGCTTCTACTATTACAAACCTTGTGTCCTTGGGGTAACAGTGTAACCTTTCTGTACCTGTTTTCTCATCTGTAAAACAGGGGGAATACTAGTACATACTTCGTACAGTTACTATAAAGATAAAATGTGAGGGGTGCCTGGGTGGCTCAGTCCATTAAGCGTCCTACGCTTGATTTCAGCTCAGGTCATGATCTCACAGTTTGTGAGTTTGATCCCTGCATTAGGCTCCATGCTGTCAGTGTAGACAGACTCGGGATTCTCTCTCCCTTTCTCTCTGCCCTCCACTGCTCAAGCTCTCCCACATGCGTGCTCCCTCTCTCAAAATAAATTAACTTAAAAAAAAAAGAAAAAATGTGATAATCTGGGAAAAGCACTAAGGTTGCTACCATCACTGAGCAAGAGCTCAGTGAAGATTAGCTTTTAAGGAAATGCGTTGAAAAGCGACTCAGGTAGAAATGCAATGACGTATAGTGTCACATTATAACCTTAAAGTAACAAGCCAATGACATCCTTAGTTGATGCCTCCGAATGAGTTGTTAATATGTTATATATGTTAATATATTTCCAGCAAAATCTTTTACCTGTTTAATAATTCTGAATATACTATTAAATTATAATTGTTCTGTCCCTCATCTTAACAAGGGGCTGCATCTAAATAATTGCATGTTGACTTGGTTCAGACATGCCAACATGGCCCAAATGAAATGGGACTCTAAAACAATCATCCTGATAATTTTAACAAAGTCCCTGGATTGAAAACCAAAAATGAGTAAACATTGTTTGCAATAATTATTCAGCGTAGCCATCATCTTATTCACCAAACTGTCAACTCTATTTCTTTTTGCCTGGTTTTCTTATCAGCCAATATATCAAACATGCTGAATGCTGTTATTTCTCTGGATGCAAACAAATAAAACTTTAATTTTTGCAAAATCTTGTCATAATTTAACATTGAGATGTACTCCTAAAAAATTGTTTATTCCATCTGAAGAACTTGAAACTTTGGCTTGAAAGTTAAAGTTTCCATTCAACATATGGATAGTCTGAAGATATCTGGCAGAATAATGTTTATCTTGGGCAGATATGCAAAGTTATTAAGCTAGAAATTGAAGAGTTCCTTAATATTATAGTCAGATATTATTTTTCTTCACACTCACCTTGAACTTTCAAGTCTGAGAACAACTGCAAAAATAACTAAGGGAACAGAAATGGTCATATAACCCAACAAATGGATAAAATCTCTGAGGGCAGTAGATCCTCGAACCTTGGTCCCCAGGCCAGTAAACTGAGCATCAATCACCTGGGAACCTGTTAGCAGCAGAAAGTGAGTGTAGTGCTTTAATAAGCCTTCCAGGTAATTCTGATGCACACTCACGTTTGAGAACCAGAGCTCCAGCTTATGATAAACAAGTTCTGATACCAAACAGTCTCAATCTTCATGATAACTAACACTCCCTCACAACTGGGAGGTTCTGGGCACACATTTTTACCTTTCCCCCAGATATCAAAGTCAAGACTCTACCATGGAGCCAGGGCAAATTAACCTCCAACTCAGGTCAGGAGAAGGGGAAGGCACAAAAAAAACTATAGCAAACACCAAAGGAGAGAGAGCTACCTGTCTAGCATGGCACAGTCTACTCAGGCAAGGAGAGAAATGTGAAAACTTTCAGATTTCTATTCCTCCAGTTCCCTGACTAGTGTATCCCCATCCATCAACTGGGAGTAACAATTTATGAGAAATGACCTTCTGAAAAATACCAACAAAAGTAAGTTGAAATTTTGTTACCTGAATAAAGCTCAGAAAATGCTAAGTGTTTTAAGAACAACAACAACAACGGAAGTATAAGTTTAGATAACTTAGAGCTGAAAAAAACTAGTGGCAACTTCATTTTTAAGATTTTAAGAACACAGGGGTGCCTGGGGGCTCAGTCAGTTGAGTGACCAACTTCCACTGAGGTCATGATCTCATGGTTTATGAGTTCAAGCCCCGAATCGGGCTCTGTGCTGACAGCTCAGAGTCTGGAACTGCTTTGGATTCTGTGTCTCCCTCTCTCTCTCCCCCTTCCCTGCTCGTGCTCTGTCTCTCTCTGTCTCTCAAAAATAAATGAACATTAAAAAAAAGAATTTTAAGAACACAATTTACAAAATCTCTTTGAAATTACATCTTTGAAGCTTCAATAAATACATACATAAAAAATCAACAAAAATTATAGGAATAAGGTTTTTGTTTTTAAATGATTGCTCAGTCTATAATTAGGAAATATAATTTTCATGCAGAGTCTCATGCTAATAATAATTCACCACTTTAATCTCTAACAATATTTATAGGCACTAAAAACTCTTGTTTTTTTAATATGGTAAAATAACCTAGTGGAAATTAAGATAATGCTATATAGTCTCTTTCTGAAAGTAGATAAAGATAAAAATCTGAAGAATATTAGTGACCTACTCTAGATCTTAGAGAGAGAATCAGATATTCTTTGCTCTTCAACCAGTTTTAAGTGTATAGCTCAATTTATGGCAATGGGAGTTTTAAACTTATATACAGTTAAGTACTTTTACTAGTTCAAATATCCAAATTTGGCTGAAATAAGGCTGACATTCCTCCTGTGCAAGACCACACAAGCCTGAATAAATGGGAACCAATATGCACAGGCATATATTTGATCTAGAATTGGTTCATTTGCTCCTGACCTCCACCTCTCTTTGCACCCGGGAGAAATAGTTCACTAGGCCATTCTGTCTGTGTACTCCTTCAGACCATGTCCTTAAATGGACTCTGACCCACTAAGAAGGTGCGGAGAGAGAGGGCCCATCACTATGGCAACTCCCCACAACAGACCCAAGTAACGGATAGGAATGCCATCTCAGAGGTCACACGTAGATCCATCCCCCAAAAGGCATGTGAGTAGATACTCTGCAAAACCTTATCATTTTATATATAGAAACCACAATCCTCCTTCTCAGTGGCTGGGCTTGAACACAAACTGTCATTTAGCTGTGGTCACCATATACCCTGGTTTGCCCTACACAGTCCAGGTTTATACTTGTTATGTTTGGGTAATTATTAGTGGTACCTCCCTTCTCAAAAAAATCACTCTGGATTAAACAATGAATTTTATGGCCATCCTACAGACAGGCCTATTTCAGGAAAGGGGCAGGCATGAGAGACAGAGGCAAGTTTATGCATGGATGTTTGCAGGCCTTCCACTCTAGGCTACCTGCCATATTTTGTGCAGTGACTGGAGACTCTTTTAACAATGATCTTAAAGCCCAACTAAATAATTCTCCACTTCAAAGGTAGAACTCAGAGGGGGCGCGTGGGTGGCATAGTCGGCTAAGCGTTGGACTTCAGCTCAGGTCTTGATCTCCCCTGCCATGAGTTCGAGCCCCGTGTCAGGCTCTGTGCTGAGAGCTCAGCACAGATTCTGTGTATCCCTTGCACTCTGCCCCTTCCCCACTCATGCTCTGTCTCTCTGTGTCTCTCAAAAATGAATAAACATTAAAAACAATTATTACAAATGCAGAACTCAGGGGTAAAGCAGACAGTAGGTCTTTTTCCTTCTGATTTCAAAGGTGTCTAGAATCACCCAGAGCTATTCTACGTGAGGCATACCACTAGATGATAATTATGTGAGGAATCCATCCCTTAGTTCGGCTGTAGAATCATCACTTCTGAGAAGTTTACTTCTAAATTCTTCCCCCAAGATGGCCCTAACTCTCCCTACTATAAGAACCGTATCAAGTGGATTCAAACGCTCACATGGAAATGTGGCAAAAAGCACACCGTGTCTAGTGACTGCACTTGTCCATTCAACAAATATTTATGAAAAAGATAAAAAGTGGCAGCCCTTAAATCTCTGAGGCCAAACCTCAGATGTGTTTTGTTTGGTGCAGATAGGAATCTTAAATGTTTAAAACAGTTGCTAATCCTTTAAAATATAAAGTCATATATAAAAATCCAGACTTCCACTCTTAGGAAATCAGAAGCTCTGACAACACCAGGCCTGTATCGTTTTAATGCAGTTTGCAATTGGTGCTGAGTAACTCCTTAAGAAATGACGGCCACCGTCTAGTCCTCTGTGATCCTCACTCAACAATTCCCAGGCATTTGAGTTCACAACCGCTTATATATGGCTGGAGATAATCCTCAAGGGAACAACATCTGGCCTTTCAAATGAAGGAGCCTCTGCTGGGGATTCTCTGTGTGGGAGTAAACTGGAATCCATATCTTTAGATCAAAGGCTTAACTGGGAAATGGCAATAAACAGGAAAAGTTGGGGTTTTTTTTTCTTTTATCAAAAGGACATACAGTTTCCACTGCTCCTACAGGATCAAAAGGGAGAAATGAGCCTAAGCATGTTATTATTTGTAAAATATTAGCAAGTTCAGCCTCAAACACCTACATATATAATTAAGGTAAATAAAAGGGCATGTTTTTAATTGATCCCCTAACAATGAATCTGGGAGGGACTCAACAGCCACAGTGCAGAATTCAAATTTCCATGACGCCCCCATAAACAAACTTTCACCATCAATGAAATGAGCAATGATGTATCATGTATCACATCTGAACAAAATGACTTCAACAAAAATTACCAAAAAATCATAAAACATTCCTCAAGGGGCTCCTGGGTAGCTCAGTCGGTTAAGGGTCCGGCTTCGGCTCAGGTCATGATCTCACGGTGCGTGGGTTTGAGCCCCGCATCGGGTTCTGTGTTGACAGTTCAGAGCCTGGAGCCTGTTTCAGATTCTTTGTCTGTCTCTCTCTGCCCCTCCCCGGTTTGTGCTCTGTCTCTCTGTCTCAAAAATAAATAAACTTGAAAAAAAATTTAAACATTCCTCAAAGTCCCAGAAAATGCAATTTCTTACTCCTTACTGACAGAACAAAAAAAAAATCTTAATACAATAAAAATAATGAGAACTTTCAGATGTAAAGAACGTGCTGCACTCCTATTTCCACACAGGTGAAAGCTAAAAATAAGCTGGGAACAAATAAGCACAAAATGACACTCACTTTAATCATGAGTGGGATGTTGAGACAATCTGTAAAAAGGCATTTCAACATACATCTAACAGCAGTGGTCATATACGTTAAAATTGCTCTCTCTCTATACTGGGAGTTCTGAATGTTGATACTAACTTAGCTTATCAAATAACTGATTAGATCTAAGAAGATGAACTTTCATTTTCTTCAATTCAGCTACAGCCTTTTGGGAAGAACTACTGGATGGTCTTTCAATTACAGTTACTAAAATAATGAATTAAGGGGGAAAAAGCCTTATTTATAGAATGTTTTTCTCCTTTGACTATTATTAATTTCCCAGCTACCAAAGGAACTGCCACGTGTTGCAACTGAGACTATATTTAGATTTAGATAACATGACTTTTCTAAAGAATCTAAAGTACTTCGCAAACATTATATAACTATTTTTAGGATAGCACTTTGGGGGCTTATCATATAGTAAAAACTCTTCACACTTTTATTTTAAAACCAGTTTTCAAAGACATAATCACTTATCATAGAGTTTTGTTTAGATTCCTCTAGCCATTCAATTAAAAAGCGTGCCTGTTTTTAAGGAAGTAAAAAATGCACTGGTTGGTAACAGGCACCTCGATTTAGTAGACTTTGGAGAAATCTTAGAAAACAGATTTTGATCTCTTTTACGACGCTGCTGTTTAAATCACCCAAGTTGATACTGATTCTGTCTCCAATGAGTGCATAAAAAATTGCAAAAGAAAAAAGTTTTCTTTCCACTCAACGAATCTAAACGCAGGTTCCTACTCAACTGATAAGATGACGAAGTCCACTAAGTTTTCCCTAAACTCCGCTCCGAAATAGCCTCCCAGCTCCCAGACCCGCAGGTGCAGGCGTAACTAGGACTCAACGGTCCAAGTGGGTTAAGGTGCTGGACTCGACCAAGACCTAGAGTGAGCGCAGGGCCTTTAGGAACCCGACACTCTCCCTTGTCTAGACACACACACACACACACACACACACACACACACACACACACCACCCCCCCGGACACTCTCCCTTGCCTAGACAGACAGACACACACACACACACACACACACACACACACACACACACACGGCCGCGCTTGCCATCTCCAGTCACACCCCTGACACCGCAGTACTCTCTAGACGCGCGCAGCTCGGGGCGTCCTCCCGTGGCGCTCACTCTCCTCCACCATCCCGGGACCACTCTCCGCCTCCTTCCCACTCCCCTGCTCCTACGAGCAATTCACTCCCGCCGTCCTGCCGGCCAGCCAGCCCCGCACCCAGGCTAGCCGACTCCTGGTCCTTGGGGCGGGAGGAGTGGACGCAGGAGCGTGCCACGTGGAGTGCGCGCGCCAGCAGCCCAGACCACAGGTCCTTCACGAGGGGTCCCGGTGCCTCCCGCCCTGCTCCTTCCCACCGAGGGTGCCAGACCCGCCCCCGCGCCTCGAGCTGCCGTCTTGCCTGGTTGGGGTCTGTAGCGCGGAAAACGTGGCAGGCCATCTGCGACTCGGGGTCGTCCGGCTGCGCCTTGATCAGGTAGGCAAAGTAGGTGAGGTCGTGGCTGTTGTGAATGAAGCGCGAGATGTGCTGTGCCTTGTGCTCGAAGATGAACACGGCCGGGTTGGGCTGCGCGGCCGCGGGGCCGACGCCCCCCGCGGCCCCCGCGCCGGGTGCCGGGACACAGCGCAGGAAGGGCGCGCTGAGCACCAGGAGCACCTCGCGGGCTGCCGGCGCCCCGCAGCCGCCCGCGTCGGGCTTCTGGCTGCGCCGGCGGATCTCGGCCATGAGCCAGGGCAGCATGGGCAGCGTGGTCCTGTGGTCCAGGCACGACCCCCCAACGTACCACAGACGGAACCGCTTGTCGCCCGGTTTTCCCGGCCCCGGCTGCGCAGGGGCGCCCGGTTCAGGCTCCAGGGGGTGCGGGAACGGCTCATCCTGAATGCAGCTGGGGGGCTCCATAACTCGCGCCTCTCGAAGGCACAGAGGCGGCCGGGTAGACGCGCCGCGCCCCCAACTCCCGCGCGGAAGGCGCCGCCGAAACTGTGCCAACTGCCGCACCGGCGCCTGCGCCCGCCTTGGCACAGCGAAACAGAGACACCGAACTCCGCGCTTCAGCGGCCCTGCCCCATGCGGCACTTCCCCGGGCGCGGCTCGGAGGCTCGGGCGGCGGGCACCGAGGGGGCGCCCCGCGGCCGGACTGGCAGGAGAGGCGGGTTAATTCGTCATCCTCCTTCCTCGGGCTGGCGCCGAGGGGCCCAACTTCCCCCTTCCTCCGCCGAGGGCCCCGCGCCGCCGCCGCCGCCGCGGGTGGCCGCCTGCTCCAGCGCTGCAGAGCCGCTGCGGCCGCCGCGCTCTCCTCGGGCTGGCGGAGGGAGGCTGGGCGGGGAATGGGCTCTGGGCGGGCGGGGTGACTTGGGGCGGAGCTGACTCCTACCAGGGTGACCGGCTGTCACCTGGAAGGTCGGGGCCGCCGGGCTTCGGCGCGATCAGCCCTGCCTCAGGAAGGGCGTGCGAGAACTGTTCCACTGGAAAATAACTAGACCAAAATGTGGCCACGCTGGGCCGCTCCCCCAGCTGTCGCCGCGGCCCAGCTCGCTGCTGCTCCTCCCCCCGCGACTGCTCCCGTCCCTCTCTCGCTCCTTCCTTCCTTCCAGGCTGCTACTTTAATCGAGCTGCTACCCCGCCTCCCGTCCAGCGGGCTGAGAGCCCGGCCCGTAAAAGCTTTTCTGTGAAGTCACCTCTCCGCCTCTTCCTCCGTCCTTCCTCCGGCCCCTCCAGCCCGCCCCTCCAATCCGCCCCTGGGCCAGCGACCCTGCTGCGGGCCCGGCCACTGCCCGGATCCACTCGGCCTCTCCCAGGTCGCCGACTTCTCGGTCCTCCCGCGCGTCTCTGCTGCCCCCTGGAGAGGGGGTCCCCCTCTCAAAAGGGCGCTGGGATTTGTTTTTTGTTTTTTGTTTTTTGTTTTGAACAGGATTTGTTTGCAGGGTTTCAATTCCTTCTGAAGCCTGCATAACAATTTCTGCATCTTATTTCCAAACAATATCCAAATAGAATCCTATTTTATTCATTCTGTATACACAGTTCAGAGGTAGTGTAGAGATTTCTCACTCTTTTATGTGTAGTAATATATATTTCCAACGAATTCAAAAGACATTTAAGGGATAATTTGATCATTCTAACTTTAAAACATAAAGATAAGTATTATTTTTTTTCATTTTAGCAAATTAGATTCTCGTTCTTTTTACTCTTACTGAATTATAATGAAGAATTCGATAAGAGGTAAACAAAATAAATGGGAAACACACCAAAAGTTCCCAACTTTACCCAAAGTACTTATAGGAAGAATGAAAATCCAAAACCCAAAGGTTTCTTAGTGTTTTTAGTTTAATGGTCTTCTCACTTTCTATAAAGCCTTGGAACTATTTTTTAGCCTATTTATGCAAGATGACTATGTTCAAATGCCATTTTTCCTTAATTTCTGGGTACATTCTGATGATTCTTCTGTAAATGAGCATCTGAGCTCCAAGATGGAGACCTTATTAATTATTTAGGTTTAGTCATTTGATTTAACCACTCTACCACATCTTTATGCAAAATAGACCCATGTCCTCAAGAAGCAGTGAAAAGTTTTTGGAGTGTGGATTGAAACCTTCCAGAACCTTACCAGAAACTCTTTTAATACAGATCCCACTTTCCTAGGCAACATATCTGGGATCCATAAAAGAGAGGGGGATAAAAACAAAGATCTGGGGAGCGCATAGTTCTACCAAGTCAACCAACTTGGGGGCTGGGATTGAATTTGAAGCCCCAGAAGACCATTTCCTACTGGTCAAAGAAAGTGAAGCAATAAACTTTCACTCATTGATAGAAAAACGGAAGAATTAATTCTCTTTTATCATGTGACATCCTAACTGTGATTGCCTCCTGCTCTGAAAGTCTTTAGCCTTTTCTTTGTAACTTTTTTGTGATGTTTATCTTACTACGCATCAAGTATTATTACTGCTTACCAATATCTGATCCTCCCTGCATGCTGATACAAGAGAAGGCAGCTCTTCTCTGCCCCTTAAAGTAAGGCATGGTCATAAAACTTGTTTTGGCAGTGATGACTTGGGTCACATCTTAAGCAGAAGCATTTAATTGCCAGTAGTCTCTGCTCCAGCCCACTCTTCCCCTCCAGGGGTCTTCATGGAAACATGTCCATACTAGGTTGCTTGTGATCAAAGCAGCCCTGAATGCTGCACCAGCACAAAGAGGAGAGCTGTCCTGCAAGAAATATCTCCTGAATAGTCTTAGAGGCACCACTACCACCTCTGATATCCAAAAGTGAACCCTTATATTAAACCAAAAAAAAAAAAAAAAAAAAGTGCTCTTCTAACATCCTAATCCAAATTAATTAGAGGTGGTAAGATCCGGTCAAATCCTAGTTAAAAAACTTACACCACATGAGGAATGTGAAGTTCTGAGCTAGTGGGATGGTGTAAGATCTGAAAAGCTTGTCACAGTCTCTTAGCTTGGTTCCTTGCTGCTAGGCCCAAGTGTGCTCTCTCTGTCTCTCTGACTCTCTTTCTTCCATTCGGTGCCCCCACCCAACATCTACGTTTCTTCTCTGCTTAAAAATCTCAGAATGAATATACATTTTCTGAAGCTCAAAAACAAATCTAGTCTTCTATCTGTGGCTCCTGTCTCCCCTACTCCCACATCCAGACAGCAGACAGCACTCCATCCCCAACCTCCTACTGTCCTTACTCTCCATGGGGCTTCACAGGTGCCTTCCTCTCCCTATTGCTCTTCTTCCTGTCACCCCACAACTTGAATTTCCCTCATCCTTCACTACTTGAGTATCCATTAAGACCCAACTCAAAAGTCACTCTTCTGTGACGATGTTTCTTACCAATCCAGTCAGAGTCTGTGGCCCTCTCTTTGCTCTTTTTCAATGCATTCTACTATTATAGCTCTTCACGCATTCTTTGTAATTATCCAGTGACTCATCTGTGTCCCCCACCACAAAGAGGGCATCTTGAGAGAGAGATTCTTTTTTGGCCCATATTTTCCTCCAGCAAGGTAGGTGACATGTAATAGGTTCTTAATAAATGTTGAATGAATGAATGAATGAATGAATAGCAAATTAGAATTTAAGAACCCAAAGATTAAAAGGAGAGTTTTATCATTGAGGTGATATGCCAAGTGGTTTAATTACTAATTTCATAAACATACTAAATGTATCTAGCAGCTCATTATAAAGTACTAGAAAATAATAGGATGCCTCCCAACAATTGTAATGCAGCTCTGAATGGAGTGGCAAATAGAGCACAGGCATTCTGACTGAATACAATTTTGAGATAATAACAGGGTTTTTCCTCTATTGTTCCTTTGTTCCCTGTGACCTTTCCTCAGCTTGGGCAGCCAGGGCATTGCATCTTCTGTGCCACAGAGGAAGGATGACACAGCAGAATACAGATAACAAAAGAGTCCATTCTTAGCCTTCAGGGTTCAAAAACTAAGACCTGGCAAAGGCAAAAGATTTAGAGTATGTGCTCGGAGTCAGTTTCTCTTGCTCTAGATACTTAGAAAAGTTTTCCCAAACTTGAAAGATGGAGATGAAGAAGGAATAAATAAGAGATAACTACTAGGAAACCAAAATACAATGTATGACTTTCAAACCAGTAGAATATTTATCCATTTGGTGGAAAAGGAAAGAGAAGAAAAAGAAAACAACAACAATGAAACAAAAATAAAGTGTGATCAATAGAAAACTTAAAATAATATGGCTAAAGTTAACTCCAAATAGTAACTATAATGTAAATTAGTCTAAATCACCAAAAGATAACAACTTAAAGTTATCCAGGAATCTGTTGTTTACAGAATCACTTTTATTTTGTTAATGTTTATTTATTTATTTGGTTTGAGAGAGAGAGCGAAGGGGGAGGGCAGAGAGAAAGGAGAGACAATCCCAAGCAGGCTCCACGCTGTCAGCATAGAGCCCTACCCAAATTCAGGAATCATGAGATCATGACAGAGCCGGAATCAGGAGTTGGAGGCTTAACCGACAGAGCCATGCAGGTGCCCCTATGAAACCACTTTTAAAACACAATTATATAGAGGGGTGCCTGGGTGGCTCAGTTGGTTAAACATGGGACTCTTGATTATGGCTCAGGTCGTGATCTGAAGGATCAAACCCTGCTCCGGGACTCTGTTCTGACTGCTGAAGTCTGCTTGGTTTTCTCTCTCTCTCTCCCTCTCTCTCTCTCTCTCTCTCTCTCTCAACATAAATAATAAATAAACATTAAAAATAATTAACAATCATATAGAAAGAGTGCAATAAATAAATTGAAGAAAATATATCAGGCATAGATGAATGAAAAGAAAGCCAGGGTAGTGGTTTCAATATCAAATTAAATGAAAAGCAAGGCTAATGAAGGGGGTCACAAAGAAAACTGCCAGTAAAAGTTCTAAGAAGGTATTATTTTTTTAACACATATACACTAAGGAAATTGCTTCCAAATACATAAAACAACTAAAAGAGTGACAGGAAAAATAAATACATCAACAATTTTAGTTGGTGACTTTAACAAATCATTCTCAGATACAGTAAAATTAAATAAACTAAGAATAATCAAATCTATAAGTTTGATGAATAGAGAATGCAAAATTTTTATAGAGCACCTGTGGAAGAAACAAAAATTGGCAGTGCACCATGTCACACAGAAATCCATAAATTCCAAAGAATTGCTATCATATAGATCATGTTTTCTGACTATTATTCAAGGTAAATTAAAAACAAAAACATAGATTTAAAAATCATTATATCTCAAGATTAAAAACATAATGTTGAATAATCCTGATCAAAAAGAAAATTATGAAAGAAAATTTTATTACATGGAATTAAATGATAAAAGTAATTTTATATCAAAACTTGTCAAATACAGGTAAATGTATTGATTAAAATAAATAAAAATAAAACCAAAATTAAAAAGAAAAGAATGAATGAAAGTAAATGAACTAAAAATTCAACCTAAAAAAATAGAAAAAATATCATGGAGAAGCCCAAAGAAATAATTAAGGAGAAAGTATTAGAGATCAATTTAGAAATTAGGAAAATAAAAAATGGGAAAATAATAAAAATGAATAGCAAATAATATCTTTATGTCTATAGATCATCTGTGTTTCTCCTTGAAGAATTTGGTGCTCATATCTTTGCCTTTTTTCTTAATGTTTTGTTTGTTTGTTTGTTTCTTTCTTTGTTTTTGAGTGAGAGAGAAGGGGAGGGGAAGAGAGAGAGAGAGACAGAGACAGAGAATCCAAAGCAGGCTCCATACTATCAGCACAAAGCCCAATGTGGGTCTCAAACTCACAAAAGAACTCACAAACTGTGAGATCATGACCTGACCTGAAGTTGAGTGCTTAACTGACTGAGCCACCCAGGCACCCTCCCATCCCTTTTTTTTAAGCCTCAGTCAAATTATAGAATTATCCTGTATGTGGGTATTAAGGATAATAACATTTTATCCAAAATATATTTCATGTGTTTTTCCCAATTTATCATTTATCTTTTTTGAACATAACAAAAAGAAAGAATACAGATTTTTTTTCAAACATTCATGGAATATTCAAAGAAATTAACCACACCTTTCCTTTTGACATTAAGATGTCTTGACAAAAATTGAGATAATTATTCATTAATGTCAGCCCACACATCAAATATAGGCATTACTTATTAATACTCTTGACAGATAAATGGATGGTAAGAATTATAAAAGTGCCATTTTTTTTAAGTTAGGAAACTGAAGAACAAAGTGGAATATGAGTAGAATGCATGGCAACTGACGGCTAACCAAATGCACAGTCCTTTGCACACAGAAGGGGATTAATAAATGTCTAGTGAATGAAAGGATTTACAGCTTTCTCAAATGCCAAAGAACAGAATCAGTTAGTTCCAGAAGTTAAAAATTTCTACAGAGGAAACAGATTTTTCTTCTACCATAAGGCTGGGATAATTTTACAATAGCTATTTTTGTCTTACTGTGTAATTCAAAAGTGCCTCAAGTGGTCTGAAAAACTCTGTTGTCATAAAACCTGTTTGAGAGGTAAAAGGAAACAGGATTAAAAAGAACATTTATTTAGTGCATACTTTCAGGTCAGACAGCTTCACCTCAACCAAGCATGTGAAATGAACCACAGCTTTTGAAGTACTATATATTTGAGTGAGGCTATTAGTGTAGCGAGATTAAACATTTCCCCCACTAAACACTCCTTTATCATTGAATGAAATTTCACATTTATGCTCTTCAGAATTATGTAGATTTACACTGGTATAATTGACTATTTTCTTTTGGATTTAGTGTATTTTTTTAACGTTTATTCATTTTTGAGAGACAGAGAGAGACTGAGTGCGAGTTGGGGAGGGGAAAGAGAGAGAGGGAGACATAGAATCTGAAGCAGGCTCCAGGCTCTGAGCTGTCAGCACAGAACCCAAAGCAGGGCTTGAACTCATGAACCATGAGATCATGACTTAGTGAATTTTTTTTGCAACCCAAAGCCTACTGAAATAAAACTGTCCACCGGTAAAAAGACTTCTTGTTTAATTACTATTTCTAATGGGCCCTAAGCCGCTTAAAAAGAAATCTATTTTAAATCTGTCATGAATGAACTAGTTCACATTTTCCTTGATGATTCATTTTTTTAATATTTATTTATTTATTTTGAGAAAGAGAGAGGCAGAGAGAGAGAGAGAGAGGGAGAGAGAATCCCAAACAGGCTCCATACTGTCAGCACAGAATCTAACGCGGGGCTCAAACCCACAAACTGTGTGATCATGACCTGAGCCAAACCCAAGAGGCGGATGCTTAACTGACTAAGCCACCCAGGCGCCCCATTTCCTTGCTAATTGTAAAAAGGATCATTCAAGCTTCTAATATAATAGAGATTAAAATGAACAAATATACAAGTAGTATTTTTTAAACCCATATTTTTTTGGAATATATAATAGATGTAGATGTAGAAAATTCAAGTTACAAAAAATATAAATACAGCTAAATGCAAGCCTTCCTTCCATTCCTTTCCCCAGCAACACATTTTCTTTTTGGAAACATCCATTTTTACAAGTTATTATGAATGGATCAGAAAATGAGATAATAATAATAATAATAACCACCATTTGTTGAGTACTTATGTACTCTGCATGAAGGATCTTCACAAAAATCATGTGGGATAAGTAGTACTATTCTTTTTCTTTTTGTTTTAAGGAAATGAATCCCATTTTTGTTGTGGCCTCTATGATTAGCTGTGGAGAGTCTGTTCTGCCAGTCTTTAGGTCATTTTCTGGGCTATTTACACTGATAATGTTATCTAGGTATATCTTTTGAATGAGATGGTCTTAAAACCCTCCTTTTCCACAATGTTATCCAGAAGCCCCAGGTAAGTAGTACTATTATTCTCGTTTTGCAGAGAAGACAATAGTCATACAGGCATTAAGAATCATTTTAAGGGTCACACTTTGTAGGTAGAATTTTGGTTCAGACAAGGGCCAGTGCTCATATTTGTATAAGTGGTATCAAATAGGTAGTAAATTAAAGAAAACAGTTAAGAAAAAACTAGCTGAACTAGAGTAACAGTTTCTATGCTAATAGAGATTTGATAAAACTCATAATGATGCCCTAAATGCATCTTTAGCAATTAAGAGTTACTTTGTTTACTTATTGGGTAATATTTATTGAATACCTACTGTGGTCCACGCATTGGAGACATACTTGCTGTCTCCATGGCATTTGTCCAGTGAAGATTGCAGATGAGTGAAATGGGCACATGGGATGAGGCCATAACAAAACTAAAGTATGTGATTTGATTCCAGGACCACCTGGCATATTGGAAGGAAACTGTTAGTGGAGGTTGGAAAAATATCAAGATAATTATTTCTGGAGACTGAATAAATGGTGAGGAAACTGTTATAGAAGCTTTAAAAATAGTGACTCATGTTATGTATTGGCAAAGGCAACCCTGCTATATGTAACATGAAAGATAGTGTCTTGATGGACTTTGGAGTTGGAGCAAAGAGATTTCCAAGCAGAAAATTGAAAGTATCAGCCAGTTTATACTAGCTGAAGTATAAGGAGCTTCAAGAAAATGATGGACTTAGAAAAGAACTGAGTGGCTCAGTCGGTTAAGTGGCCGACTTCAGCTCAGGTCATGATCTCACAGTTCGTGAGTTCGAGCCCCATGTCAGGCTCTGTGCTGACAGCTTGGAGCCTGCTTCTGATTCTGTGTCTCCCTCTCTCTGGCCCTCCCCTGCTCACACTCTGTGTCTCTCTCTCTCAAAAATAAATAAAAGTTAAAAAAAGAAAAAAAGAAAAGAAAAGAACTGGCCAACTTGTAAGCAAAATTTAGAGATTACAGAGAGGCCAGAACCTGCCAGTCTGGAATATAATTTATCTCTTATTTACAGCTTCTCAAGCAAATAGGATTCTCAAATTAAGACACGGCCCAAGGATAAAGGTCAAATCAAAAGTATGGCTGTAAAACACATTTTTTAAGGCTTCTAAGGAATTAAAAAACTTTTTTGAATGTTTATTCATTTTTTGAGAGCAAGAGAGAGAGAGACAGAGCATGAGTCGGGGAGGGGCAGAGAGAGAGGGAGACACAGAATCTGAAGCAGGCTCCAAGCTGAGCTGTCAGCACAGAGCCTGACTCGGGGCTCCAAATCACAAACCGTGGTAAGATCATGACCTGGCCGAAGTCTAATGCTTAACTGACTCAGCCACCGAGGCGTCCTGATGCTTCTAAGGAATTTAAATTGTTGTTTTCTCAGCTAAACAAAATGGTTTCTTGAAAGATTAAAGATGTAGTCCCAGAGAAGCCTGATTCCAAAGTAGCAGTAAATCAGTCTACAAGGAGAAAACTGTCTTGAAAACAATTGTGGCTTTGGCTTCTAGAGCATGGAGTGGGCTTTGATCTGTTATATAGAAAACCCCCAAAGTTCCTTAGGGAATTGTATTAGCAAAAGTCCTGCCAGCCTGGACTCATAGAGACCATGACTATTCAGATTGTAAAGAGGTTTCGGGGACCCTAACTTTACACAAACAGGAACAGGCAGGGAAGCTGTTCAAAGGGCATTTGGGGAGAAACAATGGAAATGGCATTTGGAATTTTAAATAACTGTGGGATATTAGAGTAAAGAAATCAGAGGATATTAGAGCAAAGAAATCACACAGTTGGGAACCTTGAGAGATAGATCTGGGCTACATAAAAAAATTTGAGAGTTATTAGCACATAGTAAAAATAAAAAAGTACAAACCAAGCTTTCAGCCTCAGTTGAAGTATAGGCAAAATCTTGGGACCCCAGATCACATTATTCAATGAGAATCCTAATAGAAGCAGAACATGGCTGACACAAGTGAGAACGCAAGGCACTGGGCTGGTTTTACAACACAGTCATATCAGTCAGGTTCCTGGAAAGAAAAAAACATCACCCTAAGTGAGTTCAAATTAAGACTTGAATGAAAGGAGTAACAAAGGTGTGGGCAGATATGATGGAAAAAACAGAATATCAAGGCATGGAGAGACTTGCTACCATGGGAAACCATTATTAACCTAGGACCAAAAAGTCAATAGTAAAAAAATATTAATGGAACCTCACAGGAGGCACAGCCCAGCAGAACCTTAAGTTGGGGAGCAACACAGCTACTGCTAGAGATAAGACACTGAGCAGGAAAGGGGGAGTGGAGAAATACTCTGACCTTGCTGGCCTTCTGGTTTCCATCTCCTGCTGGTATACCTCCCACGCGACAAGCCAAAGAAGCACAGGTGATATAGTTAAAGGACAACATTCCAGGGCGTAAGGCAAGGGAGAGAAGGGCAGACAATGTATCTGATACGCAAATGAAGAATAATAAGGACAGAATTTAAGGTAAAGGAGAAGATATAATAATACTTACAAATCACATATCATAAACCCACTAAGGTTATGTAACACTAGCCAGGAGGGAAGAAGGCCATGTTCAGTGTATATATCCAGGTTCTGTCACTTTTAAATATGAATCACTGGGGGCACCTGGGTGGCTCAGCCAGTTGGGTGTCCAACTTTGGTTCAGGTTATGATCTCACAGTTCGTGAGTTAAAGCCCCCAGGTGCTGACAGCTCAGAGCCTGGAGGCTGCTTCAGATTCTGTGTCTCCCTCTCTCTCTGCCCCTCCCCCACACTTGCGCTCTGTCTGTCTCTCTCTCTCTCTCAAAAATGGATGACATTAAAAAATATAAATATAAATCACTGGACAGTTTGCTGAGAAAAACAAAAAGAACCTTTTTTGTGTGATAGTCTACTTTTTCATTACAAAAGGATTATCATCATCATCTTTAGAATGCAACATTAACTCAAGACAATAGATACTGCAAAGTTTGTTTTTCATTTTATAATGATAATGTGTTTATGCACTACAGTCAATATTGCATGAAACTTCATTCTTGTAACAATTGACCCTACACAGCTACACTGTAAAATATACCCTGCATTGTGATGACTAAGATACTACTGTAAACCTAATAACTTCCTTCTGTCACCCGACTGGTATTTAACTGGCATGAAATAGATTGTTAATCAGGGTTCATTAACAGATTTATTTTGGCCTTTCTCTTATAGAGTTATTTAAACAAAACTGTCTTTGAGATTCCAGCAGCTTCATGTCAATACAATGTCAAGTATCTTTCTTACATGATATGGATGATAATTACAGTCTTAGGAGCTGATGACATCATCCATAGTGTGCTGACAAAGAGAAGGCAAGATTGCCCAGGAAACCCTGAAGAACATCAACACTTAAGGGAAATATAGACCAAAATGTCGTGTGCAAAAAGACTGAGAGGGATGAACCAGAGACATAGGGAGAATCAGGGAAACGCTGTGAAAGAAGTGGTCCACATTTTTAAATGCAGCATCCAGATCAAATGAAGTGAGAACTGAAGTGGTTCCGTTCAATTTAGCCACAAGCTGGTTTTTGATGGCCATAGCAAAAGCACTCTTACTAGAGAAATAAGAGCAGAAGCTAAAATGCAGTGGATTGCAGAATGAATGAGACATGCAGACATGAAAACACTAAGTATGAACAGTGTTTTAGGGATGTTGGACTTTGAAGAGAAGATAGGGTAGTCACTGAAGAAGGGGCATGATGAAAGGAGGGATTTTTTTTCTTTTTCAGTTGGTCTGGTTTAGTTGGTTTTTCAATGGGAGAGAGTGTTGAGCATGGTTAAATGCCATTGGAAAGGGGCGCCTGGGTGGCTCAGTTGGTTAAGCAGCCAACTTCAGCTCAGGTCATGATCTCATGGTTCATGGGTTTGAGCCCCACGTCGGGTTCTGTGCTGACAGCTCAGCGCCTGGAGCCTGCTTCTGATTCTGTGTCTCCCTCTCTCTCTGACCCTCCCCCACTCACATTTTGTGTGTATGTCTCTCTCTCTATCAAAAATAAATAAATGTTAAAAACAATTTTAAAAAAATAAATGCCATTGGGAAAGAGCCAGTAGAGTGAGAGAAGTTGAATCCACAAAAAAAAGAAGAGCTGATCGATGAATGGAGATCATGTCTGTTACAAAGTGGGTGCTCAGTAAGTGTTTATTAAATAAATGAGTAAATTCCTTGAGAAGGCAGGAAGGTATTCAATCCAGAAACCAGATGAAAGACTTACCTATAAACAAGAGGTAGGATATCTCTTCCATCACAAAAGCAAACAAGAGGAAATAAGTGTAGATGCAGGTCATTTGGTAGATGTGGTATGAAGAACTGGAGAAGTTTCCGTCAGTCTCTTGAGTGTCTGACTCTTGATTTCGGCTCAGATCATGATCCCAGGGCCATGGGATCGAGCCCCATGTTGGGCTCCATGCTGAATGTGGAACCTGCTTAAGATTTTTTCCCTCTCCCTCTGCCCCTCTCCCCCACCCTTGTAGTCTCTCTAAAATAAACTAAAAAATTTTCCATCAGATGACTTCTATTTTCTCTGTGAAATGAAAGATGGGGTCATCCGAGGGAAAAAAAGAGTATATTGGAACCACTGAGAATAATGACAAAGGTCTGTGAAATAATTTCATGTTTTGGAAAGATTGCTTCAGAGGAAAGCCCCTGTAAGCACCTGGCAGCCTCTGCAGTATATAGTAGCTCATGAAAAGGGTTCCCCTGCATATACTCCTGGTACTAGGCCTCAGTATTGAATCAGGTCATCTGGCCCCTTTACCTGTTCCTCACTCACTTGAAAGTCCAGAACTTTAATATTTGTTCTCTCCTTTATTTTCCTGATAGTGCTCCACCAGATTTGAAACATGATGGCTCCTGGGAGTCCCCGACCTTTGATGGTTCTGCCTCCCCTTCCCCAGGCAATGTTGCATCCTTCCACCTTGAGGACATTTCTAATAGTTCATTACAGTGCTGAGACCTGCCTACCCAGATACTGACCCAACTATCAGGGCACACACCAGTCTTCAAAGGAGCAAACTGAGCATAAGGTGTAACAAGTGGGGTACACCTACTTCAGTGTCTACATAGTCCCTCCCCACAGAACTTGAGTCACCTTTGGGCAGAGAAACAAGGGCCATAGAAACCTCTCCTTAAGCCTCTGCTCTAGCCTCTCAATGGCTTAAACCCTCTACTCTTTCCTGTGGTTCATGGTGGAAAGGACCTGTCTCTCTGAGAAGAGATCCTGCTCAAAATCTACAGCACTATGACCTTAGCCCATGGCACCAACAAGGAAACACAATCAGGATATAGCACGGAAAACCTAACAGCCCCCTGAAAAAGAACATAGTCATAAGATGAGTGGTTTTGTTACACAATCAGAGGAACTGCCAAATCTGTAGAAGGATAAATATTACAACCCAGCATGAAAATTGAACATAAGATTGAGTAAACTACATGTTGACTTGTCATAATTACCTAACAAATAAACAATATGTATATAATGCATTTTTTTTACAAATTTTAGGGAATTTTAAATCAGTTCTCCTCAAAGGTTAGCTTCATAGAGAACTTGGCCAAAATAGCTGATTATCTAGTAGTGAGATTACTGAAGAGGAAATACTGAAAAAGGTGGCCTAGAAAATTTATTTTTAAGCAAATGGGTTGAGAGACAGGATGAAAGAAACAAAAAATGATGGTCGAGGAGTTAAAAAAAAAACACTCCAAGAATTAGTGGGATTGCTTCTGAACTAGTTACTAACTTTCCTCATCAGTTTGTTCTAATATGTGTGGAATAAGTTGTTTAGACAAGGCAATATTTTTTATGGCTATGGCTATAACTCTAGAGTAGAATTATTAATCTCTGTTTTGGATCATTAAACTCTGTACATATCTTTTATTAATATTCCACTCCTTTCTCAGCTACCCATTATGATATTCCATTTTAAAGTAATTCTCCTTGGACCCCTGGGTGGCTCAGTCAGTTAAGCTTCTGACTTCGGCTCAAGTCATGATCTCGCAGTTCATGAGTTCGAACCCCATGTCAGGCTCTGTGCTGACAGCTCAGAGCTTGGAGCCTGCTTCAGATTCTGTGTCTCCTTCTCTCTGTCTGCCCCTCCCTCACTCATGCTCTGTGTCTCAAAAATAAACATTAAAATAAATAAATAAAGTAATTCTCCTTTGTTAAGTAATCCATTGCTTTCCTCAAAAAAATAAAAAGGCAGTGAGAGGCGGATCTCTAAAAGAGATCTTCCTCTTCATCTTCTCCTTTTCCTTCTTTTTCTTGTTCCTCCTCCTCTTCTTCTTGTTACTTTGTAACAACGACAGAAGGATTCCTGGAATAAGGGATGCTAGAAAATCTATCTTTTTGAACTCCCCCCATTAGAAGAGTGTGGGAAAACTGATTTCATTTTCCAAACAAGCAGGAGAAAACAATTGTGGCCAAATTTCATGCAAAAAATTATTATAAGAAAAAAAAGGAATAAGGAGCAGAATAAAATCCCCCCTGCTATGATGAAAACTCTTCAGAAAGACATGCCAACACATTGTGAAACTGTAAAATCTAGTATTTCCAAATAAGCTAAAAAATTTTTTTAAGAAAAATATAGAAGCCATTAAAAAAACACACATAAATTAGCATTAGAAAGACTCAAAATCTGCAAAACAAGAACCTGGGGTTATAAAGCGAGGACACCAAGATTCCTGCTAAACTTCTTTCATCTGTCCTTTCAAAGATCAGCTTGAGGTCATCTTCTCTAGGCTAGCTTGGCCTGTGCCATGGGCCTCAGCAGTATAGACCTGTGATAGCAGATTAAGCACATGATAGCCTTCATTGAACAGGAAGTCAATGAGAAAGCAGAAGGAAAAGAGGCAAAGGCAAAGGAAATGTAAAACATTAGAAAGCTGCAATCTTGTGCAAACAAAAAGACTGAACGTTGCCGACTATTATGAAAGGGAAAAATGCAGATTGTGTAGCAGGAGGGAATTTAAATGTCCAACTTGAATCAAGAAAATTTAGAAGTCCTCTGAACCAGAAATGACCTTATTACCGACCTAAGAGAAGCAAAACAGATGCTCACTAAGGTGTTAAAATGTACACGAAGGCACTGAGTGCTGGAAGCACTGGTCCTCAAGGATTTATATCAGTTGCTATAGCTTCTAATGACTGTTCACTGCAGGAATCAGGATCTCCTCCCTGTAAAGGCTGAAGTGCAAAAAATGATCCCTATAGACAAAATTTCCACCAGAAAGATGCTGAGGTCTAAACTGATCAGGAGGCCTACGTGTCTGACTAAATAGCTGGCAGTGCTGAAATCCATGATGAGGTCACAAAATAAAGGTTTCCAATACCCTGAAAAGCCAGCTGAATCTCTTAGGTTCAGGAATGATGCCAGAAATATGGTGAGCCTTGTTTGGCATGAATAGCAACAGAAAGGTTTTGGACTGAGACTGAACCTTTGGGAGGTGGAGTCACTGCATATGACTATAATAATAAAGCATCTGATATTTGAAAAAACAGGATTTTCTATGTCACTTCCTTTTTGATGTTCTGATATAGTTCGCTATTCATTAGTGGAATACCTCTTCCATAGCTATTGCCTTTGTTCAGTCATTAACATGGGGAGAAAATGCCCTTGAATAAACAGGAACATGCCTCCAATTCTACAAGTAATGCAACTTTCAGGGGTTTTGAGCATGAGATAGAGGAGATCAGACAATGGTTGTATGACTTTCATCCAGTGTTCTGCCCTTTCTCTACTTCCAGAGATCTAATTTAGAGAATTTTACATGAGACAGACCAGGGACTAGACTTGAGTCCCCCTGTCCTGGCCACAAAATCCAGTGTTCCTGGATAGCTGAAGCCCTATGCCTGTTGAGTAGCATGTTTGCAGAAATGCAGAAGCAGGATGCTTACCAAAGAAGGGATTCCACTAGGAAGACTGGCAAAGACCCAACCAAACCAGTCTGCACGAGGGTGAACTCTTAACGCCAACATTTCACTTATTTGTTCCCTCATTACAATACTAAAAATCACACCCAGAGGTGGGGATTTAACATGCTAATGAGACATGTGGTACATGATGAAGCATGTTTGGTCCACTGTACCTGCATGCCAATCTTCCTGTATCTCCCCACCCCTACATGTTTAGATGTCACTCCTTTCCCACCTCAGTCTCTTTAAAACCTTGCCTCAGCCTTTGTTTAGAGAGTGTGCATGAAGGACCTTTGTGCTATCTCCCTCACAGGGGAGAATAAGCCCCAATAAAAGCTGTGCCCGGAAATTCCAGCTTGGCCTCCAGGAAATTTCTATTGCCTTGGAGAGCCCAAGGTCTTGAGTGGGTGACATCAGAACCTTTAAGTCTCTGCTCTTTTGACTTAAAATGCATGTGGCAAGCATTCGTTGTAGCAGTAGTAGCTTCACCGTTATTTGGGCCTAGTAGTTTTCCTCATAAGTAAATGTGAAACAAAAAGGTTTATGTAAGGAGAAAAATGAAAGAACTCAGAACATAACTAAATATTTTTTAAGGAGCATAAACAAGAAGGAACACAAGAGCATAGAAAAACAACAAACAATGTCTTAACAGAAATAGAACTGCAAGAGGAGGGAAATGTCAAAAATCAAATAGAAATGAAGAAAGAGGTGAAAAGGATTTGAGAGAAAGTAACAGATAAAGAAGACAAAGAAAGTTCCTACATATGTATGCCAGAAGAACCCAAGGAAGAGAACCAGAGCAATAGAACAGAAAAAATGTAAAAATAATGTAAGAAAAATTTCCTGACCCAAACAAAACAAACAACAACAACAATAAAAACTTGAAAATATACTGAAAAGCAAACCACGTGCCTGAAAAAACTGACCCCAAAATGGCCAACATCAAGAATTACTTTAGTAAGACTAATGAATTTTAAATGTTTATTTATTTATTTTGAGAAAGAGAGAGAGCCACCAGGGGTGGGGGTGGGGGGCAGAGAGAGAGAAGTAGAGAGAAAGAATCCTAAGCAGGCTCTGCACTGTCAGCAAAAAGCTTGACACAGGGCTTGATCCCACAATCCATTAGATCATTACCTAAGCCCAAATCAAGTCAATGCTTAACTGACTGAATCACCCATGC
This sequence comes from Cryptoprocta ferox, assembly GCA_028646485.1. NCBI lineage: Eukaryota > Metazoa > Chordata > Mammalia > Carnivora > Eupleridae > Cryptoprocta > Cryptoprocta ferox. Next base: position 102,500,372 of record CM053574.1, read on the forward strand.
ACCCCACTAATACATTTTAAAGAATAACTTTAAATATTTTTTGTATCAAGGCAAAAAAAAACCCAAAAAACAAAAATGCAATCACTTATAAGAGAAATTATATCAATTGCCAGATCTTTCTACCTCAACCCTTTATGCATTAAAGATAGTAGAGTGACATCTTTAACACACTCAAGGCAAGAAAATGTGACCTAAGGGTTCTGTACCATGCAAACTTACATTCAAGTATAAAGACCATAGACAAATTGTTATGAACATTTGTGAACTAAACAAATATTGTTTCCATGCCCATTTCTAAGATATCTGCCGGAGAATAAGCTTCCAACAACCAAAATGATGAGACAGACATCAATATCAGGACTGGTGGGAAGCATTACATATATATTGACTTATGGAACTAAGACAGAATGATGGATGTAAAGGACAGGGTATAATATGTTATTGGTCACATGCTCTCATAAGGTGGAGAGTACAATTATCAAACATAAGAGGAGGGGGTGTGAAATGGGGAGAACATATGAGAAGTAGAACAGGCAAGCTGATTGCCTTATAGTTATTACCTAGAAATAAGAAAACATTACTTCACATCAGATGATGGGAGAGAGGAAGAGGAGGAACAAAGAAGAGGTGGTCCTCCAATTTTGATTATTTCTCATAGTAGAGAACAAATAGAAAATTATGGTACAATATAATGGTATTAGTATACAAGCAGCCATCCAAGCAAAAACACAAATTTTATCAGTAAAAGAAAATCTGAGAGAGAGAGAGGGATGGAAGGAGAGAGGAAACAAAGATTATTTGTATAAAGCACTTAATATGTATCTATTAATATAATATAAAGATAACATGGCAGTATGAGAGCCCTTGCCAGGGCAATCAGGCAAGAAATAGAAATGAAAGTCATGAAAAATTGGAAGGAAAGAAGTAAAACTGTTATTATTTGTGGATGAAATGATATTATATATAGAAAATCCTAAAGACTCCATCAAAAAATATTTGAACTAATAAAAGAATTCAGTAAAGTTGCAGGATACAAAAATAATATACAAAACTCTGTTGTATTTTTATGCACTAATAATGAACTATCAGAAAGAGAAATTAAGAAAATAATCTCATTTGCAGTTGCATCAGAAAAAGAATCAAATACCTAGGGATAAATTTAACCAAGGAAGTGATAGACTTCTACACTGAAAAATATAAGACATTAATGAAAGAAGTTGAAGAAGGCACAAATAAATGGGAAGATATTCCATGCTCATGGATTAGAATAATTAATATTGTTAAAATGTAATACTAACCAAAGCAACCTACAGATTCAGTGCAATTTTTACCAAAATTCCAACAGTATTTTTCACAGAAATAGAACAAACAATCCTAAAACTTGATGTGGAACCACAAAAGACCCTGAAGAGTCAAAACAATCTTGAGAAAGAACAAAGTTGGAGACATCACACCCCTTGATTTCAAACTACTATAAAGCTATAGTAATCAAAACAGTGCAGTATTGGCATAAAAACAGACAAGTTGATCAATGGAACAGAATAGGGACTGCAGAAATAAACCCACACCTGTATGGTCAGTTAACAAAGGAGGCAAGAATATAAAATGGGAAAGGGACAATCTCTTCAATACATGGTACTGGGAAAACTGGACAGTCACATGAACAAGAATAAAGCTGGATCAGCGTCTTACACCATACACAAAAATGAACTCGTAATGGATTAAAGATTTGAACCTAAGGCCCATAAACATAAACCTAACACTCCTAGAAATATACATACATGGTAAACTTCTGCAGTTCTTTTCTTGATAGTAACAGTTTTTTAATGGCATATCTTAAATATTCTTTTGCCCTTTCCCCGGCACAGGAATGTAAAATACAATAAGACATGTAAGTGCTTTTCTTTCATCAGTGTTCTTCATGTGCTAAAATAGTAACCAGCCAAAGATTAATAGCTGCTTTCTTCTAGGGCACTTGTAATTCAAAAGAACATAAATTAAAATCAAGTTAATCAAGCTATGCAGTCCATTATATTTAGTATTTCTTTGTGCTATGAAATGGTGGTTATATCCACAACTGGAATATCCCCCTTATCACGTAAAGGCTCTGGTAAAATCACCATACTTGAGAATGACACCTGAAATTATAAAATTCCATTTAACCTATTTCACACATAAGAAGTTTCTTATTCAAATTCAAAAACATGTAATATTTAAATTCCAAAGTTCTTGACCAGTGAATTCTTAAACAGTATAGTAGAATATGTAGGCTAAATTTACACTGGCATCACTCATTACTTGAGAACAAATAAAATTAATATCAGTGAACTAGCACTAAAGTAGGTAGATGTTTTCTTTAGGCAATATATAAGAAGATATATAGTTATCTCCAGAGTGTTTAAAGAAGTTTAATTATCTGGGTGTGGAAAAAAGTTAACATAGCAGTTCTAACCGTTTGTACTTTGAAAATCCTCCTTGGGGTGCCTGGGTGGCTCAGTCGGTTAAACATCAGACCTCGGCTCAGGTCATGATCTCACGGTTCGTGAGTTTGAGCAGGCTCTCTGCTGACAGTTCAGAGCCTGGAGCCTGCTTCAGATTCTGTGTCTCCCTCTCTCTCTGCCTCTGCCCTGCTCGCACTCTGTCTCTCTTTCCCAAAAATATAAATAAATAAATAAATAAATAAATATTTTTTTAAAAAAAAACTTAAAAATCCTCCTTACAAGGTTGGCCCTTAGCTGACATCTGGGCACACGGATGTCTGGAAGCTTCCGACCACTAACTGGTCTGAGTGGCTCACAGTGGCTAAACTGTTTCTACAAACCAGATCATTTCTGCTTTTCTTCTAAGAGATTGAAATTTAGGTATGTGCCAGACAGGGGGTAATATGATCAGACCCCAATAAAAACCCTGAGCGTTCAGTCTCTAATGAGGTTCCCTGATTGGCAACATTTCCCACAATTTGTCTCAACTTGTTGCTTGAGGAATTAAGCACCTCCTGTGTGATTCCACTGGAAAGAGAATCATGAAGTTTACATATGGTTTACTTAGCCCCATGTCCCTTTTCTCTTTGCTGGTTATGCTCTGTATCCTTTCACTATAATAAATCATAACCATGATATGACTATATGTTGAGTCCTGGGAGTTCTCGTAATGAATTACCAAAACTCAGAAAGGTCTTGAGGACTCCCAACACAATCCCCTAATCTACTTGTACAAGAATCATTCAATTTGAGAGTTAGTTGTTTGTACCTCAACATAGTAAATGACTTCTACATGCATTACTAATAAAAATGTAGGGATTCCCTAAGCACTACAAATCAAGAAATCTACACAATTGATTGTAATTGTAACTTATGAGTTTGGTTACAGTGGTGTAACCAATGTTATGAACCTTTGGTAAGAAATTCTCTTCCAGCTGTTGTCAGGATGTTATCGAAGATGACATCCTGACTCATTCTAGAGTGCCCTCTGTATTAGGTGGGAGCCCTGGGGAAAATTCAGATCTCTTTTGACTGAATTATCCTTACCTTGAACCATATGTTTTGCTTTTACATTATAGTGACTCTAATGAGTGGTTGAGGGTTGTTTTTGTTCTTTTTTTTAAACTTTAGAAAATAGTCAAATTGCAATCCAATCTAAACCACTGTACAAGATGGTATACTATTTGTGTTTCTCTGCACTAAACTCAGCTATACTGTTTTTCTGACTTGTATTTTTTTAAGTGTGTTTACTTTGAGAGAGAGAGAGAGAGAGACAGAGAGAGAGAGCAAGTGGGGGGAGGGGCAGAGAGAGACAGAGAGGGAGAGAGAATCCCAAGCAGATTCTACACTGCCAGCGCAGAGCCTGATGTGGGGCTTGAACGCACAAATCATGAGATCATGACCTGAGCCGAAACCAAGAATTAGATGCTTAACTGACTGAGCTACCCAGGCCCCTCTGTTTTCTGACCTGCATTTTTAATGTGACCTAAATTCCTCAGTATTTTTCTAACTCTTACTGTTTGTATTACTGCCAGACATTTCAAAACTTTTCAGAAGAGCCATGCAGGAAGGAACTTTTCAGATAAGCCACACAGGAAGGAAGAAAAGGAGTACTGAATCTGTAAAACATCCAATGAAAAATTAGTGGAAAAAAACAGCAAGCAGTTAATACTGGAAAATGGGAACCAAAGACTGAAAATTCTAAGTGATTAAACATTTTTAAAATCAAGGGAGCATGTTGGAAGTTTCATTTTCCATATTGCATAAAATATTCTGTATTCCAAGTTTCATATTCCATAAAATAAATGTGACTATTTTACCTTCTTTCCTCATAAATCAGATACTTATGCTAACTCATCTTAGTAGCAGAATATATGAAAACACTTGGGTTTCGCTTGATGAGCTCAAGGGCAATCAAGGGCAACACGTTCCAACTTAAGAATAAGTTTTCTTTTTCTCAAAAGTTTACATTTAAGAGCAAGTGTTTGAAACTTGAAACACATTTTCCCACAGAAATGTTATTACAAACAGTGGTTAATTCCCAGGCCATCCCAGTGAACTCATTAAACTCATAAAGAACAAAACTAGACATTTGCAATGAAAATAGTGTAAAACTGTATTATGAAAAAAAAAAAACCTGGCCTTTTAAATTCAAAAGTTAAATTTAAACATGAAATTTAAATTGAAAATGGTGTAACCAATGTTACACAGTGAGCAGGGTCTCACTTTGGGCCTCGGCATATCCTTAAACATCGCTAATGGGGAGGGAGAAGTGGAAGGTTTGAACTCAGGTGATTGGGACCTGGGGAGACCCTATGCAGAGTCTGGGAAGGCAGGTACGTTGCATTTACCCAGATTGGGGTGGGGGTGGTTTTTACTCACATTTCTGGGAGTACAATGATGTTGGTAGGCCATAGGAGAGTAAAAGGAATGGAAAGGGGATTTTGGCTTCTCAGAATCCTCAAATCATTAATGTACTAATATCTAGAGCAGGAGTAATAGGGAATATCTCTGGGCAGCTGGTAAGCGTGAATGACCAGTGGGCTAACTCTTCAAACAGGTAGGACCTAAGTACCCAGGTGGGTAGCCGCTGGCAGTAGACCTGGGCCTCTCTAGCAGAGGAGAAACAAAGTGGATTCACACAGGAGACCTGTGAAAATGCTGACGGTGTGAAGAAGACATATAAATAACCAACACGGAAGATCAGAAGAGGAGACAAAGGTATAAAAGGTGTTTTCTGCATGGCACCAGCCAAGACGTTAGCCCCAACTGGGTTCACCATTTCTAAAGCATGGCTAGGCCTGTGTTTGATGTATTTCAGGTCTGTCTATCCTAGTTTGGGGAGGCACTTCAGAAGTAGTCCTCCTTCCAAACACTACACATTTGTTAAATTGAAATAAGAAAATATTATACTGTGAAAATAATTATAAGAACTTTTCAAAAGCATGTTTAAAACAAATATTTTTAAAAATCCTGTATTTTCAGGGCACCTAGGTGACTCAGTCGGTTAAGCATCTGACTCTTGATTTTGCCTCAGGTCATGATCTCATAGTTCAGGAGTTCAAGCCCTGCATCAGGCTCTGTGCAGACAGCATGGAGCCTGTTTGGGATTCTGTGTCTCCCTCTTCTCCCCACCACCTCTCTCAAAAATAAATAAACATTGTCTTAAAAATCCTATGTTTCAAGTACTTTTTAAAAATTTTTTATGATTGTTTTTGAGAGAGAGAGAGACAGAGAGAGAGAGAGAGAGAGAGAGAGAGACTGAGCATGAGCAGGGGGAAAGGAAGAGGGGGAGACACAGAATCCAAAGCAGACTCCAGGCTCTGAGCTGTCAGCAGAGCCCGACATGGGGCTTGAACTCACGAACTGCGATATCATGACCTGAGCCCAAATCAGACACTTAACCGACTAAGCCACCCAGGTGCCCCTCAAGTATTTTTTTAAAACCATAGTTATTTATCATGAACCATGAACTTAAATAAATTTTTTAACCTGCTCTTCCTCCCCCTCCCCAGACACCCTCTCCACTAATTCTTATAAGCTGGTAGACATCCTTCTGTACACTTGTAATTTTCCATGAAGTATTCAAATACATATGAATGCAATTTTGTACCATTTTATAAGACATAACAATATGTACTGATAATATCTCAAAGGCAAATCTTAGTAGATGTATGATATGCTATAGCAGAGTGAGGCTGAATTTATTTAACCATTCATTTATTGACAGGTATTCATTTTTTTCCTTTGTTTTGCATTTTTGCCACTGGAAATACTACAATAAAAATCTTCATACATATATCTTGTTATTCAAGTTTATGTATGCTTCACTTACATTATGACAAACACTCCAAATATCTCACCAGCTTATGACAATAAAAGTTGGCCTCTAGTTCCCACCACTGTCCAGTGCAAGGTGGGCTATTATTACAAGGCATTTGCCTCCAGTCATGACCCAGGGATCCATCTTATAGTTTTGCTATCTTAGAGTCCTTCATTTCCAGCAGCAAGGATGTGAGAGAACTTGGAAGAGGAGAAGGATTTAAAATTCTTTGAGTGTATTTGACACACAAGGTTACATTAGTTTCAGGTATAAAACATAGTGACTTCACAAGTCTGTATGCTATGCCATGCTCACAAATGGAGCCACCGTCTGTCACCATACAATATCACTAATTTTATTCCCTATGTTGTCCCTTTTATTCCTGTGACTTAATCATTCTGTAACTAGAGGCCTGTATCTTCCACTCCTTTTTCCCCATTTTGCCCATCCCCACCTCCCCTCTCCTCTGGTAGCCATCAGATTGTTCCTTGTATTTATAGGTCTGATTCTGCTGTGTTTATTCATTTGTTATGCTTTTTAGATTCCACACGAGTGAAATCATGTATTTGTCTTTTTCGGTCTTATTTCACTTAGCAGAATACCCTTTAGGCCCATCCATGTTGTCACAAATGGCACAATGTCTTATTTGATGGCTGCATAATATTCGTGTACACACACTCACACACACACATACACACCTTTATCCATTTGTCTATTGATGGACACTTTGGTTGCTTCCATATTTTGACTATTGTAAATCATGCTGCAATAAACAGAAGGGTGCATGTATCTTTTCGAATTAGTGTTTTAATTTTCTTTGGGTAAATACCCAGTAGTAAAATTATTGGATCATATGGTGTTCCTATCTTAAATTTTTTGAGGAATTTCCGTACTGTTTTCCACAGTGGCCATCCCAATTTGCATTCCTACCATCAGTGCGTGGGAGTTCCTTGTCCACATCTTCATCACTTGTTATTTTTTGTCTTTTTGATGTGAGTCATTCTGACCGGTGTAATATTGTGATTTTGATTTGCATTTCCCTGATGATTAGTGATTTTGAGCATTTTTTCATGTCTGTTGGCCAGAAGATGAGAAGGATTTATGACGAAAACTGGATGTGGCTTAGGATGTGTCTGCCCAGATTCCATTGGCTACAACCCAATGGATCGTGAGATCCTTACCTAACTGCAAAGGGAAGCTGGAAAATGCAGTCTGCCTGTGGGCGCAAACAGGAGGAAATGGATGAGCATTCAACCACTTCTGCCAAATACCTTTACATACTCGTAACTTTATTTCAAACGGTTTATTTCTGGACTGATATTTATGGACTATGAAATTTCTCTATTGTCTGTGTGATCACTTTGCAAAAGGACCATAATAACTCCTATTTCTGTCAGCCGAGTAAAAACACTCAGCACCATTCTTGCTGTTCGAAATCTCCCCTCTTTAAGTGCTAAAAGATTAGAAACTGAATTGGCCTGATTCTTATGCTAACAGGGTCCTGGTTTAACTTCCACCAATGAGAGGCATTCTCGCTATGAAATTTGGAAGGGCAAAGAAAGCAAGCAGTCTTTATTTCCTGGACATGTAACAGGAGAGATGGCATGTACAGTGGCTTCCAGGTAATGTCCTGCATTGTGCAGAGATTATTGGCAATGGTTTTCCCTGAAATTCTTGCACCACTGGGTTTCTAGAAGCCAACAGGAATTTCTACTGACGTGTTCCCTCAGTCTGATGGTTTAGGGAGCATCTCATTTCTTGTATAATAGTGCTTCCTACTTGAAATATTTAAAGCAATTTCTTCTCCAGACCAAGAAGGAACTTATACATCAAACCAGCACGTCTTTTGTCTTTAATGACCTTTTTAATTCTTACATTTTAAATATATTTATATTGTATGTTATAGTTGTGGAATTGCTTACCTTAGTTAACATATTCTGGAATTTTTTTAATTTTTATATTTTATATAAATATATATTTATATAAATTTTTATATGTATATAATTTTAATATTTTTTATATTTTTTAAATATGTTTTTCTAATTTTTATATTTTAAAGTCATTCAATCCATCTGGAATTTACTTTTGCCTACACTGTGACTGCAAGTATAATTTATTAAATAAATCACATTTTCCCATCCAACTGAAATACCATCCATGTCCCAAATGTCTTGATCTCTTTCTAGGTCACCTAGTTTATTCTAATGACCTATTTGTTTATCCCTAAGCAATGCCATCCAGTGTTGATTGCTTTGGCTTTATGAAATATTTTCACAACTGGTTCACAAATTTAAATTCAACAGAAATCATCTAACACAATAATTTGTGCTACCAGGTTAACTCAGTTATATAGAGAGCTTAAAATAAAGCTTATTTTTCTATCTCTGAGCATGTATTTGAACTTCCTACAAATGTTAAGAACAGAAACAACTGTTATAAGGCAGCAATGGTCAGTCCTAACCTGATCTAAATGCCTGAGAAGGAGCAGGCTCACTTTCTCAGTGATTGCTGTTATTATAAGTGAAGGTTGAAAAACTGAATTTGTAATATTATAATAAATAGTACCTTTTTAAAAATTTATATATTTTTTATATATAGGACTCCATAAAAGATTTGTTTATAAAATGGGTAGCATTATTAATAAAATTTAAAACTATTGGTCTAATACATAAACTTGTGTTGCCTTCAAAATCAATCATTCGACTCTGATTTTTTATTGAAATATAGTTTACAAAACAGAGTTCGCCCTTCAAAGTGTTCAACTGAGTAGCTTTTAGTACATTCACAAAGTTTTGCATTGATCACCACTATCTAATTCCCGTTTGTGTGATTTTTTATTATTAAAAAATGGAAAAACAAAAGTATAATTTTCATTCAATAAATATCATTTGATCCATATACAGTTTTATTACAGAAAATGAAGTCCATGATTTTAGAATGATGGCCATAATTTATCAAGCATGTAATCAGTTTTCACACAGTTTCAATAACTGCAGCAATTTCCTTGAACTGTCTGTAGAAATTCTGCAGAGAAAAAGGAAAAATATTAACTTAGCTTTTAGAGGATAGGTAAGTAGTTCTTTAACTTATATCTGACCACTAGGGACTATAGGACATACTAAGTTTATAGGTTAATGTTTATATCACATTATTAGAAAATTGTAAAAAAAAACAGATGCAATCTGGTACCACAAGCCAAAATACTATTGTAGAGTTGGATAATTAGCTCATGACTTTTTAGAGGGGCGCTTGGGAGGCTCCGTCAGTTTAGTGTCAGACTCTTGATTTTCAGCTCAGGTCATGATCTTAGGGTCATGAGATTGAGCCCTGCATTGGGCTCCATGCTAGGTAAGAAGCCTATTTAAGATTCATTCTCTCTCTCTCTCTCTCTCTCTCACCACCATTCATGTTCTCTCTCTAAAAAATAATAAATAATAAAAATAAATTAAAGTGCAAAAGAAAATTCTTTTGAGATTATACCAAAAAGGGTTATTAAATACCCAACACTGTAGTAGGCAATGAAGATAAAAACAAAAATGACAGTTTGGGGGGGCACCTGACTGGCTCAATCAGTACAATATGCAACTCCGGATCTCGGGGTTTTAAGTCTGAGACCCATGTTGGGTGTAGACATTATTTAAAAATAAAATCTTTAAAAAAAAATGACTGTTTGGTTTCCAGGCTTCAAACCATTTTAAATCTAGTGAAAGACTATATTTCAGAATGATAGGAGCCGTCTTGTTTAAGATATGGGTTTAGTTACAATAAGAGAAACCCAACAATGCAATGGTTTAAATGGTAGAAGTATATTTCTCTTTCATTTGAAAATTAAGCTGGTATGGTTGTTCTCCTATAAAAGTCATCTTTTTTCTTCCATCCCCCAAATCTCCAATAAGAGAGGGAGCAAGTAAATTCTCTTCTCCTTTCTTCTTTTTCTCCTCTACGTGTCAGGAAGCTAGGAGCAAATTTGAAACTTAACCTCAGCAATTAGGACACTCTCTCATGATTTACATATTTGCATTTTCCTTCTTATTTGGTGTATTTTAGTACTTAAAAGTATATATATATATATATATATATATAATTTTAATATATATGTAAATTCATGGAAAGAAGTTGGATGTCACTATTTTTTTAAGTTTATTTATTTATTTTGTGAGCGAGCGTGCGCAGGAGAGAAAGTAAGTGGGGAAGGGGCAGAGAGACAGAGAGAGGAAGAAGGAGAATCCCAAGCAGGTGTGGAGCCTATTTCAAAGATAAGATTCATTTAGCTTATCATTCTTGAACTTAAGTCTAAAAAGAATAAGAATAAAACAGTTAAATGCAAAGTAAATATCCTGCCAGAGAAGATGAAAATTTCCTAAATATATTCTCAGGGGAGTACTGTGAAAGTGATCAAATGTGACAGTACACAAAAGTACTGAAATTTATCAAATTCCCAAAGAAAACAAATTTAGATCTTTTGTGTGTACTAATAAATACACATCAAAACAACTGGAAATAAAAGCAATTAAAATTTTACCTTAAGAAGGATTTCATGTTCAAGTAGCAATTACAGAACCATGAACTACAACTGAATGAGTGAAATCACAAACCTGAAACTGTGGAATTGTCATTTCAAAGGACTTGTTCTTCACTTGGCCTGAATGATCCGCCACTTTCAGCAACACTGCAACGTAAGGATACTTAAGCGATCTGCAACTGTCTGAGCTCACCGCCATCCCCAGTTTCCACTGAAAATCTACAAGCTGTAATGAAACATTACAGAACAATACATTGGTAATCACAGTGCCATGAATGCAAATACTTATTCAATTTTACTGCGCTCACATTGAACTTTTAGTTTCAGTGCTGGTCAGAGTAAAAGAAAATATCTTCACTTAATACTGTTATGGGAACAATAATCAAATGAAACTGGAGAGAGGCAATAAGGGATATAAAGAGCTAGAAAACAACACTGTCATAATTGCAACAGTAAACACACACACACACACACACACACACACACACACACACACACAAATCTTCACCAGATGTAAAATGGAAGTAGAAGGAAGATGTGGTATTCCTGGTTTTCCTTTCATTTAGCTCCGGCATTTAAGGGGACTACTGATGCTTTGTGGCCTCTCTTAACTCACACTCCTGTTCCATGTACGCTTTCTCCCATTCCACAACCCAAAAGTCCTGAAATGGAAAATGAGTTATATACCATCTCCTTATGTGACCGAGACTCACATGGGAACCGTTCCAGTTTCCTTCTTCACCAGGATCCTCAGCCTGCAGCCTTACACTGGCATACACACTGGGTCATCGGGTGGCTTTAGATTTCATCACTGTTGATGAAATCTGGATGATGAACACTTGTCAGGTAAGGTGCTAGGTAGTTTACATGTATTAAATGCCTCAGTGAATCATAACATGATACACTATTATTTCTATTTTGCAGATGACAAAACTGAATTTCAGAGAGCTGAGATAACATGTCCAAGGTCACACATTTCTGTGATCACAACTGAAACCAAAGTCTGTTTGACTCCAAAGATTACATGCTTATTGACTACTGGCTGTCTTTATACTTTTAATCTAATTTCTATCAACGACTGCTTAGTGTTGCTGTGGCATAAAACAAGATTGGATAAATGCAGCTCTTAACTGACTCTAGGGGCGCCTGGGTGGCTCAGTTGGTTGGGTGTCCAACTTCTGCTCAGGTCATGATCTCATAGCTCATGGGTTGGAGCCCCGCATTGGGCTCTGTACTGACAGCGCCTGGAGCCTGCTTCAGATTCTGTGTCTCCTCTCTCTGACCCTCCCCAACTCACCTCTGTCTCTCCTCAAAAATAAATAAACATTTAAAAAATTAAAAAAAAAAAACCTGACTCTAAAACAGAAGACTGTGAGTTGAGGAATTCTGTTTCTTGTTTTCAAAGCTTAGACAAGTAAATGGTACACAGCAGGCACTCACAAAAAATACTTGTTGACTGACCACTTTTTTTTGAGAGAGGGTGAGTATGCATGTGCACATGCACACTCACTCACATGGGTGGGGGAGGGGCAAAGGAAGAGGAAGACAGAGACTCTTAAGCAGGCTCCATGCTCAGCACAGAGCTCAACGCAGGTCTCGATGTCATCACCATGAGATCATGACATATGCTGAAACCAAGAATTGGATGCTTAACCAACTAAGCCACCAGGAACCCCTGAATGATACTTTTTGCTACCAAATTAATGCTGATAGGGCAAAAATCTTTCCTTGTTAATAAATCTCTTCTTATAAAATTTGAGATCTTTTATAAACAAGACTCATCTATATACCACCTACAAGAGACATTTTCCAGAGGTAAGAAGGCAAACAGACTGAAAATGAAGGGATGGAAAAAGATATTCCATGCAGATAGAAACCAAAGAAAGCTGATAATGTGTGTATGTGTGTGTGTGTGTGTGTGTGTGTGTGTATAGTCTGATATAACATCAGACAAATAGACTTTAAAACAAAGACTGTAATAAGAAACAAAAAGGAAGTTACATAATGATAAAGCAATCAAACCAACAAGAAGATATGTGTAAATATTTATGCACCCAACATAGGAATACCTAGATATACAAAGCAAATATTAACAGACCTACAGGGAGAAATAGACAGCAATACAATAATAGGAGACTTTAATACCCTTCTTATAGAACATCCAGACAGAAAATCAATAAAGAAACATCAGCTTTAAATAACATGTTAGACCAGATGGACTTAACAGTTATTTACAGAACATTCCATCCAAAAGCAACAGAATACACATTCTTCTCAAGTGCACATGGAACATTTGCCAAGACAGATCATTTGTTAGGACATGAAAAAGTCTTAAATTTAGGAAGATCGAAATCCTCTGAAGGATCTTTTCTAACCACAATGGTATGAAACTAAACATTAATTACAAGAAAAAACTAGAAAATCCACAAATATGTGGAGACATAACATGCTACTGAATAATCAGTGGGTCAAAGAAGAAATGAAAAGAGAAATTTACAATTAACCTTGAAACAAAGAAAAATGAAAATGTAGCATACCAAAATTTGTGGGATGCAGCAAAAGCAGTTGTAAAATAGAAATTCACACTGATAAATGCCTACATCAAGAAACAAGAAGAATCTCAAATAAATAAGCTAAACTTTACACCTCAAGAAAATAGAAAAAGAGACACCTAAAGTTAGCAGAAGGAAGGATATAACAAAGATTAGAATAGAAATAAATGAAATAGAGACTAAAAAGACAATAGAAAAGATCAAGAAAACTAAAAACTGGTTCTGCAAAAAGATAAAATTTAACATTTAACTTAAAGATAAAAAGATTAAGACTTTAGCTAGACTTGCCAAGAAAAAAGAGGAAAATAAAATCCAAAATGAAAGAGATGTTACAACTGATTCGATAGAAATACATAGGCTCATAAGATACCACTCTGAACTACATACCAACAAATTGAATGACCCAGAAGAAATGGAAAAATTCACAGAAACATAAAAACCACCAAGCATGAATCATGATGAGTTAGGAAATATGGACAGACCAACTACTAGCAAGGAGAGTGAATCAGTAATCAAAGACTTCCCAACAAACAAAAGTCAGAGACCAGATGGCTTCACTGATGAATTCTATCAAACATTCAAACAAGAATTAATAGGAATCCTTCTCAAACTCTGACACACACACACACACACACGCACACAAAACTACAACAACAAAACAAAAAACCAGAGAGAACTTTTCCAAACAAATTTATGAGGCCAACATTACCCTGATACTTGTTTCAAGGTTAACTGTAACCTATGCCACAAGAACAGAAAATTACAGGTCAATATTCCTGATGAACATAAATGCAAAAATCCTCAATAAAATATCACCACACTAAATTCAACAGTATATTAATAGGATCATATGCCCTGATCAAGTCAGTTATTTCAGGGATGCAAGGATGGCTCAACATCTATAAATCAGTCAATGTGATACACATTTAAAATAATGAAAGATAAAAATCATATATAATAATCTCAATAGAAGCATAAAAAAGCATCTGACAAAATTCAATATCCATACATGATAAAAAAAAAAACACCTCTAAACAAAGCAGCATGATACTCAATGATGAAAAGCTAAAAGCTTTTCCTTTCAGATCAGGAACACAATGATGATGTCTACCCTCACTAATTTTACAAAATTATAAGTCCTAGTCAGAGCAATTAGGCAAGAAATAGAAATAAAAGACATCCAAACTGGAGGGAAAGAAGTAAAACTGTCACTATTTGCAGATGACATAAAAAGGAAACCTTAAGGATTTCATTAAAGAAGAAAAAAACTGGTAGAACTAATAAATTCAGTAAAGGATACAAAAGGAATATATAAAAATCTTTTTATACACTAATTTTTATACACTAATAATGAATTATCTGAAAGAGAAATTTTTTTTTAATGTTTTCCAAATTTATTTTTGAGAGCAAGAGAGACAAAGCATGAGTGGGAGAGGAGCAGAGAGAGGGAGACACAGAATCTGAAACAGGACCCAGGCTCTGAGCTGTGAGCACGGAGCCCAATGCGGGGCTCAAACTCACAGACCGTGAGATCATGACCTGAGCCAAAGTCGGACGCTTAACCAACAGAGCCACCCAGGTGCCCCAAGAGAAATGTTTTCTTAATTTCTCTTTCAGATAGCTCATTAGAAAACAATCCCATTTATGATTGCATCAAAAAGAATAAAATACCTAAGAATAAATTTAACCATGGAGGTGAAAGACCTATACACTGAAAACTACAAGACATTAATGAAAGAAACTGAAGATACCAATAAATGGAAAGATATTCTGTGCTCATGGACTGGAAGAAATAATATTGTCCAAACCAATCTACCGATTCAATGCAATCCCTATCAAAATTCCAACAATAATTTTCACAGAAATAGAAAAAAATCCTAAAATAAGTATGAAACCACAGAAGACACCAAAGAGCCAAAGTAATTTTAGAAACAACAAAGCTGGAGGCATCATGCTTTCTGGTTTCAAACTGTATTACAAAGGTACAGTATTCTTGAAAGTATGGTATTGGCGTGAAAACAGACACGTAGTTCAGTGGAACATAATCGAGAGCTCACAGAAATAAACCCATGCATATGAGGTTAATTAGCTTATGACAAAGGAAGCAAGAATATAGAGCAGTGAAAGGACAGTATCATCAATAAATAATACTGGGAAAACTGGACAGCCACATGCAAAAGAAGGAAACTTGACCACTATCTTATACCATACATAAAAATGTACTCTAAGTGGATTAACGACTTGAAAGCAAGCCCTGAAACAATAAAATTCCTTGAAGAAAATGTAGGCAGTAAGCTCCCTGACAGAAGTCTTGGCGACAATATTTTGAGTTTGACACCAAAAGCAAAAACAACAAAAGCAAAAGTATACAAGTGGTACTAAAGCTTATGCAGAGCAAAGAAAACTACCAACAAAATGAAAAGGTGGGGCGCCTGGAGGGCTCAGTCAGTTGAGTGCTGGACTTCAGCTCAGGTCATGATCTCGTGGTTCCTGGGTTTGAGCCCTGCATTGGGTTCCTCACAACAGTGTGGAGCCTGCTTGGGATTCTCTCTCTCTCTCTCTCTCTCTCTCTCTCTCTCTCATCTGCCCCTCTCCCACTCTCTCTCTCTCTCTTTTTCTCTCTCTCAATAAACAATCTTACCAAAAAAAAAAAAAGGCAACCTATTGAATGGGAGAATATAACTGCAAATCATAGAAATGACAAGTGGCTATATCCAAAAAATGTAAAGGACTCATACAACTCAATAGCAAACAAACAAACACAAATTTGATTTAAAAATGAGAAGAGGAGGCTCCTGAGTGGCTCAGTCAGTTGAGTGACTGACTCTTGGTTTCGGGCTCAGGTCATGATCTCACAGTTCATAGATTCGAGCCCCACATTGGGCTCTGTGTTGTCAGTGTACATTCTGCTTGGGATTCTCTCTCCATCTCTCTCTGCCCCTCCCCTGCGCATTCCTCTCTGTCTCTAGTTAAGTAAATAACTTAAAAAAAAGATGAACAGAATAGCTAAATAGACATTTTCTCAAAGAAGACATACAAATCACTAACAGGTACATAAAAAGATCCTCAACATCATTAATCATCAGGGAAATACACATCAAAATCATAATGAGATATCACCCCATATCTGATTGAAATGCTATTATTAAAAAAGAAAACACAAGAAAGGCAGTATGAAGCTTCCTCAAAAATTTAAAAATAGAACTACCAAATGATCTAGCGTTTCCACTTCTGGGCAGTTATCTGAAGAAAATGAAAACACTAATTCAAAAAGACATCTGCACTCCCATGTTCACTGTAGCACTGTTACACTAACCAAGATATGGAAACAACCTAAGTGTCCATCAGTGAATGAATGCATAAGGAAAATGTAGTATATACAAACAATGGAATATTATTCAGCCATAAGAAATATTGCCATTTGTAACAAAATAGATAGACCCTGAGAACATTATGCTAAGTGAAGAAGTCAGAAAGAAAAAGACAAATATTGTATGATCTCGTATATGTGGAATCTAAAAAAGAAAACAAAACGACAACAAAGAAAACCAAGCACATAAAAAAGAGAACAGGCTGGTGGTTGCAAGACGGGGGGGGGGGGGTGGTGAGAGAAATGGGTGAACTTTTTAATTAGTTTAAATAAACTGAACATTTAAAAATTTAAAGTTAAAATAAAAGGAGGGATTGGTGTGGAGGACCAAAATTTCTCCTGTCTCAGATGGGCTTTGGCCCACTCTGCTACTACAATAAAGACAGGCTAGTCCTATAGAAGGTTAACATCTTTGATAGGTAAAAAGATTGTGTAATTCCATTTTAAATACAAAAGTTCTCTATATAAAAATAAAGGAGAAGGTAACAGAAGAACTACAAATGGTTAATAAACTTATGGAAAGCTACTCAGCTTCATTACAAAACAGGGAAATGCACATTTGAACCATAATAAGATACCACTACACACCTACCAAAATGGAAAAATCTTTAATCTGCCAGTTCCAAGTACTGGCAACGAAGTATGTGTCACATGCTATTGATGGAAATCTATATTGGGGCACCTGGGTGGCTCAGTTAGTTAAGCAGCCGACATCGGCTTAGGTCATGATTCTGCAGTTTGTGCGTGTGAGCCCCACATCAGGCTCTGTGCTGACAGCTCAGAACCTGGAGCCTGCTTGGGATTCTGTGTCTCCCTCTCTCTCACTGCCCCTCCCCCACTCCTGCTCTGTCTCTCCCAAAAATAAGTAAACATTAAAAAATTTTTTTAATAAAAAAATAAATAAATTGGGCCAATGTTTTGGAAAACTGGTTTTATCTAGTAAAACCAAAGTTACGCATATCCTCTGATCCAGCAATTCAATTACTAGAGATACATCCTAGAAAAACTTGTGTATATGTACACAGAATACATGTATGTTCTGAGTAACTATATCCCTAATAGCCCTAAACTGAAACCACCCAAATATTCATCAATACTAAGATGGATAAATGAAATATGTACAGCAATGAACTTCAGCTACACTTAACACCAAAAATGTTGAAACAAGTCAAAACTTATGTGATTCTATTCACTTAAACTTGAGAAATAGGAAGTATAATATTGTTTCAGGTTGCATACACAGGTGGGAAAACTATACATAGAGGCCAGAATATGATTACCACCAAAGGATCGTCATTACCTGTGGGGACGAGGGAAGGCAGAGGTTTGACTGGGGAAGGGCATGTGGTGGTCTTCTGGGATACTGGTAATGCTCCATTTCTTGAACTTGATTGTGGTCGCAAAGGTGTTCACTTTAAAATTATTCACTAAGCTGTCCACGATAATGCACTTTTTTTTGCCTATGTTATCTTGTAGGTACCAGGTGTGGGAAGTGAATATAAATCAGTGAGTTCCAAAATTTCTGGAAAGGAAAAATTTACTGTAGGCTACAGTGACCAAGGGAATGCTTTACACAGGGCATAAGCTTTCAGCTCAGTTTTGAAGATTAAATAGAACTGAATGAGAAGAAAATGTGTCTTCTTTCTATATTCCATAAATATACACCTAACAAAGAATAAATGATTAATAATATTAAGCTGAACCAACTAGAAATAGAGATAGTAACTGGTGTAAGAGAGAGAGCATTTAATTGCCTTAAAGTGGAAGGCTCCTGTAAGGAAGTATGGAATATAAAGCTGACAAAAGAGGTCGAGAAGCCAATAAATCTTTTCAAATTCTGAGTTTTCAGAGGTTTTTCAGAGTATTCTCGTATACTTTATCTCATGGAAAATATATTGGGTCCTTTAAACGTTTCCTGTATGCAGTGGGGACTCACTGAAATGTCTTCAAAAGGGAATGATATGAAAGTACTGATTAAAAAAATATTCATCTGGTGGCAGCAGAATATAATAATGCAGGTATGAGGTTTTAACTGCCTGAACTGAGGTGGTAACAGGTAAGATTAAGCTGGTAAAGAATGAATCAGTAGGCCTTGATGATTTTCCTCATAATTATGGGAGAGATAAAAGACAACTATGAAAAATTATGCGTGCAGATGATGGGGAGAATGCTGATATCACATATCAGTCAGAACTTTATATATTTTAAGTCCAAATGTATTATCAAGTGGTGATAGAGGATATTTAAATATGAATGCTAAGTGGCTAAAAATCCAGGAACAGAATTTGAGTTTATGATTAGAGATAGTTTTTATATTAGATCAATTCTAATGATACCCATTCTTAAACTTACTGAGCCTGTACAATTCCTTGTTGCTTTACTGCCTACAGGAAAACAGCACAGAAAATCATCACTTACTTGACTTTCTCTGAAATAAACTCTGGATTATTTAGAACATTTCAAACCGAAAAGCAATTATGGAATGCAATGTTGGAATCCACTGATCATTGCAACAATGAAACAACAGTGAGGAACTAGGAAGAGCTGCTATCCAGACACTGTGCAAAATGAGTATTCCTAAATAAAAGAAAATCTAGGGTTAGGTTTATGAGATGAGAATTTCTCAAATCCCAAACCGAACATTTAAATGCAAATTAAAAACAAACTTTATAGGGGCGCCTGGGTGGCTCAGTTGGTTAAGCATCCAACTTCAGCTCAGTTCATGATCTCATGGTTTATGTGTTCGAGTTTCACGTCGGGCTCTGTGCTGACAGCTCAGAGCCTGGAGCCTGCTTCAGATTCTGTGTCTCCCTCTCACTCTGTCCCTGTGCCCCACTCACGCTCTTTCTCTCTCTCTCGAAAATGAATAAACATAAAAAAATAAAATTTTTAAAAAAGCAAACCTAATAAATGTGGTATAGCCTTAACTAGGAATTAACTGTATTGGGGATTTTAATAAGAACAAAAGAGAAAAAATCAGAACAGAACATATTTACCATTATGGAGAATATTAAGAATGAAGTAATATCACCCAAAAACTCTTTCAGAATTAAGAAAATGATTTAGAAAGGAAAATGTACAAACTAGTACATGATTAGTAAAAAAAAAAAAAATATGAAAACATCCAAAGTAAAATGAATACAAAGAAGAAAAAAAATCACAAAACAAATATAAATTAAAAGGTAAACAAAGAAATTAGCTGTAGTCACTCACACTAAAAACTGATATGGTAGCTGCAATTACTAACACAGATCATATAAAAACTGTCTATAAAGAAAAATAGTGATAAAGACAACTTCAGTTTAAATTTAATTTTTATTTTTAACACAGATACACAGAATATTGTATTCTGTGTTCTAACACAATATTGTGTTCTAACACAATATTGTGTTCTAACACAACACAGAATATTAGACAAACAATCATGTACAACTCCATCCTAGAAACTGTTTTCTTACTCCTGGACCCCCATTTCTAGTCCTCGTATGTAAATTTTACAGAGTCATAAAATACACACTTTTATGGCCTCTCCTTTTTTAAGTGAAAGTTTGCCAAAGGAAGGAATGCTAAGTATTCCGCACACATGCATCTCTCCCAAAAGTATTAAAAGGAAAAGACTGGTAAACAACTCATCCAATGATCCAAACTACCATAGCTGTTATTCCAATCCTAATTTGTCTGATGCCATATTCTATGCAGTTTTCATTATACCTAGCTGCAGCGAGATTACTATTTGGAATTAAATTAAGTTATAGTAGGTCAAGAAAGCAAATAGGTCTGGGTGGCATGGAGAACGTTTATCATTTTCTAAATGTTAGACCTGACCTATCTAATACAGTAGGCATTACCCAAATGTGACTATTTAAATTAATAAAACAAAAAACATTTTCAGTGTCTCAGTTGTGCTAGCCATATTATCAAGTGCTCCATAGTCACATTTGGCTACTGCTCCCATACTGGACAGTGCCAACATAGAACATTTCTGCCATCACAGAAAGTTCTATTGGACAGCACTACGCCACACCCTGTGTTTACATGTGGAAATTGATTAAGGCAGGAGTTATTAGCAAATTTCTACTTAAGAATTCATATTACTCTAGTCAAAGTATAATTTTCTAGGTCATTAGTCTTCCTCATCTTTTTTTTCTAAAGATTTTTTAAGTTTATTTATTTATTTGTTTATTTATTTATTTATTTAGAGAGTGCATACACCCAAGCAGGGGAGGGACAGAGAGAGAGGAAGAGAGAGAATCCCATAGGGGATTGGGTTGCACTGACAGCGCATAGCCAGAACCTGAACTGAGGCTGGATCTCATGAACCCGTGAGGTCATGACATGAGCTGAAATCAAGAGTCTGACACTTAACTGACTGAGCCACCCAGGCTCCCCCTTCCTCATCTTGTTTATAGGCACCTTCATCCATACTCTTTTTAATGTTCTCAATAGCACTCATCATTATCTGAAATTATTATGGTTTCTTATTTATTACCTGTCTCCCCAAGGAAATACAAACTTCCTAAGCACAAGAGCATTATCCATCTAGTTTACTACTGAATCTACTAGAAAAATATTTGGTACAAAGTGAATGTTCAAGTAAGTATTTGTTGAATAGTTTGGAACTTCTTGGACATGTGGTAACTGGTCTCTAAAGATAGCTTCCAACAATTAGTGTCACCCCTCCCTGTATATACCTGTCACTCCTCACATTACGGGGAACTTATTTTCCCTCTGTATGAATCCAAGCTGTCCCTGTGATTACTTTGAGCAGCAGAATATGACAGAAGAGGCTTTCTGCAATCTGAGCTGTCCCTGTGATTGCTTTGAGCAGCAGAATATGACAGAAGAGGCTTTCTGGAATCTTTGAGCCTAGGCCTTAGGAGAACTGGAAGTGTCTGCCTCCTTCTTCATGGAATGCCGGCTCTTGGGACTCTCCCTCTTGGAACCCAGCTACCCTAATTCGAGTAGCCATGTAGGAAGAATCAAGTCGCTCCAATTATTAACTCTAGCTGAGCTCTTAGCCAAGTTATCACTAGCCCTGTGAGTGAGCCCCCTTGGTTTCCGGCTCAATTACGCTCCTAAATGACAGGGAGGAGAAGCTAGCTAAGCCCAGGTAACCCACAGAGTCCTGGAAGATCATTAAACTGTTGTTTCAAAGTCACTAAGTTTTGGGTAGTTTGTTACACAGCAATAGATAACTAAAGCAGTGTAAACATAATCGACTGAGGATAACTTTGTCAATAAACTTAATGTAGGACATCAAAAATGTATTTTCACGGGCAGAAGACATGAACAGGCATTTTTCCAAAGAAGACATCCAGATGTCTAACAGACAGGCTCAACATCACTCACTATCCGGGAAATACAAATCAAAACCACGAGGAGACTCCACCTCACACCAGTCAGAATGGCTAAAATTAACAATACAATAAACAACAGGTGTTGGCAACAGAAAAGGGAACCCTCTTGCACTGTTGGTGGGAATGCAAATTGGTGCAGCCACTCTGGAAAACAGTATGGAGGTTCCTCAAAAAGTTAAAAATAGAACTACCCTACAATCCAGAAACTGCACTATTAGGTATTTACCCAAAGTATACAAAAATACAGAGTCAAAGGGGTACATGCACCCTGATGTTTATAGCAGCACTATCAACAACAGTCAAACTATGCAAAGAGTCCAAATGTCCAATGACTAACAAGTGGATAAAGAAGTTGTGGTATATATCTACAATGGACTATTACTCAGCCATCAAAAAGAATGAAATCTTGCCATTTGCCGTGACGTGGATGAAGACAGTGTATTATGCTAAATGAAATTAAGTCAGAGAAAGACAAATAGCATGTGATTTCACTCATGTGGAATTAAAGAAACAAAACAGATGAACATAGGGGAGGGGGGAAAAGAGAGCGGGAAACAAACCATAAGAGACTCTTAAAGATAGAGAACAAACTGAGGGTTGATGGAAGGAGGTGGAAGTGGGGTGGGCTAGGCAGGTGATGGGAATTAGGAGGGCACCTGTTGTGATGAGCACTGGGTGTTGTATGCAAGTGATAAGTCACTGACTTCTACTCCTGAAACTACTCCCAAAACTACTATTGCACTACACGTTAACTAACTAGAATTTAAGTAAAAGTTGGAAAAAAATGTATTCTCATAATCTTATAATCTGAAATATATTCCTTTCTAGAAATTTTGGCAAAAACTAGAAGATATTTCATATTTGGTTAGTGTAACCTGTTATTACCTCTAAGAGATACTTATACCTCCAATAAAAATAGTACAGAAGAATAGTGCCTTTCCCATTAAGCACATTCACTACTAATAAATTCATAGTACATGCGCCCTCCAACACCAGACATATATCATCTTCCCTCAAAAATGTTTTTCATCCTCACTTCATTTCTATTAATGAATGCCATTCCCCGGGTGTCACAAGTTTTAAATGGTGGTCAACTGATTTTTCTCTCTTCCTTACTCAATATATGTAAGAATTGATAGGCATTCAAGATTTTATTTCAGCCAATGCCAACATTTATTCCCTTCTTCTGAGGCTCACTGCTATAGACCTACACAAAGTTTTGGTTTTTTTTTTATCTTAAATTTTACTGCAGCCTCATAATTAGTTTCTTGCCTACAGTCTTTGTTAGCTCTAATCCAGATTAGAGTCTCTAAATACTGCTTATAGATGAACCAAATTTAATAACACAGGTCAAAACCTTTAAAGTCTACTGCCTCGTGAGCTAGTTACCAACCGGGCACTTGAGTCATCACCTGACACAGTCCCAATTTTCCCACCCATACCCAAACTGGACTGCAACCCTTCTTTAGATTCTCATTCGGCCTTTACACCTTTGTCATACTGCTCATTCCTCTTGCAACAGAATTCTTAAACATCTACTTAAAACTCCTCTCAAAGTCTACCCGCTCCATGAAGTCTTCCCTGGTTTACTCAACCTTTCTATGAATATTCCTGTCATTTCTTACACTCGACCATTCAGAACATTCTACCTTGTATAGGAGTCACTCGTGGATCTGTCTCCCACCTCTACACCCACTAGACTGCAAACTTCTT
This sequence comes from Cryptoprocta ferox, assembly GCA_028646485.1. Classification (NCBI taxonomy): domain Eukaryota; kingdom Metazoa; phylum Chordata; class Mammalia; order Carnivora; family Eupleridae; genus Cryptoprocta; species Cryptoprocta ferox. The sequence continues at coordinate 102,524,189 of CM053574.1, forward strand.
GAGGGCGGTTCATACATCCAACACAATACACAGAAGAATGAAAACAGTCTTACATTTATGAACCACTATACAAAATGTACAATAGTTTAAGTCACTATGTCTCATATATGGGAAGAGAGAAAGTGACACAAGATACTTAGCGTCAATAAAACATTTTACCTTGATTTATACCATAACTCTGGTAAGAAGGAAAGCAATAAAATGTGGTAGCAGTAGGAATAATCGTCTGTGAGGAAGAGTTCTAATTAGACATCTAAAGGAAAATCATGAACTACTTTGAAACAGTAAGAATCAGAATGTGTAGTAATAAATAATTTGAGACCTCTGGTGCCGGGTCATATATAGCACTATGGTTTGTTAAATTTAACAAGCTCAGATTCTGAAGTCAGACAGACCTGAGTTTGAATCTCAGCTCTGCTACCTTCTAACATTGTAACTTTGGACAAGTTACTATATCGCTATGCTCTGATATTTAATAAGAATTTACTAACGAATACTATTTTCTAAGCACTGGGGATGTAGAAAAGAATAAAACAAAGTTCCTGACCTCAGGACCTTAACATCTAGTGGGGAAGGCAGACAATAAACAAATAAATGTTAACAACAAATAAATATAAAAAGTGTAAAAAAAAAAACACAGACTAAAGGGAAAGAGTGACTAGGAAGGCTATTTAGGTAGAGCCTGGGGTAGATGAGAAGTGGCTTTTGAGTAGAAAGGGAACAGAATAAAGGAAAGAAAAAGCACATGGACCTCTGGAAGAAAGAGCATTCTGGACAGAGGGAGAAGCATGCCTGACACGATCAGGGAACAACAATGTGGCCCACGTAGCTGGCGAGGCATGAGCCAGAAGAGATGAAAGATCAGTTTTTTAATGGCCCCACACGCCACAGTCAATGTGGAAGACTTTTTTTCTGCTGTGACAGGAATCACTTAAAAGACTGAGCAGGGGAAAGATCTGGTCTAACCTAAATTGCAAAAGGCTCACCCAAATTGCTGGACAGGGCATTATAAGAAGGAAAGCAAGGAGACTCAATTTGGAGCCTACTGTAGTAGTCCAGGCAAGAGGATGGAGGCTTGGACTTAGGTGGCAGCAGGGGAAGATGAATTTAGAGTATATTTTAAAGGTGGAGAGAACAGTATGCTGATGGCTGATAGATAGTACTGGGGGGGAGGGAGGGGAGGCATGAACTCTCACTGGAGGTATGATCCCAATTAACCTGGCTAATTCATACACTGGTCAGAAATATTTAAAGAAGAAGAGAAGGTATTATAGCTCAAGCCTAAATATGAGCTATATCTGGTACATTTTAAAAAGCATCTGCTATAAACATAAATGACTTATGGCTGGGTAATGGATTTTTCTTCCTTCAATATTTTTGAATAATCGTTTTTCCCCCTAGCATTATATTTAGAACCATATCATCAACTATGAATTAAAATGTTCAATTTAGGAATTCCTGGAGATAGAAGTGTGAGGGTCTCTGAGTCCCTCTGGGTCCCTGAGATTCTCATTCTCAGACTTGCCCACACTGAGCCTCTAGCAATTTATCAATTATAGTTTGGATTTTCCTACCCTGGCACTGGTTTCCACAGAGATTTCCATTCCACTACTTTGTAATTCTCTGTATTCACCTCTCTATCCCTCCAATTTGGGGGCAGCAGTTTGCCCTGTGACCTTACTTCTCTGACGGATCCAAGGCTTGTTCATCCTTGAGTCTGTTCAGCTGCTTACTCATTGTTAGGATGAAGTGACATCTTCCATATTCCAAGGTCCATACATGCCAAACTAGAAACCAGCAGTTTAGCTCCCATCATAATTTTCTTCATAAAGGTTTTAAACATCTTTTGTTAGATTTATTGCAAAGTACTTTATAATTTATGTTGTAAATGATGTCTCTTATAAAAACATTTTTCAGCTCTGTGTCTGAATTAAACAATTGAATCACCTTGCTAAAGTCTCATAAGAATTCTAATGTCTGTAAATTATCATGGCTTTTTCTATGTAAACGATTATATAACTCGTGAATGACTGCATGGAAGGAATGAATAGTAGGCTGAAAACAGCCCACCTCCCCTGACCAAATGTCTTCATTCCAATCCCTGAAACCTGGGAATATGTTATCTTATATGGTAAAACAGACTTTGCAGATAGGACAAAATTAAGGATCTTGAGGTTGGACTAGTTTCCTGAATTATCCAGGTGAGCCCAACATAATTATAAGGAGGCAAAAGGTTCAAAGTCACAAGAAAGAGTTGTGGTGATGGCAGCAGAGGTTGGAATGCTATGCTTTATAGACAGGAGTAAAGGCCACAAGCCAAGGAGTGAAGACAGCCTCTAGAAACCAGAAAAGAAAAGGAAAGAAAATCTTCCCCAGAGCTCCCACAAGGAATACAGCCCAGCCAGCACCGTGATTTTAGCCCCACAAAACTAATTTCATACTTCCGCCTTCCAGAACAGTTATAAATCTGTGTTGTTTTAAATACCACCACCCACCCCTCCACACACACACACAAAGGTTCAATTTATTAAAGCCCTATGATCAATATAATTCAGTTTCAGGACATCTTACTCAACTAAACATATGATTTGGTGTAAGTGAATGGATATGATTTATGAGAGACTGAATCAAAGGCACTAACTCAAAAACTTGGAGCAAAGCCAGATAAGGGGGTTGATTAATCTGAGTGCCCCCTACTTCCCGGGAATTCTCAAAAGCAGTTAGAGACAGAAGACAGCAGTCAATGGACATCCCTCTGCCCTTGTACTCTCATTATTTATCTCACCCCTTTCATTTTGTTTGGGCCTGGAACACTCCTAAACTAAAATGCACTAGTTTTACTACTGGTCCTCTGGAAAATGTGTTAAGTTATCTGTCTAAAAATGATTTCTTACCTGAAACGGGGCAGGAACACTTAGAACAAAGAGGTATAAGATATACTTAAAAATTCAAATTCTTATTTCTGGCATAAAAGAGGGAGACATTGAAAGGTTAAGAGAGGTATATTTTCGATCTTCAAAATAACTTTTCTAAAGACTAGGAACATGTGTGCAGCGCTATCTTTGTAAATTTTAACAATTTCTTCTCTTTATATATCACACGCTACAATACTGTGTGCCTGGCTTTGAATAAACGCTCAGCAAGAACAGTAATTGCTCTTGTACTCTTTGGGCTGGAGTGGGTGGCGCAGGTTCAATTACAACGGCAGCAGCTACCGCGTCGGGTGCAAAGTGGAAAGAGGAATTCTGGGTGGAGGAACGAAAGTCAAAGACTCGCGAACACAGCAGGCCTTGGACTGGGGGGACAGCAGGGGAAGGCTCACGGGGGCTTGGTCCCCAGGCTGCTGGAGGCAGGAGGACTGCCAGGTGCTACCGCCCGCCCCTGGCCCAGCTGACGCCAGCTGAGGGCGGGGCGGCCATTCACTCACCTGGTTGGTGACCTGAAACGGAAGCAGAGAACACAATTTAAGGAAAGATCTCTCTAACTCCAGAGCCTCGCTGCCCCGGCTCCTCTCAGGACAGGACTTACCTTGGACTTGGCATCCAGTTGCGGCTCGCTGCAGCCCTCCATTTGAAACCGCGAGGGCTCACACCATCGACCGATCAGGTGGTCTGTCCCCGGCCGCCAGCACTTCCGCTTCCTCGTCCCGCCCCTCGCGGACCGGCGCACGCTGAATGTAGGGGGAGCTGAAACAAACATATTTGTGTAACTCACCCTGAGTGTTAATTAAATGTTGGTTTCAAGGAGACTCTCGGCAACAAGAAAATTTCGGTGGGAGAAAGGTCTGAAGATTTTGGATATACCTTGTAAAGTGAGGGACAGATTAACTTCAATATGCTTCCTTCCCCTTCTGACTTGTACACGTGGACTCTTCCCTATGGGGCCCACTGAGCGAGCTGCGCGCTAGAGCAGGCGATCGCACGAGTACTTGATCCCCACTAAGTTTGAAAACAGCTGGACCACCACACCCTTATCCGCGTAGAAGTCGTTGGGCTGTGAGATGCCAATGGGATCTACAATTATGTATATAGTTGTATGATTACCTTTTGTCACTCGGATTTACTGCACTGGCCCAGGTGCGTGTGGGGTGAGGAAGCTTTTCTTTATTACGCTGCCACTGTCCTACGCCAGCTCTCAACCTGACCACGGAAATAACTTCTCATCTGGTGTTCTTTCCCCCAAAGCAACTCACATCTATTCTGCACAGTATCGAAAGCGATTTTTTCCTCGCCAAGTTTTTATTTAAAAAAAAACGAATTTTTTTTTGGAGAAAAGTTGCAAAAGCAGTTCAGTGAACATCTGTATTCCCTTCATCCATATTCACCAATTTAACATTTTACCCATTTGCTTTACCCCTAGCTACATAGATAGTAATGATGGCGTTTATCTCTGAATACTTGTGCATGTAGCGCATTTCCTAAGGGATCACAATACTACCACGCTGGGGAGATTTAACACTGACGAAATACTGTGATCTAACTTATGGAGCAAGCTCAAATTTCTCCAGTGATCTCAACAACAATTCTTTAAAACTACCCTATCCACCCCCAGAATCTAATCAAGAACCACTCATTGAATTTAATTACTGTGTCTGCTCAGTCTCTTCAAATCTAGAACCTCACTAGTGAAGGGCCCTTGATACTGCAGTGGTTCTTCAATGGAGACGCCCGAGGGAGAATGTGTTCCTGGTTGTTGCCAGAACTTAGTTCTATGCAGGCCCCACTTCCTTGCTAGCTTTTGGATGGGGGTTCACAGTGTCTAAAGGACATCAGCATTCCTTGGCTTGTGGCCCTTTCCCTCCGGCTTCAAAGCCATTAATGGTAGGTCAAGTCCTCCTGACACTTTGAATCATTCTGACCTCCCCTTCTGCATCATCTGTCCTCTCTTGTCTTCTTTCACCAATCTCTGACTCCAGCTTGAGTAACTTCTGTCTTTAAGATGTCAAATGATTAGACTGGGCATACTCGGATAATCCAGGATAATCGCTGCAATCTCAAGGTCCACGGCCTTAAATAATATCTGCACAATCCTTTCAGAGCAGTACCCAGATTAGTGTCTGATGGGATAACCAGGGGAGGAGACTCTTAGGGGGAGGAGCATCTTTAAAATTCTAACAACTGCAAACACTGTCATATGATAGTGGGAGAATTAGGTTAATGCCTGTAAAACCCCTAGAATTGGGCCTGGCATGTAACACTGAGAATCTGTGCCAACCAGCCACTGACTCAAGGTTATTGGACATGATTAAAAGTACTAACTGGTTTGGGAACATAGTCCCTGAATTAATCCAGTGATTTCTTTCCTATGAAAGAAACTCTGGAAAGATAGGATACTGCTGATGCATCCCACTGGTATTTGCATCAATTCTTTTTGTCAGGGAATATTTCTCTGAAGTTCTTGGTTGCCATCAGATTATGATCTGTGTCAGGATTATGCTCCTTGAAGGGCTGCGTGCCTGCACACATGCGTACACACACACATACACACACACTCGCACACTCCTTAATTACATAAAAATGCTTCCAAGAGGTGAAAAGATGACATATATTAAAAAGTTAATTTTTGTGTTTTTCACACAAAAAAGTTTCTTTGTTTTGTTTTTTTAGACATAAGTTTCCCTTTTCAAAAAATCTGTTGATAAGATTTGGGGAGAGTAAGGTGTTAGTAGTGTTCAGGCCAATCTTGGCTGATTGTTAATCTTATTCTTGTGTTCCTGACACTTCACCAGCACATATGATCAACTTTATTTTTAAGACCTCCTTCTTATAAAAGATCAGAATTTATGCAAGTTTCAGACTTGGAAAACACAGATTTTATGAATAGAGTCAAGAAAAATGCTAAAATTAAAGATGTATAGGCATCAATTTTTGTGATTACGTTTAAGTAAAACATATATAAATAAGAAAACATTTTTTGGAGCTCTTTTTTTTTTTCAGAGACACACCTCTGAAATGTAAGGGCCCAAGCTCTGTTTCTCAACTGTGATCTGACCTTCAGTTTGTCTGTTGGCTTCATTCTCTTAGGTTTCTCCATATGTTGTAGGACAGGTGTCTGCCTATAGATACATGACCACTAGCATCGCTGAGCTCATAACCTGTGGCTCATAATCCAAAGGGAAAGAGAAAGCTGCTCTTTTATCTCAATTCTTTAAAAAGGAGAGCAATTTGCTTGTTTGAGTCATATGCTTAGTCCTTGGACCAATACTGGGTCTAAGGTGATGGATTACTATTCTTTCCCTATGCCCCCAATCTCATGGTCACAAGAGATAGAATTGTGTGATTGGCAGAGTCACTAGCAACAAAAGGGATATGAAGATGTACCCTAGGAGATAGAGATGAAGACAACACAACAAAACTTAGATGAAAAGATACTGAAGGAACAAAAACAACAGATACCCACTAAATACATTTACTAATTACTGTATTATTCTATACAGTCAGCAGATGTGGTATGCAGAATAATGGGCCCCCAAAGATGTGTGAAAAGATAAACTGAGGCCTATTAAAAATTTTTAAGAGTTTATTTCAGCAAAAATCGATTCCAATTGGGCAGAGCCAAACCAGAAGTTGGTTAGGAGCACTCCACTGACAGGAGCTCAGGCAGAGATTTTATAGAGAAATGGTGGAAGCAAAGTAAGGAAAATATTGATTGGCGATAGTTTAAAGCCTAGTTGGCTAGTTATGATTTGGTTGTCCTTAGTGTTTTGATCCCATAACCTTGAGGCATTTGTAGGTGCAGATTTTGGTTTGCTTACATAGGCCACCACAGCATTAGAGCTACCCTGGTCTAATGGCCTCCATGTTTAATTAATTTAACATATATTCACTTCCAAATCCCAGAATCTATGAAAATATTGTGTTACATAGCAAGGGAGGATTAAATTTACATGGAATTAAGTTTGCTAATCAGATAATCTTTATAAAAAGAATTTTTTAAGTTTATTCATTTATTTTGAGAAAGTGTGAGTGGGGGAGGGGCAGAGAGAGAGGTGAGAGTGACAATCCCAAGCAGGGAAAGGAATGAAAATGGGTTCTCCCATCCAAGAGTAGAGCCCTGCTAACAACTTGACCTTAGCCCAGGGAGACCCATTTTAGACTTCTGACCTTCAGTCTGTAAGATAACAGATTTCTGTTGTTTTAAGCCACAGAGTTTGTGGAAACTTGTTCCAGCAGTGATAGGAAACCCTTACAGTGCTGGAAGCTTTAGAGTCACATAGGCCTGAATCTGAATCTAAATCTGTCTTCTCACACTCAGCTGTGTGACTTCAGTAAAGGTGGCCTTCCTGAACAACAGCTTTCTAATCTGTAAAACTGAGGCTATTCGCATTTGACTTACACAGTTTTTGTTAAAGGTTAAATGAAGTCACATATATATTGGCTCCTATTGTCACCATCAGGCTATTTAGTCCTCAAAAGCAACCTGTAAGTTATCTATAGCATGCATTTTCTTCATTTTAAATATGAAAAAACTGAAGTTCAAGAATCTTAAGCAACATCACCTAGCTAATAGGGAAAACCTCCAAATCTGCTTTCAATTTACAGTCTGCAGTCTAATTTCAGAGAACTCCAGAGAAACACAGAACTTCCAGAGTAGGTGCTGAAATCCTTCCCAGCTGCCTTGTGCTAACTGAATGTTCTACTTGTTCTCCAGGCTATTCAAGAATATGAGTGATGGTGTGTGTGTGTGTGTGTGTGTGTGTGTGTGTGTGTGTGTATTATGGTGGGGGTGGGGCAGTGGGAGATAGCAGTAGTCATCAATGGGCAAAATAAGCAAAGATGCAGAATTGAGAATAAACCATGATCACTGATCCTAGATTCATATAGATTTTAGAGTTTAAGGGAGATTACACAAATTCTTAGCCTTTCGGCCAACCTGGCCTACCCATGTATTTAAAACCAAACAAAGAAAACGAAACAAACTATATCAAAAACTGAGTAAGAATGCATTTAGATAGGTTTTACATTCCTCTTTCATTTCATCTGCCCAATTGGCACATTTATCTGAAACTTGTAAGACATAGGTTTCAACTTTTGGCTGAAAGTGACCTTATGAAGTCTCTTTTAAAATGAGACCTAAGTAGGTTAAGTGCCTGGCTTATAGAAATATAGCTAGATTATGGTAGTCATGACTTCTGATCAAGTGGAGAGAATTTATAAGCTGTCCCACAGGCAGATGAGGCCAAATAATGTAAGGTTAGGATATGTTCTTAAGTACTGCAAAAAGCCTATGTTTTGCAATGGTGGTTTGGCAATGCAATGCAGACTCAAGGCAGGGGATGACAGGATCCATATCCATGCAGTAGGAAGACAGCTAGATGTATTCCTATTCAGATAAATAGTATAAGGCAGTGAGTAGTCACAGTGGTACACCACGAATGAGTTACAAGCATATAGAGAAATTGATCCCCATAGTTCTAGAGAAAACTGGGTGGGCCTGGGCCTGGAAGATTCCCTGAGCTGGTTAACACTGTGATGACAAGGTTATTTGATTGTCAGGTGTTATACAAATGCTGCATTTAATCCATTGTTAGATTCTTATTTTTTCACATTTAACATCTCAGCAATCATAATGCATATTGCATCAAATGGCTTCTTATAGGGACAGGTAGCCAGGCAGCACTCGTGACTCAGTTGTTTTTGCAAGTGCATGCATGAACTTGGTCATAGCTGATCAGCACTTCTGTTGAGTTATGGGTCTTGTTGGCTGTATACTTACTATGTTTAACTGCCATTTAAAATGTCTTTAAAAAGATTATGCTTTGATTTGGCATAACAAAAAGTTACTAGGTATGGAAACAGAACAATGGGTGTAAACTTGTATCAGTAAGGCAAATATGGCTCATTGGAGTAATGACCAAAAATCCATGTTTTCTTACAAAACAACCCAATAGTTTACAGTACCTAAAAGAAGGTAGATAGCTTTGAGTAGATAAAACAAAAAGGTAGCTTATTCCATTTTAAGGTTGGATAAATCGTCAAATCCCTCAGAATATGAGAATAAAACTTATAAGGATGAGAGAGGAGATTTTGAGTCACAAGTACTTTTGTTAAGACATCGAACATCACTTTGTCAGAAATACCCTGCTGTTTTTGAATAGAAGTTATTGAATTTTCATCAGTGGCTGAGACAATGAATCCATGAGTTTAGTCTAGTAGGAAATGGTAATAAACCTTGATATTCTCTGACAACTATGGAAATCATTCTTTCAGTATAAAAATAAAATTGCATGGATTATATGATATTGCTGATCTGTATCACATGGGGGAAAAGGTTGGGAAGCACTGGGATACATAATAGATGCTACAGGAACTTTAAGAAATAATTTTAGGATGGATTGAGGATGAAAAGATGTGAAGTTACAGCCAAAAACAACTTGAAAAATGTCAAAACTCATTCATGATCAATGAAAATAAAATGAGATATCCTACAAGACACTAAGTTCTAGGATTTTTCTCTCTTTTATGGTCCTCTCTCATGCTCCTCACTTACCTCCTTTTTTTCTTTTTACTCCCCTCCTTCTCATCCTCTCTCTCTCTTATGCTCCCCTCCTTTCCTTCCTTCCTTCCTTCCCCAGCCCTCCTAACACTCTTCTCCCAGGAAGAGACATGTAGTAATGATCGCTGTTGCTTGTCTTCCTGCTGACTTGGATGTCCTTGGGTCTCAGTCTCCAACCTAAGTGGTTCATCAATAGTGTGAAATTTTTCTGAATGGACAGTTCAGGGGAATTCTGGCACCTGCTGTTGCAACAATACTTTGTAGCCTCCTCTAATCCACAGCCTATCTTCTGAGTACCCTTCTCTAACTTGTCAGCATGTTCACTTCTCTTGTCTCTTTCCTGCTTTGAAAAGAATTCTAGTCTAGCGGCAGGAAATCTAGGTCGAAGTCCCATTCTGCCACCTGTGAAACAACCTAAACTCTCCAAGCCGTAGCTACTGTGTTTGTAATGTGGTGACATCCCTTTCTGTCTCTCACTCTCTCACCTGCTTGTCAGACTGTAGTGAGAATCAAACAAATGTATAAGAAATGTCAAAGTTTCTATGAAGAGTAAAGCCTGAATCAAATCTGAATATATATTCTTGTTTCATTGCGATAATAACATCTTGCTTAGTTAACATAGTTGAACAGGTCACTAACAATGTTGTATTAACATATACATTTTAAAAATCTCTGGAGGTAAAACTATACATCTTTATTTGACTATTAGAATTTGAGGCAAGTGTATCAATTACCTAGCTATTCCTTTGAATTTGATGATTTAACGTTTCAGCAAGTATAGTAATTAGTTGCTGCTAATTAGTTTGTAAAAATAAACTAACGACCCCCTCCCCAACAAACACAAATTCCCAATGTCATTCTACAAGCAAATATTTATTTAGCTTACATTTCTCAAGGGTTAGCAGTGGGTTGGCCTACGTTTCTCAAGGGTTAGCAGTGGGTTGGCCAGTCTATGCTGGGCTCAGCCGAGGTGGTGCTCCAGGTGTCTTTTGCTGTGTTTCCGGGACCAGCAGGCTAGCCCAAGCACATTCTTCTCAAGGCAATGGCAGCAGTGCAAGCCTGAGCTCGTTAAGGCCTGGCTAGGAACAGGCACACCATTATGTCTGCCCTACTTTATTGACCAAAGCAAGTTACATGGCTGAACTAAGTGTCAAGGAGTGGAGAAATAACACAGCTGATTCTCATTATTTGTGGTAGTTATGGTCTATAAAGTCACCATGAAAACGGCTTTAGTAAATATAGAACCACAGCTCCCAGGGGAAGTACAAGTTAGGTTCCTGTGAGCCTGTGATAACATTTTCATCAACAGATCAATACATAACCTTGTTTTATGTGTTTCTGTTTAAAGTTACCTCACTTAATATAAATTGTTGAATCATTAACATCAAACTCCTGGCCAATAGCACCATAACTCATGCCTGAAGGAACAAATCTAACACAACTATTTTCTGTATAAGGCACATCACAGCCCTCTTGTGTTTGGGAACACCAAACAGAACATCTGCACAATGCTTGGAGCCTTATGTACACTGAGATCATCAATAAAAAGTGCAAAAATGCAAAAAAAAAATATGGCACTAAATTGACTACAAAAAAGACACTTGTTTCTCAGATAAGCCCTGAAACAAGAAGGCAGAATATTGCCTGTTCAACCTCAGCTTGGAACTCGAGGTTTTTTTTGCCACTGCACATGTCTGCAAATAACTGTGGGAGTGACATGAGTATTAATTTGAGGCATACAAATAATGTTAGCAAGTAGGCAGATTCAAAGTGCAGAATCCATGTACAATGGGGATCAACACTACTTTGTCCCTTAGTGGAAAAATTTTAAAGGAGATGGATTGAGAGAGAGTTAAAAAAAGTGGGGCCTATAATGTATAATCGTGAGATCCATCTCAGATGTATTGAATCATATCTGCATTTTAGATTCCCCAGATGTTTGTGTGCACATTCAAGTTTGAAAAGTACTTCCCTTTAATATGATGATAGGGTACATTCATGCCAGAGAGTAGAAGTTAAACCCTACAAAGGATCAGGGTCCTAGTACAGCATTTTTATGAGTCTAAACATTTGGGGCATACAGGGACAACCTCTTTAAGGTGCAGAATAACTTACTTCATCTTGCAACTCCTCTAATGGAAAAGAGGCAGAGTAATTGGACCTCTCTGGCTTTTGGAGAACAACATATGACACATTGGAAATTACAGCTGCAACATATTTACTGGGTAACATGGATGGGTCCGGGTTAAGTGAGTCCCTGAGCAAGACAGTGCTCTGCAGCAAGTCCATGTGAAGGGCAAGCTGCCTTGCTGTTTGGCCCTATGTCTCAGCAGATCCAGTGGTACTAGAGATGTCCATGGTGAATGAGTAAGGGTGCTATGTGGAGTCTTAGGTAACCCTAATAGGAGAATCACAGGGCAGAGCTCAGGGCTCTGGAGCAAGGCCATTCATTGACAGCAGGCCATTCGAAAAGCAGCCCCTGGCATGTCTCTGAAAGCCTGACCATAAAACTTAAGTATGATATGACTATAGCTGCTGATCACGAGCTGCCCATTTCAGATTTACCAACTCACTCTAGGGGGGTTATAACAGCAATCTATCAGATAGATAAGGAGAAAGAGGAGTCAAAGGATTGGAAATTCCTTGGAGGTCAAACAATAGTGGCCAGAAGAACATGAGAGGGAAAGTGGAAGTTCTTCGAGAAAGCATAATACTGGAGAAAGCAAACTCAGCATAATAAAATTATCTTTTTTTTTTTTTTTCACTTGTAAAAGCTCTTCTCCCTGAATGCCCTCTACTGGGGGCAGAGTGGTAATATGCCCTCTACCCCAGGGCGGATCTCTGGAGTTATCACTGACAATTTCAGCTCACCAAAGGGATATCCTCTTAAAACAGTTTCTTTTAATCTGTGCCTTCCTCTCCATCTCCATGGTTTATTGCCTTAATTCTCTCATCATTTCACTCTTGCAAATATCCTACATTATTGACATATTAAGTTTCTGCATATCTGATGATTCTCTTCATTCCTCAAGTATTTATCAAGCCTCTACTATGTATCAGGCACTCGGTTAGGCTTTGGGGAACCAATGTGAAGAATTTAAAAAGACACTCCTGCAAGCCTCATGGAATTAACAGTCTGGTGGCAGAGAGTAAAAAAAAAAAAATCCTGCTTAAAATCCTTCAGTGGTTCCCTGGTGTTTTCAGAGTGAGGCCCAGATGTCTTGATGGGACTGTCTCTCCTTACCCCTCCAGTATCACCTCCAACCAAAGCCCTTCAATCTTGCAGGCTCTGCAGCCACGATGCACACTTCCCTTCTCCAGAGAATAATCAGATATGCAAACACTTAATTTGTCAATAATGTAGGATATTGCAAGAGTGAAATGCTGAGAGAATAAAGGCGATAACAATGGAGATGCAGAGGGAGGCACAGATTAAACAGAAACCATCTTAAGAGGCTATCCCTTAGATCAGCCGAAATTGTCAATACTAACTCCAGAGACTTGACCTGGGGTAGAGTGCACAGTATGTTTCAAGGGTTCTCTCCAGCTTCTGCAGGGAACCTCTGGACACACTCTCCCCTCTTTGGCTGCGTATCTCTGCAGTTCTACATCTCATGCTACCACTATAACATACGTATCATACTTCGTTGCGATTTTTCATTCTTCTGTCCACTTCTTCTATTCTATGGTGAGTGCTGCGTCTGATTCATAATAGGTGCTTGACATTTTTTTCCACACATAACTGAATAGGTATAGAGACAGCACCCCCTCCCCCACATTGACACACACACACACACACACACACACACTCTGCAATAGCAGATAAGGCCAACATATCACCTCTGCACCTTGGCAAAGGGGCTTTTGGGACTTGACTCCTGGGTATCCACTGGCCTTCAGGCCTCCTGATGCATGGCAATCCTGTCTCTCACCCTCAGAATAGGACTCAGTGGGGCGCCCCCTAGCGCCTCCAGCGGAAGCTGCAGGAACGGAGGGCGCCTGCGAGCATGAGGTCCCAGGCCCGCGCAAGGCGCAGGCGTAGCACGCGAGCGCTAGGCTCTGATAGGAACAGTCCAAGTGAGAGGGGAACTAGGTGTGGATTCAGATTCTTTTTCCTTCTGCATTAGCGAGGTGGCTTCTTTTCTTCTCTTCTCCGGTTGTATATTAATTTAAAATGTAATATTTGAGTGGCTCTGCAGGGGATGAGAAAGGTACTCCAGTGTTGCCAAGCTCTTTTTCGTTCTTCAGCACCCCTCCTCAGGGAGGGGTGGAGGAAGGTTGGACGGTCCCAGGTCAGAGCGCGCGGGGGCGGAAGCGGCGGCTGCTGCGGCGACGGCGGCTGCTGTCAGAGCTGGAGAGGGGCCGGGCGGAGAGGCAATGGAGGGTCAGCGTTGGTTGCCGCTGGAGGCCAATCCCGAGGTGTGCGCGGCTCGGATCTCGGCCCGAGGCCGCGGGCATGGGCGGAGGGAAGCGGGATGCCGCGGCTAGTCCAGAGCAGTTCGTTTCTATAAATTGTGTTCTCTGTTTCGTTTTCAGGTCACCAACCAGGTGAGTGAGGTGTCTGTCGCTTGGGACCCCGGAGCCCCTCCCTGCCTGCCTGCATCTCTGCTCTTCCTAGGAATCTTGAATTAGATTCAGTGAGGGCCTCTCTTGCTCTGCTCAGACGGGTGTGCCCCCTTTACTGTCGTATCCCTCCCACCTGGTTCCTGGAGATGCTCCCAGCTGTCTCAGCCTTTCCTCTCGTGCCATTCCCCTGTCATTCCTGGAGTCTAGGGGTCTGAAGCTTGTGGAACATTGACCCTGTATTTCCATTCCTCTTCCCTCTTCGTTTTGCCTCCTGCTAGTGCCGATTCCATAATTTCCCAACTCCTGTACCTTCTGGGTGACTAATTTGTCTACACTACCTGACTCCAAGCTTTGAAAACTCGCCCACCCAGTCCTTGTAATTTCATCCACCGCCTGCACTATGAAATCATCTTCCAATCATCTTCTCTTGCTCCATCAAGTCACTTCTCTTCCCCACCACGCCCCCTTTCTCTTTCAGCCCCTTAAAACTGGAATTCTGTTGCTCTAATACCATAGAAAGCTTAGTATAATAGTTCCCGCGACATTCTTTGCCCACCTACAAGCGCTTAAAGTTGGTCTGGGGATTGAAGGTTCAAGTTTGGGGAGGGAAAAGGGAATATCTCCCAGCCACTCTATTAGAAGAACAGTAAGTGCTATCAGGTATAAACTTTTGATTTGCTCAGGTGTATTTTATCTTAACCTGTTTTAAATTCTAATCAGCTCATTTACTTTTTCCGGCCCTCTCAGTTTGTCATCTGATGTACATTTCCACCACCCTCCATAACCTTTTTCATCATCAAGGAATAATGATTCATCACGTACTTAATTATTTTTGTCTTTCAAAGCTTGTAGAAAAGTCCTTATATACAGAAACTAGATAGAAACGCTTTATTTTAATGTTGACAGTAAATCTTTCATCTTATGCAGTTTATGTTTTTGAAATGACTCCGGAATGCTTGTCTCTTTAGTAATCTAGAAATGTACAAAGCTTAAAACCCAGCATATATCTTTGATATTAATGTTCTTAAATGGCATTCCCTATGTATGTTAATTTTCTTTTGTTTCCCCCTTTGAAATTTGCTGTTGATTTTTTTTTTCATTAAAACAGTTTCACCCTTTGTAAAGAGAAAAATCTTTAGGCCAAAGAAATCAGAATTTGAAACTTTTGATTTAGTCCATAGGAAAAACTTAATCCAAAACTATTTTTAGATCTTTTATGAAAAATCAATTTACCATATATCTGGACTTTGTTCTTTTCCCGATACCACACTGTTTTGATTACTGTAGTTTTGTCGTAAAGCTTGAAATCAAATAGTATGAATCCTCCCACCTTGTTCATTTTTGAAATTGTTTTATTTTAGTTACTTTGCCACACCATATAAATTTTAGAATTGACGTGCGAAGTTCTAAAAAACATCATGATTTTGATGGTGAATGTGTCTAAATATATAGATTTAGTTTGAGGAAAATTAACATCTTAACAATATTGAGTCTTGTATTCCATTAAGATGGTATATCTCATCATTTGCGTGGGTCTTCTTTGATTTCACTCAGCAGTGTTCTGTGGTTTCAGCACGTATTTTGTTAGATTTATACTGAAATATTTAGTGGGTTTTGGTACTATTGTAAATGATACTGTTTTAAAATTTCAATGTCTCGTTGTCCATTGCTATGTGTAGAAATATAGCCAATTTTTATATGATGACTTGTATCCTACTACCTTGCCCAATGCACTTATTCTGGTGGCTTTATTGTAGATGTTTTGGGATTTTTCTATATAGACCATCGTATTCTGTGTGAATAGACTGTTTTTTTACTTCTTACCTATCAATCTGTGTGCTTTTTATGTCTTTTTCTTTTTGCATTTGTTGGGACCTTCAATACAAAGTTTTCCACCTTGGGTGGAAAACGTTTGATCTTTCATCATTAGATATGTTAATTGTAGGGCTTCAGTAAATGCTTTTTGTCAGATAAAGAAGTGTCCTTCTTTTCCTAGTTCACTGAGAGTTTTTATCATGAATCTGTGTTTAATTTTTTTTAATTTTTTAACGTTTTTATTTATTATTGAAAGACAGAGAGAGACAGAGAATGAGCATGGGAGGGGCAGAGAGAGAGGGGAAAACAGAATCTGAAGCAGGCTTCAGGCTCTGAGCTGTCAGCACAGAGCCCAGCGCGGGACTTGAACTCACCAACCGCTAGATCATGACCTGAGCCAAAGTCGAATGCTTAACCGACTGAGCCACCCAGGCGCCCCTCTGTGTTTAATTTTCTTAAATGGCTTTTCTGCATCCTTTGAGATGATCATTTAAAGGAAGAGATAATACCAGTTGTACATAAACATAGAAGAGGAGGGACTTACCAGTTCATTTTATGGCCAGCATTTCCAGACAAGCCATAATAAGAGTAACTGCAGACCAGTAACCTTCATGGGATCTAAAAATCTTCAGCAAAATATTAGCAAATAGAGTGTAGCAATGTATAAAAAGAATACTATTTCATGACTGAGAGCAGTTTATCCAGGTATTGCAAAGCTGGTTCACCATTCAAAAGTCAATCAATGTAATCAGCCATATCAAGCGACAAACTAATTTTTGATGATATTGTTGATTAATAAGATATAAACTTATTTAACTGGAAACTTACATATTGTGATCCAGCTGCTATTGGACCTTGTTCCTAGGTAATCTTAATAAACTCTAAAACACATTCACTTTAAAAAGACCCCCCCCACACACACACAGTTACTTGTTCACATTGATTAAATGATATTTGTGGAGCACCTTTATAATGCCAGGTATCTGAGAAGGAGCTGGTTAGTCTTTGGTGATTAAAATACTCATGGGTTTCTGATTTTCAGTGGGAAGATAGACAATAAACAAGTAAGCAAACAATTAACAATTGTTTTAAGTGCAATGAAAAAAATTAATAGGGCACTGTGATCGAAACCATCAGGAGAAACATAATAGGTTGGATGGTGACAGGAGGCCATTCTGAGGTGACATAAACAGGAAAAAAAATATTTAGTGTATGATTCGACACTATTTCTGGCTTGCTTTGGTAGGGTTCAGTTTGTTTTAAATTTATTAAAGAAGTAATGTGATTTTAGGGGAGAATGAGCAAATATTTAAGAAATGGTTGCTTTTAACCAAAATTTTTTTGTGGTGTTTTTTTATTCTCTATGTATTAGTGACAAAACTGAAACTAGAAAATGAATAGAAATTTGATAACGGACTTAGAATTTGGAGAATTAATACATTAAGCCGCAGATCAACCCAAAAAATATCCATCCCCACACTCTCTATTTACTCAATTTAATAGAATCATAGATATTTTACTTATTAGTTTGGTAGTTGCATATGTTATTATTATACTCTTAGTTTTATGTTCTAATATTTTATGTTCTAATGATGCCTAGTTTGTAGGAAAATGATCAACACATATCTACTACATGGAGATCATTATTAACTGTTAGGTATTAACTAGTATCCATGTGTCTCAGTGTGGTAAGCAGTGATTTTTCTTGTTGATTCATATGCTGCCAATCCCTTCTAAAGATATTTTATCATGTTACAGGTAGGACTTAATCTGGAATAAAATCAGGTGATAGAAAAAATTTTTCTCATTTAACAACTAGTCATTCTCCTACTTCTTCTAGCAGTTATTACTACTATGCATTTATTAGTAGTAATATCAAGAACCAAATAAGTATAATTTCTGTTACAATCTAAATCATTAACAAATTAGTAATAAGGTAGAGTCTGTTGCTGCCCTGAGCAGGCCATTAAAGACCAGAGAAAGCGGCTTAAAACAGATTTGAAAGGAAGTGAATGTTATTTTCTTGTTTTCTTAAATTTATAAAATCAGAGTTTTTGTTATTTGACTGTCACCTAAAGAAGGAGGAGGAATTCATTATAAGTTAGGGGCAGAGGGTAACAGTTTTTCAGGTAGAGAAGTCTAGTTGGTGTGCAAAGACCTAGAGGGAAGAGGTGGTTATAATAAGACCCCATGTTCATTGTGGCTAAAGTTAGAGAACAAGGTACAAAAGAAGATATTCATTCAGACAGTGAAAGAAAAGTAAATAGGGATGAGAGCAGCCTGGAGCTTTGCATGTGGGTCCCAGCAGTGTGAGCTTGAAAAATCATGTCATCTCCCAGACTCCATTTTCTCACTGGTAAAAGGATCTAATAAAAGCTACCTTCCTTGCCCATTGCAGTAAAGGTGAAGTATATTAAAGCTTCTAGCATGCTTTCTGACACATGATACTTCTTAAAAATATTTACAAATAATTTTCAATGGTGTTTATTTGGTGGAAAAATTTATCATTGGACTGTAGAATAAAAAAAAATTTTAAAGTTGCCTAAGCTCTTTTATGGGCACATATCCTAAATTACTCATTTTTTTTGATTGGCCAAAATTATAGTGGCATTGTGAAAATGTAGTGGGCTAATCAGTCAGAATTTTGTTATTTTATTACCCAATGTTTAGAAAAGCCAGAAGATTGGTATTAGGTTGTAAGTCCTTTTATCCTGCTTGATGCAAACTGCATGCTTCTAATTGTGTAGAGATGGCTTTGAAAATGCATATGTAGAATACTCTGTGGGTAGTCTGGAGAAATAGTTTTTGGAATAGTTTTAAGATCATTACTTTGAGTTTTCTCCCAGTTTTGTAAATTTAACTAAAATACATATGTGTATAAGTTCTATATAGATTTTTATAACATACAAACTACATATAACTTTGTAAAAATAACACATTTTTTAAAACTAGAAAATAAAAAGTTGAGTTCACATCACTCAACCTAACTGCAGTCAGTATTTTTATTTATTTTTAAGCAGTCAATATTTTAGAGAATTTCCTTCCAATCTTTCTCTATTTACATAGGATAATTTTAAACACAGATGTGTTTGTTTAATCATCAAAGTAGGACAGCTCAGGGTTTAAAAAAAAAGTGAGAGGTAAAAGTTGAAGACCCTCTTCCCCACCCTTTCTTCACTTCCCAGAAGTAGTTACTATTAATAGCTGCTTTTGTTCTTTTTATTCATATGATGACTTCTTGTGTGAGTCTTACAGCAATATAGAGTCTGAGGATGCAACAAAGGTACTTGATAGATGTCGACTCAACTTTTTATATCAATCTCATTTGAGATTAGTAATGTGGGTAAAAATTTAAGTGTGATTCCAGTTCAAATTTAGCCATTTTTATGTTAATGTAGTCATTCATTCCTCAGTTTGTTACTAATCAGTCTCTCTCCAGTAGCTGCCATGGATCTTCGTACTTTTCATCCTTAATAGCTTCGGCCAACATGGAGTAAGATTGTCACTAAAATGTTTCACTGTTACTTGCAGTTGGCAGCACAGATGTGAAATTCCTCTGTTATGTGTACCATCTTATTTTATACTTTATGACAGTATGACTTTGAGGTATATAAAATTAACAAATTTAAATCCTCTTATCAGGATTTATGATATTTTTCCCTTTAGAGCTTTCAATCCTGGGCAGATAGTATTCTCCCATCCAAGTACTAACCAGGCCCGACCCTGCTTAGCTTCCAAGTTCAGAGGAGATCAGGGCACGTTCAGGGTGGTGTGGCTGTAGACTGGGCAGGCAGTGTTTTGTGTTGATTACATGAATGCCTGGTTTTCGATTAGGAGCCAAATATATCTTTCCTCCCTATGTAACATGACACAAGTAAAAATGAATATATATATATATATAAAGTTTAAAAAATATTTATTTATATTTTGAGGGAGAGAGTGCGAGTAGGGCAGGGACAGAGAGAGAGGTGGACAGAGAATCCAAAGTGTGCTCGAGCGAACAGCCACCAGCCCGATGCGGGACTCGAACTCATGAACCGTGAGATCGTGACCTGAGCAGAAGTTGGACATTCAACCGACTGGGCCACCCAGGTGCCCCCAAAATGAATATATTTTCAATATTAATGATAAATATAGCTTAATGGACACCCATAAACATAGAGATGGCAAGATTATTTGTTGAAATTAGGGATGTAATCTTCAGTTCAACAAATAAAACTTGAGTGGCTTTGGTTTAGCCAGGTACAGTGTTAGGCGATGGGATTAAACAGATGATTAAGACACAGTTCCTTCCCTTGACTTTGTGGTCTATTTTAATTCTTTTTGGTTTCTAGATCAAACTGAATATTGAGAAGGGCATAGACTAAAGATTTTGGAGAAGGTGAGAAAAGAGAGAAAAGTAGTTTGGAGTACTTCAGTGAACTTTATTAAAGTGTGGAATCAGGAGTGGGAATCAGGTGAAGAGTAGGTATGATATAGAAGAGTCCATTGATTTCTGTGGCCCTAGACTGTTGGAAAGCATGTGACTTAAAGAACCTAATAGGTATTGAGCACATTCTGCCAAGAGAAGTTTTTAAATTCAATATATTTCTTATTAAATCTATCTAGGTCCTTATTTTTGACCAACCATATTATCATTAGACTTTCTTTGCCAGGCCGAGAAGTGGAGAGATAAGGAAAGTAGCCCTTTAATTAGGAAAGTCTTTTCTTACAGAACCTGTGTGAGATGAATGGCACTGTTCATGGGACATAACATGCTTTCTATGGGTTTTGCAAGATCTCAATTGATGGTTCAAGTACATGTGATCATTCTTCAGGGAGAAATTCTCAGGCCACCCTATTTTCAAATTTCAGATAATGTTAGACCAGTAGATAAATTATAATATATTATTGAGGTAAGGAATAATGAAGTATTTTTAATATGATTTTTTTCCTCTTTTTTTTCTTGTCACCTAAAACTTACTTTGTGATGGTGAACTTTTGTAAATCATCAGCTTCATTCAATGCAAACATTTATTAAGACTTTATTGAGAAATTGACCTTATTCACATTACTTTTTCTTTTTCTCTCAGCAGCACATTAGGGTCTGACATTTTATTTTCCTGTGAAATCTAAAGAGTTTCAAAAAACACTAATCTTTTGTTACAGTCGTTTTGCCAGGTATGAGAGACTGAAGTCAAGTGTGTTTCACTGTGTACTAGAGGTCAGGCAGCCGGGCGCTTACTTATAGCAAGCATTTTCTGGTGTTCATATAATCAGTTGGAGTCCTTTGGTTTTATGTACTTTTTGCTCATTGATATAATTTGTGGTATCTGTTTATCTTTAAACCTCAGGCATCAGGTTTGGTAAGTAGGATAAACTGTGTTGATCGTGTAATATAACTGTTTATTTGAGAGAACTTAAATACATCTTCTTAAAAGTCATGTACTGAAAATGAGTTTAACATATCAACCAAGGTAAGTTGTATGTGTTTGTTGAAGTCCTGGCTTATTTTGTTCAATCCTAAAGTAATGGATTTCGAAAAAAGTGATTTTCCTTAATATAAACTTTTAATGTTTGTTATATGATATAAATAAATTGCTATCTCTTCCCACCCTATTCATAGAAAGCCTCCTTTTCTTACTGAACATCAGTAATAAGTATACCTCGCATTCCCTTTTATTTATTAGATACGCAGCAATACATGTTATTTCCCTGTTAATGTTGCAATGTTTGTTTGTTTTCAACTTTTACCAGTTTCTCAAACAATTAGGTCTACATCCTAACTGGCAGTTTGTTGATGTATATGGAATGGATCCTGAACTTCTCAGCATGGTACCAAGACCAGTGTGTGCAGTGTTACTTCTCTTCCCTATTACAGAAAAGGTAATTGTTAACTAAGATGAAGTTTCTGGTAAATGTAATGTTCTTTTTCAATGTTGAATTAAAAACATGCTCTTCTTTAAAAATAAACGACTCCCTTCTTGCATAAAATGAGGAAATCGAGGGGCTTCTGGGTGACTCAGTCAGTTGAGCCTCTGACTTTGGCTCAGGTCAAGATCTCACGGTTTGTGAGTTCGAGCCCCACGCCGGACTCTATCTGTTAGCTCGGAGCCTGGAGCCTGCTTCGGATTCTGTGTCTCTGTCTCTCTCTGCCCCTTCCCTGCTCGAGCTCTGTCTCTCTCTCAAAAGTAAATACACATTTTAAAATTTTTTTTAAAAAAGGAGGAAATCTAAAAAACATCTTAGGGGCACTTGGGTGGCTCAGTTGGTTGAGCGTCCAGCTCTTGGTTTCAGCTCAGGTCATGATCTCAGGATCCTTGGATCAAGCCCCACATCAGGCTGAGTGTGGAGTCTTCTTGGGATTCTCTCTCTCGCTCCTTCTGCCCCTCTCCCCTACTTGCACGCTCTCTCTCTCTCTCTCAAATTAAAAAATAAGGGACATCCTAGAAACTTAGTTTTATTAAAGAGGTGATATTTAGATTTTCATTTATAGATTCACAATAAAGCCCTGAATTAGACCTTTAAACTTGGGT
This sequence comes from Cryptoprocta ferox, assembly GCA_028646485.1. Classification (NCBI taxonomy): domain Eukaryota; kingdom Metazoa; phylum Chordata; class Mammalia; order Carnivora; family Eupleridae; genus Cryptoprocta; species Cryptoprocta ferox. The sequence continues at coordinate 102,546,580 of CM053574.1, forward strand.
AGTTTTCTTCTTTTATAAAATATGATTAGTTTGCCTCAGTGTATTTCGATACCACATTTAATCACATTTTGATGTATATACCTCAGAAATGTTAAGTACTAGAATAATCTTAAATTTGTTTTAGAGAATGTATAAATAAAGAATATTCACATTTTAAGTATAGACATAATTGTTTCCAATATATATGTAAAAACAAGTCTTTAAGGAGGTAGGTATAAGTAATGATAGGGGTTACATTATTTTCAGAATAAACTTGATATGTGTGGAAATCATTAAGTTTAACTACAGCTTAATTGGCAGATTTAGGATGTGTTGGGGATTATAATTAGCTATTCTTAGAGTTCTGTCTTTAATTTCAAATCTTCATATTTCAGGCTTTTCTTCTAGAATGTATATATAGATAAATACATCATGAAGCCAGCACTTTAAGTTCATTGTAAAACAGATTTTGAGTCTATATCCTTCTGATTTCTATTTTTAAACTTACAAACAACAGGGGCGCCTGGGTGGCTCAAGTCGGTTAAGTGTCCGGCTTCGGCTCAGGTCTTGATCTCACGGTTCATGGGTTCAAGCCCCGCATTGGGCTCTGTGCTGACAGCTAGCTCAGAGCCTGGAGCCTGCTTCGGATTCTGTATCTCTCTCTCTCTCTCTCTGACCCTCCCCTGCTCGCGCTTTCTCTGTTGCTCAAAAATAAATAAAAAACATAAAAAAAATTTTTTAACTTACAAACAACAGGATGAACTCAGTAGTTGTGAAAAATGAAGAAGTGAATGGGCAGATGTGGGAGAAGTGAAGTATTGATGACTTGGCATATACATGCTCAGGTCATTTTATTTTTCAGGAATAAATGGAGCCAAGTCTCACAGAAATTAAGAATTAGGTTTTGTTCAGTCCTAGAAATTCCTGGATAATTTTCTTTATGCCATAACTAAGTAGCCTCGGTTTGGTATAAATAAAAAATACTGAAATATTTCTCTTTCCTAGCTAAAGTTCTACAAAACAAATTATTTAGTTAAAGAAGGGATATTTCTTAGGGCACCTCAGCAGCTCAGTCCTTTAAGCAACCAGCTCTTGGTTTCGGCTCATGTCATGATCTCATGGTTTCCTGAGTTCAAGCCCCACGTCGTGTCAGGCTCTGTGCCGTGGCATGGAGTCTGCTTGGGATTCTTTCTTCCACTCTCTGCCCCTCCCCCACTCACGCTATCTCTGTCTCTCTCTAAATAAATAAAATTTAAAAAATTTAAAATAAGGGATATTCATATTTGCTGTTAGTAATGTAGAAATTCAGAGTTAGAAATATCTTAGTGATTATACCTTCTTAGACTAAACTACTTTTAATGGTGAAATTATTCCGAAATTTGAGGAGGAGTTGGGACATTTAGGTTTACTCTCTTAGTCCAATATTATTCTCATTTTTTTGTTTTGTTTTTTGATTACTAAAGTAAGCCAATGAATAGCTATCCCAGGACCCCAATTGTAAAGAATAATAAATTGAAAAGAAAAAATAAAGCTAAAAACCTGGGTTTTTTAGTTGGTCTGATACAAATGTGAGTTTATAGTCCAAGTTGGAAATTTCCCAAAACATTAAGATATATGACCTACCTTTGTTTTCCTTATTAAAGAATAAATTGGATTTGGTCTCCTTCATTTAGTAGGTCATCAGTTTTTAAAAAAGCATGTTGTTCTTATCAATAGGACTCTTCATTTAGTGAATAGCCAGTACTGAAAAGGTCACTGGGCCCATTGCTAGAAAAAAGCACAATTCTAAAATATTAAAGTGGAGAATATAATGGCATCTGTCATATTTGGATGTCTCTTACAATTTGGTATATTTCCATTTCAGTTCATAAGGGACATATTAAAGTCACTCAGTAGATATCTAGTGGATCTTTTAGGAGATACAAAGTGTTTTGGTCTTCTATGTTCTGATTTAGAAACTGATTATATAGTTGCAAATGGCTAAAGCATACTAATACCAAAATAACTGTCTTGGGTACTTCATTATTCTTTAAATAAAGTCAATTATGGTGTTTTAAATGTGTGCTTAATTGTAGTGTTTACTAACCAATGAATTGCAAGTGAAGAGGCTATAAATTTATTTTCTCTAATTTTATTGTCTCTTGACCATGTGTTTTCACTTTAGTCTGCTGTCAATAACTTTTTCTTCTATACATGCTCTGTATCATTTTAGGATTTTTCTTCTTAAATGTTAAATCTTGAGAAGTTGCCAAACCTCATTTTTCTTTGTCAGCAAAGAAGAACACTGATATTAAACAACAGCAAACTAAACTGTAGGACTGTAAAAACATTTCAGCATAAGCTTACTACATTGAATCTTGTATAGTTTTTATCAGCTAAACTTGTATGAATGAATTAATGATTCAGAATTTATTCTGAAAATGTAACTTAAAAATTTGGTTTAGAAGCAAATTCATAAAAATTATTATTTTTAATGTTTATTTTTATTATTTTTTGAGAGAGAGAGAGACAGACAGAGCACGAGTGGGGGAGGGACAGAGAGAATGGGAGACACAGAATCGAAACAGGCTCCAGGCTCTGAGCTATCAGCACAGAGCCTGATAATGGGCTCAAACTCATGAGCTGTAAGATCACAATCTGAGCCAAAGTCAAATGCTTAACCAACTGAGCCACCCAGGCACCCCCATAAAAATTATTTTTTAAGGCATATATACATTTGTTGTTAGAAGCAGTTCTTGAATTATAGGTCTACTGTAGACGTCATTTGTTTCCTTAATTGCAAGGATCAGCCAACTTTTTCTGTGGAGGGCTAGATAATGAAGATTTTCAACTTTGCAGGCCTACAGAGTCTGTGGTATAACTATGGTACTTTGCTTTTTAGTGTGAAAACAGCCACAGACCATACAAAAATAAAACTGTTCTTACAAGAACAGGCAGTGGGCCAGATTTGGCCTGTAGACTGTAGTTTGCGGATTTCCTACTCTATTGGATTCTGAACGTTATAGAACAAAACAATAAAATCATCTTTCTACTCTCTCCCTCCTCCTCGTCACTAATATTTTATCCTCTTTATTATTTTTTAACTTTTTTTTACAGTTAGGAAAATAATACACAGAGACATTAAGTAACTTGTCAAATAATAATAATCACACAGCAAATAATAATGGAGCCAGGATGTGGGCTTGGGAAGTCATGTGTAGAGCCCATACTTCTGACATTTATTATTCCCACCTTGTTTTTAAATCTGTTATTACAGATAATGGGGAATGTTTGTTATGAATATAATATGCTAATAAATGTGTGAATTTCGTTAATACAGTATGATTTAACAATATGGAAATATAAAAAACAAGAGTATTTTATTATAAAAATAAAATGAAAATCTCCAGTAATCTATGGTCCCAGAGATAGCCTCTGTTAAATTTTTGTATGCTCTTTCAGATTTTTCAATGCATATATAAAGTAGTTATTTTAAAAACATAAATGAGAATCATATTAATATGTATTGACCTAGAACCACCCTATAATCATGGACAGATTTCTGAGTCAGAATATATAAATCTATTTTATACTTTTTTAAGTCCTTCATAGAATTCCATTAAGATATGCCATAATATCTTAACCAAATGCCCATTAATGGATATTTAGAAGTTTCCTAGTTTCACGTTTGAGTTCTTTTTGATGTATTGTTTTCACAAGTAGACTATGGACTTCTTTTTAATAGTATGAAGTATTCAGAACGGAGGAGGAGGAAAAAATAAAATCTCAGGGACAAGATGTTACATCATCAGTATATTTCATGAAGCAAACAATCAGCAATGCCTGTGGAACAATTGGACTGATCCATGCTATTGCCAACAATAAAGACAAGATGCACTTTGGTAAATAATTTTTTATTTCTGCTCGTCTGTCTCACACACACACAGACACACACACCCGCTGCCGGAAGTTATGAGTTAACTTATTGAGCAGTAGGTGGTGCTATAGTTCTTTCTTTTAAAGTATCAAATAAAGTATTTTCCTTTCTTCTTTTTCGCCCCCCTCCTCATGGGACTGTATATACTGTTAGAAAAAAATATTAATCTTTCCCATTCTTTTATAATGTTGATAAACAGAGGTTTAACAAATACCTTAAAGCCTATCATTTATCCCAACATTGTTCTAGTTCCAACTTAGCAGTGAAAGGGTTTTTATCTGAAAAAAGAGCATGCTTCTAGTATTTTCATATATCAGCGTCTTTCAGATAACAAACCTTCTCAATTTTATCTTCTTTAATATTTTCAGAATCTGGATCAACCTTGAAAAAATTCCTGGAGGAGTCTGTGTCAATGAGCCCTGAAGAACGAGCCAGATACCTAGAGAACTATGACGTCGGTACCTTCTTTCTGTCTTGATCTCATTTATGGACAAAGTCTTGTGGGATTGTACATACTTTTGGGGTGTTTGTCTTGAAACTGTAGTTTGAGCAATTATAGATTTTATTGTGTCTGTTAAAAAAGATCTTCTGTACTTCATGTAACATAACCTGAAATATCCATAAATGTTGATAAATTGCCACTTCTTTTCTACATGTAGACCTGAATGAGAGAAAAAAAAGTTTGATTTACCAATTTTTAAAATATTTTATGATAGACTATTCTTTACCATTCCCTCCCCATAGTAAATAGATGCCTGCCAATACCCTGTGTGTCTTTCACTGGGAATTTGGAACAAGGCAGAAGACCAATGGAAAAAGCAAAGGCTAGATGTCAGATCCTATGTTTCCTATTTATTCTATCAGCTTAGTAACATTTTTGCATGTGTGAAGACACAGACCACATAATCTACTTGTACCGTTTCATAGAATTGTTTTAGAATGGCATTTAAATTTTACTGGTTTTGAATTCTGTTTTTCTTTTGGAGGTCTTTTTACATTTTAGTAACACTACTAGGTAGATTTTAAGTTCTTTGGAATTAGGAGCAGTATAGTATACAGAGTTTGTGCCCAACAGATTCATTGATTTCATTATGCTCTTTTAGCATTCTTATCTACTTTGACTATCTTAAATAGTTTTTTCTTTTAAAAACCTGAAGATCTCATAAAACATCTTTATTTTACACAGAAGTAAATTAAATAACATAAAAGTCACCAGTAATCCTACCAATAAGAGGTAGCCACCGTTATTAATATTTTTTATAGGGAGTATATACATATATAGCTTTTTAAAACAAAAATTTGATCACACTGTAATACTGTTTTATAACTTGCTTTTTTCACTTAACTTATCACAAACGTATTCCATACCAGTAAGTATATATTTGACATCATCATTTAATGGCTGCATAGCTTTCCATTGTACAGTATTTTATTTCACCAATAAATTATTGTTGGGAATTTAATACTTTTCTCCTTTATTCATTATTTAAAGAAATACTATGAGGTATATTACTGTAGCTAAATCTTTGAAAATATCCTTAATTATATATATTTATGTACAGTTATATGTAAATACATAAACTCCCAGAAGAGAAATTGCTGGATCAAACAGTTTGCATGTTTTTAAGGCTTTGATACTTACTGCCAAATTGCGATTCATAAAGGTTGTACTTTTCACCCGAAATAGACTACTTTTGCCCATTTTCTTCATGTTTGCTAATAGTGGGTATTGTAAGAGTGTTTTCTTTTTAAGTTCAGAAAACTAAAATCTATAGCTTCTGATAAATGCATGCTTTTTGCTCCACATTTTTAAAGTGCTGACTGAAGCTGCATGATTAAGCATAACTACAGCCAGAGCTGCAGAGGAGCATGTAACCTGGAGAAACAGATGAGATCAGCTTTTTCAGTCTCTATCTGTGAGATGCTTACTTTATTCTAGTCCCAGTTGAATAAAGTGTTAAATGTTAGTTCTAACAAATAATTTAAATGACTCCCGCATAACATCTGGAAATTACAAATAATCAGATATTCAGTTTCCTAAGTCTTTAGGGATTTGTGGGTTGGAAAGTACAGCAATTCATTTGGTTATTCAGAAATCATTCTTAAATACGTAATACTCAACTGTTCCTAAACGTCTTCCAATTTGTTGTTTCTTAACAAAGCTTTAGATGTTAAAATTTAGCATCATTGTTTTCTTTTAAAAAGTTGGATATAGTCACTTTTTCCTGTTCATTTCTTGTGTTCTCATTACAGGCTATCCGAGTCACTCATGAGACCAGTGCCCACGAAGGTCAGACTGAGGTATTTCCCATTTTTCAAAACTTTTCTTGCCATGTGTAAGTTTAACCACAGTGTTCTCGTATGGCATGTAGTTTTAGAAAATTACTTGGACTTCTTTTTTTTTTTTCCCTTTGAAGAAATCTGCTTGTGTAAAAGTCATCCTGAAGTAGCTCAAGAACATACATTAATAAACAATTAATACACACTTTGATATCGGCCATCTCAGTTTGTCTAATCATTTAGACAGATTGCCGGTTGTGGGCTGTTTGCTTTCCCTAGTGGAGTCCCCTGATTTGTGCAGGTGTTTTGAGAAAAATACCTGTGGTGTGGCATGAGTAGATGCGCCTGTATGATTTTCAGGACTCTTTATCATGCCCAGCCTCTGGCCAAAGTCTGCATCATTCTCATTGCTGGGTAAATCTGTTCCAGGACAATATGATGGTTTTTACCATTTTCTCTCCAGTAGCTAGTTCTTCACCTGGCTCACCTCTCCTCTCCTCTTGCCTCTTTTTTCATTCTCTTGGTTGTCTTCATTCCCTCTTCCATTTCCTTTCTTTCCCTCTAAGCCTCGTGCTCCAGCTCTTGTGGGGTTTGTCAAAAGGTGTTTCAGCCAAGATGAATTAGAGTTCAATTAAAGTTGTTTGTTAAAGTTATAGCACACTTAAGTGTTAACACCACAGAATTATAGATTTTCTTCTTTCTTATCTATGTGGGACTTGAAACCATGTTTTTTTCATGTACAAACATCATATTACCTTTATGCATTAAAAGTACTTGAAAAAACATCTGGAAAAGACCTGATTTAAAAATATTGGTCTTAAATATTTTCACTATCTCCAAAAAAATTTTTTTAAGGAGAAAACAGTTTGATACTATGGTATGCATGACTGCAGTTTTCATAGATTAACCTGGATAACTGAGTGTTTAAAGCCATCTAGGAATTTAAACACTAATTTCCCCTATAATTCTATCTTCTTAGTTGCTCTTAGGTGAGGTATGGACTATTGCTTTTTGACCAAGTTTGCATAAATACACACACACATACACACACCATCTCTAGATGGCTGTAACACCAGATTGGAGATTAATTGAAACACTCCCTTTTTGTTAATTGCTTTGTATGATCCTAAGCATGTTCTTAATCTTCACTCTGCTTTGGTTTTTTGTGTGTACATTTATAGTGTTAGAATTAGCAATGATGATGATCAGCATGAGGTTATTATAAAATATGAAAATAGTTATTTATAATAATGCAATTAAATGCTTTAATACACATCTACTTCAAAAAATTTGTCTTTGCATTACCTTATTTTGCTTTCTTTTTGGTGGCTTTATCCATATTATGGCTTCAGTAACTCTTCTTATTTTATTTCATTTCATTAAATTTTTTTTTAATGTTTGTTTAGTTTTGAGAGAGAGAGAGAGAGTTAGAGAGCGAGCAGGGGAGGGGCAGAGAGAGAGGGAGACACAGAATCTGAAGCAGGCTCCAGCTCCGAGCTGTCAGCACAGAGCCGTGGGCTTGAACCCACAAACCACAAGATCATGACCTGAGCTGAAGTCGGATGCTTAACCAACTGAGCCACCCAGGCGCCCCCTCAATAACTCTTTTTAGATGATGTTCACAGCTCTTTCCAGACCTGACTCCACTTCTAATCTTGGATGTCTTTTTGACATTACCTGAATGACCCCCAGTGTTTTGGAATACACTTGTCCTTCTTTGAGCTTATTATGTTGTATTTTAAACTTTTTCTTTCTTTTATTTTTTCTGTTTCTTGTAACAGTTTCATCATATATTTTCCCCACTATCACTAATATAATAGAAATTTGTTTCACTTCTTCCTGGAAGATCAGCTTCTTATGTAGATTCTCAGTCCTTAATCTTCATTCTAATACTCATTCATTTTTACACAGTTCTCCTGGATTACTTTTCCTGAAATGTAACTCGAATTATTTTGGGTAATCAGATTTTTCTGAGGTGTTTTAGTGTATAGAAAACAGTGATTTTCAAGGCGAGGTAGAGGTAGAAATTAAGATTTTCTGAATAGCTTTTTCTAAATTTACTCTAAGAAGAATTAATCGCTTTTGCTCATTTTGCATCTCTCATAGTGGAGAATCCTTGCTAGAGTGAGCCGTATTTTTTATGTGTATTATAGCCCTAAAGTGTATCAGGGTAAAGAAAGAAAGTGTATCAGGCACATACAATAAATTTCAGCCTCTTTAGCCTTGCTGTATTCAAGCTTTTCCTAATCCTTGTCTTTCTAACTTTTCAACAGTGCTTTCTCATTAAATATTTCTCTTGCCATCTCTCACTGTACCGTTGCTAGGCTTTACCTCTTGCAATTGACTTTTCTAAAAATATTCCTTCTGTTCATCTCTGTTCTTCCCAAGTCTACCCATCCTTCAAGATTTGGCTTAGATGCTACCTTCTGCATGAAGCAATCCATTCCCTCTGTGGACTCTTTTATATGACTTCTGTTATTTGCATTTAGCTACTTTCATATTCTTTTTCATTTATTTAATTGTATATATTTTCACCTCTTAACAGCTCTGAAATTAGGGTGTAAATTGCAGTTAACGTCACAATTTACTTTGTAGTATCCCGATTAGTTGTGTATAAAGTGACACATCTTATAACCACTGGTCCCTTAGATTTGTTGAAATGTGGTGTCATGTCAATCTTCCTGTGGTTCTTAGACCTAGGATTGATGTCTCATTCATTTGGACGTGCTCAAAATATCCAGCAGTATTCCTTGCACATGATGAGCACAGTACATATTCGATATTTTACCAGAATTCCCTCAGAACTATCCTTAAGGGTGTAAGAACTTAAAAAAAAAAAAAAAGAAAAAAGAAATGTTTTTTTCTGTAGTCCCCTAGGTAAACAGGACATACCCATTAGCCATTGTTCTTCAGTAGGGCACTATTAACGTTTTGGGAAGGGTTCAGGTCTTTGTTGTGCAGGGCTGTTTTGTGCATTCCAGGGTGGAATATAAATTACTATAGTCTGGGGGCGCCTGGGTGGCTCAGTCAATTAAGTGTCCAACTCTTGATTTCAGCTCAGGTTGTGGTCTCACAGTAATAGGATTAAGCTCCGCATCAGGCTCTGTGCTGAGCGTGGAGCCTGCTTGGGAATCTCTCTCCTCTCTCTCTCTGCCCTTCCCCAGTTTGCACTCTCTTTCTCTTTCTCTCTCAAAAAAAAAAAAAAATTCTGCTCACTATTTTACTGACTCTCAGTCACTGAGAGAACAATACCTAATAGTGTACATTTTCAAATCCAGTATGAACCAGCTTAAAACTTTAGCACCAGGTACTGTTTTTGTGATTCTCTCATTTCAGGTTCATCTACCATGTATGGGCTGAAGAGTCTTTGACATATTATTACTTCCATTGCTCTCTGTATTCTCGCACACTGGTTTTTATCAGTTCCTGGGAAACACCTGAGTCTTTCTGGTTTATATTTGTTTGCTTGGGCTGCTATAACAAAATATCATAGACTGGAGGACTTAAAGAACAGAAAATTATTCTCTCAACAGTTATGGAGGCTAGAAGTCAATATCATGGTGCCATCAGGGTTGGTTTCTGGTGAGCCTCTCTTCCTGGCTTGTAGATGGGTGCTTTCTCACTGTGTCCTCACATGGCCTTTCCTCTGTGTGCATGGAGAGGGGGAGAGAGAGAGAGAGGGATCAGTTGATCAATATCTTGTATCTCCTCTTCTTCTTATAAGGACACCAGTTCTATCCAAGTAGAGTCTTACCATTATTAACCTTAATTACCTCCTTGAAGACCCTTTCTCCAAATACAGTCACAGTGGGGGTCAGACCTCCAACATTAGAATTTGGGGGGAACACAGTTCAAACTATGACACCACCTTTGTGATTTCTAACGATTCAGTGCTCCCTGGATATGTCCTTCCTGTTTGCATAGACCTCTCATCCATAAGGTCACTCCTTAAAAGTCATTTTTTCAGAGGCTTTTCTTTTATCCCTCTCATGTACATCTACCTCTGTGAATTTTCTGTCACAAGATCCTGTTTATTTTCTTCCTGGCACTTTTCAAGGATTTATAATAAGGTTTTTTGCTTGTTTGTTTCTTCTGTTTGTTTACTAGACTATAATTCCCATGAGCTCTGTCCCATTCACCTTGAATCCCCAGGACAGTGCTTGGCATGTGTAGGAATTTATAAGAAATTACATATATAAAGGTAAGGAGCACAGGATGTAGGTTTGTATGTTGACTCCACTACTTAGCAGCTTAGGCAAGATACTTTCCTCAGTGTAAAATGTAGGTAGTAGCATCTATCTACCTTCTGGGATTGTTGTGAAGATTGATGAGTTAATCATATAAAGTACTTGGAATAGTCCCTGGCATATAATGGACGTTCAATAAATTTTAGGTGGTAATTTTATTTTATAGGCATTCAGAAAAATGAATATGAATGGCAGAGGATGAGGCTATAGTAAGGTGAGGATGAGACAGAACAGGAAGTAATTAGGTGAAGCCAGACAAGGAGGGGGCCTGGATTTTATAGGCAACAGGAAGTTTTAGTTCATGGGTCATCTGTGTAGAAATTGGAAATGGAGCCTCAAGCTGTGGGGAGATAGCTGAAATCTTTTGTATTTGGGTAGTAGTTAGAACCTTGAGAATTCTATAGGGGGGGAGTAGTGATGGGCCACAATAAATCCCGGGGGCATGTTGGTGTTAAAAGAGTGGGTAGAGGAAGAGGAGCCAGTAATAACAGTGTCATAGCAATGGCAGTCGTCAGGGACATTTTGTTACTCTGTCAGAACACGTCCATGGGAGTAGAGCAGCAGGAGCCTTAGTGCGTGCAGAGATTTATAGACTAAATGAGAAAGCAGGAAATTGAGGCACCCAAATACAGTAGTATTTTCGGAAGATTGGCTTACTTAATATGCTTCTATAGACCAGTTGTCTGCTTACTCATGTGGTTTTCCCATCCCATCCCACCATGATTGTCAGGCAGACTTTGGCTAATCCAGAAATTTGGACAGTAGCCCCACTTTACTTAAGTTTCGTTAACCTGTACTGAAAATTATTGCTTTCATTCTTCACTTAATATAAAAGAACAGTGGGTTATGAGGAACTTAAATTATGTGTTGTTAAAATTGTGAACAAGTATCAGTGATACAATAATGGAAGCAATCTGCAAGTCCAATGTGAAGAAAAGAAAAAAAAATCCAGAAAGGTATTTAATTTGCCTTTAAACTACTTTTACTTCGTTGATGCTTATCTAAAACGCAATCTCTCCCAAAATGTCTGAAAAATTAAAAAAAAAGCAGCAATAATTTTTAGTTTGTCTTTTGTCTATATTAGTCTAGGAGCCAGTCCAGATAGAAGTAGAGCTCTCCTGATGATTTATTGTTTATTTAACTTTTTACAAAAGAATACATTTATTATACTGTTCAGAACCTTCCATTCAAATTGATCACAACCGTGAAAAGTAATAGAAATGGCACTGTTGTTTTATTTATAGTTTTAAATAAACATGCCAAAATGGAAAGTGTAGCAAAAAGTGCTTTCTGATTTACATATATTTGCTTCCACTCTTTTTTAAAAAATTTATCTTTAAAATACTTAAGATCAAAGAATTTTGTGAGAATTTTTTTTCTTTACATTTTATCATGAGTATTTTCTTGTTTCATCAAGACCTCTTCATAAAAAATTCTGTGTGGCTATCTACTGTCATGTGAATGGACCATAATTTACTTTCCAGGTTTTTTTTTTTAACTTTTGATGTTTTTATTGTTTTTAGTTTTTCAAGTTAAAATGATAACTTCACTGAATATCTTTCTTTATCCAAATATTCATTCTAGGTTCTTTTTTAATTTTTTAATTTTTTTAGATTCTTTTTTTTAAAGATAGTTTCCTATATGCAGAATTACTGAATCAAAGGGATGAATATTTTTAAGGTTCTTTTTATGTAATATAAAATTGTCTTTCATTTGATCAATCAAGTAACCTGTTTGAGCGCCTATAATTCCAGGCACTGGACTAGGAGATGTACGTACAAAGGTGAATAATACGTAGTTTGTGTGTTTAAGGATCTCTTACTTCAGTGGAGATAGTCTCAAAAATAACCCTTGCCAGTGTCAAAATCTGTGTTTAAATTTTATCATGTGTGATAGAGGAAATATGTTTGATTGCTAAAGATAGTTTATAGAATGAATTTAAATCATGAAGTTGAATTGTAATTTATTTATAAAGAAATATGTAATAATCTATTTGGGTTAGTACTGTCCTATAAGTGGGAGTTTATTTGGTAGGTAAGCAATGGATAAATTGTGATTTTAAGTATGTGTTCATATATGTATACACAGTCAAAGATAAAGTGTGTGTGTGTGTGTGTGTGTGTGTGTGTGTATGTAGGTTGCTTGGCCCAATCAATGCAGACTGGCAGTGGAGAAAAACAGTGTCAAGTTTCATTTTCATTCAGTGTATAAGTACACTTTGCATGGCTTAATTTTGCTCTGCAGTACCATTTTGAGTGATGTTGGTTATGTTAGAATTAGAGTAAATTAAAGTGCCTACATTTATTTATCTTCTTTAAGAATTTATTTTCTTCCTTTCCGTCTACGAAAGAAGCTAAACCTATTAGGAAGAAACTTCTTATACAATATACAGGTTAAGTTCCTAATATTCTTGGAAGAATGAGATGGGAACATAAATGGAACTCTGATGCAAAGTATGCTTTTTAATCTGCATAGCCCGCTTTTGTTAGGAGATCTGAAATTGCACTTTCTGGGTTTTTTTTTCCCATTTACTTTCCATGCCTCATTTTCTTTGTTCCATTCAAGTAAGACTTAAGGTAAATCTTTCTTGGGCAACTTCATTTTATTTCATTCTTAAAATTGAGAAATTCTTTGGAACCCTTAGTTCCTTATACTTCTGCCTCTGTTTCTCTCTCTCTCTCTCTTTTTTTTTTATTGTTGTCATTCCTTCTGAATATTATTACCCAGAGCAAGGCATGTTTTAAAAGTATATGTAAAGTTGAATGGGGGAGCTGAGTTAGAAGGAGGGAGTACAAATTAGAGTTAGTCACGTTTGGGAAAATGTTATTGGAATGGTTGTTTTTGTTCCTGTATTTTCAAGCACTGACACCATGTCTCCAAGCATGTAATCAGTGCTTTATCTAATATCACTAAAAAAAAAAATGTTGTATAGATAGATTAAATTAGTTGTTGAAAGGGTAAGAAATGTAAATACTATTCTATCCTGATTATACTTTTTCCCCCTTTCTTAGGCTAACAAGTGCATTGTCCTAAAATGGATAAAGATATTCTTTTCTTTCTTTCTTCTTCATCTTTTTAATTTATTTATTATTTTTTGATAATCTGAGGACTTTGGAAATAGCAATATTAAACTATTACTTATTTTGAAGGAAAATTTTTAGACTAAATTAATGAGTATACTCTTTTAGATCTGACTAAATGTAACCCTTCCGTGTAAAAATATCTTCAGTAATAAACATAAAATCAAGATTAGGTTTGAAGATGGTGAGGTTTTTCGGTTTGTTTTGTTTAAAACCACATCTTTCCAAAATGGAGGGGATAATGCTAGGATTTAAGATTTTTTCATTTGTAATAAATGAGAACCTATTCTCACCTTGTAAAAAAAAAAAAAAAAGTTTCTGGGAATTAGTTTGACCAGCTTAACAATGGTAAGCTTGAATTTAATGTAATATGTACCGATATGTCATTTTATTGATAGAGATTTCTGACATGAAGAATTGTAAATTGAAGTGAGGAAACACAGGTGTTAAACTAGTAGAGGAAAAGTATTTCAAGAATACTTTTGAAATCATTTGTTCACTACAAAATCAATGGGCATCTTGATTTTGTAGTGAACAAAATGATTAAATTTGCTATCATACAGATTTTCCATGGAATATGTAGCGATATTTTGTGTATTTTGATATCTAGCCCATGTTTCACTTTGATTTCTTTGCCAGTTAAACATGGACACTCTGTAGGAAAGTTTGCATCTTTTGCATGAATATGGTTTTACTTTCCTATTTTAAATTTGGACCTTACATTTAGTACACTCCAATGTATTGTACTGAGGTTTACTAAAACATCTACAGAAATCCATTTAGAATTAATTTATAATTGTGATTTTAAACTTCCCAAGTTTTACATATACATACACATTCTCATGCATGTGCACACACATGCTCATACATGAATGCACACACGTTTATAATTTAACTTCTTCTCATAACATTTGGCAGCCTTAGAGAAGTTCCTTATTCTTTAAAATGTGCCATTTTAAACTCAGTGATATTGCTCATGTCCGAAAGGACATATACGTTCAGGAAATAACTGTTAAATTTAATTGTGATCAAATACATATTTTATCAACAGGTCAAGTAAAAGGAATCATGAGTTCTAATGTTCATATAAAGATGAGCTAAAATTATTTTTTAAAGTGGAATTTCATTTTTTCTCAGGGTTTTATTCCCACTTCTACCCTGTGAAGGAAAGGAGATATTATAAAGAAAATGCACACTGTTCTCTAGTAGGGTGCACAAATATTGTAGGTTCTTAAGCCAGAAAATTCTCACTCTGAGATGACTGGGGATGGTTGGAAACATTAGGCATCACTTTGGGTACCACAGTGTCAATTGAGGAAGTTTTCTTTGTAACTCTTAAGTGTCATTTATGGTTGAATATAATGTAAAATGAGGTGCTTATTTGCTTCCAAATATTCATCTTCTTAATTTTCACTGCTTTTGAAAGCATGTTTGCCACCTTACTTTAATGATGGTTACCATTGACTGACTGCATCTTACGTGGTAGGCATTATACTAAGGGCTGGATTCTATTCTTCGAAATTCTACTCTAATCTTTGAAATTCCTTAAGATCTGTGTTACCCCATTTTACAGATGGGAAGACTAAGAAGTAACTCGTCCAAGGTCACGTAGCTAGTAAGTACTGACCATGCTATCAAGGCAACAAAATGTGTACATAAATCAAAATCGCTGAAACAAAAAAGAAGAAAGGGAGGATTTTTAATTCTAAAATTTTGTTTTTGTCCTAAGAGCAAAGTTAAACACAGCTAATAATTTAATGCAAATATGTATGCATTACAAGTGACCATTCATAGTTGTACTGAATATTCTTTGTTACCCTTATATCTAAGTTAGCTCTTAGTAGATTTTTCCTTATATTAAACATAAAATCTTACCCTTAAGCTAACCACAGTCTTTTAGTTACCATATTGTGTATATTTCAGAAAACAGTAGTTATTTTAAGTATCTACCAGCTAACGATCCCTTCATGTTCAGAAGATCACATAGTGTAATGATACTTTTCTTAATAACAGGATGCCCATTAAAATGAGAAAATGTTTTGGGTGTAAGCCAAAATCACTTAGTTTATTTTAGCACTTTAGAATAATTCAGATTTGAGCACTTACAATAACCTTCCAAACACTTGATTTCTTAATAGACAAGTATTTTTTAGGCAAACCCTCTGCCCCCCTTTTAAAAATGTCTGTATCATTTCTTTTTAGCCTTTACAGTATTTCCGATTCATTGGTTAAACAGTTTAAAGAGTAATCTCATTATTTTCAAACACACAGGGACATGTACATTGACTGAAAGAAGTTTTTAAGCTGACACGCATCCTTTTTAAACAGACACACATTGGGGCGCCTGGGTGGCTCAGTCGGTTGAGCGTCCGGCTTTAGCTCAGGTCATGATCTCACAGTTCGTGGGTTCGAGCTGTGCTGACAGCTGGCTCAGAGCCTGGAGCCTGTCTTCAGATTCTGTGTCTCCCTCTTTCTCTGACCCTCCCCTGCTCACACTGTCTCACTCTCTCTCTCTCAAAAATAAATAAAACATTAAAAATAAAGTTAAACAGACACACATCGTCCACGTTTTAATTAAAGGTTTAGATCATTTCTTTTTAGCCTTCATGGTATTTCTAATTTTTTTTTTATGATTATTAATCAGTTTAAAGACTAGTTGACTAGTTGACTCATTGTCTCACATACAGAGTGACCTGCACATTCACTGTGAAGGAAAAATAATTTGGCCTTGTAGGACCTGGGTATTTTGTTTTTGTTTTATTTGTTTATTCTGAACTAGCTATAAGTTTTTAAAAACAGAAACATTTGAATTGTGTTTGGAAAATACAAATAGAGATAGTAATAGATTTACCTCTATGAATCAGTTAAATTAATTGACAGTTGATGCGTGAGTGGCTCTCTGGAATTAGAGCCAGGAGTCATGTGTTCTGCCTCTGGCTTTGACTATTACTAGTTGAATGCTTTGGGCAAGTCAACCAAGTCCTTGTGCTTCTGAATATTAAAAACAAACCAAACAAAAAAACCCAACACTGTCATAATAAACCCACTCTGTGTTTGTATTTTATTTTATTATGGTTTATTTTTTGGTATTTTATTTTTAACTCTGAGAGGATTTAAGTCAGAATCAGAATGCTTAAAAATCTCTGAAAATGAATGTTTATGCCTAATTGTTTCATTCAACAATAATTTATTAAATTCCTAAAGGTTCTTTGCGAAGAGCAAAACAGTTAATCTACTTTTAAAATGCCTAGGGTTCTGAAAAGTCTATTCTAGGTTTTCCTGAATATTATGTAATGAAGAAATAGATTTATTATTACATGGGAAGTGTTCTATACGAAGTCACCCTATGCCGTCGCATTATCCACACAGCAGAGGAGATGCAGGTTCAATGGTAAAGTCCTGGCAAATGTTGATATTTTTAATAATTTTAATGAAATAAAAACTTTTTTTTAGCAATTTTGGATTTTAATAGACTATAAAATCACTGTAAGCAGCCCCAAAAGGGAAGCTCTCATTCACTCCTCCAACCTCACTGATACTTAAGAGATAGACTAGGAACAAGACTAGAGAGAGTCCTAAGATACAAGCCTAGGGAAGGGAGCAGTTTCTACTTTGGTTAAGGCACCAAGCCTGGATTCTTCACCTCTACAGAGCAAAACCTAAAGATGCTAGGACAAAAAACCTTCTTTGGGGAAGGGAATAGATAAAAACCACCCTTTGGGGGAGGGACAGAAATCTATGAGAGAAATCACTGGAGGAGGAAAGCCTGATGCTTGATATTTAGGGATAAACAGCCTACCTATAATGGTAGGGCCAGTGGCTAACCCAGAACAATAAAGAATGTCTCTATCTTCTCACCATTAAAGACCAGCAGCATCAATAAATGTCAAAAGTATGAGAGTGAGTCAAGAACAAGGAGAGAAACCTCTGAGCACAGGCTCTAAGAAAAACCCTAAAGCTGTGAACAAGAACATAAAAAAGGAAAGTGTCTACCAACCCAGGTGGTACCCTAAGCACAGGGTAATGATAGTTGAATTTTAAGCTGGTAGGTTGGTAAGGTTAACCATAGCCAAATAAAACCCAAACAGCTCAACTCCTGACTGGATTGATTCAATTCCACACGCTAAAGGCCTACCAAAAGAGACATGCCCATTCTCAGACAAAAGTACCATTTATCTCAGTTTGCTCTTAACACGAGTTGTATAGTTTTTAACCAAAAATTACAAGACAAAGAAGCAACAAGAAAAATAACAGTACACTGTTATAAGACAAAGCTGTCAAAAAATCAGAGTCAGATATGATTCAGATATTGGAACTGTCAGATGCAGCTTGAAATAACTATAATTAACATATTAAAGGTTCGTGTGAAAAAGGTGGACATGTACTAACAAATAGGGACTATCAGCGGAGAGTTTGAAACTATAAGAAAGAATCAAATGGAAATGATAGTAATGAAAAATATGATGAAGAATGCCTTTAATGGGTTCACCGACCAATAGAATTGACAAAATTGAGGAGAGAATGAGTGGATTTGAGGACACATCACTAAAAATTGCTCATACAGAACCACAAAAGTAAAATATACTGTGGTAGTGGTTTTGGGGGACCCAGGGCATCTAAGAGTTGTGGGGCAGTTTCAAATCTAATACATGAAAGTAGAATTCCAGAAGGAAAAGAGGGACTTGGGGGCTAGATGGGGATATGGGACAGTAAAACTATTTCAAGATCTAATGGCTGTTTTTCAAAGAATAAAGACATCAAACCACAGCTTCAAGAATCTCAACACTAAGTAAGATAAATAACCCTATGCTCCCAAAACCAAACACACATAGACACTGAGATATATAGTATTCAAACTGCTGAAAATGAAAAGATCAATAGAAAATGTTCAAGGCAGCCAGAAGAAAAAGACACATTGGATACAGAAGAACAAAGATAAGAATTATAGCAGGCTTCTCAGAAATTATACAAGCCAGAACACCATGGATGATATTTTTAAAGTTGAAAAAATTAAATGTAACAAAAATATCTTTTAAAACTAAAGGACACATAAAAGAGTTTGAAACAAACAAAAACTTAGAGAATTCATTAGTTTACCTGCACTACAATTTGGTACTACACAAAGATTTGGGGAGTGCTGAAAATGGAACAAGTGAAAGTAAATATAAAAATTGTTCTTTTTAAAAATTGCTTTAGAAGGGAAATAACCACCTAAATAAAAAATGATAACCATGTATTATAAATTTATAGCATATATAAAAATAAAATGTATGACCTTAGCACAAAGTGTGGAAGAAAGAATTTGGAATACTGCTGTAAGGTTTTTAGATGACTTAAGATGTTGTGTAATATTATTTGAAGGTACACTGTGACTAAAGATATGTATTTTAAACCCAAGCATAATTACTGAAAAAGATAGAAGTATAAACAATAAGACAATAGTACATGTTAAATGGAATCGTAGAAATAATTCAAAAGCAGACAAGGAACAAAGAATAGATGGAGAGAGTAGAGAACTGTCAAGATGATAGATTTTAATTCAACCATATTAGTAGTTACATGGAATTAATAAAATATAAATGGTCTAAATGTAAACACACAAATTGAAAGGTTATCACATTGGTAGAAAAAAGCAAAACTCAATTATGTGTGTCTACAAGAAGGTCACTTTAAATATAAAGACACGGAAAGATTAAAATAATGGGGAAAGATACACAATGAAAACACCAAACAAAAGAAAACTGGGATAACTGTATTGAAATTAGATGAAGTGGACTTCAGAACCAGGAATATTACCAGTGATAAAGAAGGACATTATAAGAATAAAGAGATCAACCTAAAGTTCACGTATATAACTAAAAATAGAGCCTCTAAATATACGAGACAAACACTGACAAAACTGAAGAGAGTAATAGACAAATCCACAAATACAGGCAGATATTTCAACACTCCTCTCAGTAATCAGTAGAACAGGTAGACCCAGAAAATTAGTAAGTACATAGAAAACCTTAACAACATTGTTATACAACTTGTCCCTATTAACATTTGTGGAACATTCCATCCAAAAACAGCTGCATATACATTCTTTTCTTCAAGTACACATGGGATGTTCACCAGGATGTATCATATCCTGGACCAGGAAATTAACAATTTTTTAAAAAGTTGAAATCATACAAAGAATGTTTACTGGCCATAATGGAATTAAATTAGAAATCAGTAACAGAAAAAATATCTGAAAAATCCCCAAATATTTAGAAATGAAACTGTATACTTTTAAGTAGTTCATGGATCAAAGATGAAGTCACAAAGGAGATTAGAAAATATTTTGAATAAAATTTTTAAAAATCAAAATACACAGATTTCAGCAAAAGCAGGGATTAGAGAGAAATCTCTAATATTAAATGCTTATAGTAGAGAAGAAAAACAGGAGTTGCAGAAAAATCTATAGCACTAATGCATAAAGTAGAAAAGAGAAAGCAGGAATTTAAGAGAATTGATAGTATTAAATGTTATGGTAGAAAAGAAAAGAGGCTGCAAGTCAGTGACTTAAATTTTTACCTTAAGGTGGTGAAAGTAGAGCAAATTAAATGAAATCAAGCAGAAGGAAGAAATAATAAAGATAAAAGCAGAAATCAGTGAAATTCATTATTGTACTAAAGGTCCTGCCCAAAGCAATAGGCAAAAGGAAAGAAACGGCATATGGGTTAGGAAGGAAGAACTAAAAGTGTCTGTATTCATAGTGAGCATGGTTTTTTATGTAGAAAAATTTTTTAAAAGTGAGTAGATCAACTAACAAATTAAAATATGGGCAGACTGGATATTATAGCATTATAAAAATCATGAAGGTGATAACTACATTGCTGCTATGCAAGAGAATTCTCTTGGTTATAGGAAATATCGAAGTATTTAGGGGTAAAGGACCATGATATACATAACTTACCCTAAACCCTCAAATGGTTCAGGAAGAAAATTACGTAGAGAGAGTATAAATGGAGAGGACAAAGCAAATGGGGGGTAGGATGTCATAGGCATACATTTCAGTGTTTCCTGTACTATTTCTGTTTTTGTAACTATAAATTTGAATTAAAATAATTTTTAAAAGGTTTTTCAAAAATGGCAAAAAAAGAGGGCCATTACACTTGAAGTGGGAAATTACTTTTCTTACAGTAAGCAAACATGAGGGATTAGGTAGTCTACCTGTAGGAAAGAGTATGTTTGCTTACTGCTTGCTATAAAACGTGTTTCCCCAAACTCAGTGTTCCTCTCCTGTAATGCAGCTCACATGTATGCAGCCATCCTTTCGGGCCCTCTGTTTTGCCTTCACGTGAGTGGACGCAAATAGAGACTATCATGCTCCTGGCTATGCCATAAGTAAAGTCCTGTTTCTCTGACCCAGGAGACTCATGTCTTCTCCCAGGATCAACTTTTTCAATTGAAAGGGTAAAATAAAATCTCAGACCTCGTGGTCTAGTCCTGCGAACATTTCCTACTTGTCCCGCTTTCTCTCCTTTTTCGCACACTGAATTCTTTGCCAGGAATCCCTTTCCCATTTCACCTGCCTGAACCTTACACCTTCTTTCAGTGTACACCCTTCAGTTCTGCTTCTAGCTTAGTGATCACTTCCTCTCAGATTCTTAGAAGATTTTTCTTTTGCTCCACTGCTCATTAGTCATCTCTCCTTCCCTTTCTTTCTTTACTCCATTTTCTTTTCCCTCTTCATTTTTCTTCTCTTCCCCATTCTCTCCTCTCTTTTTCCTACTGAAATGTTATTGGATTGAATATGACAAACTTCTGATTAGACTATGTGAGAGCAGTTTATTTCTGAACAGAGCCAAGTATAGGATTTATTTATGCATTTCTTTTTAAGGTTTTTTTTTAATGTTTTATTTATTTTTGAGAGAGAGAGAGAGCTCTGAGAGAGAGAGAGAGAGAGAGAGAGAGAGAGAGAGAGAGCAAGGAAGCAGGAGAGGGGCAGAGAGACAGGAAGACACAGAATCCGAAGCAGGCATCCAGACTTTCAGCTGTCTGCACAGAGCCCAACGCTGGGCTCGAACTCACCAGCCGTGAGATCATGATCTGAACTGAAGTCAGATGTTTTGTTGACTGAGCCACCCAGGTGTCCCTATTTATGTATTTCTGATTGACTGGTTCTTATTAAGAGCCACTGAAGTGTTCACAAACATGTTTTTTTAAACCCTCATCACAAAGATAGCTTTATTTCAGGTTAGTGTATTGTTTACATAGATTGAAAGTACTAAGTAGGATCACAGAATTTTCAGGGCTCAAAGTGTCCTAGAAATCATTCAGGGGAAAACACTTCATTTAAGAATAAGGTCATGGTTAGTGAAATTCATTATCACTTCCCAAGGGCTCATATTACTATTCTTACTGCTGCTTCTCACTGTGGTTATACGTGATTATAGTTTTTTCATACTGCTTTAAATTAAATTTTTAATTTCATATACTGGTAGTATTTATTGGAAGTAGCAATCATAAAATTATCATTTGGATTGCCATTAATAAGTTAGTTATTGTAATCATGTGCATTTTGTGGAAAACTGTTGGATCAGATTCAGCGCTTATGGTATAATTATGTTTGAAAGTATCTATCTCAAAATATCTAATTTTAAGAGGATTATACCTCTTGTTATTAGAATCTGGGCTCATAAATTACTAATAAAATCTTTCTTGTAGACAATTAGGCAATACATCAAGGTGATTCTAAACAGTGGATTCCAGAACCAGATTTCCTGTATTTGAATACCATCCCTGCCACTTGCTAGCCCTGTGGCCTTGGTTATATTAATTAAGCTCTATGTGCTCTGATTCCTCATTTGTAAAATGGGAATATAGTACCTATCTCATGGGTTACGATTAAATGAATCGATACATGTAAAGTGCTTAAAGGAGTGCCCAGGACAAAATAAGTGGTACATATTTTAACTAATACTGCTGATTACTCAAAGATGGCTAATAGGCTGTGATAGTTTCCATTTGTCAGCCTAAGTAAGAGGATAGTTTATGCAGGTCATCAGCTTCAGAGGGGTTAATTTCACTCCTCTTCATATTTTGAAGGCTCTCTGCCATCCCGTCGCTGCTTAGAGCTTATTTACACTAAAGAATTCTTTTCACCAGTGCCCCTGTCACCGTTCAGTTTTCTTCTACACGTTATTTTTTGTTTTGTATGTGTTACATATTGTGTGTTCTTTGTGTGTGTGCCTGTTTTTTAAACCATTTGATGTAATAATTCCATTTGAGTGGCTTTTAAATAATTCCATGAGTCTGTGCTATGCAAATGAGGATAGGTAAACATTTTAGATGGGTACCTACAGAAGCTATGGCATATAACCTGATACTTTGGTTATATATTTCCACTTTATCCAGTTTTAACCAATATTCATATATAATCCTTTTCTAGATTATGGTTAATTAAAAGTACTAGACCATATAAATACAAATATGACCATACGTTGCTTTTAAGAATAAATGATTGCCCAGTAACGTGGTCTAAGTATAATGTTCTCTTTTTTAATTATGTAGTCCTCCTCGCCATCCTCATCACAGCCTCATTCTAGCCACTGCAGAACGAAGGCCTCATCATTGTGTCACCATGCATCCCTGCCCTGGGTCAAACGTAACCATGTAGGCCCTGCAAAGGCTACCAGTCCATCTCTCCGTCTTCGTCGCTGGCGACCCTTCTTACGCCTACCATCTATGGGTCTCCATTCTGTTGTAAGTGTAGTCAATCTTCCATCTCTTCTTCCAGTGACAAGGATAGTCCATTTTATTTCCTTACACTTCTTCAGTCTTCAAAGTGCTTTTCTCTTGGTTCACTCAACCATTAGCTTTTTCTCCCCCCAAAAGATTGCAAGCATACCTCTATGCTTTGCAGTCAAGCTTGACTTTCACCAGTGTCTCGGTGAACATTCATCTTTCCACTCCATATCCCACCAACATAAGGATGCCTGCCTTTGGATGAGTACTGATTGACATTCATGATAATGTTTAAGTTCAGTTGTTAAAGTGAATATTCTCTTACCCTTCATCTTTCTGATTTCATTTAGTTGACTCAGGTCAACAAATGCTGTGTACCTTCTGAGTTCTTTGCCATCTCTTTGTTTATTTTTTTTCATGTTTCTGAACATGACTGTAGTCTCTTGTCATGCTCTGGGTTCACTTTACTTACTCTATCCTTAACCTAATCCTTCATGGTGTAGGGTGTTTCATCTAAGCTATTTTATTCCCTGAGGTGTCTCAGGTACTTGGTTTAATCTTGATCCAATCTTCCCTGCCTATTCAGTTTCTAAAGATCTTTTCCAAGTAGGAGGTGAAGATTTTCTCCTTGTGAATTGATGTAGGTTTCCCACAAATTTTATGACTTCTCCTTCTTAGGTTGATAATATTAGCAAACTGTTAAAAAGTACATTCGTTCTTTTAATCTTGCTAATTATCTTAAATGTTGAGGTTGATGGTGGAATTCTAATAATTCTCATAATTGAAATAAACTGCAGGGTTAGGCAACTCCAGCTCTATCTTTCTGCTGTTTTAGACTTAATATAGCAATGACTTTCATTTGGCAGAGCCTACCTAGAAATGCTCTATCTGGAAGATTTGGTGTATGCCATCCATTTATTAAAAACTTCATGCTTCTGGAAATCATCATAACTTCTGAAGCCAGAGGAAGTCTGATTCCTCATACATTTAATGCTTAAAAAAATTAAAAATTGGTGTCAAACATTCTTTCCTCCCCTTTATTTACTCTTTTAGAGCTATACTCAAACTGTGAGGCAGAGTTTTGACAGTTTTCCTTAAATATGTATGTCCCTCAAATATCAGTATGGTCATCAAAATAGCCTTTCATTTATGCTGAGTATCAAGCAACAAACTGGTGTCTCTCTATTTCATTTTCCTCATTGGATCACAACATGCATTTGCCATTTTTATTCATTTATCTGTTTAATATTTTTTGCTTCCCTACTGTGCCATACATTGTTTGGCATTGTAGGAGATATAAGGTGAATTATATGATCAGAGTAAAACCCTAATTTTGTAAATTCTAACTTGGGCACAATTGATTCTAAATATTCCTTTGTACTTTTAAAATATCCTAAAAATAAATGAACATATCATAAAATTGGTGTTTCCAGTTTTATATGATTTTATGTAAGTTTGATCTTTGCTTTCCATATTAATTCTGTTGCTTTATCACTTCATAAATATTTTCATAGCATAGCATGGATTCTAGAACTACCCTGCCTGAGTTTGAAACCAGATTCCATCACTTACTAGCTATATAACAGTTTTCTTGAGAATAAATGAGTGTATTACCTACCTCATAGAGTGTATATGATGATTAATTGGTCAGTACATTTAAGTATATATGCATATACTAGTGCCTGGTATATATTAAGTGTCATATAATTATAAATTAAATTTAAATTACATTTTCTACAATTTGAAATTTATATTTAGTATTTAATTTCTATCTAATTGATTTGTTATATTACATTTTAATTGTTTAAGATAATAATAAGTGTTGTATTGTGAATTAGGGAACTTTGTAAAAAATAATATGTAAAAAAATAGGCAAGACGTGATCCAGTCTATAGCTTCTGTTTTCTGCCTTCTTGGTCATTTTTTTAAATTGAAGACTTTGCCTTTTATTTAATGTTCTTGTGTTTAGTGGAATAGTTCTTAAGCATTTGGATAATTGCAAATTTCAGACTAATGAAGTAGACCAAAGGGAAAGGCTCCTAATAGGTACTGAGATTTTGTGGAAGGCTTAGAAATTTTGAGCTTTACTTACCTTTTATAATAATTTGAAGGCTTCTCATACCCTCTTTAGAGTTTTATATTTTTAGTACACAGTTTTGGATAAAAGGTATAATGACTCACAATTATGAGTCACTAGCTTGAGCGATTTCTTATATTTGTGATAATGTAGTATTAATATTTTAACATTACATAATGCTTTTATAGCACTTAACAATTTACAAAGTACTTTCATGCATTTCACTTAAACTTTGAAACAGAGAAGAAACCCAGTGCACACAGGGATTGGGTACATACATATTCAGTTGGACTCCAGTTGGACTACTTTTACCTCTAGCATGGTTGTATGTACTGACAGATTATGAAAAATAGAAGCTATTGTTCTTAAGAGATGGGGTTAAGATAATATATAATTTTTGAAAATGCAATAGCTCAAAAAATTTGAAATACTTGATGTCCTGTTGGAGAAGTGTCTTAAAATGAGTAAAGACCATTTTCTAGTTGGATAAAGAATTGTTTCTAGTATTTTTTGTTATAGAACTGAATGTATAGTTTGTAGAATTGCTTAGGTTTAGCCTTGAACAATTGGAATTTTCTTTTGGTCAGTAAAACGAGGATATTGGATTGAGTGATCACTAATATTTTTTGATTCTCTGACCAAGAAAGTAAGGGAACTCACTATTAGTGTCTTTAAATATATAAAGAAATATCATGTTCAAGAGGGATTAGACTTTTTCTAAGATAATGGAAAATACTGGGAGACATATATTAGCCTCAGATGAAGGATAACTCCAACAAACTGTTTAAAGATGGAATGGGACTCTCTCCCAGTCCGTTCTCATAGGGGGCACTGCAAAATAGGGCTTCAAAGGAGTCTACTATTGGAGCAATAGTAAAAGTAGATAATTTTGACTACTACCAACCGTGGAATTCTTCATTCTAAGTTGAAATTAAGAAGAGCTAGTACACCACATTAATGTTATATTGAGATTCTCCCATTCATAATTGGAGGGAAATAATCTCTGAAGAATAATGTGAATTTAGATGAGCCACTCTATCTACAAATGTTTTAGAAGCATTCAGTAAATCCAAAATAATGTTTATTCTGTAACTTTCAATTTTTGCATCTGAAAACTTCTTATTACAAGTGCTTAAAATTATAAAATTACCTGAAGGTGAAAAAAATTTTGAAGTTCAGATAATGTTGTGTTACTTACAGGATGTTAATATGAGGTGTAATTTGATTTATGCCTCTTTAACACGTTCGCCTCTTAAATTTGTCCTTGCATTTAATAGTGATTGTATTTTACTTCAAGCCATTTAGATTTGATATATAGCTAACCCATAGTACTGCTAACTGTACAGCTTACTTGGTGTCATAGACAGTGCCAGCTAATCATGTATTGACCTTGGGTAATTTATTTAAATTTCTAAGAAATGTAGTAGATATTGCTTAATGCAAATTGAATTTAGTAAACTAAAAAAAACACGCACACAAAAACAAAACCAAAAACAAGTAGATGTAATTTTAATTTCAAATAGTTTACTAAGAAAGCCAGAGAAAATTATTGTCCTTTAATTTGCTTTTGTCTTTTTTTCCCCCTTTACTCTTTTGGCCTATTTTCCTGCATTTATTCATTTTTAAACTTTTCGAGTCTATGATGAATAATGAGAGTTATTTTATTCTAAGACTATTTATATGACACTGTTCAAAAATTGAGATTATCAAGTTCAAATAGTTAAAGAATTCACTTTCTTGATGTCTGAAAATTTAGCTTGAAAAGTTTCTTTTAACTTTATGCTCTTACTATTTTTTTTAAAAAACTTTCTTATTTCAAATTTCAAAAATTAGACAAATCAGTTCATGCAGTCATGTCATTCAGCAGGAATGCATTGGGCATTGACTAGGTACTGGGCATTGTATTTGGCACGGGGCCTTCCAGGGTTGGACAATACGAAAGGTTTTTAGATCTGTTGAGATTCAGAAAGATGTGCTTTAGTCGGGGTTTTCCTGGTTGATGGATGAAGACATTGTCATAAATGTGGTCCTGTTCATTCTTTGTTTGCCATATCAAAGGTTAATAAGCCTTGAATTATGTTGGATGAATGTTTTCTCATGCCATTTCATATTTGTGTTTACATGTATGTGATTAATTGACTACTAACATGTATAATATATATTTTTCCCTCCTATTTCAGGCGCCAAGTATAGATGAAAAAGTAGATCTTCATTTTATTGCATTAGTTCATGTAGATGGGCATCTCTATGAATTAGGTAAGAACTATTTAAAATTATTCTGGGGTGGGAAATGATAAATGGGAAAGTACTTATGATTAACAGGACTGTTGACCTTTAGTGTGTTTACTTGAGTTGGCATAATGACAGTTTTCCATTTAAGATTTTTTACTAAAAAAAAATAAATTTTTTGATGTTTAAGCAACTTATAATTCAAAAAAGTATTCATACCACCTTTGCATCTCAAGCAAAGCAGAGAAATAGAAATCATAGGAAACTCCTATAAATCACTTCAGCATTCTTAACTAAATTACTAAGTTAGTTATCATCAACATCTGGATGAACCATCTTGATCCTGAAACAACTTTTAAAATACAGTGTAATATTCATAATGACTAATTTTTGTATTCAGTAATGGGTATTACTAGTTTTCAGGCTTTTGTACTAGCTCTTTGTGTTGCCTCTGATTTTTTAACTTTACAGGACTTTGTGTTTTCTGGCAGCCATTCCTTAAGACATATGTCAAAGTAGCCATGATTAATTATTTGGCATTTTGGCCTATACCTGCACTTCTTTTCTAGAAATTACCTGTAGATGGACTATTTCGGGGAGTATTGGAGGAGATTTTCATAGTGTTAATTGATCCATTCAATCATAACACACCTCTTATGATTCTTTAATAGTTGGTATATAGTACTTATTGTGAGTCCTTCTTGTCCTGCTCCATGAGACTTTCTTGGGTTAAAAAAAGGCCAGATAGAGAAGAGAAGTCTTTTCAGTTTCTAGACACCATAATTTTTAGTTCTCTTTCTTCCCATTTGCCATCTATGTATTAACTTGCCACTTTCATTTCCCTTAACTTATTTAAAGGCAGAAGAGTTCTGAAAGAACTCCTAAGACTTTTGTAAATGTGGTCCATAAAATTTAGGTAGATTTTATGTTTGGAATATAGTAACAGAATAATACACTTGATTAAAAAGAAATGGCTCTATTAAAGGGGTGAGGAAAAAGAACACAATTGTATAGATACCTATACCCCTGAGGGTTGTTTACAATAGTAGTGTTTTGAGTTAGAATCACACTGAACTGAAGTCATTGTCACGGGAGTATGTGACAGACCTGCAGGGCAGGGTGGAAGTTAGTTTGCTAACTCAGTCTACCAGGTCTGTATAGAGATAAGATGTAATAGTGATTGGGGATCACATGTCTGATTGCTGGGAGCTGAGTTTCTACTCTGAAGTTTGAATCATAAATAGTAGCTAGTGGAAATGGAAGTAAAAAAGAGAGTGCTGTGACTTACCAGCCACATTTTGTTGACCTCAAGAAAGTAGACTTAGGAAAGGCCAGAGAAATGATAACTGTGAGCCATAACCAGAAACTATGAAAGTGACGATGACTTTCCTAATGAGAGACTTATCAGTAGACCAAACAATAACATCTAAGAGATATTTAGGGGAAAGAAATCTCTGATCATCTCAATGGGAAGGAGTTGACCAAAACACTCAATTTGGTTAGCTAGGTCTCTGAGCTCAAAGGCTGAAAAGGACAGTTAGAAGGAAAAATGTGTATCAAAGGGTAAGCTACATATGAAGAATGGTTTTCTTTTGTAGCATGCCAAGATCAGCGCAAAAGGATTTTAAAATTGGTTTGAACACCAGAAAAGGAAGAACATCAGAAAAGAAAGGCAGAACTACTGAGGTCTTGTTTGGTTAGGTATTCTTTAGCAAGAAGAATGAGCATGGCTGATAGAGAATTACAGCCCTCTAGGGATTACATTCTTCAAATGAATTTGAAGAATTTCAGAACTCTATAAAGAATAGCAATAATCTTTTAGATGTCAGACAGAACAGGGATAAGTACAAAACAAATGAAAATGGGGAGTTGCTGATTCAGTGCAAGGGAAACTGGCAGTAACCCTGTTGCGAATTCCTAATAAATTTAAAAGGAATGTTGAGCGAGAAGACTATGGAGTTAGTGAATATAAAACAGTGATTAAGAGAACAGCATAGGGTTTTTAAGGAAAAAAAAATCATTTTGAGGTAATCTTATTTTTAAAAATAAGGCTCTCAGGGGCTCCTGGGTGATTGGCACAGTCGGTTATGTGTAGGACTTTTGGCTCAGGTTATGACCTCGCGGTTCACGAGTTTGAGCCCTGTGTCGGGCTTTATGCTGACAGTGCAGAGCCTGAAGCCTGCTTCAGATTCTGTGTCTCCCTCTCTCTCTCTGCCTCTTCCCCACTCACACTCTGTCTCTCTCTCTGAAAAAACAAACATTAAAAAAAATTAAAAATTAACTAAAAATAAGGCTATCAGAGTGCAGACATGGTGCAAGTTAATTTCTACAGGACAATTACTCAACAAAAGATAGTGGTCATCTTTACTATATTCATTCTATACTAAATTGTACGTCTACCTGATGAAAGGAACTGAGTTTTCATCTTTTTCTTATCACCTTTTCCTTTTCCGTAGGACTTCATGTGATTCCTGGCATATGTAGGCCGGGGGAGAAGTACATATTTTTAGATAGATGTAATTACTCTTTATGGATGCATTAGAAAAATAGAGTTTGAAAGTGGATTTAGAACTGATTGAACCAGCAGATTAGAAAACTGTTCACCAAAAAATGATTGTCTACCTGGAGTAACAAGAATACTAGTTGGTTGAATCATTTAAACATTTTAATTTTGAAATCATTTTAATTTTTTATAAAAATTATAGAAATTGTATAGAGTTCCGATAAACTCTTTACTTAGATTCCCCAGATTCGGTTAATGTGTCTGAACCATTTGAAAATAAGTTGCAGATATCGTGCCCTATTATTCTCTAATATTTATATATTTCTTCAAAACAGGCAGATGCTCTCTTACATAACTACGGTGTAACTATCAAAATCAGGAAACTAACACTGATCTGTCTTATTGAATTCACAAATCCTACTCAAATATTTCTGATTTTTACAGCATCCTCTGTAGGTCCAGAATCCAGTCCAGGGTTGTGTGTTGTATTTAGTTGTCATGTTTGTCTCCTTTAATCTGGAATGGTTCCTCAATCTATTCTTGCCTTTCGTGTCCTTCACATTAATTTTTAAGCATATAGGGCAGTTACTTTGAGATTATTTTTCAGTTTGGGTTGTCTGATAATTTCCTCATGATCTGTACATTTTTGGTACATATACCACAGAAGTTGTGCTGTGGAGTATCATTTCAGGAGGCTCGTGATGTTGCTTCGTCCATTATTGGTGATGATAACCTTTAGCATTTGGTTTCGCTGGTATCTGCCTGGTTTCTCCGTTATAAAGTTAACAAATATATTAAACATTAATATGTTATACTTATTAGGAAGTGATGAATAAATATTCAGGAGATACTTCAAGCCTATGTAAAATGTACAGTTTCTCATTAAGCCTTTATCAGATTTAGCATCCATTGATGATTCTTAACTGAATTATCACTCTGATGGTTGCCAAATGGTGATTTAAAAAAAAAAAATCCCTCCAACATTAGAAGCTTTCCTTTTTTCTCCCTTCATTCATTCAATGTCAGAATGGACTCCTGGACTTATATTTTACTCAGGAGGTTACAGTCCGTTATCATCATTTATTTTCACACTCAAATTTTCCCAGACTTGGCCTTGAAGGGAACCCCTTCGAGTTGGCCCTTTTGTGCTTTTGATATATATCTCTTCAAGCACTTTCTAACTATCAGGTAGAATAAGATGTTCTAGACTCATCTTATTTTCTGTGCCCCAGCCTTCTCTTCAGGTGCTTTTCCATAGAGCCCTGGTTCCTTTTAGCAGAAAATGGTATTTAGAACCAATATCTGGGCTGTAGGTGTGCTCATTGCTACTAGGCCCTCTCAGTGGACAAAGCTAGGAAATATTTGTATGTATTATAAAAATACACTCACATATGTGTCTGTACATATATGAGTGTAGACGTACCCACAATTATATCTGTTTATATTTAAAAGCATTCATTTACATGAACACTTCTAAATCTAATCTAATACCATACAGTTTATTCTAGTGTTCTTCTCCATTACTCTTTGTGTATTTCTTGATTTTCCCATTCCTCTTGTACATAAACGAGCTCTTGGCCATCCCAAGCCTAAAACTTAGATCCAGACACACTGCTCCCTGCCCCCACCTGGCATGCCAGTCCTGGCCCAGCCCAGACAAAGAGCAACAGCTCTCAAAGTGGGGAGCTACCTTCTCTCTGATAATGTGCAAATTCCTGAACTCTGCTGTCGTTCTGCTCATTCTCCTCATTAAGACGATTGTGCTCTGCTTAGGTTTCCCATTATGGACCTGGCAGGAAGCTACCATTACTCTTGAGCTTTCATACAAGCTGCCTATTTTCTAAGGTCTAAGAACAACTGTTTCAACTATTTCGTCCAGTTTTTTAGTTGTTTTTAGTGGGAGGCCTCATCCAGTACCAGTCACTGCAGCCTGGCTGGAGGTGGAAGTGGCCTCAGTATTATTTCTTCACTCCCCACAAGAAAGAGAATTTACTTTTCCCGTGTCACCCTTGTTTGTTACACACCCTCCCAATCACAAAATAGATTATTTCCTTCCTCCTCTTCTTCTAGTTTTGTTGTAGTTGTTTGTATTATTGTGACCACAGAAACATTATTCTCAGCTGAGTCATAATTAATGTACTTTTTAAAAAACTTACATTTCTCCAGATTTAATATTTGTCTCATTTTGCCTTTTGGTTTGTTTAGTTAATCTTCCCTCATATTTTCTTCCAAAGTGGTTTCTATCAGTCCAACTCTAATGCTATATATGCATATGGGTTCAAACATTTTTTATTATGTTTAGAAGCCATGGAATTATAAAAGGGATTGCGTTTTATGGATTGAACTTGAAGTGCCACTTATAAGACATCTGAGATTTAGGTTTGAAGAGAGTATCAGTTAACTTTGGGTTAGGATGAGTTTATACAACTGGACTTTTTCCTTGTTTCATAGCATTCATAAAGGAGTAGTTTGTTCAAGATGTTTATATGTGTATTTAATTAATTTTGGTGGTCAGTGAAATGACCCTAGGTTATTTAGATTATTGCTCTGTACTCCTCCCTTGGAGGTACATAATTAGCAGTGGGGATATACAAATCTTGTGGTGGCTTCCTTTCTTTGGTGTAAGCATGTCCGTCTTACTTAGGAGCCTTCTGATTCAGCTTTTAAAGTGAAGCAATACATTTTTCATGTTTATGAGAATAGAAACTAGGATTTTACTTTTTAAAAACTGACTTCCTAGTTTTACCTTTTTTAAGGAAATTAAAGCCATGTTTGTTTCTAAAACTTATGTTTATGGAGGTAATTTAGGCTTTTAAACATGGAAACAAGGTTCTGATAACATTTAATATTAAAAAATATTGATAGCACATTTGAAATCAGTTTTCTAGGATATATTATTTTCAGTATCTTTTAACTTTGCCTCACTGTGGGAAGAGGAAAATGAAAGTTGGAAGTACATTGTCCTGTATGCGCAGCTAAACGTTCAACTGTTTGTTCATTTTCCACAGATGGACGGAAACCATTTCCAATTAACCATGGGGAAACTAGTGATGAAACTTTATTAGAGGTAACAACAAAACTTGTCAGCCCCCGTTAAGTGTTATTGACGTTCTTGTTAGTCTTAAAATATGTCTAAAGATCACTTGTATAATATTTTCTCCGTATTTGGATGCTTCCATGTCTTTGCTTTTTTGAGAAAATCCGGAAAGAATTAGGATTCATTCTTAGAATCTGAATTAGGGTTAAAAATCTGCACAAATGAAGAGGTTTTCAGAGCTCTTTGGGTGAACCAGTATCAAATTTGAAAAAGACAAGAACAGTATTGAAAGAGGGGCACGTCCTACACCGTATTTCACTGAATCAAAGATACCATCATTTGTGTCTTGATCCTGATTTAGAGATTTTTAAATTTATGAACAAATTGTGTGGCTAAGAATCAAGAAAATATGTAATTTTTAAGTTAAAAGTTTTTTTAAATATTTTAAGAAAGAACACTTACTGTATCTTAGAGTTTTGTACTAAGCAAATTAGGCCACCAACCATTCACTCTTCTGGTGTGCTTTAAGTTATTTTGCGTTGGGAAAAAAGAAGGCTGCAATATAAAATGAGTATGAGTTAGGAAAATATGAAACACTTACTTATCATTAGTGATAAAACACGTTTATAAACTGAAAAATTACCCATTTTTGTCCCTATAGGATGCCATAGAAGTTTGCAAGAAGTTTATGGAACGTGACCCTGATGAATTGAGATTCAATGCAATTGCTCTATCTGCAGCATAGCTTGTCAGTAATGGAAACACCAAATACTGTATTATTTGCAACAAAAATTAAATCTTCTGCTGCCATACACTAACTCAAAAATTTTGATATTTTCAGTAACTTGACTGATTAAACTTTATGTGAATTAAACTTTGACTTAATCTGTGTTTATTTTTGCCCCACATTAAAGCTGCAGTTCTTTTCTTCCCTTTCTTTCTTGTGAAAGACACCTTGTTTGAGGGCTAGCAATAGCTTTCTTATTCTTTTGTCAGTTTCGTGGGAGATTTTGTACTGGGACATGGGCACAATTTCCATCTACGTAGTATGCATATGTTAGATCATAGATTTTGACATTTATTTAACAAGCATTTGTTGCACATCTACTTAGAATGAGCTGGATGCTGTTCTAGGTGCAGAAGTTATAGCAGTGATCACAGTCCACAGCCACGGGGCTTATGTTCTTGTGAGAAGAGACAAATAACAAACACCTTAATAAGAAACATACCAATGATAGATACTATTCATTCAAAGTCGAATTCATGTTAGAAAATGACTGAGTGGATACTTTAGGTAACTTTGACGTTGACATCTGAACAGCAGAA
Source organism: Cryptoprocta ferox (assembly GCA_028646485.1). NCBI lineage: Eukaryota > Metazoa > Chordata > Mammalia > Carnivora > Eupleridae > Cryptoprocta > Cryptoprocta ferox. The sequence goes on from CM053574.1 coordinate 102,580,968, forward strand.
AAATAGCCAGTCAGAGAAAGGTAGTAGGAAAGAGTAGAGGGAATAATTAATGCAGAGTCCCTGAAGTAGAAAAATCTCACTGTGTTGTAGCGCCAGAAAGAAGGTTCATATGACCAGAGCATAGAAAGTAATGGGGAAAGTAGCAAGGGCTGAGCTTAGAGGAGGAGGGGCTTAGTGATACAGGACAACAGGAAAAGGCATTTCGATTTATTGCAAAGGTGATGGTAAGCCATGGAAGATTTTAAGCAGGAGAGTGACTGGATTTGATTTATAATTTTTGAAGCTCACTCTGACTCCACTGTGGATAATATATTGGGGAGGAGGTAAGAATGGAGGTAGAGAGGTTTGTGACGAGATCACTGCATTAGTTCAGTGACAGATGGTGATGGCTTGGTCTTAAAAAGAGGTAGTAATTTAGACAGAGGTATGTGTGTGAATTTGGTGTATGTTTTGAAGAAGGAACAGCTGAGTCTTCAAGGATAGGTGAAAGGTGGAGGAAAGGTGAAAGGGTATTTATAAACCTGGGTCAAAACACAGAGCTGGTGTGAAGGCAATGTCCCATATCTTTGCGGGGGAGAGTCTTGGTTACACAGGAGTATGCAGTTATCAAAACTCATAGAATTGTTCCTTCAAAATCTGTACTTTACTGGATATACATTTTACCTCAGGGGAAAAAAATAACAGAGTTGTGTTGGAATGAGCATAGCAGTTAGGAGAAAGACCACATTGGTCTGGAATGAAGTTCTGGACCAATAACTGAGTGCAAATGTGTATACATGGCTCACAGAGTTCACCTAGATTCCTGAGGCAGTGACAGGAGATCAGTAGTATTTTAGGAAGAGTAATGGGGCAGTGGCTTACAGAATGGATTAGATCTATGTTATCCAAAGTGTGGTTATATCAGTATTACCTGAGAACTTGTTAAAAAAGGAGAATTTCAGACCTCAGCCTAGACCTACCAAATCAGAACTTACATTTTCAACAAGATCCCTGGGTAATTCAGATGCATATTAAGTTTGGGAAACACTGGATTAGAAAAAATAGACTATAATGAAGAGAGTCACTTTGGAAAATCTTAAATTCCTTCTATGGTGAAAGGGCCTGAACGAAGTGATGGCAATAGGGATGCAGAAATAACTGAGTGTTTGCAGATGGTGCTTCTGTCCTGCCAATAACAACCAACCAAGTGTCTCTCTTTTTTTTTTCACATCAGTTGCATTTTGTACTCACATCCATCTTGTATATTATCTTAGAATTTTAAGTACTCCTAAACAGTTTTCTGCCTGTTGCCTTGCTGAATTTCTCCTAATATATAATTTATAACCCAAATTTTACATCATTTCTGAAAGTTTGCTGTGAGAAGTACTAATTTTTCAGAGGGTTAATAGGCAAGAAAGGTTTGAAGTCAAGTATCTGTCAAAAACATTAGGTTAAGTTTTTTTTAATTACAGTTTTATGGGTGGGGGCAACTGGAGAACACCTCAGAGCTTTTTTTAAAAAATAAACTGTGTGTTATGAATGTCATTTTCAAGACATTTTATGGAGCAACATTTTAGGACTGGCATTCTTTTGCACACATTAGGATGCTAGTCCCTTGTGAAACTCACAATTTGAAAATTTTCTCTTAGGTTTATGCCTAGAATTTTAGTCCTACTGTATTAACTACAATACTTTGGTCACTTTCTTAAAATTTAGCACTTGGAGAAGAAATTGATGGTTAATTTTGTATAGAAACTTGCAGAGAGACAGGCACTAAGGGTGGTCAAGTCGTGGGTCATTTCTGGAAATTGTTAATAACTGATACACAAATGGAACTGAATAGAATTGAAACATTAAATGTTTTTGCTTGGACTTTTGGGAATTGACTAAACATCACCTTTCAGTGGGTGCAATGGTTTAAAGTATTGAAATAGATAGGAGTTTATGATATCCATGATATTTAACCTCCAATATTTTCCATGTTCATTTGTGATTAAAACAGGTTATCTGTATTCTGTGGTGAATCCATTTTAATATGTCTTAAGTGAAAACCATCTTTAATACTGTATAAAAATTATTTAAGACTGATTTAAATTTAGTTCATTCCATCTTAGATTTGTGTACAGTTCTTATTCGGTAAGCTTTATATTGGATTATGTATAACCTATAACCTGCTTGTTTCATTTTGAAAACAATATAGTTTAAGAGAGATTTTCAGCTATTGTCTGTGTACTATAATATCTGTCAAAGTAGCATCTATAGGCTTATTCCTATATTGGAGTTTGTAAAATAAAACTGCAAAAAATAATATTTTCATCACTTAAAAATGTTTTTTCTATTTATAGAAATCCATTTCTTTTAGAGAAAGCTTACATATATGTGTATATATTTGTATATATACACACACATATATTTGCACCTATGTATATATTTTTTATATATATGCATTATCTGGGAACTAACAAATATAAAGATATATATGTGTGTGTGTGTAGACACATGCACACATATTCACACATTCATACCTTGAATAGGCAAATAACTTTGATCTAAATTCTCTGTGGATTATTTAAATCTAAATCCTTGGCTGAAATTAAAGTAAAAACCACTTTGAAAACTATGTAATCATTGTAGAAGGTTTTTAGAGCTAATTTAAAAGGATTTGTACACATATAAAGTTTAATAGTTAATGTCTTTATTAAGATTCTCTGGGGGTGCCTGGGTGGCTCAGTCGGTTGAGCGTCGGCTTCAGCTCAGGTCATGATTTTACGGTTCGTGAGTTCGAGCCCTGCATCAGGCTCTGAGCTGAGAGCTAGCTCAGAGCCTGGAGCTTGTCTTCAGATTCTGTGTCTCCCTCTCTCTCTGACCCTACCCTGCTCACACTATCTCTCTCTCTCAAAAATAAATAAAACATTAAAAAAAAAGATTCTTTGGTAAGATCTTAAAATTAGGTTCCTTGTGCTCTCAACAAAATTAATACTAAAATCCAAGTGTGGAATATATTGAGTTTTCAGACAGCCAAAAGTAAGTTTCATCATTTCTTTTGATTTCAAAATATGGCCTGCATTAACTATTGGGATGTAGAAGATCCAGTGTCGTGAAGAACATTTCTTGTCTAGGTGCCAGCTGATCAGACCAATCTCCGTGCCTTAGTTTCCTGTATATTTTTACTTGTTTTGCTTTTGAATAAGTTATTCTAAATATTTCTCTTGGTTTCTTTGTTTAGGGTAGTGGTCCTGAACCTGTCTGTTCCTTTCACCTACTTGTTAGGTCAAAGTCCCCAGTATGACATTTCCATAGATAATACTTGGGAAGTTATGTAGACAATAAAGGCCATATATTATGAGCATTACCTTATTGTTTAATTGTGGGAGTGGTTGGGAATCCCTGGTGTAGGGCATTAAATGTACATATCCTATACTAAAAGCTATTTTGCAAAATCAATTCTTTAAATGGCTTAGAAATAGATAATAAAGCCTTTCTAATCTATAAGACAGCTATGAGTATAAATTGAATTATTTAGAAGAAAAATCCATGTGGTCAAGAATAAATCCCAAAGAATGTGAATGACACAAAGGTGTCATTCAAAATGTGTCCTTTATCAACATGTACACATAGTTGGCATTTATTTTTTATTCTTTTATTTTTATTTTTTATTACAAAGTCATCCATTTATTGCTCTGTCGCCCTATTATAAGTACAGTTAGTAATTTGTCACTTTTTATTTTTTGCTTCGTGTGTTATTTACATCCATGATCCTACCCATTCATACACTTTCATATCTTGCTTTATTAATTATATATTTCCCTCATGTTTTTCGTTATATTCATTACTAATTTTTAATGAGTACATAATGTACCATTCACTGGATACACTGGCTATCTATATCTGTTTATTGACTCTTTCCCTATACCAGGGGTTGGCAAACTTGGCTCTGCATTTGTAAATAAAGTTTTATTGGAACACAGCCATGCCCATTTATTTACATACTGTCTATGGTTATTTTTGTACTACAAACGGCACATTTGAGAAGTTTTAAGAGAGATTATATGGCTTGCAAAGCCTAAAATATTTCCTTTCTGGCCATTTACAGAAAAAGTTTGCTGACCCCTGCCTTAAACTTTTAAGTGGTTTATAATTTGGGCTATTACAACTAATACCACTTAGAATATCTTTATGCATATAATTTTTATACTTCAGGCAACAAAATTGGGAGGTATTAACAAAAGTGAAATAACTGGGTCTACTTGACAAAGATGTTTTTAAGGCTGACGCTGTCCCTCACTATCTCTCTAATATTCTAGCCATGATATATATAATAAGAGTGGTGATAATAAGAATGGAAAGCAAGGCCTGTACTCATAGGTGGCACTTCTCTGGTCCATATTAACCTAGATGTGTATGTAATTTTACAGTCGGAATGAGAATATTTTTACTTTTGATTTAAAGTCAACAGTAATTGCCCCACAAAAACCAACTGATAGAAAACTTTTACTTTCTATTGGGTATTTAAATCACACTTACGTTCAATAGTGTATCCTTTTAGAGCTGTAGGATAAACTCTGTCCTGCATATGTTCTGGAAGAAAAAATGAAAGCAAACTGCTTAAGGCCGTATTTGTATCCTAAACATAAAAGACTTGAAACACATGGAAAAGTTGTAAATTAGACCATATTTAAAAATGTCCTAAAACCCTGCTGCTGAAAAGTTGCATTGCCTATGGAGAGTTATATAGTAGAAGATGAAAATACATTTGTATTTTCCCTTAGGGCTAAGCAGTAGAAGAAAGTTATTTTTTCTTTATTCTGCCTGGAACCAGAAGTTCTTCCTGTCCGTCGTCACCACTAAAGAACTACACGCATTTGATAACAGTGTACACAGTTAATGGGGATGTGACATTGTTCATATTTTTTACCATGGAGACCAAAGCATGATATTTCACGGTCGGGATATAATTTAAAAGATGCATTTTCATGAGAAATTGATTTACTTTATAAAAAAAATGCAAATTCTAAAATATTTCTTCATTTTAATATGAATATGATTGCTCTTGTGGTCCGGTAGGCTTCATAATCAAGTACGTATGGAGGATTCAAGATAAGAGCATGATTGTACTTACTGATTTTATTTTAAGAACTTTAGAAAATATTGCTTGTGGTACAAGGAGTATTTAAAGCCAACTATTCACTTTACTGTTTTAGTTTTTACCTTGTTGTTTTCCATTTTCAGGAGATAGGAGCATATATCTCAGTTGCTAAAAATATTCCGGTGAAGGCTTTTTGTTTTTCAGGGCTAGTAGCCAACTATTGTTCCCTTACTGTGCATGAAATGCCTAGAGAAAGTGACATCTTTAGCTAAATTAATAAAACATAGGGTAGAAAATGCTTAGGCCGATTTATTTATATCCCTCCAATGTTACTTGTATAGTTGATACCTATAGAGTTTAATGATTTGTTGAGCAACTGAGCTGGTTTTCTAATGGGATCTAGTTGTTCTCAGGGAGAATGGGATCAGTCTCAGGAGCCTCCTTACATTTTTAAAAATTACTGAGGAGCCCAGAGAGAGAGAGAGGTTTTATAGGGATGATATCTGTTGACCTATAAATGTTAGATATTAAAACATGCTTTCTGAGTATTTATTCATTTTAAAATTAAAAATAACCCTATAATGTTAACATAAAAAATAATTTATGAAAATAACTATTTTGGGGGCACCTGGGTGGCTCTCTTGGTTAAGCATCTGACTTTGGCTCATGTCATGATCTCAGGGTTCGTGGGTTTGAGCCCCATGTCAGGTTTTGCACTGGTGGCATGGAGCCTGCTTGGGATTCTCATTCTCTCTCACTCTCTCTCTCTGCCCTTCCCCCACTCTCTCTCTCAAAAGAAATAAACTTAAAAAATAAATTTTTTTTTAAAAAGGTAGGGAGAAGAGTAGCAGTATTTTACATTTTTGCAAAATCTCTTTAATCTCTGACTTATGGAAGACAGCTGAATCCTCTTACCTAATAATGAAGGAAAAGAAATTGGTAATTTAGAGAGTCAGTTGGTTATCTATGTCAAAGCAATTTCAGAAACAGTCATTTGAAGAAAAAAGCTGTGTCTCTTGCACAACCAGTTTATCCTCAGAGTCTGGTACAGTGTTTGGCATACAGTAGAGGGCCAGATGATGTTTGGTGGGTGATTATACTGCAGCAGGTTGAGACATGAACAAGAGGCAAAGATGTAGATTCAAGGAGTACAGACAGCTCCTTCAAGGCACTCGGTTGAGAAGAGAAATGACGTGGGGTGGTTGGAGACAACAGAGGACTTTTAAAGGAGTACTTCTTTGTGAGGGTAAACAATACAAAACAAAAAACAGCAGAGAGAAATTGAAAACACAGGTAAGAAAGGGGATGCTTGAGGGATCTAAGGAGGTGGCAGATAAGATAATGCATCATCTAGCAGAGCATTTCAAACTTTAGTGAGCATTGGAGATGCCAGATCTTGTCAAAATGCAAATTCCAATTCAGCCGTTAGGTGTAGGGCCTGAGATTTTGCACTTCTAACAAGAACCCAATCTGCTGGTCTGAGGACCCCTCTTTGAGTAGGGAGATTCTAGAACTCAGTTGAAGAGAGAAACCACCTCTGTAGGATTAAACACCTATTCAATTTGGGGATCCTGGCTGATGGAACTTTTTTAAAACAGAATTCCCCTCCACCCATATCCAAATGGTACCCTTTCCCACTAAATGGATATCTTACAAGAATTGCTTCACTAGAAAATTTCTGGCCTTGGTAATTTAGAATCTCAGTGTTCTCACAATGCTTGAATGATGACATGATACTGAGGTTATGACATAAAATACAGTGGTTCTACAAAAAAATTTATCTAAATATCATTGATTCAGGAACAGAACTTAGACTTTTGTGTTAGACATGGTTTGATTCTTGGTTCCTCTGTCTCTGTGTGGTCTTGGGCAAACGAACACATTAGATAAATGACTCTGATGTGGGTTTTTGGTGAGAATTATAAATGTAGTACATAAAAACAAGCACTCAAAAATCATAGCTATTATTATCCTAATCACCCCCAAGACTGCAATAAGCTATATTGAATGTAATTTTAAAGTTCGTTTCATGAATCATCAGACTCACCTAATTTTCTAAAGAATTTAAGTAAGAAGATGGAATGAATAGGTAACATTTCGTTTCCAGGCACAAGGGAGTTAACTGTGCATACTTTTTCTGTAACTCAGAAATGGTTTAACTTTAAAAAATCTCAAAATAGCTGAAGTTAGCAAACATGCAATTTAGCAAGGACGATTGGAATTTTGGTCTTTCCTGTAATAATACTATACCAGAGCATACCGCTCATTAGGAAAACATTTTTTATCTGAATCTTTTAGTCTTGAGGGCCAAGAATGCTGTTTTTCTTTTTGATAGCTATGTTTACAGAATCTAAATCACCCTGAGTAATTAATTCAACATTTCAAGTTAGTATTACTGTTCATGCTTCGTTTATAAGCTATTTGAATTTTGATGAATTCCAACATGGTGCTAGAATGAAAAAACAATGTCAGGCAAGTTCAGTATATGGTTGTGACACAAACTTATTTTAATTTTTATTACAACCGCTGTTAAGAAAATTCGGATAATTAATATTTCCACTTTTTACAGTTGGACTTCCTATGCTGAGAACAGACCTCTGAGCACTGGAAATTTGGAGGCAACTGATCAATGCCCATGTCTGGCTATGTGTGCATTGGCTATAACCCATGGACAGAGTCAGCAGCACAGAAGGTAGTAGTTCTTTGACTACTTCTATATTGTTGCTTTGAAAGCTCAAAGGCATGTCTCCATTTGGCTTCTTTCCAGAACACATGCAGACAGAAAAGAAAGGTCAGAAAGAAGTTAAGAAGTAAATAGTACAATTGAGATAAAGTTGTCCATTTTGCAGACTATCCCTAGGCATATATGATCTGAACTTTTATTGCCAGTTGCCACAATACTGCAAATATTTAGCCCCCTCCTAGCAATTTTATAGTCATTATTGATCTCTTGCACTGGTAGAGTATGTCTGGGTGATGGAGGATATTAAGGTAGCATAAAGCATGTTGTAGTTTGTAAGGTGCTATCACATACAAGGTGTTAAGGGCATGCAGAAACGTCAACAAAGCTACTCAAAGACAGTTTTAGTTTAGATTTGTGGGCCCAGTGTTATTAAGATCCTTCTGGACTTAGCTTTGAAAAGTTTTTCTCCTTTTTCTAAATCTTGTAATTGTCTGTAACTACTACCTCCATAATTGATGCCCCCACTCTAGCCATGCTTTTAAGAGTTTTAAGAATTATAAGCCCAAGGACTCCTTTCAAAGGAACCAAACTAGAAATGGATACTTAAGGCAGGTGACATGTTGACTTATGGCCACTATCCTAACCTGACATTAGATCTATTCAACAGATAGGGCAATAAACATAGACACGACTAATGTCTGATTTTGAAAAATCTAGTTATGTGTAAGAAGAGTTTATCTTCTCTTCATGGTTTTGGCTGGATATGTCAATTAAAAACAGGTCAAAAACAAATCCTGCTCTTTTGATTTAGCATACAATAAATTTTTTCCTGGCCACAAGGGCTTAATGAACAAAGCACCTCTTTGGCAAAGAATTTTTCTGGCACAAAATATTACTGTAAACTTATTTTGTTGTACAAATTAAAACTAAAGGTTAATTTTACATTGCCAATATATCTTGCAAAGAATTTTTCCTGTCTACAATTAAGAGCCCTTTATATTATACATAGCAAAGTTTTAGGCCTTTCTCCCCATATTCTTCTAGTTATCTAGACTGTGCCTGGAGGCCTATCTCTGTAAGAATAAAATGCAGTCCGTTATAATGCTTCCTGAAGTAACAAAGCCATATGGCCCTAATCACTACCTTTCATTATTCAAAGATCCAGCAGAAGAAGATATATGTGTGTGTAATCTGTGGAGGAGTGTGTATGTGTGTGTATACATGTGTGTGTAGCCTTGATCCATATCAAAGTCTAATTGATTGTCTCAGTAAGCAGAAGTGGAGTAGATAATTGTCTTCTCTCTCTGTCCTGAGAAAGCCCCAATGTCATGTTTTTGTTTTTATTTTTTAATTGAGTTATATAGGATTGAAATGGTTTGGCCTGACTGGTTTATTTCTGTCCACAGGGACCAAAGAAACTTATTGTAGACTCATGGATGGAGCATTCCTCCTGTGAGCATTCCTGGGGACTTGGGTGATTTATCTCACAGGCCAGCGGCTTCCACTGATGACCCTCAGGAGTGTCCTAAACCGAGGCCCACTTTCAAGGAAACTCTTTTACCTCGTTTCATATGGAAGGTCTTTTCCTTCTTCTTCTTCTTCTTCTTCTTCTTCTATTCATTTATTTTTGAGAGAGAGAGAGAGAGAGAGGTAGACAGTGGGGGAGGGACAGAAAGAGAGAAGAGAGGGAGAATTCCAGGCAGGCTCCTCAGCTGTCAGTGCAGAGCCCAATGTGGGGCTTGAACTCATGAACCGTGAGATCATGACCTGAGCTGAAAGCAAGAGTCCAATGCTTAGCCAACTGAGCCACCCAGGTCCCCCACCATATGAAAGCTTCTGACGGAGCTGAGTCCAAGGCTGGCCTCCTCTGTGATTATTTCCAATCCTTGAGGGAGCACCAGACCTGTGTTGGCACAGACTGAGATTTCATGGCCATACTGGAACTCTGAAAACAGCCCAAGGCTTCTTTGCATCGCTGTTTGTCAAGTTTCTTTACATTGCATGAAAGTAAGAATGAGCTTTGTTAGAAATCTGTCGTCTTACAACTGAGGCCTAAGTACTAGTGGTAAGCCTAGGAGCCCAACTTTGGTCTCTTGTTTCCCAAGCCAGTCCATTTGTGATTTTTGAATCGTTTCCTTTTTTTTTTTTTTAAGCTTACTTATTTTTGAGAGAGAGAGAGAGAGAGAACGAGTGGGGCAGGGGCAGAGAGAGAAGGAGACAGAGAATCCCAAGCAGGCTCCTTGCTGTCAGCACAGAGCCCAACATGGGGCTCGAACTCACGAACTGCAAGTTCATGACCTGACCCAAAGAGTCAGACGCTTAACTAACTGAGCGACCCAGGCTCCCCAAATCCTTTCCTTTTTGAAGCTAATATATTATCAACCCAACCAGTTCTCATACAATAGGGAGAATGAAAGGGTTATTAAAAGAAATCTTTCCTATAATTATATAAAATTAAGTGTCCTATAATGGATGAGCTCTTTCCTCTGTGGGTTCAATATCAAAATATAAACAATGGTTATTACAATTCTAAAGCATTAATAATTCAGTAAACACCAGGCTTAATTCCACCCCCATCCCCGGCTTTTTAGCAGAACAGTTTGAACAGAAAGTATGGCTGTTGCTCTTTTTTAGTAAACTTAATGAGAGTTCAGGTAAAACTTTTCTACCAAAACATAAAAACACAAAGAAAAAAATAAATATGTTTTTAAATTTTTAAAATATTTTTTAAATTTATTTTTGAGAGATGGAGAGAGACAGTGCGAGCAGGGGAGGGTCAGAGAGAGAGAGGGAGACACAGAATCCGAAGACAGGCTCCAGGTTCTGAGCTAGCTGTCAGCACAGAGCCCGACTTGAGGCTCGAACCCACAAACCATGAAATCATGACCTGAGCCGAATCTGGACGCTTAACCGACTGAGCCACCCAGGTGCCCCAAAAAAATAAATACGTTTTAGACAATATGGACTTCACTATTTTTATCCCTGATGCTAATTATTAAAAATATCCTTTAAGGAAACTACAGAGTCTATTTTACTCATTTCACTGGGCTTCAGGAAGAGAAGTTTAGTAAACACACATTCTCTCCTTCTTTCCCAGAAGCCCCAATAGTTTATTTTAAAGCTAATTCTAGGGTAAGTTCTTTTGATCTCACTGCTATCACTTAGAGAATTATAGTGTGGTTTTGCAATTCTGGCTAGAATGCAGATGCAGGACCTTAACAACAGCAACAAAAAAAAGTCCTAGATTTTATGTTAAATAATTTGAGTTCAAAGCCAGGAAACTGTTCTACATGTTAAAAAAGAACACCAAAAACAACAAAAAACACCCCAAACCTCAAACCCTTAAGATCTTTACAGTAGGAAGAAAATAACCAACTATTCCTCATATTATGGGGTTGATCCCAAGTTTTGAAAGTTACCATTTCCGTTGGCCTCTTAATGAGATGTCTGTGAACACAGAGTCAACAGTGATAAGGACCAAGGGCTTCTCATCTATCTCTTCTCAGTTAACCATCCAGCAAATTCAGAAGACAAATTTAGGACCCTTGCCTTCATCCACTGGGCAAAGCACTCATCTCCTAAGGCTCCTCAAGGTTTGTCTACATTTTAGGGGAATGATCAAATATGGATTTACCTCGGTTTTTCCCCCTTCTGCTTCCTGGCACATCTCTATCTCCACCCCCGCTTCCCCCGCCCAACCCTGCCTGATCTTCATTTCTTAACTATTATCTGTAACATGTTAGCTTCTTTTTTTTTCTTCAGCTTCCATTACCAAATATAGAATCGAATCTACTTGTCTGAATGTCATTATGTAAGTACTGATATCATAATCCTCTAATTACTAACACTATAGGATATATTTTTGTGGGTAAAGATGGGATAATTGGGACTTTATATATGTGTATATTTTTTGTTTACATGAACTTTATTTTTTCCAGCTTTATTAAAACATATCTGCCATACATTATGTAAGTTTAAAGTGCACAACATGATGATTTGATAGACATATAGTTGTGAAATGATTACCACAATAAAGTTAACACCTCCATAACCTCACTTAACATTTTTTCTTTTTATTGTGGTAATAACACTTAAGATTTACTTTTTTAGTAACTTTCAAGTGTATAATACAGTATTGTTAACTACAGTCACCACACTGTGCCTTAAAATCCTAGAATTCACTCATCTTATACTTGTACCCTTTGACCAACTCTGCTCTTTCTACGCGCCACCTCCCACCCCCCAGTCCTTGGCAACCACCATTCTACTCTCTATTTTTACGGGTTTGGTTTCTTTCGATTCCACATCTAGGTAAGAATACACAGTATTTGTCTTTCTCTGTCTGACTTGTTTTACTTAGCATAATACCCTCAAAGTCCATCCAAGTTGTCCCAAAAGGCAGGATTTCCTTCTTTTTTCTTTTTCTGGCTGAATATTTCATTTTGTATATGCATGTGTGTGCATGAATGTGTTTAAATCTTTCATCTATTGATGGATACTTAGGTTGTTTCCATGTCTTGGCTATTGTGAATAATGCTGCAATGAACATGGGGTTGCAAATTTAGTGATTGTGTTTCCTTTGGAAATATACCCAGAAGAGGAATTACTGGATCATATAGTTTTATTTTTAATTTTTTTGAGTAAACTCCATACTGATTTTCACAGTGGCTGCACCAAAACACACTTCCCCATGGAGCACAAGTGTTCCCTTTCTCCCACATCCTTTCCAACACTTGATATTTTTTTGTCTTTTTGATACTAACCATTCTGACAGGTGTGAGGTGATATGTCTTTGTGGTTTTGATTTGCATTTCTCTAATGATTAGTGATGAGCATCTTTTCCTGTACCTGTTTTCTCCCATTATGTAAGTTGTCTTCTCATTTTGTTGATTGTTTCTATTGTTGTGCAGGAGCTTTTTAATTTGATGCAGAACCACTTCTTTATTTTTGCTTTTGTTGCTTGTGCTTAGTGTCATTCCAAAAAATCATTGCCATTCCTCATTTCAAGGAGTTTTTCTCCTATGTTTTCCTTTGGTAGTTTTATAATTTCAGGTATTACAGTTAGTCCATTTCAGGTTAACTTTTGTAAATGGTGAGGTATAGGGGTCCAATTTCATTCTTTTGTGCATGACTATTCAGTTTTCCTAACACCAGTTATTGAAGAGAATATCCTTTCCCAGCGAATGTTCTTGATAAGGATTGCAAGGAACCCATAGGCGGCTTTGGGTTCTATGGACATTTTAACAATATTAATTCTTCCAATCCATGAATCCGAATATCTTTCCACTTAATTTGTGTCTTCGATTTCTTTCATCAATGTCTTGTAATTTTCAGGGTACAGATCTTTCACCTTCGTGGTTAAATTTCTTATTTAAGTATTTTATTTTATTTTTTGAAGATATTATAAATATTATTGTTCTTTATTTCTTTTTCAGATAGTTTGTTGTTAGTATGTAGAAATGCAACTGGTTTTTCTATGTTAATTTTGTATTCTGTGGCAATTTTACTGAAAGCATTGATTAGTTTTAAGTTTTTTGGTTGAGTCTTTAGAATTTTCTCTATGTAAGATCATATCATCTGCAAATGGGAAAAATTTTTCATTATGTTTTATATAATGGAATATATTTATATATTTATGAAATATATTATAAAATATATTATAGTTTGAAATATATATTCATATATACATTTTAAAATATATTATATATATATTTTATCTACCTTCTAGGAGTGAATCTTCCTGTTAATAAAGGTATTATATAAGCATAAGAAATATACATACAATCCAGCTGTTGGCTATCTTTGAACTCATAAGGGTTAGTACTTTTTGAACCATAACCAACCACAGTATAAATTCAGTTATTTTATTAGAAGAATTTCCACTGTGCCTGTATCTTCTTACAGACCTTTCCCGTTACGAGATCCCTTTTCTTATAATCTTTTGCCCCAGGCACCATTCAGTCCAGTTCTCTCTTGCCCCTTTCTCCATTATAATACAGAATAGCCTTTTCCCTCTATTTCACCCTAATTCTTCACTACCCCAACCACTTGTTTCAAGAAACCTGAGCTGGAGTTATACTTCTGTAGTGCCAAAGCATTAGCTATCAAAGCCAGTCTCCTCCTGTAGGCCAGAGGTTCTCAACTGGGGTGATCAGGCTCCCCTGGGGACATCTGGCAATCCCTGGAGACATTTTTGGTTGTTGAATTTTCAGGGATGCTGCTAGTACCTAGTGGTTAGAGACTGGTGATGCTGCTAAACATCCTACAATACACAGGACAATTCCCCATAATAAATAATTATCTAGCCCAAGGTATTAATTGTACTTCTGTTTAGAAACCCTGCTGTAAAGAAATTATTGTATTAGATGCAGTAGTCAGCAGTATTTTCTACTCTACTATAAATGCTTTTTTTTCCTGTGCAATAAGAGTGACAATATATTGGGGCACCTGGGTGGCTCAGTCACTTATGTGTCCGACTTCAACTCAGGTCATGATCTCATTGCTCGTGAGTTTGAGCTCCGCATTGGCTCTCTGCTGACAGCTCAGAGCCTGGAGCCTGCTTCAGATTCTGTGTGTCTCTCTCTCTGCCCCTTCCCCGCTCATGTGCGCGTGCTCTCTCTTTCAAGTAAATAAACATTAGAAAAAAGAGTGATAGTATATTAATTATACACACACACTTCCATTAATAAACAGTAGTTGAACACCAGATGTGTGTCACACACTCCTGTTGCTCATGGTTCAATGAGAAAAATAGACAATAGACAGTATAATGCTTCATGAAAGGGGCAATAACTACATAAAGAAGAGATAACTAACCTAGTCCAGGATGATCTGCAAAGATGTTTTGAAACTGAGATGCAAGAGACCTGAATTAAGCCTCGAAGAATAAGGAGGAGGAAGCCAGGCAAGCAGAGAGAGAAGCACATTTCTCACAAGGGGAGAAATATGGGTCCAAACATGTAGTTAGAAATGTGGGCAGGCGCAAATTCTGAAGGATGCCACTTAATGTTTTAGAAATCATCAAATGGACCTTAAAGGCAACTGGGAGTCATTGAAGAAGTAATGGGAGGTAGGATGTTTTGGTAGCATGATAAGATTTATATTTTAGAAAGGTCATATGATTTGTGAAATCTAGATGAGAGCTAATGAGGGCCTGACCTAAGGTAGTAGAAATGGGGATGGAGAAGAGGGGCCAATTGTAGAGATATTTAAGAAATAGATGAAAAGGAGTGGGACTAGGGTAGACAGAGGGGTGAGAGACAAGAAGTCCAGCACAGTCCCCAAATTTTAGGCATGGTACCATTTACCAAGTCAGAGAAGGCAGGAGGAAGTTGAAGTTTGTGGGATGAGATAGTCAAAAAGGATATTTGGACATCTCTTT
This sequence comes from Cryptoprocta ferox, assembly GCA_028646485.1. NCBI lineage: Eukaryota > Metazoa > Chordata > Mammalia > Carnivora > Eupleridae > Cryptoprocta > Cryptoprocta ferox. The sequence goes on from CM053574.1 coordinate 102,596,097, forward strand.
TCTCATTTATAAAACTAATATATACGTCTCTTGCAAAAAAAAGCTTGTAAAAGAGAGAGAAGTACCATATCTTCATTAGAAAATATTTGGCATTAAAATTAAAGTGGAGTTTTTTCTAATTTGTTCTATGTGGAAAAATAAGCATTTTAAAAATACAATCACAAATTAGGGTGCTTTAGGGGCGCCTGGGTGGCTCAGTCGGTTGAGCGTCCGACTTTGGCTCAGGTCATGATCTCACAGTTCATGGGTTCGAGCCCCGTGTCAGGCTCTGTACTGACAGCTCAGAGCCTGGAGCCTGTCTTCGGATTCTTTGTCTCCCTCTCTCTCTGACCCTCCCCTGTTCACACTGTCTCTCTCTCTCTCAAAAATAAATTAAAAAAAAATTAAAAAAATTAGGGTGCTTTATACATTGCTTTTTTTTACCCACGTCATTATATACTTTTAAACGTCTTCCTGTGTCATTGAATAGTCTTTTACATTAAAAAAGTTTATTTATTTTGAGAGAGAGACAGAGACAGCACGAGTCGGGGAGAGGAAGAGAGAGAGAGAGAGAGAAGCTCAATCAGGTTCTGTGCTGTCAGTGCAGAGCCAGAGGTGGGGCTCGAACTCATGAACACATGAGACCTGAGCCAAAACCAAGAGACTGATGCTCAACCTACTGAAGTACCCAGGCACCCCAGCCATTTATCTTTTTAATGGCTGTGTAATATCTCAGTCTATGGAAGAAACATACTTTACTCAACTGTCCCTGTAGCTGTTGGCTTAGATTGCTTTGGGATTTTCATTTTTAACAAATGCTTCATGCCATCACAGGTTCAGACCTCCAGAGATGGCATTAGAAGAGCAGGAATTTATTAGGGATGGACCCCTGTGCAACGAAGAGGAAAGAGCAAGGGAGAAGTTGAACTGTGACAGTGGCCTCATGTTTATGGGAAGGACCCATCCGAGGTACTCTGTTTTAGGTGGAAATTAGTGGACTTTTCTAAGTACAGTCACTCACTCACCAGATGAGAGCCGCTGACCATGACCTCAGAAGAGGTCTGCAGCTGAGCCGACCTCAAAAAGGCTGGCAGATGGAGGCTGGCTGCTGACCACAGTCCTCCTCCAAAGGGAGGTTTGGCTAGTGCATCTGTGTCCATCACAGTTGCTCATTTTGTGCATAGATCTTCCTTCATACCCTTCGGATAAATTCCCAGAAGTGCAATTGCTGCAACAGAGCATGACTAGTTAAAAAACTTTTTAATATTTATTGCCCAATTACCTTCCAGAAAGAATGTATCACTTTCTCCCAACAGTTCATCAGTAACATAGAACACATGACAGTTGTACTGTTTTTAAATAATGGAAGTATCTCCAATTCTCCTGGAAAATGAGTAATATTTTTGATGTTTTATTGTTGTGAATTTAATTTTAAACTCCTAAGGTAGGTTACCTTTCTTTATAGAGCTGTATAAATCTTTCCAGAATATTAAAACACTATACTGATAGTAGAAGGCAAAGATTTGGATTTGGGTCTTCTGAGTTGCAAATTTGCTCATTAAAGAGACAGAAATGGCTGGTGCCTGAGCTGATTTGAATTGGCAATACCTTACAGTAATGTCTATGGGAATATTTGAGCAAATAAATGAAATTCCATATTTGACATTTATAAGGAAAAATCCATTTTTGACACACTGTTAGAGAGAGACTAATGGGAAATAACCATTATTTATTTAATGCCCTTCTATCCCAAGCAGTGCCCTAGGCTTTTACATACACCATCCTACTTAATTCTCACAACTTTACTTTGAAGTACTTATTATTAGCTCAATTTTCAGATGAGGAAATTGAAGCTCAGTGTGTCTGGTGACTTGGTAACCTTAGTCATTCATATTTGCATCTATGTACTTCTTACCATCCTGGGCTGTTACCCCCAAAGCTTCAGGTCAAGTTACAGAGCAGTAGCTTTAAACAGTGTAGTATATGTACATAGTTAACTGTAGTAACAACAACTCTCATGAAGCTTGGGGAATGTCTGTCCTTCTCCTGGACTGGAGTCAGGGTCTAACAAGACAATGCCATTCTAAAAAAAAAAAAAAGCAGGAATTTAAGAGACAAAACAAACAAGCAAAGGGGAAAAACAAGAGAGAGAGGCAAATCAAGAAACAGCCTCTTGAATATAGAGAACTGAAGGTTATGAGAGGGGAGGAGGGTGTGGGGATGAATTGAATAGGTGCTGGGTATTAAGGAGGCCACTTGTCCTGATGAGCGTAGGGTGATGTATGGAAGTGTTGAATCACTATATTGTACACCTGAAACTAATATAACACTGGGTTAACTAACTGGAATTAAAATAAAAACTTAAAAAAATTCGGTAATAAAAAATAAAAAAGCGGGTGGGGGGCACTGAAAGAGGAAGCTATTCTAGGTTTAAAAAAAGATGTAACCAAATGCAATGTGTGGCCAGTTTGGATTCTGTTCTGAGTAAGACAGCTGTAAAAGACATTTTGGGACAAGTGGGGGAATTTGAGTCTGGATTGGGTATAAATTGACACTAGGTAATTACTGTTAGTTTTAGTTAGATGTGAAAATGGTAATCTGATTTTGTAGAAAAGTGTCCTCTAAAGAGATGTATACTGTACTATTTAGGGGTGAACTATAATAATACCTATCTTTAAGCAGGAAATGAGGGTGATAAGTAAATAAGGCAAAATGCAAACGATTAACTACAGGCGTTAGGTTTTAGCTTTTCATTATACTAGTCTCCCGCCTCGATGCTTGTTTACTCTTTATGATGAAAAACGACGTCAATCAACCGAAAAAACGAAAGTAAGAGATAATTTACTGTATGGGAGTAAGATCCGATCTTTATCTTCCTCCAAAGGTGACGCCATCAACATGTGGCCAGAACAGGGTTTCAGGAGTTTCAAGCGAGGTCCCAGGGAGACTAGACCAACGAACACATTCCTTTCCGAAGATCTGATTTTTGTGTGAAAAGCCCTCACGTAAGCCATGAGCCTCCGACCCCCCAGCCCTGGACCCACCCAGGACCGCCGCGGGCGCTGAATAACCTGTCACCCTACCGACCGACGCTCGGGGTGAGCGCGGGAGAAATGCAAGTTCCCATCCGCTCGCATCCTCTGCGGAGAGACCCGGCTGGAGGGGCAGGTACCCTCCACCTCGCCCACCTGGAAGCGGGGCGGAGCGAGACCGGCTTAGTGCGGGGGAAATGGGCGGCGTGCGCTCGGGCCACTACCCGCACCTGCCGCCAGGAGGGCCCGGGCGGCACTAGGGGGCGGGAACCTGGGGTGGGGAAGGCCGCGCACCTGGCGGCGGGGCTGCGCGCAGCGGGACAGCGGGCTCAGGCCGCAGGTGAGGGCGGCGGGCTGGGCGGCTGCGCGTCGCGGAGGGCCGCGCTCCTCCACCGGGGAAGTTTCTTGGCCCGGAAAGGTGCAATTGTGTGCAGCTATTTCTGGTATGTCAGGCGGGCCGGGCGGCCGAAAGCCGAGGGGACGCCTCTTACCCCGGCCCCGGGAGATGGAAGGCGGCCAGGCGGGCAGAGACTGGAAGGATGCGGGCGTGGGGGGCGCAGTCCCTCGGGGCGGAGCCGCGGTCGGGGCGGGCAGCGCGGGAGCGGGAGCGTGGCCTTGGCCACGGCCTCCTGGGTGCCGGTGGCATCCCCTGGCCCAGACAGTCTGACCACAAAGGCGGCTGCGGCCGGGAGCCCCGGGGAGCCGCAGGGGGGCGGACGGAAGCGGCGACTCTGCGGCTCGAGGTGGGCGGCGGGGTGGGCTGGGGCGGGGCCATTCCGGGGAGGGCGGCGGCTGCGGCGCTGCGACTTTTGAAGTCCCAACAGTTGCCCGGCTGGTGAGACGCGCCGCCTCTAGTCCCCAGGCCACCTCCCGCGCCCTGCCCGGCTGCCCGGAGCCCCGGGGCTGTTTTCAGGAGTTGAGAGGAAGCCACGTCTTCAGGTTCTTGTGGGTTCGAAACTTTACCACACTGCAGAGCGCAACAAAGGGAAAGAGCCCGGGCGCCTCGCGGCTTGAGCAGAGGCCGGGCGGCGGGGCTAGACGCGCGCGGGACCCCCCTCCCTGCCCTCCGTGCACTCATCGCTTCTCTCTCTCCCTCTTACCCTAGTCCTGGAAGGGATGGAGGAGGCCGGGGCCGACTGCGCCCTAGCGTTCGCCGAGGCCCAGAGATGGGTGGAGGTGAGTGCCTTTACCCTTTTCCGCACGAGTTTGCGGCGAGGCTGTTCCCGCCGATCTGCGCCGCAGCCTCTTCCCGGGACCTGCGCCGGCGCGTGGCAGCCGGTTGGCTTTGCAATTTGGGGGACTTTGCAAGTCCTGCTTCTCTAATCTTTTAACGTCCAGCTAAGCTTAGTGCTGCCCTCCCCACGACGGCCTCGCTGGCTTCCCCAGAGCTCCTCTGCTAGAGCTCAGGGCAGAGCCGAGCGCTCGCCCTCTTGGGTTTGGGGACCGCGCATCCTTGTGAGCCAGACCACGTCAGCACAAGGGCAGAGCCGGCCCCGGGTCCGCCGGAGCGGTTCTTTGAGGTGGTTTCAGTGGGGATGCCCGACACTTACCTGCACAGTGTAGTAAGTGTGTGTTGTGTGGGAGGGAGGGTAGAGGACGTTATACACTTCGGTCGCACCCGTAGATGTTTTCTCGCGCGGGGCATTTGGAGTCTGGGTGTTTACCTATTCAGAGTCGGCGTGGCATTGATGAGGCTAAGATCTCCTGGGGTCACTCACTCAAGGATTGCTACTTTCCCAGCTGTGACTTAGGGACAAGAGCTTCCCTTCTTTTTTTTTTTTTTTTCTACTGGAAATGGAGATCGTCTCTAGGAGGTTTCTTCGTCTACGCCTAAGGTTATACTTATCTGTAAAAAGTTAACACCAGGACTTCTACCTGCTATTCTACTGGATGAAAAAGATGACTTTTTAGATGATGCTAAGTCAGTCTTCAGAGCAGATGTGAACCGGGAACAACTGCTTGTTAGAAAATTGTTGTCTACCCCAGCCTTGCCGTTATTTAGGAGTTATAGATGCCACGTGCTGGCTTATTCAGGGTATTTACAAGTGCAAATTAGGTTTAAAGATTATTCCAGCAGGGGGAAAAAAAAAAACCCAAACAGGATATTTAGGAATTCCTAAAGCACACAATGTTTAAAAAGAATTCATTTGTCCTTAAGAAAGCAAATGTATAAATGTGGGGAAAGAGGAGAATAAACTTTCGGTGTTACATTTCTAACAGTAAATAAAGGAACGTGAAATGTGAGTAGCGTTACCCACTAGACAGTAGGGGGGTCAAGAAATTAGCTATTGGTGTCCTTTTTTGGATTGAAACTTTGAACTAGTCTGAAGGTGATTTAGAAAGGTGGGGTGGGGGAAGGTGTGAGGGGAGGGTATGCAGAACTTGAGAGAAGAATAAACAGTTTATTTTGAATTGAAATGAGAGTGGGAAAATTCCAGCAATGCAGTTAAGAGAAATGACTTCCCTCATTCATAAACTTTGAAAGGCCAGGGCATCCAAAGGTAATTTTCCATTAGTAGGATTTGTTCTTCATAATTTTAGAAAAGAGATTCAAGTTGCCTTTTTGTTTTTGAGTGTTGGGGATGGGGTGAGAGAGAAGGGAAGAAATATGGGGACACTTTTGGTCATATGTGGCTCCTATGTGGGGTTTGTATCTGCGTGCTCTGTATTTGCTTCAGGAAATCTATGAATATGGATGATTTCACACTTTTCTTGTTTAGTATACCGATTTTTGAAATCTAAAAGATTCCTTGTTTGTTTCAGTTTGCTCATGACGGCATAGGCTTTCTGCGAAAAATTTGCATCTAACAAACTCAGAGAAGTGTGTTGCAGTAAAAGATATCATAGTGCATGGTGCATGTGCTCATCTTCCTCTCTAAACATGTTTTGTTCATCTTTAGCAGAGAGACAGTTTTTCTAAAGGCTTTGCCATATCATTATAATATAGTTAATGAAATTAACATTCAAGTCCTTTTTTCCCCCGCTCCTGCCATTGGGAGCGAGGCAGTATGCTCATTGAAGGTATGTGAATAGTGGACATGTTCATATGCACTTTGGGCGTGCTCTGGGCATTCAGAGTGACAGCAGTGTGCTTACTGTTAGGTTTATTTTATTTTTCCAGTTAGTGTCCCAATTTATTTGTCTCCTTGGCTTTGCTTTTACAACTAAAGCACATATTTTAAAATATTGTTCTTGCCAAAAGAAGCAGAATGGATGACTCTTTTGTTGCCACAATTGCCTCTTAACTCTGAGAACCCCTAATTTAAAGATAAAATATCAATTCTAAAGTGTTTTATAACATATTTTGGAATGTGAAGAAGATTATGGTTTAAGTCTTTCTCCTGCATGCTAATATGCTTGCTCCATTTTCTCTTCCATACTCTTCTCCATGTATATTGAGGCATAAGTGTGTCATTCATATATATAAACATATATGTATTATATAGTATTCTTTGCTGTCTTTATTCTCAGCTGCAGCTTTGACTAACCCAAGGTCAGGAAACCCCAATAACCTCGTAAAATTGTGAGTGATGGCCAGTGTCCATGTTGGTATGTTCTTGTCATTTCCATTCTCTGTGATTTTAATTTTTTTTAATGTTTTATTTATTTTTGAGAGAGAGAGAGAGAGAGAGAGAGAGAGAGAGAGAGACAGCATGAACAGGGGAGGGGCAGAGAGAGAGGGAGACACAGAATCCGAAGACAGGCTCCAGACTCTGAGCTAGCTGTCAGCACAGAGCCCGACGCGGGTCTCGAACCCACGAACTGTGAGATCATGACCTGAGACGAAGTCAGATGCTTAACCAACATGAGGCACCCCTCATTCTCTGTGGTTTTAGATAGTTAATGTATTATTCCCACAACCAGAGTTAAAGTTTTATTTATTTTATTTTGAGAGGGGAAGGTGAAAGGGTGGGGCAAGGGCCAGTAATTGTTACTCTATCATTTAAAATTTTATGGCTATTTTAAATTGTGCTTAAGTAGTTAGGAGTGTATGTATTCTTTTGGTTAGTTTAATATTTCAATTTAAAGCAAATGTAGGAATGTACACTCTTTATTCCAAGATAATGATATTGGATTAGTATCTGGTTGGAAATGCTATTTGGAATATTAATAATGTAACAGCTGGTTTATGATTAAACACTGGTTTAAAACCAAATAACATAATAGTTTAAAGGCAAAGGCGAAGAGGAAGCTTGATTCCAGCAAGGTCATGGAGTAGGTGATTAAGTAGAAAATGCTGGCCAGACCCTCTCTCTAATTTTAAACTTTTTCTGGAGCACCTTCTCATTTTCTACACCTAATAGTTTCCTCTGTCTCTCTGTTTTGGGGCATTAAAAAGTCTTCATAGTGAACAGACAAAACACCAGTGAGATAGAAAAACTGGATATATCACTCATTGCATTGGTTGGTAACCAGTTTCCAATCTGTGGGTTAAAGTTGCTCTTTAGGTTGAAATTTATATATGGTAGTAATTTTCATGGCTGAAACAGAGCAGACTAAAGTAATTCACCACCTCTTTGCTTACCTGTGCTTCCTGTTATCTCTGAGTTTGATTCTTTCAGTATCACCGTCATCCTGTAGAAGGACCTAAGGATGCCAAGGTGAGCTCATTGCCAAACCTGGCACCAGAAGCTGACTCCTTCCTAAGTTACTTCCAATTAGTCTGTTTCTCCGTGCACCTCCAACTCTAAGTGGCTTCCTGCTTTCTCTGTAAACTGCATCCTTTCTGCTAATGGTTTCCAACCTGTGATCTGGTTTGAAAGGGTTTGCTTGGGATATAGGAGTCCTCAGTGCACACCAGCGTTATCTGTGGACTAAATGAAGGATTCGTGGATTTGTACTGTTGTTTTCCAAATGTATGTAGAATGACAATCACTTGAAAACATTCACTTGAAAATGTCCCTAAATTCATAGAAGCATTTTTGGTAATTACGTATAATTTCAATGAACGATATTGAACCTGGAAATAGTTTGATGGTGAAAATTTATTTAAAAACTTAAATGTTGGGGTGCTTGGGTGGCTCGGTCAGTTAAGCATCTAACTTCGGCTCAGATCATGATCTCACAGTTTGTGAGTTCGAGCCCCACTTCAGGCTCTGTGCTGATAGCTCAGAGCCTGGAGCCTGCATCTGATTCTGTGTCTCCCTCTCCCTGCCCCTCCCCCACTCACGCTATGTCTCTCTCTCTCTCTCAAAAATAAATAAACATTTAAATTTTTTTTTAAAATTTAATTGTTAAGAAGCAATTCTTACATTAGCTGTTGCAGCCAAAATTATTTTTCAAAATAAAAACCTGATTTTATTAGTTCCTTCTTTTCTGGGGACTCATGAAAAGATTTCATTTATTTTTCCGAGGTTTTTATTTTTAAAAAGTGTTTATTTTTGAGAGAGAGAGAGAGAGTTTATTTTTGAGAGAGAATGCACAAGCAGGTGGAGGGGCAAAGAGAAAGGAAAGAGAGAATCCTGAGCAGGCTCTGCACTGACCTGAGATCATGACCTGAGCTGAAATCACGTGTCACATGCTTAACCGACTGGCCACCCCAGTGTCTCAAGATTTTTAAAGTCCATCATTTTTATGTTGCACTGTGAAGCATACCATAGCATTTACAACTTTTTACAATCTCATCTATGCCTATATATCTTTTTTTTTTTTTTAAAACTTCTCTCCGTAACTGTTTGCCTAGGTGCCAGATGGCATAGAGATTAAGAGCACTGCTTTGTACATTACATACCCAGTACTTATTTGTTTTATAATTGGAAATTCATACCTTTTGACCACTTCATCCAATTTGTGACAACTGTGGTTAACACGGCTGTACGGTATATTTGAAAATTGCTAAGAGAATAGATCCTAAAATTTCTCATTGCAAGGAAAAAACTGTTTTTATAACTATATTGTAATTTACTGTGGCAAGCGTTTTGCAATATATGTATGTGAAGTCATTATGTGGTATACTTTAAACTTATACTGAACTCTGTGTCAATTATATCTCCATGAAATTGGATAAAAAAAAGGAAAAATAACCTTTCATAGTTTTGGAAACAAATCATGGTTCAAGTCCTGGTTCTGCTGCTTAATTAAACCTGCTAGTTCTCTGTTTTCTTCTTTGACCTCCCATGGTGTGTCAGTTAAGTGACATGCTGACCATAAAGAATTAGTGTTCCCCAGTCCTTGGCGTGAGTTTTCCCACACACAGGAAGCTCTTTTCTCACCTCCAGGCTGTCGTGTGTGGAATATGCCTTATTCCTTGTTTAAAAAGGAAGGAGAAGGTGAAAGGAGCCACTTAGTCTCTTCCTTGTATACCTAATACCCATCACTCCTCTTCAGTCCTCCATGTTTGGGCTAAATCAGCCTTTATGCTGGGCCTTTTCTGAACCCACCACACCTGCACTCTACCCATTCCTTCCTCTCCTCTATTCCTCATGTAGATCTCTTTTTTTGCAATCTGTGGTATAATTCTATCCATTTTTCCATATTAGATTATAAGCTAACTGAGGGCAGGAACAATATCTTTTTTTTTTTTAATGTTTATTTTTTTTTGAAAGAGAGAGACAGAGAGTGAGCAGGGGAGGGGCAGAGAGACAGGGAGACACAGAATCTGAAGCAGGCTCCAGGCTCTGAGCTGTCAGTGCATAGCCCAACACAGGGCTCGAATGCACAAACTGCAAGATCATGACCCGAGCCAGAGTCAGTTGCTTACCCACTGAGCCACCCAGGCGTCCCAGGAATAATATTTTTATTTCAGGGATTTGGCATGGTTCCTGGTAAATGCTTGTTGAATGGAAGTATGATCTGAAGGCTATAGTTTTAACCAAATTTAAAAATAAGGTTTTAAGGACCAGAACTTATTTCTTCTCCCAGCGGAAACTTGCTTCAGTGTCTAAAGCTAAGTTCATTCTTGGGCAGTTAGTTGCTTGGTCAGGACCAGCTACAAGATATCCCTTCATCTGGGTGGCCGTGTGTACTTGCCTGTTTACCTAGTATTTTCTCTTCTGCTCCAGCCCAGCTCCTGAGTCATGGCACTCTCTTCCTGCCTTCTGATGAATGCTTTCCCTTGTGGGGACTTGCATGCAATCATTTTGTTATCCAGAAAAAGCCTATTATGTGCTTACTCTGTACTGGGCATTTGCTGGGCTTATTGATTCAAATGCCACATTCTTAGCCTCTTTCCTGGACCTCCAGACAGAGGCATGTCCCACAAGGGGCAGACACACAGACACACCCAGCAGCACTGTCAGGTAAGTGCTGTAGTAGTAGAGATTTGCACAATGTGTAGTGATGGCACTTAGGAGGCCACCTGGGTCATCCTGGGGAGTCTGGGGACTCAGGCAGGCTCGCAGAGAGGCAGCATTTCCATCAAGCTGCAGTGGGGCTGACACATTTGCCCATTTTGTGAGTTTATAATGTTGTAAGAGCTTGAAGTTCTATATAGCACAACTTTTAGGAGTTGCTCAGAGTAGTTTATTTTTACTCAGGTCATCTTTACATGCATAGAAATGCACCAATTTTAAGTGTCCGGTTGTAGGAATTTTGTCAAATGTTTACACCCATGTAACCAGAAACTTAATCAACTTATAGCACATTTTTGTCACTCAACACCCTTCCCTTCCAGAAAGGCACATGAGTCTCTACCTCTTAGAGGCAACCACCCTTTTGATTTTTAGCATCTTAGGTTTCTTATTTTGAACGGTGAAGCAATATCATGATTGGCAATTTGTTCTTTTTTTCTTCAGTAGCCATTTCACTATTTCTGGAACACAATATCTTTATTTGAAAAATAAAAAATTCCACGACAGGAAGGATGGCAAGAGATGAGTGTACTCACAAAATCTTCTTGAGAAGGAACTGATTCATACAGATAGAAACCAGGGCCGGGATGCCATTAGAGTAGTCTGACTCCAGGAGGTATAAGCATGCACATGTCTTGGCATTTCCTGGGCAACTAGGAGGATTCCAGTACAATGTTATTCTGGATCTTTTCAATGTACCTGTGTACTGAAAGCTAGAACTAGGCCTCTTCTTAACATCGGGGGAAATACAAGAACTTGTACCTTTAATAAAAGAGAATGTCCTTGAACCAGTCAGAGAAGTGGACTCACTGGGTCAAAGGAAATGATTTGATATCTTGGTCCTTGACACATCACCAGGTTACCCTGTGAAAACTTTGTGCTAGTTTGCAACTATGAGTACAGGTTAATACATTCTGGTATATCTAAGTGAATATATTAATGCTCTCTACATTCTGGCCAGAGTTGGAAATTGTCATTTGTGTTTTTCCTCTAAGTAAATGGATGAAAGATGCATGTTGTTCTCCCTCTTCTCAGATCCCTGGTGATGCTAAACATTTATCTAACATATGACTCGTGGGGTTTCCTCCAGTGAGAAAGGATGCCCCTGAAACACGGAGGGTTCTGGCTCCTCTACATGCTGTCACAAAAGGTGCAGAGGGCCCCAGGCTTGGCAAAGCATATCCCCAAGGTCATGAGCATGGTAGGGGTCCTTAAGGAAGTGTCTCCTGAGTTGTTTTTCTTTTGGGCTGTTTGGAGATAGACCCTCTGGAATTCTCCACAAAATTATGTGCTGAAGAATGGAACAATTGTCCATTTTGAGGAAGTGGAGCACCTCGATATTTCTTCAGCCATTGATAAAACACAGACATGCTGAAGCTTCTCTTAGTCTGAGAAAGGAATAATGTCCCGAGTGTGTGGCAGGGAGCATGCTGCTTCATTCAGTTTATTTGGGTCTCGTCCTCCTGTGCAGTGCTCTAGCGGGCTTGCTCTCTGGATATCGAGAGTGCCTTGGATAGTCAGGGACTCCTGTGGAGACTAACTGGCTCCTTTTACCTCCTCCTTCACTTTCAGACTGCTGGTGAACATAACAGCATCCGAGTTAAAAGTACTCGTTCTGGGAATGTTAGTTAAGAAAAAGAAAGCAACATTAATAAATTTGTCCAACCTTTTTAGTTTGGAGTAAACAGATGATGTAGGAAGACAATCTCATCAGTTACCATCTGCAGACTGAGTTGTTTCTGTTGTTCTGTACCCCATAATTCCTGGCAGAACATTCTCAAATGCTTGTTGAAGGAATGACTGTTTTGTGTCCTGTCAAAAGATTGGCTTATTTAATTAATGCTTGCAGATCTCCTTAAAACTGTTAACTGTCAAAAAGTGTATTAGAGCTTGAGGAAAGTGATAAAATATGTGTACTTCTACTTTTTAGTTTCTGAAGGTAATTATTGTTTTTTTTTAAAAAACAGAACCACTTCTGATGTACTAAAAGCTGTTAATAAGGACAAGAGTTGCCATCTATGCACAACTTTGGGAACAGAGATTTAATACATTCAATCTGCCAATTTGCTGCAAGTAGACGGGCATTAGCAAACTCTACAGATAAATCACGACACAGTCCCATAACCTTTCCAAAGATTGTAATCCTCCCTGATAGGGTGCTCTAAGACTGGCTCTCATGTCTGTGTACAGGAGGATCAGTTTGGTGCTTGAGTGCGTTAGACGATGGTGCACAGCAGTAGACATTACGTCTGTCTTTAAGGACACTGGCGATTGTCATAAGGACAGAGGTCAGAAAAATTCTATGTGGGTTCAAAGAACAATGCTAGTAATAACTGTTGAGGTACAGTGAGACTTTGGTATCAAGTATTTTGAAGATGTTTCTATAAACAAAGTGCTGTCCTATGCCAAAATAGGCTGACTTAAGTAGGCTGCGAAGGTTTTATAAGAAAGGTGAGTAACCGACAGTTAAAGCAACTCTTACTTTTTTCTACATGTGCAAGACGTGGGGCAAATGTATTATCCCTGCATACCTTTAATTTTTTTTTAACATTTATTTATTTTTGAGAGACAGAGAGAGACAGATCATGAGCAGGGGAGGGGCAGAGAGAGAGGGACACACAGAATCGGAAGCAGGCTCCAGGCTCTGAGCTCCCAGCACAGAGTCCGACGTGGGGCTCGAACCCACGAACTGTGAGATCATGACCTGAACCGAAGTTGGACGCTCAACCAACTGAGACACCCAGGCGCCCTTGCATACCTTTAGAGTGAAGGACTGTTAGGACCAAGGATGCTTTCTCCAATGAGGAAAAAGAAGAGTGAGAAGTCAAATAATTTTCTCGGGGGAAAAACTAGAACTAGTAAGTGGTGCGTGGGGGTTTGAAATCAGGCAATTTGATCCCACAGCCTGGCCTCTTAATCACTACACTCTACTGTCTCAGAGCAACCCTGGTCAGACAGTGGGCTCTCAGTGCTCTTTCCATCTAAAGCTGTAAGATTAGCTATTTTCTATTCATGACAAGTCCTTCATATAGAACAAAGCTTCTGTCTTGTGATGTTTGTGCCTGGAAAGCACATGATGATCAAATATTTTATATTAAGAACTATAGAATTGCTGATAGATGTTCTTGAACAATTGCAGACTTTAGATTTATACATTCTGCTCCATCTACATGACTATATGAATGCTCAGTACACCATTTAAAGTGGTAGCAAAGGGAAGCGTTTTTATATGACATTGAATTATACTTTAAGCTACAGTAGGAGATAAATTATATCTAATTAGTTTCTTCTATAAGACTTTACAAAAAGTATCAATTTCTTTTTTTTAATGTTTATTTATTTTGAGACAGAGAAAGAGAGCATGTGTATGAACATGTACAAGCTGGGGAAGGGCAGAGAGAGAGGAAGAGAGAATCCCAAGCAGACTTCTCACTGTCAGCGCAGAGCCTGACATGGGGCTCAATCACACCATCTGTGAGATCATGACCTGAACTGAAATCAAGAGTTGGACGCTTAACCAACTGAGCCACTCAGGGACCCCCAAAAGTATCAACTTCTTATTAACCTACATTTCAGTAGTCCATGGCATACCAGAAGTTGTACAGACTGTTATTGTACTGTGATTTAAAATACATGTCATGTTTTCAGTGACGATACTTTCTAGTTAGTGGTTTAGACTTGTAAGTACTGAAGCAAAGACCATGATCAAAGATTTTCTCTTCTTGACTAGGTTGAAATTTGATCTAGATGTCTGATCTAGATCTAGGAAGGAGAGATCTTGTTTTGTTACAGCACCATTTCATAATATTCAAGGAAGGGCACTCATTGCCATTATTATAAAATTTGATTCTGGAATTCTTTCTTACTAGAGATTAAAGTCTTTCATTCTACCAGAGGAAGGAGAAAATAAGTAAACATTTTACCTTTACTTCTTGAGTGGTATGTAATCAATTTGGAACTTACTATATTGTCCAAAGGAAATATTATCAATCTATCAAAAGCATTAGACACAGTCACACCTTCCTTCTTCAAACATGTCTTTCAACTCTTCTCTGGATTTTTCTCCCATTTTACTTGATGTTCCTGATTTTCCTTTGCCGAAGCCTCCTAATTACTTGGTCAGTATTAGAGTATCCCTGGGTTCATCTTCCCATGTCTTTTCTGTCTATAATCTCTCATGCTGATGACTTCCTTTTTATATTCCTGACAGTGACAGTGTCTCCCTTTTCCTACCTCCCTGCCCTGTGTGTGTGACACACATACATATATATACATGTACACTCAAGATTTCCAATTATAGTCCAAATAGGCACATCCCACTTTGTTCCAAACAAAACTCTGAGTTCCTCCCCCTTCCTATCACCTACCTGCTCATCGCCTCAAAGTTTTCCATCTTTGTACATGGTACCACTGTCAGCCCATTTGCTTGGGTCCCCAGCTTTGAAGTCATTATTGACTCATGTTTTTATCACACTCCACATCTAGCCTGTAATGATACTCAGTTAGCTGTATCTTCAAATACATACAGAATCTGACCACTTCGTACCATATCCACCATCCTCCCTGCTTCAAATATAACAGCCAGATTCCTCTTTAAAAGTGTAAACTAGAAATTCAAATGGCCAACAGATTTGTGAAAAGATGCTTAGCATCACTAGTCATCAGGGAGATGCAAATCAAAACTGCAGTGAGATATCACCTTACACCAGTCAAAATGGCTAGACCCAAAAAGACAAGAAATAATAAGTGTTGGTGAGGATGTGGAGAAAAAGGAACCTTCATGCACTGTTCTGGGAATGCAAATTGGTACAGCCACTGTGGAAAACAATATGGAGGTTCCTCAAAAAAATTAAAAATAGAATTACCATATGATCCAGTAATACCACTACTGGGTATTTAGCCAAAGAAAACAAAAACACTGATTGGAAAAAATGTATGTACCCCTATGTTTATTGTAGCCTTATTTATAATAGCCAAACTATGGAAACAACCCAAATGTCCACCAGTAGATGAATTAATAAAGAAGATGTGGCCTACATACAATGGAATATTATACAGCCCTAAAAAGAATGAAATCTTGTCATTTGCAACAACATGGATGGACCTAGAAGGTATAATGTTAAGTGAAATAAAAGAGAAAGACATATACTATATGATTTCACTCATATAGAATTTAAGACATAAAATGAACAAACAGAAAAGAGACAAACAACAACAAACCCGACTCTTTTTTTTTTTTTTTAACATTTATTTTTGAGAGACAGAGAGTGACAGTGAATGAGCAGGGGAGGGACAGAGAGAGAGGGAGACACAGAATCTGAAGCAGGCTCCAGGCTCTGAGCTGTCAGCACAGAGCCTAATGCGGGGCTCGAACCCATGAACTGTGAGATCATGACCTGAGCCGAAGTCAGACGCTTAACCCACTGAGCCACCCAGGCATCCCAAAACCTGACTCTTAAATACAGAGAACAGACTGGTTGTGCCAGGAGGGAGGTGGATGGGGGAAATGGGTGAAATAGGTGAAGAGAAACAAGAGTACACTTAATGTGATGAACCCTGAGTAATGCAGAGAATTGTTGAATCATTATATTGTACCCCTAAAGCTAATATAACACTGTATGTTAATTATACTTCAATAAAAAAAAGTAAACCTGAGATTATATTTCCAGCTCTTCCCTCTCCTCCCCCCACAATAAAATCTTCACTTTTTATTAAAAATTTTTTTAATGTTTGTTTATTTTTGAGAGAGAGAGAAAGAGAAAGAGAGGAAGGGAGGGAGAGAGAGAGAGGAGGGGATGGGCAGAGAGAGACGGAGACACAATGCAAAGCAGGCTCCAGGCTCTGGGCTGTCAGCACAGAGCCAGATGTGGGGCTCGAACCCACAAACCATTAGATCTTGACCTGAGGCCAAGTTGGACACTCCACCGACTGAGCCACCCAGGTGCCCCAAATCTACATTTTAAAACCATTATCTGTAGAGTCATGCATGATCCATTCCCCACTTGCCTATCTCATTTGCTGTTACTCCGTGTCTTCCCATGCTGTGGTCATACTGGCCTCCTCCTATTCCTCAGATGTACAGAGGTTTTTATTTTAGGGCCTTGGTTGCTCTTCCTCCTGCATGAATACGTTTCTTTCACTTATTCAGGTCTCAGCTCAAATGAAACCTCCTCCTCTCTCTCCTCCCCTTCCTCACTGTAAAATAACATCTCTTGTCACTCCATACTCAAATTTCGTAGCACTTACCATTTGCTTTTAAAGGCTGTGTTTTTTTGGTTTGGCTGTTATTCTCACTAGAATCTGTAACTGCCTTATGTGCAAGGGCTTACCTTGTTTTCAAGCCTTAAATAGTGCCAGGTATTTGGTAGATACTAATAAATATTTATTGGATAACTAAATGGATGAATCAACAAATGTCTTTTAATTCTTTATACCTGACATGTAGTTAACTGTGATTTGACTGACTCTCTCGCTGTGCTTCACTGAACAAGACAAGCAGTTTTGTTCTATGAGGTTTTTTTTGTTTGTTTGCTTTTCTATATATATGTTCAGTTCTATATTTAGCAAGTTCAAAGCAAGTATTTAAAAAAGTCAGTTTGAAGCATTGGAAAATGACTTTGTTCAACCAATTGTAAAGATGCCTAAAAGTAAGCAAGATTCATAAGATAAAACAGAACATTTGAAGATGAGCCGCCTGAGCTGAATGTCCTCACTGGAGACAGTACGTTATCAGGCAACTTTGGGGCGTTTGTCATGGAAAAGATCTCACAACTCACTGATTTGTATCCTCCAGCTTGAGTAGGAACCCAGCTCTATTTTGAGACAAAGAAGTATAACACAATTTTACCCTTTTTAGAAATAAAATAATTAAAAGAATTTGAGAAGAGGAATGTTTCCTCCCCTGCCCCACTCCAACACCAGAGGCCTGCCTCATACTTGCAAAATGTTGTAATTTTTTTCATTTTTAGGAATCGTTTTGAAATGGCGCATAAAACTGAGGAGTGGAGGCTTTCCAAAGAGCTTTTTTTCAGAAATGAGGGAAAAGGGAAGCTGAAACTCATTGTCTGTTTTGATGCAAACTGACTTCTTCTTAACCTGTTTTTTTTTTTTTTTTAATTATTCCTCCTAGGTATCCTAAGAATTATGTGATGTTGTTCTTTTTATAAATATAATTTTCTGGGTGGTAGGCACACCTGGGTGGCTCAGTTGGTTAATTGTCTGAGTCTTGATCTCAGGGTTGTGAGTTCAAGCCCTGCATTGGGCTCTGTGCTGGGTGTGAAGTCTACATGAAGAAAATAAAAATAAATTATAAAGATTTATAAATACAATTTTTTAACAGATGAGAAAAAATTGACAAAATGAAGTTTCTTTCCTGACACCACATAGCTGATAGAACCAGTATTTGAAGTTAGATTTTTTTTCTAAGGGAAACACTCAAGCCGAACCACTTCATTCATCTTCCTCTGTTTCCTTCTGTTACAGATGTATGTGTGGTTTTGGCACATACATACCCTTTTGTGCTATTAGCTATTCCATGTGTCTGCCTCTGTCTGTCTGTCTCTCTTAGTGTTTCAAGATTGGAGCTAAGTTAAAAAGCATAGGAAAGTTCTCAAGCTTAATATAAAATGTGTAAATTCACAGTAGGATGTGAACAACTTCCTGCTGTTGGAATGGGCTGGATTTAGAGGCAGGTGTGTGTGGAGAGGAGGGAATGGCGAGCGTATGTGCTATGGTGGTTCTTTCTGGCGCTTTCCCTGACAGGGAGGAGATGATCCCAGGACATCATGGGAATAAATGTGACCATATTAGACAGCAAACCTGCAGGGACTTTGAGGATAGGAAAAGCATTTGGAAGCTAATAGAGAAGGTCCTTCTTGAGCTTGACCAGAAGAAAGATGATGGTGGAAATTAAGGTGAAGGGCATTCGAGCTAGGTGGAGATGGTGCTAGCATGAGCCAGGTCCACTGGATTGCCCTGTTGGGAATCTGCTAGTTGTTGAAGGTGCTTATCTGAAGGTAGTGAGAATTACAAGACAAATTTGTGGATACAGACTTTGAATTTTTTCTTGAAATGGTGTATCAGGTGATGGTGGAATTCCAGGGACAGAATGGGTCAGTGGAGGGGAAAGACCATATCACATAGAGGATCAAGGACCTAGCCTTGGCATATGTCTTCTGTTAAGTGGAAAGGAAGCGGAAAGGGAGGTCATGTTCAAAAAGCTAGGCAGAAAACCAGGAATGTGTTAGAAATCTTAAGGAAACATTGGTTTCCTGAAAGATAGAAAGGAAGAGGAGTATCAACAGTGTTCCGGGTTAGAAGAAGTGACCATGGGAAAAGAAAGTGGAAACAAAGGCCATTGAATCTGACAAGAGAGTAGTCTCTCATCTGTTGAAAGTATAGCTGGAGAGTGTTAGTGTGGGAACCAAATGAAGCTTCAGAAAATCCTTCTGGAAAGTCTTAGTGTAGGGGCAAGAGTGCCATGAGAGAAGACGTAGGAAGAGCTTCCAAGAAACCAGCATTCTGTCAAACAAGCTATTAACTAGTGTTAGCAAAACCGTCCCCTAACTGCAGTTGAAATTATTGGATATATCAGAGGTACAAAGCCTTCATATTTAGGGGAAGTATGTTGTCAGACAATGGGTCTGAAGGAGTCATTGCGATCTGCTATATAAAGTACTCTTAGTGTGTTGAACAAATCAGGAATTCACTTTAATCTTCTGAATTTAATTTCCTCTTTCACCAACTGGGAAAATGTCTCTCCTGTCCCCAGAGATTTTAGCTGACAAAAATTTGGTGAAGATATTTTGTTTTTAATGTTCAGAGAAAACATTTAGTGACTCTAAGAAAATTAAAATCATGTTAATCTGAAAACAGACAATCAGAAAGGAAATAAAATACTTATCTTCAATATAGATAACACAAAAGAGTTATCATGCAGATGAATGTTTTCGGAATGCTGAGTCTTTGTTTCTTCTCTGTGTTCCAGCATGGCATAGTGCCAGGAGTGACAGGGTTTGGGGCAATGCTGGCTAGGTGTAGCTGGCAAATGGCAACTGCTGGAGTAAAATGTGTGACCATGGACAGAACATAAAACTTCTCTAAGCCTAAATTCCCAGAACTATAAAGTGAGAATTGCATGGTGGTGATAGGTTTAGAAAAAAAGATGTAGGATATGCATAGGCAGTCAACAAATGGTAGGTGCCCATATTGTTATTATTATTACTCTACTTGTCTCTATATAATGGAAAATGATGACTTTTTTTTGCCTTTCCTAGAATGGCTTATTTTAAAAAAATTTTTGAATGTTTATTTATTTTTGAGAGAGAGACAGAGTGCGAGTGGGGTGGGGAGGGGCAGAGAGAGAGACACACACAGAATCTGAAGCAGCCTCCAGGATCTGAGCTTTCAGCATAGAGCCTGACACGGGGCTTGAACCCATGACTCGTGAGATCATGACCTGAGCTGAAGTCTGACGCTCAACCGACTGAGCCACCGAGAAGCCCTTATTTTTAAGGGTGTGTGCGTGTGTGTGTGTATCGCAAAATGGGCTTAGATAACTTGCTGTTTTTTCTAACATCTGATTTGTGAATGTGGGTTTTTATTGAACCCTTTTCATATGTTCTTAAGCTGTGATTTTCCTCTATGAGAACTTGAGGTTGGAATGAACAAATGCCTCAACAGTAATGAATTCTGTTTCTTTATGGTACTTCTGTCATTGTCTTCTCTCTGGGGATCCACATGTGCATTTTAGCCATTTTAGCACCTCTTTGCTATTGATTCTGTCAGTGGACTAATAAATCTAAGGCTAGTCAAGTTGCCTGAGACTTTTCAAGTTGGAGAATTCCATATTTATTGCACTGTTAAAAACACTGCCATATGTTCTTATACTCCCTACTCCCTTCCACTTAGCTCCTGTCTGTTTGAAGTTTCAGATTCGACAGCAGGGCATGTAGATTCCACACTTAAAGCTGCTTCCTCTCATATAAACTGTTTTTTCAAGTCTCTATCCATTTCTGTTATCTCAATTATTCTTAATGCTTTATTTTTCATGTTGTGTGTGTGTGCGCGCGTGTGTGTGTGCGCACCTTTGAGTCATTTATTAATTTAATTTTCCTGCTATATTCCATTTGGAAGACGTACTTGTGAGGTCTTTCCAAGGACATTTTATGATGTCTTACTAAAAATGTGCCTAATGAGCTATTTTAGTGAAGAGAAGCTTTTATAGTTTCCATGAAGAAAGGAAATACAGTTTTAGGTGTTTTATTCAAAGGCTAAAGTTTATACTGCCTGTGTTTAAGCCAATTTGCAAACATTTTTAGACTTGGAAAATTTAAGTCCTAAAATGTATGACTTGCCAAATAGCTGATACTTTTGAAATTTGGCCTCAGATCTGGTAAAAGAATGTGGTTGACAGTCACACTACAATTTACAGTAATCCTTTTTGTATAAGGAAATGAATATACTTTGGCTTAATAAATTCCAGATGAGTTGCTGGCTCCTTCATTATTACCAAATCATTTAAAATTCAGGTTTCATTTTTCACTCTAGTTAACAGCACCCCTCTCTGTTCTCATCATGGCCAATGTGATGTTAAAATCCTTCGCAAAACTGAAATAATTTGGGGGATAATCGCATTTTGGGATGAGTCATTTTGGGACACAAACTAACGATGTGACCAGTGACTCTGCATTTGGCATGATCTGGGACTAAAAAGTGTCGAGCATCTGTGCTTGTGGCTAGTCCAGGCAGTAAGGAGATCAAGGTGAAGACCCATAATGAAATTCTGCTAGTGGCACAAAGGAGAACTTTCTTGGAATCCCAGCTAAATATTTCTAGTTACTTTTCATCAGTCACCATTATCTGCAAGGGAGTCTGGAAAATGTTTTTAGCTGGACATCTCATCGCTTCCAATAATACAGGATTTCTGTTACTAAGGAAGGACAGGTTGACAATGTTGGGTTGACAGTGAAGTCCCTGCTATGTATTTGCTGATTGTTCCTTTCTTGTTGCATTTTACTTTGTTATGATGACAATCCAGTGTCTTGCTCTCTGAAGATACTATATTAGAGTTTTTTCCTCTTACTTCCTTCATTGTCTCTGTCTCTCCAAAGTCCCTCTTCTGTTCTTCCTTTTTGGCTTTGGTTTCTTTTAAGTTGGAACTTTCTTTTAAACCTCTGATGATCATTGTCTACCAATTTCTGTATATGGAACCGTGTTCCTCATTACCCCTCCCTATCTGAAGGACTTGTTGCCTCCAGATTCTGAGTCTTTTCTGGGGAAACTTGCCTGCTTTGCTTTTGTAGCAACTCTTCACATGTCCTAAAGTTGAAATTTCCCCCATTCTGCTCAGTGAGCTAAGACCCCTTCATCTACTTTCCATCTTCCAAAAGTTTTGTTCAAAATTTTCTTTTACTTTTTAGATTCCCTTTGTTCTTGTGAGTTAATGTCAAGTTTGTGTGCTGTCATGTTGGTGAGATTTTTGGGAGGCAAAGGAAAGAAACGTATAACTAATTTATTGTGTTTAACCAGACAGAAGTCCTGTGTGTGTGTGTGTGTGTGTGTATTTGATGTGCATCATAGAATGAAAGAGTAGAAAAACATGAATTCAATAAAGATTACAGTTATTGCTGAGACAAGTTTCACACAAGTAAAATAAATGCCACCTTATTTAAATTAAAAAAATCCTACCTTATTATAAATTTGAATTGAGAAAGCTTATATAAATCTTAAATCCACACACTAGAATGAGGCAAAATTTAAATCACAAAGGGATAGTGAATGCAGGACAAGCAGAAAATGAACAGAAGAAAGATAAACTAAAGCCATCGATGAGTTAGAATTTCTGCTATATATTGCATTATCCACTAGTAGTGGGTCATAAGTTTCATGTTTCTAGCCGTCAGTTCAGAGATGGAGTTATGCCTTCTCCAGCCCAACTGTCTCACACTCTCCTTTACCTGGAGGGCAGGGTATGGGGGAGAAAATGAACAGTGACTAGCACATAATAGCTATTCAATAAATGAATTTCTTTTCTTAAACCTCAAAAAAAAACCAACCCTTGTCTTTCAAAGAAAACAAGGAAGTTAACATATATTGAGTACTTATGTTCCAGTTACTTCTAACAACCACATTCTACAGAAAAGAAAGCTGAAGAGCAGGTAGCCTTCATAATCTGCCCAAGGAGTAATAAGCTACCTGCTAAGACCCTGGCTTCAGTCCTCCTGTTGCTTCCTTCATATCAGTAGCTCCCGGGGACTTTCCTTCTGTGAATGCATCCCTGAATGAGAGCAGCGCTTTACTTGCCAGTTACCTCTCTTTGCTATAAGCTTCTTCTTGACGGTCTTTTTTTTTTTTTTTTAATGTTGATTTATTTTTGAGAGAGAGAGCGCGCGAGAGAGAGCGCGCGCAAGTGGGGGATGAACAGAGAGAGAGGAAACAGAAACCAAAGCAGGTTTATATGACCTGAGCCGAAGTCTGACGCTTAGCCAACTGAGGCACCCAGGGGCCCTGAGGTTTTTTTTTAGTTAATAGAACTTTAATCTTTTATTTTTTGCAGTTTTGAGATATAATTGACATATAACTTTATTAGTTGAAAGTGTATAAAATAATATGTGTATATATTGTGAAATGATGACCACAGTGTTAACATCCATCACATCACATAGTTACACACCATTTCTTTTTGTGTCGAGAATTTTTAAGATGTATTCTCTTAGCTTTCAAATATCCACTATATTATTAAGCTAACGGTAGTTATTAAGTATAATCATCATGCTATATATATTATGCTACAAGCTTCTTGAGAACAGGTGCCTACCACCCAGGGCCATGCCTGAAGTTTGGATGACGGCCCAGTAGAAATTTCTTGAAAGAAAAAATGTTGAATGAATTCAGTGCTTTATATGTACTACACGTTCTTATTGAATGAGACCTGAGCCTTGGATAGTGACTTAGACATGTAGCTTCTAGAAGGAAGAAATGCTCGACGAGACAAGGAAAGCCACCAGTACAACTGGAAGCAGTCTGTAATGGCTCTGGTATTTTGTGACTTCAGGGATTATAGTCCACATCTCTGATGACAGATCCTAATAAATAGTTTTCTATTATTCTTGTGAATTTAGATCTGTAATTCTGGCATCATTAGTCAACAGATAATTCACAGCCTGACACTAGAAATGTGAGGTGTTTATATGTTACTCAGGTACAAACTTTGGTGAGATGGCACGAATCATTTAATGTATAGTGATCTTAATTTGTTTAATTACCATCTCACATCTTTTTTTGGTAACTCCTTTTGTTGCATTTAGGTTTCCCACTGCTCTTCCCCAAATCTTTTCATGTGTTCCATCCCTAGGTAGTTTTGCCCTGTGGTTGATATTTTTTGATGCCTCTAAACTTGTTAGTACCGATGCTTCTTTGGCTCACGTGCTATTTTTTTAAGTTGATGGAACATATACATAGTTACAAAAAAACTGCGGGTACGTGGTTATTTTTCTTTGTCTCCTTGTTGCAGATCAGGTCCCGCTTCTGGGCCACCTTATGTGGGGGAGGCTCCGTGGTTTCTGTCCATGTGGCAGTCAGCCAGTCTGTAGACGGGTTCTTGTTCTCTCTGGAGACACCAACAGGGAACACCTCTGCTCCTGCGTTTCCTTATGCTACCCTTGCATAGAGGGGTCACATCCCTACTGACTCTCATCCTGAGGCCATGGAAACACTGTTATTCCCTTGGGGATTCAGGTCTGTTTGTGCATCACTTCTTCTTAGAAGCCACTGTGGTCACACGCTTACCTGGGGCTCTTCTACTGCTGTCCTCCAGTTCTCTCCTATTGAAAGGAGAGTGTCCTGTGACAGCTCTCTTATTTCCTCTTTGGGAGCCCCATTTCTTGCCTGTAACGATGAATCCAGGGGAGATAGATGGCTTGGATTTAAAGTTGAGAGAGAAAGGAAGGCGGTCTTTAATATACTACCACTTCTTGGTATATGTAAAAATGTTTTAGGCTTTCTCTAGATGCACTATTAATATTTATAATGTTTTTGACCATTTATCCAGCAACTCAGAATGATTATTCACTTTTGGGATATATTTATTTATTTTAATTTCAGCATATTTTAATGCATAAAGATGTTTTTATATTTCAAAACCTAGACTATAACATTTTGTCTTAAATTATGACTTTGGAATGAATGGAGGTATCTTTTGTATACTGAGGGATTGTTCTAGTTAGGGTTTCTGAGAAGCCATGTTTAGCCTGTGGTCAGTAGACTATAGAACATTTATAGTTAGAGCCAGTAGAGAGAAACCCCAGCCAACAAATTTTATTTGGATGTAAAATATGAGTTCTTGGAAATGTTACAGTGGTTGGGTTGGCTGTAAAAAAGCTTAGTTCAGGACGGGAGCACTGGCAGCTTGAAGACCTGCCCTGTGAAGATTAGACTTCGGGATCCTCCTATTCTCTGCCCTTCTTGAGTCCACAGTCTACACAGGAGCCCAGCATCACTCTTTGATATATTGTCCTGGGTGACTCTTGGACCAAAGCGATAGTCATATTCTTCTGGAGTATTGGTTCTCACCTGGGGGTGATTTTGTCTCCTAGGTGATGTTTTGTAATGCCTGGAGACATTTTGCTGTGGTAGGGAGTGCCCCAAATGCCAATAGTGCAGAAGTTGAGCAATCCTGTTCTTAAGTCCAGACTGTTCCCCCAAATATTTTTTGGTGCAATATATTTTTTAAAAAGTATTTATTTATTTTGAGAGAGAGGGTGAGGTTCTCTATTGTGTGTCTGTACCAGTATCACTGTGTTTTTTTATTTTAATTGACTTTGAACTATGTCAAATATTAGATAGTATGAATCCCTTCTTTCTGCAGTATTTCAAAGTTGATTTAGCTTATTTGTAAACTTGCATTTTTTCATACAAACCGTGGAATCTGTTTAGAGAGTCCTTCCAGTAATCCAGGTAGGCATATGCATGAAATTGCCTGAGTTTCTAGAATGAGTTTGGGGGAGAATTGGCATCTTTATAGTTTTATCCCATCTGTGAACAGGATTATTTCTTTATTCTTCTAGTCTTTTAACATATTCCTTTAATACGTTTTTAAAATTATGGATAAAGTCCTTATTAGGTTAAATCTAGGAACTTCATAGTTTCTTGCTGCTCTGTGTGGTATTTGATTCAATGACGCCTTCTAATTTAATGGTTAGTGTTGATGAATACGACTGGAAGTTTATCTTCAATTTGGAAACTCAACTCTCCCACTGATTTTTCTCTGCACATAATCAGGTCATTTCCAGAAAGTGACAATTTATCTCTTTCCCTCCAATCTTGCATATTATATTTCTTTTTACACTGGTCAGGACCCACAGCATGATGTGGTATCTTTGACTTATTCCTGTCTTAATGGGAATGCATAGAAAGTTCTTTTTTTCCTACTATTCTGTGTGCTCCAGTTTGGGGTACTTAGCATTAAAAATCAATTGAGTTCTTTCTTCTATGTCTGACTTGGAGAGTATTTATCATAATCACATGTGGAATTTCATCACATTCATTTTTGGCATCGTTTAAAGTTATGTATTTTTTTTTCCTTTAATTCATTTATGTGGTAAAATACACTGATAGATGTTTTAATATTAAGCTAATCTTGCTTTCTTGGAATAAATCCTTTGTGATGATGATTTAAAAAAATACTCTGCTAACTTTTTTACTTGATATTTTTCTAAGATTTTTTTCTCATTTATATTCTTAAGGAATTAGCCCTGTACTTTTCTTTTTTGAGCTTAAGATTTGGAATCAAGATTTTATTAGTCTCATAAAAAGGAATTGTATTGCTTCTTCTCTTATTCTGTCGTATGTAAAAACATTTACGTATGGGTTTATTTCAGGGAAGGACTGATTAAAAATTCATTTCTTCTTGCATTTATTTTGGTATTTCATATGATTTCAGAAATCTATCCATTCTGTTTAAATTTTCAAATTATAGTTAATAGTTTACAATATTCTTGTAAAAAATCTGTATTCATTTTGGTGAGGGAACTAAAAAGGAAACAAGATGACTTTATTAGATCTTTTTTTCTTGCCCCATTTCAGTCTGCCTTTTGCTCACTGTAGTCCTTTTTTTTTTTTTTTTTTTAAACTCACTGCACTATGCAGGAGTAGGTGGATGTTATTGAGCATTTTAAGAACGAGTTTTGGTTTTGTTTCCACTTTTTGATGTGCATGCAGGGACTTCATTGTTTCTGCCCTTCTCTCTAATATCAATCTTCCCTTTTGTTTCTTGGCTTTTACCCTCGCATTTTCTGACCTTTTAAATGAGTGGTGAAGGGGTGCGGCGCCTTAAGTCACTGCCCTGGGAGACTCCTTGCATCTTGCCCATTCTCTCCTCTCAGTGTCTTTTTTCTTACTGTACTTGGTTTCTTCAGATCTCTGCTCACCAGTGGGGTAGGAGCACCCTGGTCTCAGGAAACTGTAGAGTAGGTCATGTGTTGTGCCATGATAGAAGACACCTTTATTCCTAAATATTGCTCCATTAGTTGGTCAAGGTTCCTCTTCCTGAGTAGTAGAAGAGGCATTTTAAGCCTTGTCAGATTAGTTAGAGGTGGGGAGTAGAATTGGCTGATACCAGTTACTTTGCCAGTATAATTTAGAATGTTGGTGAGGAGTATGGAGTCCCCACGAAGAGAGTTAATTAATGCAAGGTTACAGCCTTTTTTTTTTTTCCGACTTGTATTTTCATATTTAGTCTTCTCACTCTGCGCTTTTTAAAAAATTATTTATTTTGAGAGAGAGAGTGAGAGAGCGAGCACGCGTGCATGAGCAGGGAAGGGGCAGACAGAGACTCTGCATTGTCAGCACAGAGCCCAACAAGGGGCTCAATCTCATGAGCTGTAGGATCATGACCTGACCCCAAACAAAGAGTTGATCACTTAACTGACTAAGCCACCCAGGCACCCCCTCGCTGTGCACTTATTCTAAGAAGTTTTGATTGTTCTTTCTAGGAGAAATTCTTCTATGTATTATTCTACTGCTTGATTTTCACCTCTGGTGTATATATCCCTTTCTTTTAAAATAGTGAGTTTTGCTTAGCTGTTTGCCATCCTTATGTGGGAATACTTAAAGGGCTGAGACCCTGACTTTTTGATCTTTGTGTTTCCCATAGTACTATGTATACATAGTAGGTGCCAAACAAAAAAAAAAACCAACCCAGCTTGAGGTGTATTAAACTAAATATTGTCAAATGTTAATTTTAGAAAAGGTGGCTTCTTAACATTGGACAGCCAAGAATAGCATCGGTGTATACATGAAAGTCGTTTTGTAAACTACTGAATGTGACCACAAACAAGTTACTGAACCTCTCTGTGCTTTGGTTGTAACTTGTTTCATGGTGTTCCAAGGATGAGATGAGGCATGTAAGAAGGTGTTTCAACTGGAGCAACAGAGGAATGCAGAAGATGTGGCCACCAGAAGCAAGGAAAAGGGATGGATTCCAGAAAAGGTCACGAAGACACCATGGGAGTGCCCAAAGGGTGCCTAGTAACCAGACCCAACTTCCAACCACTGCCACCACCTCCTCTGGTAGTGAATCCAGGAGGCACGGGGATGTCCTTGTGTGGGCCTGTCACATTCAGAATGCATCTGCACTTGAAGCCGGTGATTCCCGTCTCTTTCTATGCTTTACTTTTATTTATATTTTAACAACTTTGTGGAGGTATAATTTACATCTCCTAAAATCCTATGCTTTATTGAGGATTCTTAAGTATTCCCCCCACAACAACATTGTTGGGATAACATAGGGTTACTTTTATAGGTGAATAGTCTTTTTTTTTTTCTCTTCAAATAAGTGTGCTTTCCTGCTACTAGAAATTATAAATGTTTTGTATATGGAATTTATAACTTCATATTCTTATTCTCTTGCCATTTAAAATTTTCTTCTTTTGTTTTAAAAAGTCTTTTCTCCTTGTCATTTTAATGTTAAGTAAAAAGTTTTTTTTATTTTTAAAATTACATTAGTTTCAGGTGTCCAACATAATGATTCAACAAGTCTAAACGTTATGCTGTGCCCACAAGCGTCACCTTCTGTCACTGTACAATGGTGTTACAATACCGTTGACCATGTTCCCCATGGGGGCCTTTCATCCCCATGACTTATTCATTCCATAACTGGAAGCCTGTATCTCCCACTCCCCTCTCTCCATTTCACCCATTCCCACCCACCCCCGCCCCTCTTCTAACCGCCAGTTTGTAAAAGTGACACAGTCTAACTGAATGACTACTCATGCCTGACCTTGACTCACCCTTAATCATGTGTTAAACTAGATTTCTTAATGTTCCAAAAGTTCTTTTGTGTGGTACTCATGGCATTTTTAGAAACTGATCATTTAACAAGCACTATATAATTTTCAGCTGTTTTCTTGCTTTCTTATTTACCTTTACATTCTTGAAGTATTAGAACATTTTCACAATTACCCTGTGAAGGCCAGCAAAGAGATAATGATTAACCATTGGAAGAAGACTGGGTGGGCAAAGATGTTGATGTGTCCCAAGTTCACATCTCTTAAGTTGATGTTTGTGTTCTTGGGCTTCTTCTGTCCTGTGTGTTCTCATCTGATCCTTCCGGAACCCCTCTCCACATGAGTGCCAGATGAAGTTATCATTTTATGGACAAGGAAACTGAACCCCACTGAAGGGACTTCTACACAGCTCCCAAATAGTGGAGCTGAGGTTCTCTGGTTTTGATCCTGATGTCATTTATGGATTGAGTATATTTTCCTCCAGGTTATTCCATTTCTTAATTACAAGTAGAAGTAAAGTTTTTTTATTTTTTTATTTTTTATTTTTTAATGTTTATTTTTGAGAGAGAGACAGACAGACAGACCGTGAGTGGGGGAGGGATAGAGAGAGAGGGAAACAGAATCCAAAGCAGGCTCCAGGCTCTGAGCTGTCGTCACAGAGACTGACGCGGGACCCAAACCCACAAACTACAAGATCATGACCTGAGCCAAAGCCCGATGCCCGACCAACTGAGCTACCCAGGCGCCCTTAAACTTTTTTAATTGTCAAATTTTAACTAAGTATTGATTGATTTTTCTGGTATATGCCTAGGAGAAAGAAATTACCCTTGTGAGGAAACCAGTTGGTTTTTGGGAATAAAAGCAAGCCCTGACCCTGTTCATAAAGAAGGGAAACCTCTTATAACATCCCTTTAATTACTGCCCCCCCTTTTTTTCCCCTTTCGGAAGCTTCCTACTTTTGATTAATGCTAAGAGTTTTAAGGAGTGCTTGTAGCATCCTCTGGTTAAGTAGTGTCTTTAAACTGACCAGTGTGCCATGTTTTCCATTTGCTTTCGATGCTGATAGTACATTATAGACAGGACAAGAATATTGATGATTACTAAGGAGCTTCTGAGATCTTCATGACCGTGTGTAGAGTTTACTTGATCAGAGCAAATGTCATAAGTTTGTAATCATTGCTAAATATAAGACTTAGCTATCGAAGGATTTTCTCTGAAATATCTGTATTTTAAATTCAGATTTGTAAATAGAGTTCAGGTATAATTTTTATTGCTTTATATATTACATGCTTCTTTAACTTAAAGTACAGTTTGGGATTTAAATTTTGGAGCTTTAATATGTTTTGAACTATCAGTCAAATGCTAGTTGTAAGATAAAATGGGTTTATATTTACCTTTAATTATCTTTACACTAATCATTTACAAAATGTTATGCTGAGGAACACAAGATAAAGACACTGCATACTGTTGGAAGGTAAAAACAGCAACAAAACTGACTGCATCAACAACAAAAATTCTTCCTGAGGTGTACTGAAAAAAAAGTGACAGAATTTATTCTACTACAAATTTAATTACTGCTTGTTTTGTCTTTAAGAAACAAAATAGGGCTTCTAAATATTTAAGTAAAAACCTTTTAAGTTTCAAAATCTTGTGAAGCATCAGTGCTAGTGCTAGTGGTATCTTTTAGTTGGGGGCCAATTCTAGTCTTTATGTTGAATGTTTAAGATCTAAAACATTTCTGAATCACTTGTCATAAAATTAGAAAAAATTACATGTAGAAGAATTTTTTAGATATGCTAAGTCAAAGAGCGCCCAGGTGGCTGAGTTGGCGGTGTCCAACTTTTGATTTTGGCTAAGGTCATGATCCCAGGGTTGTGGGATTGAGTGCCGTGTCAGACTGAGCATGGAGTCTGCTTAAGATTCTCTCTCTCCCTCTGCCCCTCTCCCCCACTTACATTCTCTTTCTCTAAAATAAAAATAAATAAGTAAATAAACTAAGTCAAGTAACATAATGAATAAGGTAAAATTGATATCTTTGACCCTGTGTGTTCACATCTAGAACTTAATGTTTGCCAAATGAAAAATTTGGGGTTTCTTTCTTTCTTTCTTTCTTTCTTTCTTTCTTTCTTTCTTTTTCTTTCTACTAACTCTGCATGATATGATACATTTAGAATCCAATAACAAACTTGATTTTAATTTAGATAATTTCTGGTCCTTGAAAGGATCTTTCTAAATATCTTTGTAAGGCAACAATAGAGGTATTATATGTGTTTTTGCTCATAAGATTTTGGGAAAAATTTTTTTCATGGTTGAAGTTGATAGCTGAGAAATATTTCCAACTAGAAAAAAGAACTTGTCTCATTTATGTTTACTGATTGTGAAAATTTAAAAGTAATTTATAGCTTTTAATTCTTATTGAAGTAAGCACACTGTATAAAATGAGCACTCCAAATTAGACACAGTGATAGAGTAAAATAAGTTTATCACCTTTGAAAATATATAGGTTTGATTATTTCCTAGACTTTTTTTTTATTAGCTTCTTTACAGAAATTGCATTATACTCTTCCCTGTTCCAAGATTCTTTTTCTAGTTCTGTTTTTTATGATATTTTCTCTCTCCATTGGTGCCGTCGAGTTTTTTGTTGCTGTTGATTTTTATATTTGGTAAAAGGGATTTGGGGATAGGGAAGATGAATGTAAGAACTCCATCAATGAATTCTTAAGTATTTGTTTTTTACTCTAAAAAGTTGCCTTGATTTTAATTTTACTCTTCAGGTTGGCTAAGAGAACATACAAATGTGACCTCAAGTTGGATTTCTTGCTATAGAATTACAAAGAAATGCTTTCTAGCACTTTAATTCCATCTTAATATAGTTAGGCATTTAGAGTGGATTATATACTTATTGACCTCATGAGCCCCATCTTTTATGCATTCTGTGTTCATAGTATACAATTAGCGTAAGAAAATTTTTCTGTAGCCAACTTGGCAAGACTCATTTATGTGATCATACCTGAGGAGCCCTCCAGCTGGCATTACTCCCATTTAAATGAGCGTAATGATATCAAGGTCAGATATGTGTGCAGAATGAAAATTTTAAAATATTGTTTGTTTTTGAGGAAATAGAATAGCTATTATGAGTTATAACAAGTGCTTCATTATTTTAAATTTGTTTTCATGCTCTTATTCTTAGGTAGAATATCCTATTTTATTTTTTAGTAATTTCTTTAGAAATTTAGAGCTTTCAGAAATTTTCAAAAATTTTAATATAAAGTTTAGACCTAGTTAAAGTTCAGGAACAAATCTATAAGGATAGTTTCTTTTTTCATAGTATAGTAATTTTTCCTTACATATTTTGGATATTTGGAAGTAGTCATTTATTTTTTTAACATTTTTTAAAATGTTTATTCATTTTTGAGAGACAGAGACAGAGAGTGAGTGGGGGAGGGACAGAGAGGGAGACAGAGAATCTGAAGCAGACTCTAGGCTCTGAGCTGTCAGCACAGAGCCCAATGCGGGGAACTCATGAACTATGAGATCATGACCTGAGTTGAAATCGGACGCTTAACCAACTGAACCACCCAGGTGTCCCTGGAAGTAGTCATTTAGATATTTTGTATACTTTATATGATCAGATTTACTTTTGGATCATTATTTTGTAAATTAGTTTTCTTTATTTTATTTTCTTTATTTTATATTTATTTTTATTACTTTATTAAATAAAATTTTATTCTGAATGTATTAAATAACTTGATAGAGTTCCAATTCAGAGGCAATTTGTATCTACTTGGCCTATATTTTATATGTTCTATAGCTATTCAGTGTTGGAGGTTAGAAACCGGAAGTCAGTATGGTAGGGATTTCTGTGAGTGTTGATCGTTACTCAACTAACTGTATGATTTTATTTTAAGATTCTATTTTCTATGTAATAAAAAGTATTTTAGGATGTTTAGACTAAAAAATCATAAAGTATTTGGATTTTTTTCCCAATAACGTTTGGTGTAAAAAATATTCTAATGTATTTCTGACTTAATTTAGAGTCAAACTTAAAACATTTTTTTAAAGTTGATAATTTTTTTGTTATTGACATAAACCATGCTTACAACTTACAATGAAATATATTTTAAAAATTGACAATAAACTGGTTTATATTTAGAAAATGAATATTACTATGGGTAATTTGTAATTTTTATTTTTCAAAATGAGATTTTCCCAATGTCTTAATTCTTGTATGAGTCAGGATATAGAAACTTCAAAAAGTAGAATCTTCCTAAAGTGTCCCCAATTCTGCTGTTAATTCTAGAAGAAGGCATTTAATATTCTTGATGACCTCAGAAGATGTAAAGTTGTTGATGCTGCCCTCTGACTTTACTGTGTGTCTCTGGCCAGTCCAACATTCCCTGCTAATGGAAAGGAAGTACACTTGCTTTTTCTCCGCTCTTCCTATTCATTCAGTGAATGGTTTGAAGTGGTTAAGAGAGGACTCGCATGTAGAATATTTTACTCACCATTCCTGGGGACTGTACCTTTATGTAGCTTTCCTCCTTGACAAGCAAGTGGGTGACATTTATCAGCTTGCTGCAGGTTTCTCGAATTTTCTTCCCTCTTCCAATATTTTTATTGCAAATAAATTTTTATTTATTTTGCAACTTATGTGAAAAACAGCCAATCGGATCACTCTTATTTCTCTGTGGGAATTAGGCCTTTGTAGTTCCTCATATATTATCCTGGAATCTGTTCCTGGTGACCCAACATGGTTACGAGGTATTTTGATAGCTGTTTCTTCATCATCAGAAATGATTCCTATCACTCATCACTTTCATCCCCCAATTCCTTTTCTTCACTTATTTTGAACCCTAAGAGGTCCAAAATGCCAGTCTTAAGAACTGAAATTCTTAAATTATAAAGAAGACCCTCCTAATAATATTAATGTTGAGAAATAGTTGAATGGCTTGTTTGTAGCCCAACAGACCAGGTTGTTAACTTCTGTATTTACAATTTGGGGGAATGACTGACTTTATTTCTCCATTAAGGATCATGTATTTGTGTTGAATGTGTAAATAACGTTCTGGGCCTTATTCTGGGTATACAGAGATGAATAACCCCCATTATATTTCTTGGTTTAGTTGTCTGATAAATGCCATGATGCAGAGAGGCAGAGGGAGCTATGAGAGAGGAGAGAAGGGACATCAAAATCAGACTGTTGCAGAAAGATTAGGAAATGAGTTCTGAAGAAGCAATACTCAGTCTTGGGAATGAGTAGGTGTTAGCTGGGAAATCCGGAACTGAAAGGCTTTTCTTCTAAGGAGAGGTGCAGAGCACAAAGAGAGTGGTGTGCTCAGGGAATTCCTGGAAGCTTGGGCTAGCTGAACTTTTCAGGGACAGCTGGGCACTGGAGGGAATCCTATAAAGCTGCAGTTCTCAAGGTGGGCTCCCTGAGACCCCTGTGGGCCCCTGAGACCCCTTTCTGGAGGGTCTACAAGTTCAAAACTATTTTTAAAATAATACTAAGATTTTATTTGCTTTTTTCTCCTGATTCTCTTGACAGTATGCTAAGAATTTTAGAGGCTACATGATACAAGATGGCATCATTGCTGTCATGTTTAATGGGATATGTACTTATGGATTCTTGTATTTGAAAAATTTCTCACTTTAAATTTATTTTTTAAAAAAGATTTTTTTAAAGACTTTATATATTTTTATTTGTTTTTTAACATTTATTTATTTTTGAGAGACAGAGACAGAGCATGAGTGGGGGAGGGGCAGAGAGTGAGAGAGAGGGAGACACAGAATCTGAAGCAGGCTCCAGGCTCTGAGCTGTCAGCACAGAGCCCCACACGGGGCTGGAACTCACGGACCATGAGAGCATGACTTGAGGTGATGTCAGACACTTAACCGACTGAGCTACCCAGGTGCTCCGTTTATATACTTATTTTTAAAGGTTATTTATTTACTTTGAGAGAGAGAGAGGGAAAGAGAGAATCCCAAGCAGGCTCTGCGCTGCCATCAGTGCAGAGCCAGACTAGGGGCTCGATCCCACAAACTGAGAGATCATGACCTGAGCTGAAATCAAGAGTCTGATGCTCAGTTGACTGAGCCACGAAGGTGCCCCCAAATCTTATTTTTTAAGCAATCTCTACACCCAACATGGGGCTCAAACTCACAACCCTGAAATCAAGAGTCACATTCTACAGACTAAGCCAGCCAGGTGCCACTCCCTTTAAATTTCTAAAACAGTAAATACTGATAGATAAGCCCGCATAAACAAAAGTTTTGGGGGCCTTCAGTAATTAAGAGTATAAAGGGTCCTGAGACCCCAAACTCTTAGAATGTTATCCTAAAGAGTTTGGATTTTATCTTGAGTGTAGTAGGGGGTCATTGAATTTCTTTCACAAGAGGTTGATATAATCAGTGTTCTTAGTCTGACTTGTGATGTGTATAGGGGCCAGAGAGACTAGGTAAACAGCTATTGTTGTAATTCAGGAAAGACGTGAGGGCTCAGGACACTTTTTGTTGAAATAGATTTGGTGTGGTGCAAATCACTGGTAGAATCCGTAGTCCTGGGAGCAGTTGAATATGAGGAAGAAGTCCAGCTCACTCTAGGTTTTTGATGTGGGATGCTGGCAGCCAGTGGTATTATAAGGTGAGCGGACATGTTATTTTCTTTCGCTATTTTAAAGGTAATGTGTGTGTGTCTGCCCACCCCTCTGACCTTGCACAAGTGAGTAAATGAATGAATGCACGAACGAATGTCCCACTGTTTTCTGGCTTTCATTGCCCCTGATGAGACGTAACTGATAATTGAAATCAGTGTACTCCTCCATGCAAGGTGTCCTTTTTCTCTGCTTTCAAGATTTTCTGGTTCTATTTAGTTTTTAGCAGTTTGACTCTGATGTGCCCATGTGTCATGTTCTTTGTTCATATCCTGCTTCGTATTCACTTATCTTCTTGTATTGCTGTTGGTTCATAAGCCTCCTGGAAGCTTCCTGGGTGTGATCTGAAATTGGCCCCTGTACTCAGAGGGCAGGGAGAGACCAAAGAAAGAGGAAGGCCACCTCCAGGCTGGTAGGGGGCAGTTTCAATGAGCATGGAGAACTCATATGTGAGTCTTATATTGGGCAGCAACAAGACGAGTGGATCCCTGCACCCATCTCCCAAATCATAAAGGTTTATTATACAGAGGCCATAACTGAGTTCAGTCACATATACTGTGCAGCTGTTCTTAACACCAAATCACAAACTCAAGACTGTGTCCTTGGAGCAGTCTCTGGGAGCAGAAAAGGCAAGTGGAAGCCACATTTCAAGGACAGGGGAGGAGCTGAGGAGCCTCTGGGTGCCCAGGTCCAGTTCATGGGTCACTTGGGGGTCAAGACCTTTTAAAGATCTTTTTTAAATGTTTATTTTTGAGAGAGAGAGAGCGCGCGCATACGCAAGCAAGCAAGCTAGCAGGGAAGGGGGCAGAGAGATAGAGGGAGGCACAGAATCTAAAGTAGGCTCTGGGCTCTGAGCTGTAAGCACAGAGCCCAACCTCGGGCTCGCACCCACAAACCTTGAGATCATGACCTGAGCTGAAGTCAGACATTTAACTGACTGAGCCACCTGGGCGCCCTGGTGGTCACGTCTCTTTGATGCATTCTTCAGCTATCACTAAATGCCTTTCCAAATTTTTGAGGAATTTCCATTATTTTATCAAATGTTTTTTTCTGCTCCATTCTCTCTCTCCTTTTTTCTGGGAACTTAATCGAAATTGTTATCCAATTATGTTAGACATTTTAATGTTGTCCCATAGATGCTTATAAA
The DNA here is from genome assembly GCA_028646485.1 of Cryptoprocta ferox. Classification (NCBI taxonomy): domain Eukaryota; kingdom Metazoa; phylum Chordata; class Mammalia; order Carnivora; family Eupleridae; genus Cryptoprocta; species Cryptoprocta ferox. The sequence continues at coordinate 102,632,478 of CM053574.1, forward strand.
TCACTTTGCAATCTTTCATCTTTCTGTTCTTTAGATTGAATAATTTATATTGATGTATCTTTAATATGTCTTCAGTATCTTCAAAGAGTTCACTGACTTTCCTTGTCATCTCCACTCTGTGAATCCCACCCAGTGAAATATTTATCTCAGATACTTTATTTTCAGTTCCTGAATTTTCATTTGGCTCATTTAATGTCATTGTTATTCAGTTTTATAGTTTATATTTCTCGGCTGAGTTTTTCTTTCAGGATTATGAGCATTTTTGCTTTCTATACCCGAATGTTGGAATGAGAGCTGCTTCAAAATACTTGCTTGCTAATTAGAACATCTGGAACATCTTGGAGTCTCCCTTGCTTCTCTTTTCCCTTGTGAATAAGCCCCTGTTTCACTGTTCTTTTATGTCCGGTAATTTGGATTGTACCCTGGACATTATAAATACATTTTGGGTACTCTCAATTCTGTTATATTTTGCCAAAAAATGTGTTTTGTTTTTGTTTTTGTAAACCAGGTACTTAATTCGGCTGCAAATTCAGTTTTCCTGCAATGATGGCAGCTTAAATCTCACTTCAGCTGCTCCTGCCTTAGCTGAGGTGCTTGGAGTTCGCCGGCACATGTGTGGGTCAGAGGCCATGCAGAGACGGATATTTGCTCTCTCTAGCTCTCTCTTGCCTGGTATTTTCTTTCATTTGCCAGTGACTGTGATTGCCCCGGACTCTGTTCTCTAGTTTTGAAGCCCTGTGAGACTGTTGCTTTTGTACCAGAATTTTTGGCACATGCATGGTATGGACCAGGGCATTTCTTCAGGCTATAAATCTTAAAAACTGAAAACTCATTTAGTGCAGCTCCTTCTTCCGCATGTCGGCTCACCTTCAGGGATTGCCTGTTTTCATCTGCTCTCCAGTGCCTTCAGAACTGTTTTTTTTTTTTTTAACATTTATTATTCTTGGGGCACCTGGGTGGCTCCGTCGGTTAAGTGTCCAACTTTGGCCAGGTCGTGATCTCGAAGTTCGTGAGTTAGAGCACCGTGTCGGGCACTATGCTGACAGGTCAGAGACTGCTTCAGATTCTGTGTCTCCCTCTCTCCCTTTCTCTCTGCCCCTCTGTACTCTCTCTCTCTCTCTGTCAAAAAAAAAAATTAAAAAATTAAATATATATTAGTATTGAATTTACAGTTCTTTATCTTGGGAGAGTTGGTCGGACAGGAGCTACTTGGCCATCCCAGAAGTGGAATCATACTGTGCTGGTGTATTCTTAACTAAGAGACATTATAGAAAGACAACCTAATTCACTGAATTTAATTTTGGCCATGTTGAGTCTGATGTTAGCCAAAGTGGAGTTATCTACCAAGTGGTCGTTATGGACGCGTGAATCTTAGAAGTGTAGTTTTGGCTGGAAATACAGATGTAGAACTTCTAAGCACGCCGTTATGACTGAGGTCATGAGAATGGGTGAGCAAGGGGGACTGTTTTGAATGAGAGGCTCGACCTTAATTCATAACCATGTTTAAGAGGTAAGCACAGAAAGAGGAGCGCAGGAGGGAGATTAAAAATGCAAGTGGAGTAATTTGGAAAGAAAAGTTGTTGCAAAAACGAAGCAACTGGTCAGCAGTTCATAACCTGGGATCTGTTGACCGAGTTGGTTTACAATGAAGTTGCAGGAGGTTTCTGGATTCTCTGCATAGTGTATGTGTGTATGAGTCTTCCGGGGAGAAAGTTGATAGCATTCATCAGATTTCCAAAAAGGTCTGTGACCCACAAATAGTTAAACGTTAGAATGGACGGTACAGAAAAGTGAATGGAAGCCTAGTGGTTTCATTAGAGCAATTTCAGAGTGAAGGTGGAAAACAAAGTGGAGTACACAGCGAAGTAAATCAGAGATGCAGAGGTGGTGATAGGGAGTGTAGAATTCTCTCCCAGGAAGTCTGGATGATAAGGCGAGGAGAGATTGCACGATAGAGGGCAATAAGATTAAGAAAAGCATAGCAATGCCCCGCCTGGCCTCATCTGTACAGGCCGCTGGCCATTCTAGCCCTTTTGTGCTTATGTACTGAGCTTTTTAGTTTGTGAAAGCTGCTCTGTGGTAAAAATGAGAGACTCCTTGTGTGGGCTGGCATGCACGCATTCACAGCTTTGTATCCCGAAGAGGTTATGAGCTCCATGACAACAGGACTTATTTTTTTCTGTATTTTAGGTGTTCTTTCCCTATAGCACTTTTTATTATGCTCTGCTTATAGTAGAGACTTAATGTGCCTCACTGGCAGAGGTTTCAGGATATGGGATAGGGCCATGAGCTGGTGGACAGAGTCATCTGTGCCAAGGGTGTAGAGAACGTCTTTTCTACAAGGTTTCCCTTACAGCTATGCCTGGATATTCTCAGGTCCTTGGAGAGATGACAGGCTGCTATACACTGTGGGCTTGGCTTCCTAAGGTTTACCCATTTGGAGGCCCTTAGAACAGGGAAAGACCTTAAAACTTTATCCAGGAGAGATAGGGAAACATGAAATATACACAGCCCCTGCCCGTTTGGGGGCCCTCACTTCTTAATAGGACAGACGTGTGATTGGATGGGGAAACACTTGGCTGAACTAATATGGGAATCAGAAAGGCAGCCTGAGGTAGGGAAATTGAGATTTTGTAGCTTTCTGAACTCATCCCGATGTCCTTAAGTTGGAACACAGTTGCAAAATAGCTACTGTGGCTCATTCCTGTTACTTCATTTTCTGCTGCTATCCTGCTTCCCAGGGTCTTGTCCACACCCACTTTATCACGAATTCTTCTTCTTTTTAAAATTTTTAAATTTAAAATTTTTTAATGTTTATTTTTGAGAGAGAGAGAGTGTGTGTGAGCCAGGGAGAGGAGAGAGAGGGGGGAAAGAAGATCCAAAGTGGGCTCTGTGGTGACACAGAGAGCCAGATGTGGGGCTCAAACTCACAAACCATGAGTTCAGGTCATGAACCACAGCTGGACGCTTAACCAACAGAGTCAACCAGGTGCCTCATTTTTCTTTTCTTAAATAAAATGTTTATTTTTGAGAAAGAGCATGAGGGACCATGAGTGGGGAAGGGGCAGAGAATAGGGGGTGTGGAGAGAGAGAATCCCAAGCAGGCTCCCTGCTCAGCCTGGAGCCTGACGGGAGACTCAAACTCACTCACGAACCATGAGATCATGACTTGAGCCAAAATCAAGAGTCCAAACGCTTAACCAACTGAGCCACCCGGTTGCCCCATCATCCTTCTAGCTGGAGTGAAGCTCTCAAGTGTCATTCTGCTTCTCTTAAATGCAAGCTAATCTGCGACCAACATTCAATTATAGTAAAAACTTGTTAAAAAATAAATCTCTAGAGATACCTCAGTGGCTCAGTCGGTTAAGTGTCCGACTTCAGCTCAGGTCATGATCTCATGGTTCCTGAGTTCAAGCCCTGTGTTGGGCTCTGTGCTGACAGCTTAGAGCCTGGAGCCTACTTTAGATTTTGTGTCTCCCTCTCTCTCTGCCCCTTCCCCACTTGCAGTCTATCTCTTTCTCAAAAATAAATCAACACTAAAAAAATTAAAAAAAAAAATCTCTAGTTGTCTCCATTTGTGGTAAGGACATTTTGGACCTCACCTGTTTTAGGAACTCTTCTTAAAGAGTAAAATCTATCATATCAGCTTTGGTGTTCCGTTCCCACAGCCAGCTCCTGCCTTTCTCACCTCTGAAAGCTTTGTCTCACCTTCATTTGCTCCTGTTTGGTGGGAACATGCGGTTCAACTGCGCATAGTAAGCGAAAAAGAAAATCAAAAGCTTCTGAGACATAGAAGTGCTTTAGGTAGCCTGCATATTTCATCTATGATGTAATTTTTAAGTCTACAAATGGAAATCCAATATATATACACTGTTTTTGGTGCTTAACAGCATAGCTTGGCTACACTTAAGTACATTGACACAAAAGGTTAAAAAAATTCTTTACAGTTGCGAAATCTAGTATTTGTCATTTTTGCATTCCTTTGACTGGATAAACTAGAATTTATTTAGCCTGTCCTCTTTTGATAGATAGTGAAGTTTCTTCTGATATTTGTAATTATGAGCAAAGTTTCAGTGACTAAGACTATGCCTAGGTCAGTTTGTATAATTGTAGGACTGTTCGCAGCTGCTGAATTGTTGGCTTTCCTTTCTAGTGGGGCTGCCAGTTTACACTCCCACCAACTGTGTAGGAGAGAGTCTATTACACCTGATATTATTCTCAGTCAGAAAGATGAAGATCGGATCTTGTAGTTTTGATTTTGTGTTTATCTGATAAGGGAGATTGATCATCCTAATATGTTTAAGGGCAATTTGTGTCTTTTCTATGAACTCCTGATATCTCCTTCCTCCTTTTTGTAGGAGCTCTGTACTTATTAAGGAATTTGGTTCTTTGTCTAGCGTGTGAACTACAAATGTTTGTGTGTGTATGTGGTGGTGGGGGAGTTGTGTTTTGATTGTCTTTTGGTTTTCTATGACAAAGCTTTTTTTATGTAATTGAGTTTATTAATCATTTCTTTTATGGTTTCTAAGTTTTAGATCACAGAAACCTTTCTCATTTCTGGAGCATAAAAATTCTCCCAGTTCTATTTAGCTTATTTTGTGGGTTCATTTTGTATACTTTAAAATCATTGATTTACCTGGAATTAACTTATATGTAAGGCATAAGCTATGGATCTAAGTTTATTTTTCCCTCAGATGGCTACTTAGGTGAAATAACTTTTTAAAAACACGATCTGGGGGCGCCTGGGTGGCTTAGTCGGTTGAGCGTCCAACTTTAGCTCAGGTCGTGATCTAGCGGTTCATGAGTATGAGCCCCACATTGGTCTCACTGATGTAGTGTGGAGCCTGCTTTGGATCCTCTGTTCCCCTCTCTTTGCCACTCCCCTGCTCACAATCTCTTTCTCAAAAATAAACATTAAAAAATATGATATACCTATGGCAAACATTATCAGTTATCTACCTGATATCCATTCTTCCCTTTTCACATTCTGAACCCTGACGTTCGTAAGAATGTTAGTAAATCCTGATGAAAAGATTTGTCTTCTTGGATATCTTTGTGCTTAGTGTGGCCATGCGTCATGGAGGACTGTGTAGTGGGACTTCCAGGAGAGCCATTGATTTACTGACAAGGAGGGACAGACTGATGGCATAACTCTTTAGCCTTACCTTATCTCTCTTTTCCTGTTTGAATGAGGGTATAAAGTGCAGATGCCCAGCATTTGTGGGCCATTAAGAAAATCACTGTGAATTCCACTTTGACAAAGAATCCTGTGGATGCTGTGAACATCACAGAAAAATGTAATGGAAGTAAAGGCACTTGTGGGAAAAGTTCCATTCTCTGGCAGTAGAGGTCAGAGTGTTTCTGTGCATTTGTGTGGACAAACTCAAGGCAGAGGGTGAAGAACAGTGGAAGAAGGCAATTATACAGAAGGAAGGACCGAATTCTTAATTTTTAGTCCTAAGATGTTGACCTTCCCCAAATTCAACTTGAGAATTGGGGGATACAAAAAACTACTCTGAAATATGATGGCATCTCAGACCAAGTATGTTGGTTTTCTCACTGGGTTTTAGCCTGGGTCTTGTTTTCTTTTTAAAGTTTATTATTTTGGGAGAGAGAGAGAGCACGCAGGGTATGGACAGAGAGAAGGGGAAAGAGAATCCCAAGCAGGCTCCACTCTGTCAGTGCAGAGTCTGACGCAGGGCTCAATCTCATGACTGTGAGATCATGACCTGAACTGAAAGCAAGAGTCAGATGTTCAACCGACTGAGCCACCCAAGCACCCTGTAAGCCGAGATTTTGAAAGGCAGAGAAAACCCAGAAAACCTGTTCAAAGGAAATGACCTATTGGGTTGCAACATAAGGGCAGTACCTTGATTAGAATAGTGGACTAAGAAATATGCACTCTTTAAAGAATAGAGATTTAATTGTAAAGAAAATGTGAGTAATAATTTTTTGATATTACTGGATTAAATCTGCTTAGCAACAGTAAATAGTTTGTAGTGAGTAGATGGTATCCAAGTTAATTTCAACTCCCTCTCCCTGTTATTTATAATTTTATGGATATCTTATAACAGAAGTATGTTCAAACATATTTGTATCCTATATTTCCTTTCAGTTATAAAATATTTTGTAAGCCAAACTGAAGCTAGGTCCATGACTGTAAAATAAATACTTTCATGTAATAATATTTAAATAAACTTGTTTAAGAAATTGGGCTTTATCTTTTCAGATCGACATACAGGGG
>CM053574.1:102638821-102831321 GCA_028646485.1 Cryptoprocta ferox
AGCTCTGTATCTAAATGTTACCCTGCCATTCATTGCTGGAATGCTATTCTTTAAACAGACAAAGAATGAGTTATTAACTTGGTTGAAAAAGGTGGTCAATGAGAAATGATGCTTGTAACATAAAAAATTGAAGGACATTTTATAAATTGGCTTCCCTGTTCCTAAATGTCTCTTGTAAAACACACACAAACACGGGTGGGTATCATTTAAGTGCTTCCTAGAAGCAAAGTAATAATTAAAATACAAGGGAGTAGCGCCTGGGTGATTCATTCGGTTAAGTATCTGATTCTTGATTTCAGCTCAGGTCATGATCTCGTGGTTCTTTAGTTCAAACCCCTCGTTGGGTTTTAAAATTCTTTCTCTCTCCCTCTCTTTTTGCCCCTCCCCTATTCACTGGCACACATGCTCTCTCTCTCTCTCTCTCAAAATAAATAAACTTTAAAAAAATGCATGGGAAAATTTACAGCATTTCCCTAAAACTGCACACGTTTGTGAAAGACTGCATATACAAAATCAGGTTACTAAAATATATCCACTATTAGATGTAGTCACTTTCCTGTTGAAAGTATCTCTAGCGTCCCACTGGAGCATAGTAAGTGATCAGTAAATGGTGGAATGGATGAATGAAATTATGCTGTCAAGTATAGCATATTCATTTTTAAGTATGTGGCTTTCTCCAGACTGAATATTTGACTGACTTGATGAAATAGTGGCTGTTGCTAGTCATTACTTTTTATGATTGTTAATGTAATTATACTTACCAAAAAAAAAACTCACAAGATTTTTCAGATCTTGCCTTTTTGTATCTAAATTATACACAAATAAACCTAGCATTCCAAGCTGGCTTCTTCCCATTCATATCAATACCTTCCTTCTAAGTGTATTTGACTAGAGGGGGAAATGAACCTAAAAGAAATGTAGCAGGTAATGTAACACCCAGGTGGGGGAGTAAGAATTTGTTAGGTGTTGATTCTCTTTTCAGTTCTGTGAATGTTCCTCTCTTTGTATCAATCCACACCTGAAGATTAGGTTTGTTCTGCTCTGGATAAAACATTCCTTATTTAATGCATTCCACAGCAGCTACCAATTGAATGTGAAACTCAAACCTTGTTTCACTAGCTAACAAAGATGAGAAGGCATTGCATTATTAAAGCTTTTAGCCGCTTAGAGGGGTGCTAGGTAAATAAGCTGAGGACAGCCCCCTGCCATTGTTTTTCAAAGAAAAACTACTCTTCAGGGGTAGTGCTTTTCTGTAATAAGGTGATAGTTCTTTGATGGTTGCATACAAGTCTTTCTTACAAAGCTCTTTACCTATTACATGATTAAAATTGTAATGTGGACTTCTAGCTTTAGGTCTGTAATTGAAGCTTTTAATATAAAAGTGGTGACGTTTGCTTTTGGACCAAATCCTGATAGTTCAACTTTTATTTTTGTATCCGAGAGAAGAACAGCTTTTCTTTCTTTTTTAGAAAAAACTTTAAGAGCAGAGCACCTGGGTGGTTCAGTCGGTTAAGTGGCTCACTTTGGCGGAGGTCGTAGCCCCGCATCAGGCTCTGTGCTGACAGCTCAGAGCCTGGAGCCTGCTTCCGATTCTGTGTCTCCCTCTCTCTTTCTCTGCTCCTTCCCTGCTCATGCTGTCTCTTTCTCAAAAATAAATAAACATTTAAAAAAATTAAAAAAAAAACTTTCAAGACCTAATTTACGGTATAGAATGAGCCCAGGTTCCCCCCCCCCCCGGATTTGTTTTTTCAAAATTTTGTTGAATTCAGAAGAGACATAGCTAAGAATATATACGCCACACTACAAGACACATAATTGGAGTGACAGCATGGCCACTGGTGAGACATAAAATCCTCTCTACAGAAGTCTACTCTAATACCTTTGACTAATTAGAGATGCATTTGCTTAGTGATTTTTTAATATTGGAATTATTCTCTGGGAGATTTAACCATTGTCATTTAATTCTTGCCAGTATGTGTAATCATATTTTCAATATAACAGAGGGGTATGTTTTATATTGATGTTTATAAGCCACTTTATGTTTCGATATTCATTCAACAATATTTGAATACCTACTATGAGTCAGTGAGTTTTCTGTGTGTTTGGAATATAATAGTGAAGAAACCAGACAAAGATATAAAATAACTAATAAGTGTTAAGTTTATTACATAATTCAGTTAAGTTTACTGAATTTGCTGAAAAATTTTTGGTAGAAATTAGCCAGATTTCTTTTGTGTCTTAATAAAAGGCTATGCATTTATTCTTGGAACCTTATTTTTTGAGGATGTTATCTAACGTGGTTCCACAGAGCAGAGCTCTCAATGGTGACTTTTTGGGGAATGGGGTGGGGATGGGATTTAGAGAGTATATGGCTTTTCAGTGATGCTCAGAATCTTCTACCACACAACCCTCAGCCCCCACTTTATTAGACCAGCTGTACTCCTACTAGATTACACAGGGGAATTTAGCATAGTATTTCTCTAAAAATAAATATTCTACTTTAGGTTATAAATGGAGTAGATGAGCGTTAGAAAATGGAGAATTATTTTCTCCATTAAAATTTTTTTTAAATGTTTATTTATTTTTGAGAGATACAGTGTAGCAGGGAAGGGGCAGAGAGAGAGGGAGACACAGAATCTGAAGGCCGGCTCCAGGCTCCAAGCTGTCAGCCCAGAGCCCGACTTGGGGCTCGAACTCACCAACTGCGAGATCATGCCCTGAGCTGAAGTCAGACGCTTAACTGACTGACCCACCCCAGGTGACCCTTATTTTTTCCATATGAAGTTTGCCTTAAACACAGAGAAGTTGTTGGTTTGGATGTTCTTTGATGAACCTTTGTGGTCATGTTCCCTGTTCACCCATTTCATTTCCTTCTTATCTTTCCAGATTGGTAAAACTGTTCAAGAACACTAAGCAGGTGATTATCTGAAATCCATAACTCTCTTAGAATTGAAAGTGTGGAAAGGACTTTATACAGCATCTGGTGTTTAATCATGATTATTATGTCCACAGCCTCTAGTGAGAAAGCCCTGTCCCTCTATTTACAGCTGTTTCTGCCTTTGTAACATCCTAGGTCGCATCAGAACAGCTGCAGCTGCTGAGTTTTGGAAAGCAACAAGGCTTATTCAGATGAAGAACTGATGGAAGGGTATTTGTTTCAGCTTTTGCCATGATAATGCTATGTAACAAGGTCAAAGTGTAGTCTTGGATCACTGCATCAAAGTAATCTAGGAAGTTTGTTAATGCTTCAATTCGTAGCTCCTACCCACCAGCTCAGGAATGGAGACAGAGGTGGAAATCTGTAGGATTATTAATCAGTCCCTGTGATCCCTAATCCTCAGTATGAGTTAAGAATCATTGTATTTTAGCTCGGATAATGGCAACATTTCTGACAACTGTTTTGGATTGTTGTCTTTTTTAAAATTGAGGTTTAATTGACAATGAAATTCATCCTTTTTTTAGATTATCTTTAAAGTTATTTTTTATTAAAAAATTTTTTAATATTTATTTTTGAGAGACACAGAGAAACAATGTGTGAGAGGGGAGGGGCAGAGAGAGAGACGGAGACACAGAATCAGAAGCAGGCTCCAGGCTCTAAGCTGTCAGCTCAGAGCCCAATGCAGGGCTTGAACTCATGAAGTGTGAGATCATGACCTGAGCTAAATCAGATGCTTAACTGACTGAGCCACTCAGGCACCCCGAAATTCATCCTTTCTAATATACTGAGTTCTGATAAATGCACACAGTTGCATGACTGCCACCTCCAGCACGATTTAGCATTTCATCACCCCCCAAATTTTGTTGTGTACCAGTTGTAGTCCCTTTGCTCCTCATGCCCTGTGTCCCTGGCAACTGCTGATGATTTTTTTGTCCTTGTTGGTCATTGTGGTTTTGTCATTTCAATAATGTCCTGTAAGTGGAATTATCCTATTTCTGGCCTTTTGAGTCCAGATTTTTCTCCTTAGCATAATACATTCAAGACTCATCAGTACTGGGGGGCCTGGGTGGCTCAGTCGGTTAAGCAGCTGACTTCAGCTCAGGTCATTGATCTCACGATTTGTGAGTTCAAGCCCTGCGTTGGGCTCTGTGCTGACAGCTCAGAGCCTGGAGCCTACTTCAGATTCTGTGTCTCCTTCTCTCTCTGCCCTTCTGCTCACGCTGTCACGCTTTAATTAAAAAATTAAAGAAAAGACTCATCAGTACTGTTGGCTGTATTGGTACTTAATCCTTTTTATAGTTGAGTAGTATGCCTGGAATGTGGATATACCATTGTTTATTGATTTCCATTTGAAGGACATTTGGGTTCTTTCTAGTTGAACTATGAACCTTCATGACAGGCTTTTTATTTCACTTGCGTAAATGCTGCGGAATGGGATTGATGGGTCTTACCATAAGTATGTTTAACTTTATCAAAAATTAACATTGTTTTCCACCTTGGCTGTACCATTTTGCACTCCCACCAGCAGTGTGAGAGACTTCCAGTTCTTTGACACACTTGTCAACCAACGCTTGTTAACGGGATTTCTTAAAATTTTAGCCATTCTACAATATAATAGTAGTATGTTTGTAGGTGTGCATCATATACTGGTTTTACTCTGCATTTTCCTAATGACTGATTGCTTTATTTGAGCACCCAGCATCTTCTGCTGGACACTAGACAGTAGCTCCCCTCTCCTCCAGGAATTTGTGGATGTCAGGACAAATGACACACAGCGATCTGTGAATATGAAATCAAATTTATTATTCATATAGTGAATAGCAAGAGGACTTACTAAGGAGAAGAGCTTAAGTTTTGTTGGGAGTGAAACATGGTGAAGAAGAGTTTGGTGAATTGGGACTTTTACTGTGGTTAAGGGATGGAGCCTGGATGAACCCTTTTTTTTTTTTTTTTCAGCCAGGCTTCTATTTTCTCAGCAGGTTTGAAATTTCCATTGGTGCCAGTGGACAGAATGTGCATATGGGTTTTGTTATCAGGTTTTCCAGATGTGGGGTAAAGGGAAAGAGGAGGGCTAAGGACTTGAAAGCTATAGAAATCAAATATCAAAACTTGAGTTTTTCTCTTTACTATCTAGTGATATTGAGCACCTTTTTGTGTGCCTGTTATGCATATATCTTCTCTGATGAAGTGTTGAGATTATTTGCCTATCTTTTAAATTGGATTGTTTTCTAGAGTTGTATATTCTAGAAAGAAGTCCTTTATCAGTTATGTTTTGCAAAAAAATTTCTCTCAGTGGCATGATGTTTTTTACTCTCTTCACAGTATCTTTCAAAGAGTAGAAGTTGTATTCCAGCACTAATTGCCATTTAATGCAATCATGTAAGTCTATTTTTCTTAACAGACTTCCATTCAGCTATTCTTCCCTAGTACTTTTAAACCCATGGGCAGGATTTTAAGTTCATCCAGTGGCAGCGTAGAGTAGTGGAAAAGAGTATTTTTCATGTATCCAAACTTTGCCACTTTGAAATTCTTGGCCATTTTTTTTCCTTTAAAATTTTTTTTTACCATGGAAGGCAAAAAGTCTTGTGGATAGGGCATGAGATTAGCTAATCTTCTTATGAAAATATGGTTCAGTAGGAGAGAAAAAGAGAGGATTAGACACTGTCACGTAGCCAGAGGGCGGCAGAGCCTGAAGCAGACAGCAGGTGTGTCAAAGCCGAACCCTGTGGTCATTACCACATACTGTCCGTTCTGCTCTAACCATTTTACTTCATCTCTTTCAGTGCAGAGCCTTAGTTTTCTCATCTTATATATAGTAATTTACAGTTTACAGAGAGTTTGGATATCAAGTATTAGGAAATCTTAGAGGCCTCTTCAAGGCTTCATCTTCGAGGACATTGGGCTTTATTGGATAAGCTCTGGTAAATTCCACCTATCTTCAGCTATTTTTAAATTATTGTGTAATTGCAGCAATAGTGGAAATTCTAAACATGTTTTCCATAACTTCACAGTCCTTTATCCTACAGGTAATTTCCCCAGAATTTGTTAGATAACGGGAAAAGGTTTTGCCTCTGAGTATCCTTTGGTTTTGATTTTCCATGGAATTTGCCTTTATTTCATTTTGCATTGACTTAGTAAACATCCTGTAAAAGGCAGATGTGAACTGGGAGAAACCTGGGTTTGCAGGTGCTGTGAACCCTGCTGGCCACTGGGAATGAGGCCATCACACCACATATTTGAGTGTCTTTCCGCCTTCTAGCTAGAGTTGACTCCTGTTTACAAAGTGGAAGGAAACTAAAGCCTCATCTCACACTATTGTCTTCCAACAGAATGCCAAAGAAAGAGACCAATTAAAAGATGAAAGTCTGGCAGTGCATTTTAATCTTCTCATCTGCCTGTCCTGGGTGGCCTCCAGGCCCTGTCAAGGAGAGGAAGCAGAAGAGCCTGTGGAATATTTACTTTGATTTATCTTATGGAAACTAGCTCAGTACTCAGCTGTTCCGTGGTTTTTGCCAAAATGGCTCATGAAGAACATGTTGACATGAAAGCCATGTGTTCAGGCTTACCTTTGGCTCTCCACAGAAGGGGATACCTACCCCCATGCCTACCCTGTTTTATGTCCTTCAGTTCACATACACGCACCTATGTCCCTCCAAGCCGTCTCCCTCCACGTGTGGAGATTTTTCTGTCACTCTCCAGAAAAAATTTCTGGGTGTTCCAAGTGTTCTGACCTCAATACAGTTGTGTTTGAGGGACAAGGGAAATCCTGGTCCCCCTACTTCTCCACCAACTTAACCCCTCTACCCTCACACTTACCTTTGAATGTATAGCCTTGTGGAGGCCTGTGGCAGTGACTGACAGATGCAAACATTTAAGAATGAGAAAAGATGGAGAAAGTTTTTTACAGCTTAGAGGTAGAGGAAGTATATGCGAGCCATGTCAAATGACAAAAAGTAATACAATTTAGTAATGAGTTTGTCCTTTTTTCAAGGGAAAACAATCCATGGGTTGGGGGAGAACAGTGCCTAACAAGAAGGGGGAGCACTGTTCCTGAGGGATTTGGGCTAAGAGTGAGTTTTATAGAGAATTAGAAGCAGCAACATGGAAATAGGGCATGATTGGCTTGGAGGTCAAGGATTTTCTGGTAAGGCTAGCGGGTCTTATTTTCTAGTATAAAGTGAGGTAGCTAAAGCTGACTTGGAGGATTGTGTCTGGTGTGTGTTAGGTTTCCTCGACCAGTGTTTCCTGAAAGTGCAGGCTTTCTTAGGCTTAGATTTGTGATATTGGTAGGACCACTGGGGTGGCCTCCATTTTGTGGGTCATGATATGGCCATTAACATTATCAGCCATAATTATAGGAAATAAGGTGTGAAAATAGCAAGAAAATGGAGACTCAGTTCTGTCAATGAGGAAATGAAGAATGGAAAACGAGGCTTCATCAAACCAAGATTTTACTGATATGTCTCAACCCTCCCCTCACCCCCCAGGGATAAAATACATTGGAGCTGGCTTTGCATGAGGGGGTTTTAGATATGCCAGACTAATAGAATGTGTACAGAAGGGTCTAGGCAAAATTTGTGGAGATAATATCAAAAAACAAATCCTTACTGAGAAAGAACTGGAAGAACATTTAGGAGAAGGCAGTACATGTGCAATTAGTTATCCTATGGGGAAATGAGGGACACACTACAGGTTCTTCCAGCATGAGAGGTATCGTTTCCATTCTGGATTTATTATTAGTGACTCTTTATAGGATATGTTTGTATAAAATGACTGCTGGTTTTATGGGAGGGCTAGTAATACTTGGCTGTGTTAGGATCAGTTTTGTTAGAAATATTCGGTCACATTGTTATTATCAGTCTTAAGTGACTGGAATAAAACATGGGTAAGTTTTGAAGGAAACGACTTGGGAAAGTTCTAGAACAGTTTGAGTAATTTGGGAGAAAGCCCTTGTGGGGAATAGTGCTTCTGGGCCACTAGAGGGCAGTAGTCATTCAACAAATACTTGTTGAACTCCATGTTTCAGAGTACCACTGAGAATTGTGGGAAAGGAGCATGGCCTCCAGAGTGAAAACAGCTTTGTACTGATTTTATGCACTTTCCCCCTTTTCTCTCCCTGTCTAACTCCAATAAAATGACTTTTTTCCCCTTGAACTTTTTCTTTCTCCCCAAGCAGAGTTATTCTACAGCTTTCAGTGCATAGCTCTATGTGGCACTTATATTTTATTTTTTTAATTGAAATACATTTGGAGGAACGTAAAACATAATTGCTTTTCCTATCCATTTTACCATATGACTGAAATATTAACCCCACTGCCTCCCAGTTAAAGATTTAATGGTTATTTTTATAGCATTAAAAAAATTATGTTATCTGCAAAGACAATATCAATTGAGACCCTCTTGGCACTTATGACTGATTCATCAAAACAAACCATAATCTTAAAAACAAAATTCCAGGATAACACTGTTAAGCTGAATTAAAGTATAGGAGGCTCATGGGCTATGCTATGCTAAATGGATGAAAACTGAAATGGATTTTATACTGTAGGTCTCTATAAGTGTTAAAAATCCTAGTGTATGCTCTGATTTCTTAGACAAATAACAGCACCATTTCATTCATTTCACTAGGATAAACTCCTTAGAAAAAGATTGAAAAGTTTCCATAATTAGCTCCCAAGATTTATGCTTGCTTTTTGCTACTTCTGTCAATTTCATGACACACTAAACATAAGTAAGAAGATCTTTTCAGTAAATTGAGCACTTGGAGCTCATAGCTAGGTTGAAAAGTACTAAATCCCATATTGTTTTGGTTTCCTATCTATTCTTTGCTTCAAATCTCCATACTCATTTATTCTTTTCTCAAACAACCTATGAATTCTCAGCCTCCTTTTTGGCTCTTACACAGTTGCGGCTAGCAACTGTTCTGGCAGTTTTTACACCAAGCTCTCTGGTAACTAGCTGGTTGCTGAGTTCCTTAGCGTCTCCTTGTTCTTTGTCTGCAGCCTGGTCTATGCTCTTTGAAGGCCTGACTTCTCAATTTTTTTTCCTTCAAACCTATCACTACAAAATTTTGAATACACTTCTTCCCTTGGCTTAAAGATTGTTCCCTGTGAGATTCCCTATCATTCTTCAACTTGTATTTTCTCCCTTCCCCTGAGTCTTGAGGTTGGGGTTTTATGCTTGGAATGTTTTTTTGCAATTCTTGAAATTGATTCCACATATTTAAGGAAATTCCAGAAGGGCGTGCTTTGTATGCATTTACATTTTCCTCTGTTTCAATTTTTGGTCCGTCTATAAAGAAATCTGAGATTTGTTTTTCTAATTATCCAATCTGTCTCTTCCTGTGAGTTCAGGCTTCATCTTTAGAGTTCAAGGCAACATCATTTCACTTAAGCCAAAAGAAAGCAGCCCAATCCACATCTTCTCTTAAAGTTCAAGTCTTCAAGAAGACAGCTCTAGAAAGGTGTACTTTCTCTGCTGGGCAGCTGTACCACACCTAGAAGTCTCTAACTCTGGGGGCAGATCTTCACTTCAGTCCCAGGCACAGGACAAAATGCTCAGGTCCCACATGTGATTTCTAGCCTGTTGACATTTCCTTAAACGGTAGGTGTTTTCCAGAATACAGTGATTGTAAACATCGTCATTTTCCCAGTGGGGAGCATCCTTACCCTTCTCACTTTGGTCGGGTTGGGACCGAGCAACCCTTTCCCACCAATGTTCTGGGAAGGTGCTGAGTTGCCCTTTCAGTGGGAAGTGTGGGCCTGGATGGCGTCTTTCTTGGCCCACTCTGCCTATGCTGGGCCTCTGAAACTGTCACCAGGAGCCCAAGCCTATATTTTGTTGTTTATTTTGTCCTGTATTTGAAAGATACTCAGTGCATGCTCTGTTTCCTGTACATTTGGATCTGTCCCAGAATTTTGGCACTAATGTCTTTGAATGAATAAATGAAAGCCTTGGTCATTTGTCAATAACAATAGTTGGCAAACTTTTTCTGTAAGGGGTCAGATAGTAAATATTTTAGGCTTTATGGGCCATATATCTCTGTTAGGACTACTCAGTTCTCTCTGCCCATTGTGGTGAGAAATCTCATTGCAACTGATTGGAATCTGTGTTCCAGTAAAACTTTATTTATAAATACAGATGGCAGGTCTCAGTTTGGCCCTGAGGCTCTAGTTTGCCCATCCCTGGTTTAAGATGTATTTTTCCATAAAATTCATTTGTAAGTTATTTTATCTCCTATATTCAATGCATAGAGTACATTGATTTGGTGAATGGATATTTCTAATGACTGAATAATAATTAAAATAATTAAAATAAATAAAATAAAATAATTAAAATAATAAAAATTCTATAAATTTTTTTTAATGTTTGCTTATTTTTGAGAGAGAGAGAGGGAGGCACAGAATCTGAAGCAGGCTCCAGACTCTGAACTGTCAGCACAGAGCCTGACGCGAGGCTCAAACTCATGAACTGTGAGATCATGACCTGAGCTGCAGTCAGGCGCTTAAGCAACTGAGCCACCCAGGTGCCCCTATAACGACTTTTTCTGATTATTTAATATGTAAGGGATCATCTATATGTTGTATCTGTAAGTATTTACTTTAAAATTACGGTTAAAACTGGATGTGTAATTTTAGTAAATGAAAAGTTTTGATAAGTCCATTTGACATGTGCTCTTTAAGCAAAGCTAGGTTTTTCTAAGCCAAACTGTGACTGAGAAGAATGTTTTTAAAAAGCTTTAAAAAATTAGTTTTGCTTCAGGTAATGTGAATATAGCCAAAATACCTCACTGTTTATGACCTAATGACCAATGTTTGAAGTATTATTCATCCCATCAGTCTCCAGGGTGTGTGTTGGGTAGAGGATGTTTGTTCAGTTTAGTTTCAAAATGTGGAATGGTTTATCGTAAGAAAAAATGCATGATCTGTACAGTGTTGGCCTGACTCACTCTTAAATGTAATAGGAAATGTTTACTATCACGTACAGGTCATCTTTGTAACCAGCCAACCTCCATGTCCTTCTGTCAGCTTTTGTTACTACCCAAGATGGAGGAGTTTCGGTCATGGTGCTCAGTACTTGGCCTCCTGGACTCGTGCCCATACTTCCTCCCAGACCTTTCCACTCTGCCCTCTGGAACAATTCTGTGGTATCAACTTCTGTCCCTTCCTAAGCCTTCTCTTTGCCTCTTTCCCATGTGAGAAACCTAGTCCTCTTTTTCTCCTGCAGCCTTTCCCAGCGCACTTTGCTCTTTCCCACACCCTGTATACGCCCGGGCTGGAATCAGTGACCTCTTCCAGACAAACTGAAAAGTGTACATAGAAATATCTATGCCTTATACCGTGGGCTTACCTATCCAGTACCCTCCTCCTCATTACTCTGCTGACTTCTTTTTGTTTCTCTTTATTCAGTGAGGCCTCGAGCAGCTGCCTCACTATTTTTCTTCCTCCCTAACCCTGCCATCATCTTGGTGAATACACTTTGGACCAG
Source organism: Cryptoprocta ferox (assembly GCA_028646485.1). Classification (NCBI taxonomy): domain Eukaryota; kingdom Metazoa; phylum Chordata; class Mammalia; order Carnivora; family Eupleridae; genus Cryptoprocta; species Cryptoprocta ferox. Next base: position 102,650,247 of record CM053574.1, read on the forward strand.
GAGGGAGAGCTGATCAAGTCCTCTCACCTCCAAAACCATGTCTTCCACTTCTACTCCAGTCTCTTTCTTTGACATCCTAATCCTGGATGTTATTTCGTGGGAGGCCTTCACTTTTGCATTGCTGCATCCCAGCATCTCACTCTGAAGCTTGCTCAATATCTTACCTTGCAGCTTCAGCTAAACCTGCTTAGTCAACACCTCTTGACTTTCCTCTTTATCAGCCTCCTGTTCCCCTCCCTTGCCTGCTTAGCATAGTCTGCACAGTCTAAAGTAAACTCCTTTCTTGGCCCTGCCTTCCAACTTGGTGTGTTGTCCTCTCATACCTACCTGGGAAAACCCAACTGTTGACAGTCTGCTCGGGTCTGCTTGGTCTGCACTAGCTGCGGACCACCAGGACCCTTGTTCTGTGGAGTGGTTCATAACCCAAAAGACACCAACTAATTTCAGGGCTGTTAGCCCACACAGTGTCTCTTATTTTAAAGGTTACTTACCTATGACCTGCAGGAGTTCTACAATCCCCTAATTCTTTTCTAGTTACCTTAGGGTCCTGCATGCTTGCATAGAGCTATTCATGTTCCCTCTGGTTAGCCACTCAATTTTAGCTCTTTCGACCTGGGGTTTCCCTTAAAACCAGGTATCAAATGGCTGTGCCTTTCCAAATAATGTCTTCCTAGAGAATAACCTCTCTCCAGGAGATTGAACGCATTTTGTCAAGGCTTTTGTAGAAGGCAGATTACACTGGTAACCTTCAGTCTTATTTTGACTTCAGACTTTGATTAGATCATGAAAGAGGGCCTTTTAGGCAAATGTGAAGTCAATCAGAGCATTTCTCCCAGACAAGCTAGAGTTAAAAAGACACTCTGGGCACTCTTGTGTAATCTGGTCTGCTCATTCTGAGGGTTAGGGGTACATTGTTACAGAAGCTGTAACTTTGATTAATTTCTCACGGAGAAAAGCTGGGAACTGGCATGCACAGTTCTCTCTTATTCATGACCGGAGCTATCATTTTGGGTCAAGTGCATGGGTAGCTGAATTACCTGGTCTTTTGTGGCAATTGATACAGTCACCTCGAGTATCAGCTTAGGGTTCAAAAAAGTAACATTAGTTTTCATGACATAGATAGTGGTCATTCTCATCAGCAAAAGCACTTATTAAACAACCACATTTTGAAAAATGAGCACATACAGCTGGGTAAATAATGAAGGCAATTTTAAGTCTTTTTTGTGTAGTACTGACACTTTTTCTATTATTAGCTTGTTTGTGGAATAGAGGCTTTCATTGTGTGGCCATTAAGGAATTCATCAAAATTTCATATCGCCTGCGTGGGTCCCCATTGTCCGTGGCTGCCATCTGGCGCTGCTTTCGCCAGGGCTGATAATTATTTCATATGGCACTGCCGGTCCTCCTGGCTACCTTTGCTGAATCTGTTTTCCTTCTCCTCCAGCTTTTCCATCTTCTGACTCCTTTCTCTGTTCCAGGTTGTAGGGTAGCGATCACCCTCTGTTAGGGGAGGAAAATGGTAGTTGACGCTGACTCTTTGCTTTGCCTTTCCCCTCAAGACAGTGGGTAGGTCTCTCATGTGTCTGTTATGCACTCTGAGTGTTTTTCCACATCGTAGGTACCACCTAGCTGTTCTGAGACTCTTCTTTCTGAATTGTGGCCTGAGAGGCAGTGAGGCTGGCTGGCTCGCCCAGCTGCTCCTGTTCCTGGCTGCCTTCTGTGGATGTCGGGCAGTAGCCTGGTCTTGCCTCATCTCATCACACCTACTTTTTTTTTTCTTTTCAGAAAGTCAAAAGTCTTTTTCCTGAGCTGTGCTCTTTTAGTCCCTGAATCTGAATTAAACCTTCTCTGTAATACCCCAAGCAATAGTTTCTCTTTTCTTTTAATCTTTTGCCTTTAGAAGAAGTTAATTATTTCTTATTACTTACAAGTACTTGTACTCAGTGGGAAGAAAGAGAGAAGATGTGTAGAACCTTGATGGCATTTACTCACTTCAGTAAAGTTTCCATGTAGGACAGTAGAAAAGGTGACTACATAATGGTGACGTAACACAGAATGGCCCACCTACTGAATTAGAGGCTCAGAAAATCAGTGTCACAAAGATATAGAGGGAGAAGAAATCTTTTTGGAGCAGTAGTGTTTGGGGAAGACATTTGAGTTGTTAAAATGGAGGGTTGAATGTTGGAGGACACTGAATTTTGTGTTCAGGCAGAATCAAGGATTTCTGTGTGAGAATCCAGGGGAGAAAGGCCTGAAGGCAGATACGAAGGCCTTATTCTATAGGCCAGATGGACCTTTGGAAGATTTTGAGCAGTGTTTTTTTTTTTTTTTTTTTTTTTTTGTGACAAAAAGCTTTTTTGATTTTTAAGGAGCAATAGGCAGGCATTGAAGTAGAGTAGATGCAAAGGAGATTAAGGCAGCACAATCAGTAGGAGATAGTGAAGTATTACATCTGCCGGAAGAGAAGGCTAGACCTTGGTGGAGAGAAGTATGCAGACCCAGATGGATAAGGAAGGTGCATTCTGATGTTTTGAGTCTGGGCATCTGGGGCAATGTTGGTATCACAATTTCAATAGTGAACTGAGGTGTGGCGGTTCAGGCTTGGGTGAGAGGGTGAGGTCTATTTTACATACTGGCTTTGTGGTGATATAAGTGTACTCAAGAGGAAATGCTGAACTGGGAGCCATTAATGTGAGGCCGGAGGGACGTCCCAGGGAGAACCTGAGTTGTACATGTAGGACAACCTGCTTGGAGTTTATACTGGAATGAACAAAGTTTAGAAGGTGGAGGAAGAGCTCTGAGTAGGTGAACTGAAGAAGAATTTGAAGGAGGGAGTGGTTGGCAGGTTAAGCTTCACAGTTTCGAGGAGGGTGAAGTAATCATGAGAAAGTTTCCAGATTAACCCATGCTTACCTGCCTCCCACACATCCTGTCACACCCAACTGCTCTCTGCTATGGATCCTTCTGGGTTTTGCCTGAACATCCAGGCAGAGATCTTCAGTTTGTTATGATTGGCTGTCAGCCCATATTATCTCCCTTCTGGAGTATATTTTCTAGACTTGGAGAGCAGAATCCATCTATAAACTAAACCTGAAGTCTCATAGGACCCAGATTCATGTGCTCCCTGGTATGCTATCAGAGGAGAGAGAAGAGGAATCGTGGGAATCTCACCCAATCAAGGTGAATTACATATATTTGGCCTAGAACATTTTCTGTATCTGGGGTTCGCTTTCTCCAGAAATGCAGTTCATTCCGGAAACTCTGGAACATTTCATTGTGTTAGAAAGTTGTTCCATGTACAGGTCCCAGATCTACAGTTACACGGATTGCATACTTTCATGCACAAATATTCCCACTAAAAGTCTCAAAATAAATTTGTGTGTTTCAAAATCAGGTTTATAGAAACACATCCAGAAACTTATAGAATTGACAAAGGAGACAAACGCGTGGTGTTAACACAAAAAACAATCCGCTTTACTGGGTAAATTGATAAATACGATTTTAAGATACTTCTTTTTCCTTTTCATCAAATGTAGCTTGGTTTTGTGTTTTAAACTATTTTGTGTATTTTTTATGTCTTTGGATCTAGCCATTAAAAATAGAGGACAGTAGGGGCACCTGGATGGCTCATTCAGTTAAGTGGCTGATTTCAGCTCAGGTCATGATCTTGCAGTTAGTGATTTTGAGCCCCATGTCGGGCTCTGTGCTGGCGGCTCAGAGCCTGGAACCTGCTTCAGATTCTGTGTCTCCCTCTCTCTCTCTGCCCCTTCCCTGTTTGCACTCTGTCTCTCTCTCTCTCTCTCTCTCAAAAATAAATTAAAAAAAATTAAAATAATTTAAAAATAATAGAGGGCAGTATTTCCAGGGCTGGAGTTTATACCTTTGCCCTACCAAGAATATGCCAGCAGGGGGTAGCAGAGAACAGGAACTAATTTCCTGCTTGCTTTCCTTAGACTTCCAATAAAGAGCCAATGCATTTGGACCTGGGAGAGGATGTGGTGATTTAGTTAAAATGCTTTTTTTCTTTTCTTTTCTTTGCTTTGCTTTGCTTTGCTTTTCTTGTTTGTCTATTTATTTATTTTGAGAGAGAGAGAAAGAAAGAACACAAGTGGGGAGTGGCAGAGGGAGAGAGAAGAAGAGAGAAGGAGAGAGAGGATCCCAAGCCAAATCTGTGCTATCAGCACAAAGCATGAGGTGGGGCTGGAACTCATGAACCATGAGATCATTCCCTGAGCTGAAATCAAGAATGGGATGCTTAACCCACTGAGCCACCCAGTGCACCCAAAAGGAAATCAAGACTCATTAAGAACACCATGGTTTAACAGTAAAACCATCTTTATCTGAGACCATTCTTGGCAAAACTCAGTAAGGGTGCTTCTAAAAATGGTGGCCTTCCGGGTGTCAATCCTGGCGGTTTGAATCAGGACCTCTTAGAGAAAGGCCTGGGTTGTTCTACAAGTGCCACAGGTGATTCTTCTACATGCTAATTTCTGAGTCCGCAAGCAAGCGTCCTTCCTACAGGGCAGGAGTTGTCCTAGGCCTTGAGGATAAAATGAAAAACTTCACGTAGTTTCAAGGGGACATGCCTGCAGGGGCCAGCCAGGTTGTGTACATGAACGAGAAAGGGCAAGTGTCAGCTGATACGGGAGCATTGGGTTGTCCCTGTCTGGAGAATGTGTTCTCCCCCCAGCCTGTCACGGACTCAGGGGCAGCCTGTTGGGTCTGTGAGGTAATCCATGCCCTGTGTGGTCAGATGGTTTCTTTTTTAAAGAGAAGCCAGCAATCCAGAACTTTGTTTTCTATTTCCCAACTTCAACATGTTGTGTGGGCCAAACAAAACATGTCTACGGGTTGGAGTCAGCTTATGGGCTGTGATAATTTCCTTTAGGAACTTAGGTGAGTAGGTGAGTCATAAATGCGAACACACATTTGCCGTACAGTGCTGTGAATGTCAGGGGGTAGACATGAGTGAAAGGTGCAGTGGGCCAGAGGGAGCCATCAACACTGCTTGAGGGAAGTCCTGGTGACTTCCTGAGGTCCAGTTCTCAACATCACTGATAATTTTTTTGAGTAAAACAATCTCATTCATTCTTTTGGGCAGAGTCTTCCCTCTATTTCCCTAAAAGGGAACATACCTACCAGTCTTTTTATGTCTCATATACCAGAATAGTGTTATTCTCAGTGCTTCAACCTTTGTAGCCTTGAAACACTTGATTCCAATAAAGAGAAATAAAATTATTAGTCGAGGACTTTCTTTCGTTAAGGTTTATATATTTATTTTTGAGAGAGAGAGAGAGAGAGAGAGAGAGAGAGAGAGAGAGCACATGCACACAAGCAGGGGAGGGGCAGAGAGAGAGGGAGACACAGAATCTGAAGCAGGCTCCAGGCTCCGAGCTGTGAGCACAGAGCTTGTTGTGGGGCTCACACTCATGAACCATGAGATAATGACAGCCAAAGTTGGACACTTAACTGACTGAGCCTCCCAGGTGCCCCAGTCAAGGACTTTTTAAACTAATAATTAGATACGTTATGGAGCCATCAGCATATCTACTTTTAAAAATTTATTTGGGGGCGGGATGGGCAGAGAGAGAGGGAGAGAGAGAATCCCAAGCAGGCTCCGAGCTGTCAGTGCAGAGCCCAATGTAGGGCTTGATCTTGGAGCTGTGAGATCATAACCTAAGTGGAAACCAAGAGTTGGGCACTTAACCAACTGAGTCACCCAGATGCCCCAGCATATTTTCTTTCAACATGAGTAAACTGGAAGCTTTGTTAAGATCTGTTATGGCCATGGAGAGAATCTAGGAGAAACTTTGTTCCTATAGGTTGTTTGAGCAAAACTGATTTCCTAACCATTCTGTTGTTTGGATTGTAATTAGTTTACAGCAGGAGTTAAAGTGGAAGTGTATAAACTCATTTGCTGTGGCCCTCTTTGTTGCACTGTAAGTGTGCATTCTGCTTTGAAACCATATAAATAAAGTAAATGATCAAAAAAGGGCATAGATACACATAAGAAAACTCAGGGTTGTGGAATTATTTAGATACAATGCAAAGATGACACATCTAAAAACCGAAAGATAGATACAAATATATAAAAGGAAAAATTATAATTTAATATGATAATAATTTAATATTTAAGATTTCCAAACTCCACTTTGGAAACTTAGACTTATGAACTTAGACTATGAAATTATGTATATTTTTTTAAGGGAGATGGGCATTTAGAGTACAGAAATTACTTTATTGGTTTAACTCATATTTATCCTCTTTTGTGTATGGGGTATGGATAGTGTCTAAGTCCTTTTCGAACTATCTTTTTAAAAGTCATCTTTATTAACTTTCAGTAAAATGCACAAATTTCTAGGTGTACAATTTGAGTTTTTTTTTTTAAAGAACGTATTTATTGAGATATAATTCACATACCATACAATTCACTTTTTTAAAGTATACAGTTCATTGGTTTTTGGTGTATTCATTGAGTTGTGCAACCATCACCACTGTTTAATTTCAGAATATTGTCATCATCCCAAAGGACACCTTATGCTCATTAACGATCACTCCCCATTCTTCTCCTAACCTTCTGGCAACCGCTTCTCTACTCTGTGTCTCTCTGGATTTGTCTATTCTGGACGTTTCACATCAAATGGAATGACACAATATGTGATTTTTTTGTGTCTGGCTCTTTTCCTTTAGCTGTATGTTTTTCAAGGTTTATCCATGTTGTACCATGTATTAGTACTCCATTCTATTTTATGGCTGAATGATACTCTCTTGCACGGTTATGCCGTATTCTATTGATTCATTCAGCAGTTGGTGGGTATTTGGATTTTTTTATGCTTTGGCTAATACAAGTAATGCTGCTGTGAACATTCATATACAAGTTTTTGTGTGGGCATGTTTTTATTTCTTTTGGGTATGTGCTTAGGAATATAATGTAACTATCTCTTTGCTTCCTAGAAATTCATTGTTGAGGGGAAGGAAGGTAGACAAATGGGTCAGAAGGACTGCGTTGTTAGCTTGCAGTAGGAATCCATCAAGAATCATTTAGGGAACTCCTGTGTTAGTGCTCACCTCAGCTCCATTCCTTAATACGAAACTGACACAGGAGACTAAAGCATATCATTGGTGCCAGCGTGTGTAACTATCAATTTGAAGTTCATATAAAGTAAGTAGTGACTCCTACCTGAAATATAGACACACTATTTCCCTAAATGAATGTTTCCCACAGTGATGACTCTCATAGTAATTCTCTGGGAGATAAGCAGATAATTGTTGAGACTTGCTAATGCGTGTGTGAGACCTTTCTGCAAAAACGAACAACATCTCTTGACTCTTGAGAACCCATGATTATATTAAGCATTTGAACTATACTTAAAGTATCCCGATAATGGATGTTCATATCTATGTGTGCCTTGCGTGCTAGTTATTTAGAAACTCCTTGATCTAGAAAAAACTAATAATTTATGCACTGGACTAGGCTTTTTGTAGACTTTTTCCCCCTTGAATATTTTTCTTATTGTCTGCAACAGCATAAATTGGAGTATGAACCTGTATTTATAGACAAAATGTACTTTATACTTGACCCTTTAGAAGTAGTTTTTGTGATTGTTAACTGAACAAAGTATAGCTATAAAACCTGAGCACATGTGAGTGTGATGTTTTCAGTGAACTTAACCAGCTGCTGATAGGTTTTCTTGGATTTGATATCTAGATGAAACCTGGCATGTAAATTGTCAGCCCTGAAGCGTATCTTCCTCTTCCCTTGGTTTTATTTAATTCTTTCCAGTTGCTTTTCATTTTTGGCTTATTAATAATTGTTTTACCCAAAATTATTTGAGACTGTATGCTAAGAGTTGGTAATTGTATAGAGAAGTGGCCACTTCTGGAGCAGAAATTATGTTTAAACTCATTTTTTTTTTTTTTTTGCACTTCTAAATCTGAGTGTAATTGACATTTGGCCTAATGATGATTGAGTGAGAATTTTGAGTGTTTATAAAGATAGTTGGCTTTTAATTATCTGAGAATGCAACTAGGAACTTTGCATTTTGCTCTTTTCCCTTCCTGGCTTTATGAGGACCTGTGGGTCCTTCCCAAGAGAAGGTGAAGTGAGAGGTGTAACTTACACGAGCCACTGAGTCTCAGGGCTTAAAGGGACCGCGGGGGCAGGAAAAAGGTTTAGGTTTTTGACCATTATGAGACTTTTGGATTCCATTTAGAATTCAGTGGTTTGTGCAATTCTGATTACCACTATTTTGGAAGACTGAGAGTTTGGATTTGCTATCAAGTGATATTAGTATTGGCAAAAACAGTCCTAGTATACTCCAGAATATTATGTAGTACGATGCCAAATTATGTTGTTTAGAGCAATGTTATTTGCTGAATATACAATATAAGTTAACCAAGAACATGCTGTAATTCAGAGGGTTAACCACATTTTAGAGAGATGCCCAGGCTTAAAATATCATTTTGACTATGCATTTCAAAACAGGGTTAGATTTTTGAAGTGGGATTTCCAAGGATTGGTTCATCTCACTTTTTATATTCCTAGTGCCAAGCATCGTGCCAAGTACGTGCATAGCAACTGCCGTTACATGATTTTTGGATGAATAACTGGGTACTTAGTATCTTTGTTAAAATTAAGAAATAATATAAACGGAAAAGTTAAATTACAACATATTGTTTAGTCTGGATAAAATTTCAGGTAGCAAATCCATAGTGGTGACAAGCTTTCAACTTTTAACATTTCATCCATGAATATTCCCTTTTTAAAATTTGTTTAAAATTTATTCTCAGGTTAGTTAACATACAGTGCAATCTTGGCTTCAGGAGTAGAATCCAGTGATTCATTATTTAGATATAACAACTAATGCTCATCCTACATGTGCCCTCCTTAATGCCCATCACCCATTTTCCCCACCCACCTTCTCCCCCGCCCCCATCAACCTTCAGTTTGTTCTCTGGATTTAAGAGTCTCTTACAGTTTGCCTCCCTCTCTGCTTTTATCTTGTTTTTTTTTTTTTTTCTCTCCCTTCCCCTATGGTCTTCTGTTCAGTTTCTCAAATTCCACATATGAATGAAATCGTGTGATATCTTTCTCTGATTGACTTATTTTGCTTAGCGTAATACCCTCATTGCCAGTTATGTTGTTGCAAATGGCAAGATTTCATTCTTTTTCATCGCCGAGTAGGATTCTATTACATATACATACACCACATCTTCTTAACGCATTCATCAGTTGATGGACATTTGGACTCTTTCAATAATTTGGCTATTGTTGATAGTGCTGCTGTAAACATTGGGGTGTATGTGCCCTTTTGAGTCAGCACTCCTGTACAGGAATATTTCCTTTTGGAAAGGTGTATCACCAGAGTGATATGTTTTCATGGATTCTTGTGTTTCCTCTTAAACTATTGGCAAAACTAGAATGGGTTCACTCTTGTTCAGTAGTAGCCTAATTTAATAAAGTTATACCAGGAACTGAGGCAGGTTCTTCCTCTAAAACACTCCCCACCCCCTTGCTATCACTCCCTACCCCACACACTTGAAATGTAACCATCAGGTTTTTTTGTTTGGTTTTGGTCTTGTTCTTTTTTGCTTACACTATTCATAGTGTAAAATATTCATAGGAAGAGTAATAATTAAATTTCACATAAATGACTAGTATGTGTACGGTGTATTTCAACCAATGAGAAGTTGGGTAGGACAGTTGTGCCCTTGAGACTCTGCAATGTAGACTGGCATGGCCAGGGCTAGGTTTCTAATTATATTGCAAAGTTCACTCCATGCTGTGATAGATGATAGACATTTAGACTTGATGATACTCATAACTGCCTGTTAGGTAGGGAGCTACTTACTGACCTAGATCTCAGCCCAAGCAACCATACTGTAACTTAGTTTCCTCATGTAAAAATGGGGTAAGAGCTCCTACCACATAGGGTCACTGTGACAATTAAGGGGGATTGTGTACAAAGTAAGCAGAGTAAGTGTCATAATCTGGGTATCTGATTCATAGCAGAGAAGACTGAGGCCTGGGGATTTCAGAGATTCACTCTTGATTATACAAAGAAGGAGCCTGAGTTTCCCATCTCATCTTCTTTGTCTCCAAGTTCCTTTCTATGTGGGACACAGTATTAGCGTACTTTCTAAAGGGCAGAGCCCATCCTTTTGGGAAGAACTGGCTTCTCTAACAATGTGAATAACCTTTTCAATAATTTTATTCCAGGAAAGGAGCTAGCAGGTAGACATTTGTTCTATTTAAATTATGTTTAGTTTTTACCTAATGTTTTTGATTGTGTGACTCAGTCCTTGTGTTTGTAAGTTTTTGGCCTGTGTGACCAGTAAGATCAGTCAAAGTTATTATATCATAAACCATGATAGATATAAAAATTGGACCTGTACTGTGGAGTTGTGGGGATCATATAGTGGTTGTTTCAAAAATGAATTTTAATGGGGGCGCCTGGGTGGCTCAGTCAGTTAAGCATCCGACTTCTACTCAGGTCATGGTCTTGTGGTTTGTGGGTTCGAGTCCTATGTCAGGCTCTGTGCTGACAGGTCAGAGCCTGGAGCCTGCTTCAGATTCTGTGTCTCTTTCTCTCTCTTTCTGCCCCTCTTCTGTGCTCTCTCTCTCTCTCTCTCAAAAATAAATAAACATTAAAAAAAGTTAAAAAATGATTTTTAATGGAAGAAAGGAGAGAGAGGTGTTTTTAATTCTTTGACAGCTTTAAAAATTGACTGCAAAGCGTGGCAGGTCCTTGATGTGCTCCGGCCTGGGGCTTCCGGCTATGGAAACAATGCCTGATATGGGCTCTCTCACTCGAAGGGGAACACTCAGTCATTTCCCTGAATGGAAAAATTAGGGCAGATCCATCTTTTTTGAACTTGTTTCATGATGTGGGTCCTGTGTTCCACAGTGACTTCTGGTGGTAAATGTTCCTTGGGTTTTGTTTTTGTTTTGTTTTGTTTTGTTTTTGCATTACTTAGGTTGAAATGATTGGCATGATGATGATCATATGTGTATCTTAAATATGATCTAGTAGTTGATCAACCAGTTAATATGTAACTCCATTTGGAACCAATTATGACACCAACTGAAGCTCATAGCTTAGTTTTTGTTGCAAACATCGCTTTCCCTCTTTTAAAACAAGTTCAAATGGGCACTGTGTTTTTACACTGTGATTCACACAAAAATATGATTGAGAGTGATTTTTGGATTCTAAACATCTTTTACATGGTTACTTAAAAGGAATTGAAAAAAGTTTTTTTAAATTATTTTTGAGAGAGAGAGAGACAGAGCATGAGCAGGCTAGGGACAGAGAAGAGGGAGACACAGGATCTGAAACAGGCTCCAGGCTCCGAGCCGCCAGCACAGAGCCCGATGCGGGGCCCAAACCCACAAACCACAAGATCATGACGTGAGCTGAAGTCGGACACTCAGCCCACTGAGCCACCCAGGCGCCCCTAAAAGGAATTGAAAAATTTAAACGAGATGAGTGTCTGTTGACTTGCATTAGTGGGTGTTTTGCTGATAACCAGTCTGGTATGAAGTGGTCTTTGAGAAGTTTGGGATTTAAGTCATGTGGATTATGCGGTCAGAATTGGAATGGAGAAAAGATGCAGTTTAGAGAAACGTGTTGCTTACATTGCTGGGAAAAATCATCCAGCCATAGGATTAAAATAAAACCATAAACAATAGAAGGTGTGAAGGTAACTCCCTTTTGTTTATTAAATTAAAACATTTCATAGCAAAAGAAATGGCTTTGTTGTAACCTGTGAACTTGCGCTTCTTGCCTGTATGCTTAGCTGATATTTTCATTCACAAAATATGCCCTTTGAAAACTTCCTATCGTGGGCTTCTCTGGAGGCTATGGATGGTAAGACAGGTTTGGCAGCGGTGTGTTTCTGGAGAGCAGGCTTTTGGCGTGCCGCTCCACCCTTCATATGCTCTGGGGAGTAATTAACTTCACAGGAAGCTTCTCACCCAAGAGCCTCCTCCTTGGTCCTGTTGCTGCTTCGCTTCTTTCCCATAGGATGGCCAGTCAGCACAGGGGACTCCTGGCTGGAAGAAGCACTAGCCTGGACTCGAGTGTGTAGTTTGTTTGTTTGTTTTGTTTTTTAAAGAGCTCAGCCATTTCTACATATCATTTGTGTACTATGAAGTAGATAGGGCAAGTCTCAGTGTTCTTTGTTTTTGTTTCAATTAGGGGACTGAGCAGTGGCTTGTCAAAAGTGTGTTGAGTGAGATGGGTCCAGGATTAAAGCCCAGGGCTTTTTGTCTGATGTACCTCTCAGGTTAGTTCAGGTAATGGTTTTATTTAGCTGCATTAGGGAAATACGGAAAGGGGCACGAAAAAGTTGGAACAAACCAAGATTTTATAGAAGGCAAGGTGTGGCTGTTTGACTACACAGTGATTATTACTCTTGTTTGTGTTGACTTCTGTTAGCTTACAAGGGAAACACATAGTCTTTATTAGCTCCTATGAATCACAACCTCATTACGTAAAATGTATCACACCTCAAATAATTTACTAATGAGTAAGGTTCAAAAGTATTGAACACAATAGTAATTGTTAGATTAGAACTCCTAGATCGCTTGTTCTTTTTCAAAGTTCTGGAATTTCTTTCCACACTGAATTTTTCTTAAAATAAGCGTGGGTTTATATTTTAAAGTGTGATTTAATTTTTTTAGCAAGCTGCCTTCACTGTATTTTGAGTTCCTTTACAGATTTCTGTAATGTTTACACTTTTCAGAATACAGAAGGTAGTCTAGTGGATTTTTTTTTATGTCTTTATTTTATTTTGAGAAAGAGAGAGTGTGAGCGGTGGAGGGGCAGAGAGAGAGGGAGACACAGAATCTGAAGCAGGCTCCAGGCTCTGAGCTCTCAGCACAGAGCCCGACACGGGGCTCGAACTCACGGACTGCTAGTTAGATCATGACCTGAGCCGAAGTCGGATGCTTAACCGACTGAGCCACCCAGGCACCCCTCTAGTGGATTTTTATAATGTAGTAAATCAGCTTCTTTCTTTAATTAAAGGATGTTATGTCTGGCAAAACAGACTTTTGTTTGTCAGATAAGATGAAACTTATTATCTTCATTCTACAGATGGATAGTAATGGCTAATTATACTAGTTAAGTTTGTCGGTACTCAAAGCAAGTCAAGTCAGGCAAGTGTTGACTGCTTCATACTTTATCTCATTTAATTCTCAGTAACCTTATGAGGTAGGTAATTTGTATCTCCATTGCACAGATAAGAACACTCAGAAGGTTAATCTGGCTTGTCCAGAGTTACAGGTAAAAAATGGCAGGGCAGGAATTCCTGAGCTGGCCTCCCCTGGCAATGGTAGATGCAATATTGTATGTTTCTTAAGGAATGTGACCCAGGTAGCCACTATAGATCAAAAATTCCCACTATAAATTTATACTTTCTTTTTGTGGTTTAAAATGTTAGGAAAAACTTGTTTGTTTTAGTTCCTTAGGACGGGTCTTAGATGAGTTTATATTTACGGATATATAATTTACTAATTAAAAATTTTTACTTTACAGTAAACATGTTTTGAGTTACTGAGGTTGAGGTAGCTAGCATATACAGTATGACTATTTTGTGATGTTCATGAAAATGTCCAGGGAATCTCTTAAACCACTTAAGGCTAAATTTTCATTTTATTAATATTTCAAGTGCCATATTTGTTCTTTCTGTCTCTTTCACACGCATGAAATCATTATGTTTATGTATTAAGACTCAGATTTCTTTTAACCAGGAACACTATAAAAAATTAATGGAACATTTTTAACTTACAGAGTTACCTTTTATACCCAGAACAGTGGAGGATTATTTTAAAGGGCATATTACATGATGAAATACACTAATTTTGTAGATTGAAGACAACTTAATTTTTTTAGTTTAGGAACATTAAGTGTGTGATGCAGTTGGAATACTTTCTTGCTGAGTAGTTATAAAATGCTGTAGGTTTTTGGTATTGGTTGCATGTGGATGGTTCTGGAATCTTCTAGAAAGTTAACTTTCTGAGCCTCAATCTTCTTACTAGTGCAAGGGAAAAATTAAGGATTATTAAATGTAAGGAAATTGTGGATTGTGTAGATAATGAGAAAAACTACCTAAGCATAAAAATTTCCTTAATCTTTAAATATAGGAGATATAGAAAATTGACCTAAATCTGATGGTTTCTGACCATTTTCAGTTTCTTAAAATGTTAATTAATTTGTGTATCTATTGCCCAAGAAACATCTGTGGTTGTTACAAAATAGAAATAAGCAAAAATATATTTAAATAAGCTATAATTCTATCATTTAGAATTAATTACTGTTAATATATTTATTTCATATTTATTTACATAATACTCTAAAGTTATAGTAATTGGTATACTCTATGTATTCCATGAATTATTTTATAATTAGTACATTAAATATTCTTTTTTTAAATTAAAATAAATTTTTAAATTTTAGAGACAAAACATGCAAGCAGGGCAGGGGTTGGAGGAAGGGAAGGAAGGAAAGAGAAAGAGAGGGAGAATCTTAAGCAGGTTTCACGCTCAGTGCAGAGCCTGATGCGGGGCTCTATCCCATGAACCAGGATCATGACCTGAGCCGAAATCAAGAGTTGGAAGTTTAACCAACTGAGCCACCCAGGTGCCCCTACATTAAGTATTCTTTACAAGTAATCTACTTTCATGACATGAGTTTAAATTTCATGTAGTTTTCTGTTTTATGGTTACATCCTAATTTAACACATTTCTTATTGGGCATTTAGGATGTTTGTAATTGTTGCTGTTACACATAGTGCTGTGAAACAATCCTGTCATGTCTTTGTGTTCTTGTCCGGCTATTTTAGTATAAGTTCCTAGATCTGCACTTGCTGTGTCTCAGACTATGCATATTTAAGACTTCAAATACATATCCCAAATTGCCTTCTAGAATGATCGCATTATTTTATAATACCTTCAGTAATGTATAGAGTATGCCAGATTCCCATGTCCTTAAAATATGGACTCTTACTTAAAAATCTTTATCTTTTATATTCTGTCTTCGTTATAAATACAGTATAAATGGAGTCTGGTTTTGTATTATCAATATTTATTTTGATAAATATATACATATACACACATATATGAGTACACTAAAATCTACATACCATGATTTTCGCCTTTCTATAGTCTTTTTGGGGGAAAAAACCATTCTGGATAGTTGGATTTTCTGAATATTTCTGTATATTTTATTATTTCTACTTAATATTCTGAATGTCACTCAGCTTTCCATATGGTGCAGAGATATTCCTTTGAGGGTTAACTATCAGAGTGCTAACTTGAAGGTCAGTGCCTGGAAAGAGGTTGAGCTTCATGGCTGTTAACTACCCTCAAGTATTTGATTGCATAGCATCTTGGCCATTATAAGCTAAGTAGGTGATATTTTCCTTGTTTGAGATAAGTAGACGGGTTCAGAAAGGTTATTTAACTTGCTTAAGATCACACAGCTCTTAGGTAATGAAAGTGGGATATGAACATACTTTTGTCTGACATGAGCCCTTTCTCTTTCCATTCTGTCATTTGCTGCCATGCCCTCTTGATTGGCCCCATCCAGGGCTGTTGACTGTCACTCTCCACTGCTATCCATGTGTCAGTACAAACAACCTTCCTTTCTTGTAACTCAGTGCTCCTAATCTAGGTTAATATGGGAACTTAAATCACCAGATTGTGTCAATGGTGGATAATCAAGTATTGGTGGCTCTGAGGGGCTGTCCTATGACTAGACAGAATGGACTTTGACATCTGTTTTGGATGTTCCTGAGACTTTTTCATGCCTTTTTGGCTTTGGATAGGAGTTTTCAGGAAATGAGATGTTACTGTGTTTTTACTGGTTGGGATCAATGCTCATCTTGAGTTTGTTTTGGACCTATTTGGGGGAAATTCAAGATAGTTTGTGCTGCATGGGGTACCTGGGATAATCTATGGATCACTTAAGGTTTTCCCCAAAGGAATGTACCACTCTGTTTAGATATGTTTTATTGCATTTTTGTACTTTGGGTTTTACTTATGTGACTGTGAGGTCTTTGAGGGAAGAGCTTCCTGCATTTTTTTTCTTTAGATCTCGACCCAGTATCCAGGTAAGTGCCTGTAACAGAGACACTCAGCAAATGTTTAATTCATGCAGCATTGTAGCCTTTCTGTAGATTAATGCTGTACATAGGAAAGGATCTTCTACTTCTTGTATTTGAGTGTATTACCTCCTGGCCCAGGCTCCCGTCCATATTTAAAGAACGAGCTTATGAGAAACTAACTTTTATTCTAAAAACAACTGCTGTTTTGCATTTAACGGATAATATGTCTAGCTATAGCAATGCTGGGCATCATGGAAAAGATGGGGAAGCCATACAGGGGCTCTAGGTGGGCTGAAAACCTAGCAGTGTGAGTAAAGACATCAGGAGCCTTGTAGCTCACTTAGGGTTTAAGATTAGGGACTTCCCCAATCAGATTTCCAAGATCGTATTTTTCCCTGAAGTGGCAGGTGGATCGAGGACCCCTGCTTGCAGGTTTTGGGTGCATCTCTAGGGCTGCTGGTGTCACTGCTATTGCAGAGCACTCTGCCCGCACTGTTAGCTTGGGCCAATTTTTTCCCACTGTGGCCTCCATTTTCTCTGCTACTATATCCTCTGTAAGATCCCCTTTCCTCCCAGCCACTCCACCCTCAAGAGACCACATCCGTAGACATTTTTCAAGTGGTTTCGTTAAGGAACATGGGTTGTGGTAACTGTAGGTGGCCTGTTCATATGTTATAGCCTTAAGAGGGGGAATTGTCTGTTTAAAATATGCACCATCTTCCATGTCTGTCTTTTGTCTGTCTGTGTCAGGATTTAATAGCCTTCTTTCTACGATGTTTTAGTAAAGAGCTCATTACACAAGTAAGGGCCATTTCATGAATCTGTTTAAGGAGAATCATGCCCTCTGCTATTTAGCTTTGCCATGAAACTTGAGGAATTTAAGGATGGGATTGATATTAGTGATGTGCATATATGGTTGGTATTTCAAGTTTATATCTTAATCTGGTTTTATTTACTCTTGGTAAACTAGGTTGCCCATAGGATTTTTATAGAAAATATATTGGGAATTTAGCTTCTAACTTTTGGTGATCAACCATTAGATAGTTACATTACAGAAAACTCTCATTGTGGTTTTTTTTCTTTTTTTATTTGTTCATATTAAAATGGTTCATCTCTCTCTTTATAACTTAAAACCACATGTAATCTCCTATATGGAACAATTTTTGGTGATATATGTACTTCCTTCAAGCATAACATTAGATACATATTAATTAATCTTATGCTGAATTTGCTTGTGTGTTAACCCTGATTGAGAGAAAATTAATACCCAAATCTGTCTTTCAGGCAGTAACAGAGAAGAATTTTGAAACAAAGGATTTTCGAGCTTCTCTGGAGAATGGTGTTCTGTTGTGTGAGTAAGTATTTAAAGCACGTAAAACATTCTTCAAAAACAAAGGTGTGTGTGTGTGTGTGTGTGTGTGTTGTGAGTTGTTGTCATAGCCACCTTCGTCACAGATCTGTTTTCTTGGTAACAAGTGAGATTTGATCTCTGCAAATTGATACCCCTACAGTACCAGACAGTAGGAAGGGGTTATCAGTCTCTGCATCTAAAGATAGCATTGGTGAAATATATATTATTTTAAATTAGTAAACAAGAAAGATTCTGTTATTTCTTGATGGGCCAGTAGAGGTGGGTAGTTGAGGAGGATGCTGTATTACATTGCACCGGCTCTCCCTTACTCTGAATATTCTAACATATGGAATTGCCTGGCTTGGAAGTTAATAAAAAAAGTTTTTTTTTTCCATCAATAAATAGTAATGCTTGTAGAGCAAATTTAGGCATTAGCAGTTTTTCTTTTAAGCTTTAAGTGGAGTCATTACATTACCGCAACCAAGTTGAGTCGTGGGCCATTCACATTCAGTTAATAGATTATTGAAAATCATACCCCCGATTTTGGTTATCATAAGTAAACCAGGCTTCTGGCATGATAGATGGTATGAGACCTGCATCATATGGTTGGTGTACTGTTTTGTCCTGTGGATGCAGAGTGCAGTTAGCCAGGTATGTGACCTTTGGGGGTAAGGGAGAGACAGGCCTGTGGGATGTAAAGATGAAGTCTTGGGTGAGGGTGCAGGTTCAGAAGTGAGCAAGTAAATTATAAGAATGTACTTGAGTATGCACCCATGTTTTTGAAAGGGCTTAGGTACTCCAATCTAGACACTTATCACATAGGTATTTATGGAATCTGTCCCAAAGCAAACACTGAGAGTATATGTACTTGTATTTAGATGACTTAGATTATCCTTTTAAAAGAACGTTGTCTGCAGCAAATATCAGGAGTCAAAGGACTTAGGTTTGATTCTTTACCCCATTACTTTTGGATATTTGAGCAATCGATCTGAACCTGATTTTCTCATCCGTGAAGCGGAGATCAGCATATCTGATCTGCCTAACTCACAGAGTTGCAAAGTTCCATAATATATACATTAAGGCTTTTATAAACTATCAAACTTCACATAAATGTAGGTCGTTGCTAGAAAGATGGCCATGTAGATAACAGCCTCTATCTCATCAGCCCTTTTGGTGTGATGTTCACACTTTTTTCTGTCTTAGAGCAATGTTGTAAAGTTGAACCAGATGAAGTTACTGATATTCAACCATTTGTGACCTATAGAAATGTCAATTTCCTGTGGTTCTACCTGATACATAGAAGAACAGGCATATGAAGAAAGGCCAAGTAAAGTTTAAGGGGTGTTTCTTGTCCTCTTCTGATGTCACATGTAGAAGTGCCGTTGCCATATAGTGTTTATACTAATTCTAGTAGACCATGTGGTCAGTCTAATTGGTCAATGTTAGGAAATTATATTAATTTGAAGACTATAAAATTTAAATATGTTCTAATTCATTCAGAAGACAGAGGGAGAAAATGATGGTTGGATGCATGTGATCTTAAAGCTACCCTTTAAGCTATGAGCATGGACTATCTAGAGGTTTTCGGTGAAATAACTTTGTCCGTTTTAAGCTCCACAAGTCAGGATAAGCATTAGGTAGGAAGTGAGCCTATGAAGCACTGAATGGTTTGTAGACATGTGAGAGCATTTAGCCCAAACAAATGATCTTTTATTTAATGTTTATTTATTTTTGAGAGAGAGAGACAGAATGCAAGCAGGGGAGGGGCAGGAGAGAGGGAGACACAGAATTCAAAGCAGGCTCCAGACTCTGAGCTGTCAGCACAGAGCCCAATGCGGTGCTCAAACTCATGAACCGTGAGATCATGACCTGAGTGAGGCAAAGTAAGATGCTAAACCAACTAAGCCACGGAGGCACTTTGGTGATTTTTTCAAAGAAGTCAGTTTGTGGGTTTATACTCCCAGTGATGAACTATTACTTAAATTCTTTTTAGGGATCCCTTTTTTGGAGCATTGCCTGCATGACAAGGTTATTAAACATGCCTGAGAGACTCTTAAGAGTTTTTAATTAAAAATGCAATTTATGCAAGTCTCTGAATGATTTTAGGTGATTTCTAAAAACCATACCCAGTCTGAGAGGATGAGCATTTTGTTATCACTGAAGATATTCAGAGTTGATGAAAAACCGTTTAGACCACATGCAGTATTATTAGATTAAAAACAGCAAACATTTGGATGAATGTTCAGAGATCTTTTGGCTTTAAAAAGTCACTTTAATTCGCAGCTTCCAAAAGCTCATTCTCAGATTGTTTCTTAGCTGGAATAACACCAGTTGGGGGTTTTATGCATTACCAGTAAAGTCTAATCAATGTGTTTGGTACCCAGTATTCTTCAAATGAATGTTTTCCAAAAGTAGCATAAGTAAATACTAAGCTGTGGTAATCGGCAATTGTAGTTTATTGAGGGACAGCAAAGTATTGCGTGTTTGAATTAAAAAAAATCTTTCTCTTAATTATGAAATTGTGAATCACATTATTTACAGCCACTGGTCATTGAAACATTTAATCTAAAAGGTGTAATGCTGAGGGGGCGGGGAAAGCCTAGGTAACTATATTCTGTATAAATCCATAACTAAGAAAAGCCTAGCTGGTTGGTCTGTGAAATGATTAAGCAGGCATCACTGTTTGATCACCTCCACCTGAGTTATAATGCCTATGAGGAAAGCAAAATCCGCTGTTCAGAGTCTAGTATTAGAAGCCCTGACTCTTAAATTAATGGTAAATATAGGAAGCTGTCTGTCTTTGAGAATATTTTACCCATAAGAGATCTCAAGTGTTAGCTGAAATATGATTAGGCTATTTTAAAATTCTGAATGCATTTTCTTACAGAAGAAGGCTGACTTCTGCTTGGTTCACTGCCAGAAAAATTGATTCTTGTGAAATACAGGGTCTGCTTGTTGCCTATTAAAAATCTCCAGGCATCCTAGTTCATTATCACCATTAGAGTTTTGTTTTTACGTTATCTAATTTCAGCCGTCTTTTATTCATTAGTTGTAGTTTATCCTTTTTGAGCTGGGATTCTGAAATATCAAAGTTAAGAGTTAGAGGAAGTGAGCTTTTTATAGCTTCCCCGCAGCTGGCAGTGTTCTGACATTTCAGATAATCTAAATTGGGTATATACTCTGCGCTGAGGTTTCAGACAAGATAGACACCCGAGTAATGAGGATAATGTGCCTTTATTGTTTCTTAATCTGATTGACTACTGAAGTTAGTTTGTACTGTTAATCATTTTAGTATCCTTTAGTGTTGATTGACTATGAGGTCTAATTGAGTTGAGCGCTAAAGGATACTGTGCTGGTTAAAGCCTGTTGTAGTAATTCTTTTACTGTATACCTTAGACATGTAATCTCTCTTGGCTTTACCAAACAGTGAGATGGGAACAAAATCTAATTTGGGGATTTTTCCAGTTAGCAAAAGGATTGACAAGAGTCTGTAAGGTAGCCTCAACTCCTTGCTTACTATTGATAGTATTCATTAGGGGAATGATTAGTCCCCTGTCTTCAATGTTTATTAGTGTTCATGAGGACTACCTTACTATATATTTTTAAGAATATGAGATTTTCCACCTACATAAATATTAATAACTTCTCTCACTCTGTGGTTCTAGCAGAATTATTCCTTTTCTCTAAACATTTTTGGTTGAGGCATATATAGCTAGTGATATGAGTTTGTAATTTCACAGTTACTCATCTTACGATAGCAATCTTGGAAATACTAAAACGAAAACATTCTTTATTCTCTTTATGAAGTGAGAAGATCATTTGAAGATAATTTTATTGGGCGTGTCTCTGGTTAGTCAGTTTATACTTCTCATCCCTGGAATATTGCCAGTCTTTGCTCTGTCTCAAGTCAGGCATGCCTCAGAAGTTTATGTCTTTTTGAACTTGGCTCAAATGATTGAGAAAACTATTCCCACATTGTTACCAGGCCTTCTTTTCCATGGCTTGCAGGTTGGAAAGAGTGAATCAAGATGTTCACCCATTTGGTTTGAGAAATCTTGTTTCTATTTATGTCTGTCATGTGACCACTACTCTGTCTACCTAAAAATGACGTAATGTTTTGTTAAAGATGCATTCAATAGAAGGAGAAAGCTTATTAAAAAAAAATTCGTGTTAATTTTCTATGGGATACTCAGGTGATTGTTCTAAGACATAGGACAAGGTAAAGAACTTTGTCACTTGTCATTCATGCAAGAGAGCACTGTCTTTTGTTAGGGTTGGAGACCCTAACACATTGAATGACAGTGACATCAGTGGGCCTTTGGGCTGCTATGCAGTGTTCCATGTGAAGCCCAGAGGCCCTTCTTTAATGATGAAGACTTTTTTCTTAGAGTTCTTTCTGGTTTTGAATTTTCTGAAGAGGACAGTGGCTCTCTAGCACGCCAACACTGTCTATTGATTCTCATCCATATTATAGCCATTTGTAATTTAATAAAATGATTTTTCTTCACTTCAAGTATATATATACACACTTTAAATATACTTTGTATATATATAATTATATATAATATATAACATAATTATATAATATGTGATAATAGGGTATAATATAATAATTGTATATTAATTTCTATGTTTAAATATATTTAATTTACACGTAAATATATAATATATATTTATATGTGTTTATATATTATATATTTATATATATAAATTTATGTATTTAAATATATTTGATTTATATATTTAAATATATTTAACTTATATATTTAAAGATATTTAAATACTTATATATAAATATTATTTATATATAATATAGGTAATATTAATATATATTATAATATATAATAATATTTATAATAATATATAAAGTATATATAAACTTTGAAGTTTCCATATTGTTTGATAACTCAGTAGTAGGCAAAGATGCAAGTTTTCAAGTTCATAAAGACAATTTAAAAATTTTAAACTACTTTATCTTCATGGCAGTAGATTATGATTGCCAATCTATATGTGCTCTTTTTAAGAGTCACAGTCCATTTTTTGTAATTTGTTATCTACATATAACAGAACATTATTTTAAGAAAATAATTAAGCTGAAGACTCATTTATTAAGCATCAATTTAAAAGTTCACTTCTGTTGTAGTAGTCACATTATACAGACTCACTGCAGATTTTGGAGAGGGTTTTTTGTAATGTGGCCTCAAACTTGAAGTTAGAAAGCTTCAGTCCTGTTTCATGAACCAGCATGTATCATCTACAGGGTCATTTCTGCCCTAAATAAAATTACTAAGAGGAGAACATACAGCATTTCAGTGATAAGACCTCTGGAAAGAAATGAGAATGATGGTTTACTAAAATAAAAGGAAGTAATATGTATGCTAGATGTATGAGATATAAGCAATTTTATTAAAGTTGATCAGTAAGAAGTTATTCCTGAAGTCAGTTTTAATGTAATAAAGGTACTCAGGTAGGCACATGGAAAACAGTGTGTTGGCTATGAAATAGTCAAAGTATGATAATCCTAGCCAGTGTATTGAGAAGAAATTAAATAATGGATATGGTAAAAAGACCAACATATAATGGTATCCCATCAATTAAAAGTAGAACAATTTCCTTATATATGAGAATCTCTAGAATTTTTATATACTGACAATCATCAGTCAGAAAATAAGGCGATATCTAAGGTGATAAAAGCAATAGTGACAAAGTTTAGAACACTGTTTACTTTAGAGAAATGTGTGAGGTTTTCATCTTGGATGTTGAAAATGTAATGGTAAACTCTAAGATTTAAGAAATGAAATGATAAGCTATATTTCTACATAAGGTAATAGTTGTCAGTTAATTTATTTTAATCCAGTACTCATATTAAATCTAGTCAGTCTATTTAAAAAAATCTTTTTAAAATGTATTTTTGAGAGAGCATGAGCAGGAGAGAGGGGCAGGGAGAGGGGAACAGAGGATCCAAATTAGGCTTTCTGCTGACAGCAGGGAGCCCTATGCAGGGCTCATACTCACCAACTGTGAGATTATGACCTGAGCAGAAGTCTGATGCTCAACCAACAGAGCCACCCAGGTGCCCCTAGTCAGGCTTTTCTTAATGAGTATTATTTTAACATTCACATGGAAGAATAAACAGGTGAGAATAGGAAAAATTCTAAAAATGAAAGTTTCTGTGAAATGAGGTTGTCTCAACATTGGAACATGTGACAAACATGACAAAGCAAAGTAATTAAAAATTATGGGTTGCTTTATAAATGTATATACTGGGGCACCTGGTGGCTCAGTTGGGTGTGTCCGACTTCGGCTCAGGTCATGATCTCACGGTTTGTGGGTTCGAGCCCCACATCAGGCTCGTTGCTGTCATCCTGTCAGCTCAGAGCCTGGAGCCTGCTTCAGATACTGTGTCTCCCTCTCTCTCTGCCCCTCCCCCACTCACACTCTGTCTCTCAAAAATAAATAAACATTAAAAAAAAATATATATATATATATATACATATTAATATAGGGACAAGGTCCACAATATATTCTTACCCATAGAAATTTGTGATAAAGGAGATATGAAAACATGGAGAAGAGATGAATCACTCAATTTCATTGTATTGGGATAAATAATTGGTTACAAATGAATTTATAAGCCCACCAAATATCCTAGATTAAGATAATAGAAAAGTGAAAAAATAAAATTGAAGAGTTAAAATCTTTGGAGGCAGTTTAAAATTCTAAGTTTTGAAGGAATGAGGACATAAAAAATAGATTTAAATCTATATATAAATAGTTATTCTGACAACTTTCTGAGAAAAAAATGTATGAAGCAAAATGACTTAAACATTATTTAGAGTTCAAATAAATTGGTGAGATATATATTTGAAAACCTTA
Source organism: Cryptoprocta ferox (assembly GCA_028646485.1). Taxonomy (NCBI): domain Eukaryota; kingdom Metazoa; phylum Chordata; class Mammalia; order Carnivora; family Eupleridae; genus Cryptoprocta; species Cryptoprocta ferox. The sequence continues at coordinate 102,674,581 of CM053574.1, forward strand.
ACAGGCAAATGAGCAAAGGATGTGTCTAAATCCTTTACAAATGAAGAAATACTACTGGAAATAAACAGTAAAATATTTGCCTTTATTAATAAATAATTGAGCCAAAACAAGATACTATACATATATGTTTTAAAGACTATTCATTTATTTTGAGAGAGAGAGAAAGCACAGGTCGGGGAGGGGCGGAGAGGGAGAGAAAGAATCCCAAGCAGGTTCTGCACTGTCAGCACAGAGCCTGACACGGGGCTCGAACCCACGAACTGTAAGATCATGACCTGAGCTGAAGTCTGATGCGTAACTGACTCGGCCACCCAGGTGCCAACACAAGATACTATTTTTTAATCAAAGCCAGTAAATAATTTGAAATGTTACAAAATGATGGCATGTTATGGTGAAATGGTATATACTCAAAATGACCAATTGAATATAAGCTGGTACAGTTCTGAAAAGCAATGTGGCAATATCTTTCAAGTAATTATGTCCTAGTTCTAAAATTAATATGAACATATATTAACTTACCATAAAAATTATAGGACTTTTCTCAATAATCCTTGCTTTTGGGAATCATAAAGAAAAAGACTACAAAATGGGGGGGGGAATATGTATAAAGCTTCTTCATAGTGGAAAATATCAAGAACAACTTAAATATCTATAATGTGATAGATAAATTGGTGAAATCTTGTACATCCCTTAAGAGTGCGGCTGTAAAGGATGCAGCTCTGTGGAAGAGCGTGTAGCAGGGAGCTGAGCTCAATGCCGAGGATGGTGCTGCTGCTGTATCCTGTGATGTGCGTGGTGAGCTGGTCACACGGAATACTGCCTCCTGGTGCAAAAGTAAATTGATACACATCGTCACATTCCTTTCCAGACATGTATCAAGAGTGCTGATGATTTTATTTTTAGAAATAGAATATAGGAAACTGTAAGGAGCACAGACGAAGATATGCACACATTTTCACGGTGGCGAATATTGGAGTGAACCCAAGTCCTATCTACAAGAGAAGAGCGTATCACTTTCATTTACATGAAGGGGTGGAGAGGAACTTAGAGATGTTACTTAATAGTAAACAGAAGAACCAGGACAGGAACTCAGAGCACCCCTGCTAGATGCTTTTTGCTATCGGTGTGGTGCTGGGAAACGTTTCCTCACCCAGCGAGATCCGTTAGTGTTCTCAACCTCAACTGAGTGTTCAACCTCAACTGTTGAGGTTGCTTAAAATAAGGGAAATCTGCTGTCAGACCACTCAAGCTTTTCTTGAGGGATGCTTTCTTTTCACTTCAGGGGTGCTTCGGTCATAACAGTGAGGCTAAATAAGAAGGTCCTAGCATAATAAAATTATAATTATCAGGTGTATTGATACTGATTTGTTGCTCTTACACACATTTTCCCTTCTTCGCCTTTATTGTTAACTATTTGTGTTGTATTCTAACTCAGCCGTATTCAAAGTTACTACATAGGAATTCTAGAAATTAAACAGATTAATTTTACTACCAGTCTTTGAAAATATTAAGGTGACCATAAATGTTTATATTGCATGCTTTTAAAGTTAATTATTTTTAACATTTATTCATTTTTGGAGACAGCAAGAGACAGAGCACATGCAGGGGTGGGGCAGAGAGAGAGAGTCACAGAATCTGAAGCAGGCTCCAGGCTCCAAGCTGTCAACGCAGAGCCCGATGTGGGGTTCCAGCCCACAATCCATGAGATCATGACCTGAGCTGAAGTCAGATGCTTAACACCAACTGAGCCATGCAGGCGCCTCTAAACTTTAAAATTTTAAATTACATATGCTTATTACTTTACCCAAGGAAATGTGATTACTAACTTCTCAGTGTGGTTTTTATTTTAAAGATAATCTAGCTTATGAATTTAGATGGAGGTAATTAATGAAAAAAATCTTAGTAAGGAATTTATTTAGGTTAACCTGTCCAAATTAACATATCTGATAGGGAGTTTATTCTCTTGATCAACATTTGACAATTGGGAGGAAGCATCAAGGTCTGACTTGTCTGGCAACAGAAAACTAATAGAGGGCAAGTGTCCTTGTTGAGAAAAGCCAAAAATCATTTCTCACATTTGAGTGAAATTAAAGGTAACTTTTTTTCTAAATTTATTTTTGTAAAGAACATAAAGTTTTTGAACCACAGAAAAATTTCTGTATTAAAAGTTAGATAGTGGGTTTCTGCAGACATTTTTAAAGCACCTTCATAATACCAAGTTCCTTGGTAAGTGCCAGGAGATGTTTACAATGAGAGAATATCCTTGAACTCAGCACCTTCACTGTCTCCTTAGCATAGTGCTCTGTCTTTAGTAAGCATTCAAATGTTTGTGGACAGAGTTCGCATCTAGAAGAAAACTAGGCAAATGAAGATGTGCCAAATAACAGATAAAACAAAAATCATTGTTCTTTAATTTTTAAGGAAATATATAATATCTTTATTTTGTCTTCTAAAAATTTACCAATAGGAAAATTTTACTCATGTGGGGAGAGATATTTAGAAAATGTAGTCAACAGAAAGATAATAGAAATATGTAAATGCAACTGACTGGCCAAGTCATAGGTTAGAAAGTTCACTCTCAATGTATTGATGTGCTCTTTGAGGTCAGTGTCTCTAGTGCATTTAGAAAAAACATCTTTGGAAATACAATGTTGAAAGGTGTCCCTAAATTTTCCACCTCTACTGAAGGGCTTTCTGATAAAGGGGAAAAATAAGGTTTGGCATTTGGAACTAGTTTCTGGAGACTAAGAGAGCACCAAATTCTAGTTCTCATTAAAACTGTTCATAAGCAAGCTAGATGTTACATTGAACCTTATGTACAGTTTTCTTGGTGTTATATTTAAAGTCAGGTCACATTCACTGGTGACAAAGTTGCGGAACAGAGACAGGTTTCTAGCGTCTATTATGTAGCTCGGGTCCCTTGGAGGGAGTGGGCAGGATGTTTTGGAGAAGAGAATGAGCTGAGGGAGAGGGGTTGCATGCTTTTGCCTGTGCGGTCTACCACAGGAGATAGCACACGTCTAGGTGTTTTCTGTCCTGGTTTTAATCTCACCAAAAGAACAAACCTCTGATGTGCTAAAAAGCACATAATCAGGTTTATCCCATGGCCTGAGGAAAGGCTTGAGGGAGTAGAGGTATAATTCTACATAGGATTAGAGGAATGGTCCCTGGACTGCCTTTAGTTCCTTGTACACAGAGGCATCTGGAAGATTACCATGTGATATGATTCTTAAATAGAGCCAGTGACCAGAAGTGACTGTTGCCTTTTTGAATTCCACATGTGTAATTGAAGAACCCTTATTTTTTTTTAAGTTTATTTATTTTGAGAGAGAGAGAGAGAGAGAGAGCGAGCACGAGGGGCAGAGAGGGAGAGCAAGAATCCCAAGCAGGCTCCATATTGTCAGCGTGGAGCCTGATGCAGCTCTCAATCTCACGAATCCTAAGATCACGACCTGAGCCAAACCCAAGAGCTGGATGCTCAACTGAGGAACCAACCAGGTGCCCCAAGGAAACTTCATTATGCAAAGAAGTTTGTAAAAGATTTTTGTAAAAGTAAAAAAAGGTAGTATTACAAAAGATATTTGTAAAAGAGAGTAGTATCTCCCTAGTGTGGCATTTTTATTTGATTTGATGTTAAGACTCTGCCCCTATTTTTTTTTTTTTAGATATCCTTAAATTTCACAGAAGTTTAGGGGTACCTGAATGGCTCAGTTGGCTAAGAGTTGACTTCAGCCCAGGTCACGGATCTCACGGTTTATGAGTTTGAGCCCCACGTCAGGCTCTGTGCAGAAAGCTCAGAGCCTGGAGCCTTCTTCCGATTCTGTGTCTCCCTCTCTCTCTGTCCCTCCCCTGTTCATGCTTAGTCTCTGCCTCTCAAAAATGAATAAACATTAATTTTTTAAAAAAATTTCACTGTTTAGATTTAATGAAATCTGTGTTTCTCTCTAGAAGAAATATCCTAAAATTTTTTCCTTTAATTGTATGTGAAAATAATTATTCATGATTCACAATTTGATTGGATGTTCAGTTTTTGCCAAAACCATATGTGCATTTTCTCCATACTCTAGTGCTTACAACAAATACCATTTTAACATTTGACAAAGTAAAACAGCATTTTCTCCTAGTGACACAACTTTTAGAGGGTGATTTGTATGTTATGTGGAGTGTTGTTTCTGTGTGGTGGTTATTTCCATGTTTGTACACATACCGGGAGGCTCAGGAGTCAAGAAAGAAGCTAATCCACTGTGGCGTATGTTGCTTCTAGGTAATAGCTATGGAATCTTCTGATGAGGGAGGAGTCAACTCATTTTTGGTAGACATCATTTAACTGTACTGTTTGCTTTACTTCAATCGCTTACTTCCTTTTGCTGACTAAATTGAGTGTAGACCATGTCATTATTCATTCCAAAAACTGTTTTTAAAAAAATGCTTGTGACGTTACTAACACTGTAATATAAAAGTGATAAGTGAAGTAAACATTCAAATTGAGTGATCTGGCCAAAGTCATCAGTGACTCAAAGGGGTGGAGGAAGACTTTATGACATTCTTCCGCTAATAAAGACAACTGATGCTAGGCTTTCCTGACATTTGATAAGTTGGCCCAGCTCATTTTAGTCTCTAAGTTTTTATACCACCAAAAGATTACATTTTAAGATCCAAGTTACTGTGGGAAAGTCACTGCCAAGTTAATAGTCAACAACTCTATGAATTTCTTGATTTATACTATGCCAGAATAATGTTCCTATTAAGTAATGTTCCATTTATTAGCTCTTCTATGCATTGCAAGATGCCACTGGTAATAGAATTTAATAAATACCTGGTTAATAGGGAACAACTAGAAGAATTAATTTGGAACTGTCATTTCTTATAAACCTGCTCAACTTCTTTTCTAGCTCCTTAGTTAGTGATTAAAGAAAGAATAATTCAACTATGAAGGGTGAAACCTTCCTTCCTCCATGGCTTTCTGTGCACAAATAAGAAATTGGGAATCAAAGAGTAACAGTTCTAGGAAATGCTTGAAGTTGAGGGTGTGATTTTATTATGTATATTAAGTTGTCTAAAGATCTTTGTGTGAAGAAACTAGGAAAACAGAAAACAACTCACCAGACTAAATCTTCATAAGCCATTGTTTTGTAATTTTGAACTGTTGAACAACATTCTGAAGGTTATTAAATTTAGACTTTTGTCTTCTTTATTTTTAGCACATTCAAGTGTATATATAAATCTCTGGAATGTTGAAGGAGTGACATTCCACAGGTGTCAGATTTTTTTTTTCTGTTGCCCATTGTAAACAGGAGACCAGTAAATTAGGAATGTTTGATTCTTTCTCCTATATTTGCTTTCATTTTGGGGCTCTGTTTACAGAATAAAGAATTGCATTTTGTGGCCAGATTATTGTATAGGAAAATCACTGTTTTAAATTACTGTTTTCTGACAGTGACTAATGATTAATTTACCAAGCCAGCATTAATAGAAAAGCATTACTATAGTATTAAATTTCTACATGGCTTAGCACTGTATTGGTAAACAACAACAACAAAAAACATAGAGTTCAGGAGAACTAGATTTAGAACCAAAAATTGTATTCTTAAGTTATAGTTTTTAAAGGTGGCTTCTTTTTTCGTGTTCTGGGATGTAGTGACTTATGTATTTCTGTCATAGTAACTTTTAAATGTGTTCAGTTTTAGATTCTGAGATAACCGTTAGCCTGTTTTGGGGAGTTCTGGTACATTTAATTTTTATCTAGTCATTCTGCTGTGGTAACAAAACAGTCGGTCACATATTTGAATAGTTAATGGTAAGAGCTAGCTGCCCATTTGGATGAGTTCCACTTGACCCTTTAAATCTGGCAAAATACATTTGTGACAACATGGATGGACCTTGAGAGTATATGCTAAGTGAAATAAATCAGACATAAAGACAAATACTGCATGATTTCATTTACATGTAGAATCTAAAAAACCAAGCAGAACAAACAGAGATAGATTCATAAGTATAGAAGTTGGTAGTTGCCAGAGGAGAGGAGTAGGGAGAATGGGTGAAGTAGGTGAAGGGGATTAAGAGGTACAAACTTTGGTTATAAAATAAAGTTATGGAGATGTAAAATATGGCATAGGGAATATAGTCAGTAATATTATAATTACTTTGTATGAGGACAGATGGTAATTAGACTTATAATAGTGATCATTTCATAATGTATATAAATGTTGAATCACTATGTTTTACAACTGAAGCTAATATTATATATCAACTATACTTCAGTAAACAAATCTGGCAAAATTATATGATTTGAATCTACTTTTCAAAATAAAGATCAGTTTGAGAAAAAATTAATGAATGACTAATAGAAAAAATTATTCTTAGGTCCAAGAGAACAAAATTCTAATGAAAGAGAGTCTTAAACTGGCTCTTAAAACAGAATCAAATGTTGCCTTTAATAAATGTGGAACTATTGTTAGGGACATGGCTTTGAAGATAGTGTCTATATGGTCTAAGAGAATACTCACTATTGTTTGCAGTGCTGTTCTTCTTACTGTGTTTCTTGACTTGCTTGACTTGTTTTCTTGTTTTTTGTTTGTTTGTTTGTTTGTTTTTGTCTTTTATTGGACCCGTGGCTCTGAATCACATATGGGGGCTGGAGTAGTGACATACATGATTTAATACGAAGCTGATATTGGCATTCTTGTAATTGCATGTGTTATTTCTTTATTTGTTTTCAGTTTGATTAATAAACTTAAACCTGGTGTCATTAAGAAGATTAATAGACTGTCCACACCAATAGCAGGTTTGGTAAGTAAAAAAAATTATCTTCAAAACTAGAGTTTTTGTTTTTGAAATGTAAAATGGTCAGTGTAGACTGGTACTCTTATCTGGAATTATCATAGAAATTAGGTTTGGGGTTTCTTGCTCAAGAAAAGTGTTTTTAGTGATATTTTCCTTATCCCTTTAGTTCTTTCTGTTTCCCTTCTGCCAGGAGGCTTTTATTTTTTTATTTTTTGTTTGTTTTGATTTTTGTGCCCTCAAACTTCATATATCCCCTGTCTTGGCTAATTTCTTCCACAGACTGCATTTGTTTATGATCATGTTCTTTCTGAAGTTCAGCCCTACAGACTTTGTTTGCTAGTCGACCACAGTTTAGGGAAACTGTAGATATTCACCAGTTGTTACATATCTGTTGCTTCTGCTTATGGAAGACTATCACTTAGCACACAGATCTAGGAGTGCATTTCCAACACTTTTGCTTTATATAATAGATTTTCTACCAGTATTCTGTGTGATGTTGGGTAGGTCACTATCTTCCTCCTTGCCTCAGTAATACTACCCTTGAAACGACTATGGGATAGATCTCTAGATTCATTCTAGCTTTAAATTTAGATTTTGTATATAAAAATACCCTACACTGTCATTACATAGATACTCTGGTGGGTCAATAATAATTGAAAGACCAATAACAAGGTGGGGCTGTATCTTTGAAAGTAAGTAATTTATAATTAAGTACACAAGATGGATTACTTTCAAAATGTTAGCAACCCCTAAGATTCAAGGCTGATGATAGAAGTCAGTTTTAAAAAACTACTTTTATAATACACTGAAGTTTAAGACAGCTGATACCTGGAATTTAGATAGATAGATAGATAGATTGATTGATAGATAGATAAAATCATCTTTGGAATCGTCAAGCTGCTTATTACATTCAAGAACCTTTTGTTTGGCCAACCATGTGTTTGTAGATGTCAGAGACATGAAGGATTAAAGGGGAACAGCATCAAAATTTCTGGATTTGCAGCTGGTATGAAAATCTCATTACAGTTTTACAGGAATAAGTCACACATTGTGTTATTGGAAAATAACTGTTTAGGAGAGAAGGAAAGAAGAGTTTTAGAGCTTTCTTTTTTTCTTTGAAAGATCAATATAATTTTCTTATGAAACATAGGATATATGTAAAGTTGTCAGAACAGTTGGGCTCAAATATGAATTACTTCTTTCCTACCAAGTTAATTCTATTTCATTTCTATCATGACATGATTTCTATCATGACACGATATTTTTATTGGTCTCAAATTTGGTTAGGTGAAAGCCTATCAGGCATGCATATATTGCTATATGAAGATATATATATGAATGTATAGCAATATACTACATGTATGACTTACTTATAGCAAGTCAGAGGTATTATTTAAGGAATAAAATTAAAGAAATTTGATTTAATTAAAAACTTTTAAAAATATTTATTTATTTTTGAGAGAAAGTGAGAGAAACAGAGCATGAGCAGGGCAGGGGCAGAGAGAGACAGAGAGAGTGGGAGACACAGAATATGAAGCAAGCTCCAGGCTCTGAACTGTCAGCACAGAGCCTGATGTTGGTCTCGATCGACATCTCGAATCTTAAGATCATGACCTGAGCTGAAGTCAGACGCTTAACTGACTGAGCCACCCAGGTTCCCCAAAGAAATTTGGTTTTTGAAGTCTTTCTAGGAAGAAACATTCAGTTTAATAAAAATAACTAAGTCTTGTATGAAAATCATTTTTGTGAAATAATTTCTGTGAAAATTAAAAGTTTGAATGTATTGAAAGTCCTTTTAAGTGTCTCAAGTTTTTCTTATTTTAATAACTTAGATTGTGAATTGTCGTTTCTTGGATCAATTATACACATTTTAAATGAAATTAGCCTTTGATTTCAAACACGCTGCATATTTGGAATACTTGAATTGTGGTGGTTTGTTGTTATTGGCCACTAGAGGTTTTATTCAATCTTCTGATTCTATGATTAGATGTAAGCCAAATGTATTTTATATTTAAATATAAAGATCTCTCCAAGTATTTCTATTTCAAACATGGAAATTCTATCTAGTTTGGATTTTATCTATAGAAATTAAAATGAAATGTATTTCCGGAATATTAAATGGGATGATTTCCCAAGTACAGGACACTGAGCATTTTCAATGGGATGTAGGAGCATAGCAATCACCACAGTTGCAGAATTGGCTACAATTGGTTTGAAGTTGTCATCATGCTTCATGGACTCCTCCGGAATTCCCTTGCTTGTATGTCAGGACGGTTATGTCAAAACTTCTCGAAGCCTCAATTTGAAGTATGCATTAGAGCTCCAGCATCTGTCTTGTAGGGTTGTCATATGTGGGTGGAAAGGGGTTGTATAGTGTGACATACAGGTTCTTTTGTAGCACATTCATTTTTCTAACACATAGTTGAGTGCCTACTAGGTCCAGAATTTTTCTAGTTTATAGGAATATATTGGAGGGATAAAGACAGAGAAGGACTTTATCCTCAAAGGGCGTAATGTTCTAGTGGTGGAGCAGGATCTGGCAAATAAATTAGCAAATGGGCAAGAGAACACCAGATATATAAATGCTGCAATGGATTATAATAGCCTGACATTTATTGAACACACATGAGGAGTTGTAGTTGGACTATGAAAACTGACCTCTAAGAATTCCTCAAGAAGAGGTATGTCAGAAGCCTTCATTTTTGATGTGTATAGAAGAAGGACAAAAAGCCTGAGCCATTCTTTTTATACTAGAAATTTTTGTGTTCATAACAACATAATGATTGATATTTATGGGAGGCAAAGATTTTTTTGAATGAATAAATTTTGAAAAAGGGTTCAATTGTGAAAGATAGTAAGCTCTAGAATTAGGTCTTTGAAGGAATAGTGTTATAGGTTGAATTGTGTTCCCCCCCACCCCTGCTCACCAAAACATAATATATTGAAGTCCTAAACCCCAGTACCTCAGAATGTGACATTATTTTGAATAGCGTTGTTGCAGATGGTGTACTTATTGAAGATGGGGTCATATGGTGGGGGAGGCTGATCTAATAGGACTATTGTCCTTATAAAAAGATGGCTATGTGAATACGGATACACCCAGGAAGAATGCCATGTCACCCATGTGACAACTGAGGACTGGGGTAATGCATCTACAGGCAAGGAACACTAAAGATTACCAGCAAACCACCAGAAGCTAGGAAGAGGCAAGGAATAATTTCTTTATAGGTTTTACAGAGATCATGGCTTTGTGGACACCTTGATTTTAGACTTTTAGCCTCCAGAACTCTGAGACAATAAATCTCTGTTGTTTTAAGCTGCCTTTGTTATGGCAGCCCTAGGAAACTAATACAGCTAGGTAGTATATTTTATTTAATGCTTGCTTTTTAAAAAATGTTACAAAATAAATATAGATTCATGGGAAGTTGAAAAAAAGAAACAGTACAGAGAGTTCCTCTGTGACCTTCACCCAGTTTCTCCCATGGTAACATTTTGCATAATTGTGATACAGTATTAAAGCCAGGAAATTGACATTGGTACACCTTAATCTGATTCACCAGTTTTATATGCAGTTATGCCTTTTTTAGTAACAAAGAGCAGAGATGCTTTCAAGCTAAGTGAGATGGAGTGTTTTATTTTAAGGATTTTTTAGAGGACTCTGTCATTAATTCAGTGTTCAGTCATAAATATGGCAGCTACATTCCACATGATTACTTTTTTCCTGTTGCAAATAGGAAATGGTGTCTCTCAATTGAGGGTCCCAAGAGAAGAATCTGAATGGATCAAATTACCCTGTCTTTCCAGGCTACAAATATCATAGGTCACTGGCCAGCTGGTGGAAGTGTTCTTGAGAAAGAGAGTCATCTTGACAAAATGGGTTGTAGTCTGGAGGGTTGGTAGCCATTGGCTCACTGAGTTCAGGTGTGTGTGTTAAAGAGGGTTCTTGAATGAGGTTGCTCTGGAGTAGATATACCATATTAAATTAAATATAGTAAAAATTATACAATTTCTGTGCTCCAAGCCCTGTTTTCTGTCATTCCATTCTTATTCTCTTTCTTTTAGCTCTAACTTCCATCCATTTCATGTCAGCTACTCTGTGTATTTAGCTTTGAAGCCAAGGCAATGTGTTTACTGTTTGTAGGTGGACTTATGTGCAACACATAGAATATCTTCTGAGCAGTGACAATATGGGGAGAGGTGTTTAGCCTATTTGGATATATATTGAATGCTTTGCTTGAAACATTTCATAGGATTTTATGATTTTTTTTTCCTTTGGAGAGACATTAACCATGTTCTCATAGATCTAGAGATTTGGCTTTTCTCACTTAACACTGAGTTCTAATTTTTCAAGAATCACATTTTCCCTATCTTTTCTATTCTTTATATTCTTCACAAAGTGATGCCTGCCAAAATCTAACCAAACAGTCTGAGTTTTCCAAAAAATTAGCTGTCATTAAATGTGGGTATGTTCAATTCATTGAAACTCAAAACTAAAACTTTATTTGGGAATTCAAAAACTCAATCTCAAAACAAAACCCTGAGAAACAGGCAAGATATTCTGTGGTGAAAAGAGCCATTGAACCAGAATAATGTTTACCTTCTTATGTCTTAGTGTGCATGAAATACAATTTGTGCAGAGAACATCAAGGAAGTTATTAATCCTAAGACTTATAGTTGCCTTGGACCCCTAATGATTTAGTTGTATTTACTAAAGCAAGGTTTCTCAACGTTGGCACCACTAACTATTGACATTTTGGGCCAGATCATTCTTTGTGGAGGGGGTGGTCTTTCCTGGGCATTGTAGAATGTTTAGCAACTTCCCTGGACTCTACTCACTAGATGCTGGTAACACCATGCTCCTCACCCCCAAAAGATGACCACTGAAAATGTCTTCTGACATTGCCAATGACCCCTATGGGGTAAAATCATCCCTGGCTGAGAGCCACGGAGATAAAGAGTTGAGAAAATAAACACTACCCCTTTGCATGGGCTAGTTTGTTGACCGGGTATAAATTTTGAGTGACCTATACATGCCTGATATTTCAATTGCAGTTTCTCTGAGAAAAGGAATGGTATTCTAGAAATTTGGTTTGAGGGGTGACTGGGTGGCTCAGTTGGCTAAGCATGTGACTCTTGACCTCAGCTCAGGTCTTGATCTCATGGTCATGAGTTCAAGCCCCACATTGGGCTCTGCGTTGGGCATGAAATCTACTTTAAAAAAAAAAAGTATTTGGTTTGAATCATTTTTTGTTTGAAAGTTTGTGTATATCGGTGTGCTTAATTTAAAAATCTTCATTATATCCACACTTGGTTCAAAAATATGGGCTGAATTTGAATATCCTTCCTCTAAAGGGTTACTCTTTCAGTTTATTTTTGAGAGTGGAATGTATAAGGTGTGACTGTAGAGACTGGGAAGGTTGTCTCCTGATTCAGGAATGCTGTAGAATGCAGGAAATGAAAAGATGCCAGCTAGCTTAAGCTGTTGGATGTGTCAGATTCTCTTGCCTTCATAATGACTACTTCAAGAAATAACACAAGTCTATGGGTGCATTCTTACTGCCATTTTTCAAAAGGTGGTTAGTGGTGCATGTTCTTATGTCTGTAAAATCACTTCTGATTCATCTTCACTCTCCTCTACCCTTGGGCACACCAGCAAAGTAGTGCAACCTAGTCTGTGCCAAGGTCACTATTGAAACATCTAGTTGTTCCCTTTCAGCAGTAATAGAACATGAACCCAAGGAGTCAGCTGTAAAATTTAAATTGCTCATCCAGGTTTTATCACGTACTTTTTAAAAGCCACTCTTAGGCAGTGACTATATGTATCCCACTCTCTTTCCCTGGGGAAGGGGAGCAAGAGGGTTGGGAGAGGGAGGTTTGTGGGACACTGAGCTTCTGAGTTCTTTTTACAAATAAAACCAATAGAGACAGTGGAGGTTAATGATACCAATAAACTTGATTAAAGTTGCTCAACTGTGGTTTCATGATTAAAACTACACCAAAGAAATCTTTTTATTTCAAAGGGAGGGCGAACCACTATTATCAGTTGTATAATTATGCCTCAAACAATAAAACTTAAACTATTTGTATTTTTCTAGTTTGTCAAACTGATTATTTTCTTTAAAAACAAACACTAATAACAAAAACATGGAGTGCTTTTTCTTCTTAGTAAAGTTATAGGAGAGGACTATAGGGTTGCCACGTACAGTGTTATTTAATGTATTGTTATACTTAGGTAAGATATTATAGCATAAAGACTGGCAATTTACTAAAAATAAGGCCACTTTATGCATTGAAAATGGCTTTTTCCGTGGTTGTATTTTAATTTAAATAATTTCTTTTCTAATGTATATTTTCCTGGAATTACTGTGGATCAGCAGTATTTTGAAATACTTTAGGGTTATCCAATAATCAAGTCTAAGAAAACAGACTGAACGAGGATTGTGCACTGGCTGTTTTCAAGGTAACAAATATTAGATATTAAATATTCCAAATGCCTTAATACCTCCATATAATGGCATATAAATAACTCCATGATAACTGAGTTATTTATAAAGAAATTTTAGGTGATTTCCTCAAGAATCTCCTTATCTCCTTATTTTTCTCCAACTCCCAGTTAAAGATAAGTATCACCAAAAATGAAAACATAAAAACTTAGTGTCAACATTGAAGTTGTTTCCAATACCCTCATAATGATACAGCACTGTAAATCAGGAAATTCCTGTTTTATTTTGAGCCATAATTTCTTAGTCATGGCATTGGCACAAGATAGGAGCACTTCCCTAGACTTCCAAAACCTACTTGTTTTTAAATCTAAGATGAACACATGCCAGCTTTCAGCCTTGAGGGCAACATCCTAAAAAAACATTAGTGAATTAGAATTTCTAAAGCAATACCGGGATTAACTTGTAAAGTTAAAGAAAAATTCAGAGTAGGATTATGTCATACAGGACAGTATTATTCAGATATGAAAATGCTCAGACCATCTCACTTTAAGCACCTTTTGTTAGGTAGAAATTGGAAACAGTAGAGCAAATGAAGTTAATAAGAAATAGAACCTAGATGTAGGACTGGTATGGGCACATGGGTCATTTGATGGGTTTTAGGCCCATGACTATCTATCCTTCTCTTCCTAAAAGTATTTTTTGAACACCTATTATGTGCCAGGTGCTATTCTAGGAACTTGGAACAAAGCCACAAGTAAGGCAGAGAACGTTTCTCCCTAATGGAGCATGGTCAGTAGGGTCAGTAATAACTTAACAGGTACTAATAGTTACCATGCAGAAGATGTAAACCTCGTCAGTTGACAATAATTACCCTGGGAAAAATAAAGTGAATGGGTAGATAATGATGAAGTGCATGAGAAGTGTTTCAGAGAAGGTGCTTAGGGACATCTTGTTTCTGGAGTTGACATTTGATCAGGGACCTGAATCAACTGAAGGACGGGGAACAAATGGGGATCATGAAACTTTTCCAGACAGAAGGAAAAGAGGGGGGGATCAAGGCAGGATCATGCTGGACTAGTAAGGACAATGGATCTGGAACTGAGTAAGGTGGAAAAGTAGGCCGGCAATGGTGTATGTGGCTTTATCGGCTTTGGTGAGTAGATCCCATTTTCCTGCTGGCATGATGAGAAGCCACTGGGGGTTTTTGAGAGCAATTTAATTTGTTGTTAGAGATCTTTGGTTGCCTGTAGTTAAGGATGGACATGTATCTGTGAATATACTAAAACCCATTGAATCGTACACTTTAAATTCATGACTTGTATGTGAATTATATCTCAATAAAATGTAAAAGTAAAAAAGTAACAAATTGGTATGTGATGAGTAGACTGAAGGAAGTCAAGAAGAGGCAGGAAGGGCAGTTGAAAAACAGTCTTGATAGTTGTAATGACTAGTTTTGTGTGTTAACTTGACTGGCCATGGAGTGTCCAGATAATTGGTTAGACATCATTACATTATTCTAAGGCAGTTTGCATAGGATTGCAGATTTGCAAATGTCAGAGTGATCAGTGTCAATCTTAGATATTGTTCCCTGATAACATGATGGAAAAGATGATTAAAGAGATGATTTGTGATTATTTAACAAGAAAGAAAGTAACACTAGAAGCCAGCCTTGTCCCATCGCAAACGCTCTAAAGCAAAATATTAATTGGCTGGTCCTGTGGCAAGTTCTGGAGACCAGCAAGAGGTCATGAAATGCCTCATGATGAGTTTTGTTTGACTTATAACCATTTTTGCTTGTTTTTAAAATTTGAGCCAACATTTTCAGACCCTCAGGTTTTGTGTAAAATCCTCATCTCTGGCTTCACAACAAATGTGGCAACAATAGGCCTGCATTCTCCCAAAGCAACCATTGTGTGGGGTGTCCTGTGGAAAAGATGGGAGTCTCTCTGCATTCCTTGTTCCATGGTCATTTCCCTGACATGATGCTCATTTTATTCATTTATGGTTTATTCATTTTAACAACCCTGCCCTTTTAGATATGTCGTAATTCCTGCAGAGTGTCTGTTGTGGCCTTGTTATAGTCAAGATGGATAAAAGTAGACCAGATAATAATATTTGTAAGTGAAATCTTAAGAAGTTGAGTAAAAAAGCTCAATTTTAAGGAACTAAATGTAAATCCATATAAACTTGGAGAGAAGTTTCTACAGTTTGCCTTAGGGCTTTGTACTTGAACTATTTTCATTTTTAAAAAAAGGATGGAGTAAAAACATGGGGCTCATACTTAGACTTGTTTGTAGGTGTTGGAACAATAAGACAGTGTACTGAATATCAAAATCTGCAATTTAAAGTGATCTAGATGGCTGCAAGTCTCCAAAAGGATATTTATCAGGAATAGATTTCAGCTGGATTTTTGTTGAAAAAAAATCACAAGAAAGCAGTGGTTTTGTATTATCTGCAAACTTAATCATGCATTTTATACCTTTATCCATGAAACCTCACTTGATAGGATATTATTTGCATTTCAGATTCTTTATATCTACCTTATTTTTATGCTAAATTTCACTAGCCTTTTGGTCCATTAAAGCCCACAGGTCACCTTCCTGTGAACTATCTCTTCATTTTGAACTGGTGGCTATATCTCAGTTAGCCAACAGTATAATACAGATGCCACAAGGCGCAAAGTACCCATGGCCTGTAACAAGAGAAGTAAGGTCCATTTCCTGCCTACTTACTATATTCCTAGAAACTGCCAATCCATCACCTATTTCCTCATTAAATCTTTAAAATCACTGTTCTTCTCATTTCACAAGAGGACCATTATTAGTGACCCATCAAGTGATGACTTTGATAATTAACCACACCTAGAGTCCTATTTTGAGTTATGTATGCTTCATTTTCAGAAGGATATAACATACAGGAAACTGTCTATAAGGAACAATGATGGTTGTCATAGAAAGAATGGCTCCCAAGAATGTTCATCCTCTAATCCATTGAACCTGCCAATGTCTTGTAAGGGGAGGTTAGCATTGGCTTCCAGGTAGAATTGAGGTTGCTAATCAGTTGACTTTGAGATGAAGAAAAGAGCCTGGATTATCCAGGTGGGCCCAGTATAATCCCAAGAGTCCTATTAAGTAGAAGAGAGCAAGAATTAGTCAGATGGTGATGCGACTGAGGCCGGTGCTGCTGGTTTTGAACATGGAGGAAAGGGCCTCTAGAAGATGGACAAGGAAAAGAAATGGATTTTCTTTTAGAGCCACCAGAAGAAATGCAGCCCTGCCAACACCTTGATTTTACTCCAGTGAGACTGGTTTTGGACTTCTGACCTCCAGAGCTATAAGATAATAAACTGGTATTGTTTTCATCCACTGACATGGCGATTTGTTGTAGCATTAATGGGAAATCAATATAGTGGTCAAGAGCATAGACTCAGGAATTGAACCATTTGCCTTTGAATCCTTGCTCCACCACTTACTGGATGACTTAGGGTAAGTCACACGCTTCTTAGCCTCAGTTTACTCATGTAAAATGGGGACAGTAAGACTTCATAAGCTTTTTTCGTGTGAACTTGACATAATTTGTGTCAAGGGCCTTAATGCTGCTTGGCGTATGGTAAGAACTCAGTGATGTTAACTTGACAAAATCAGCAATTCAGCGAAGGGCCGGTTGGGATGACATGTGAACTGAAAAATGTCACAGAGCGCCAAGGGGCATTGGGAAAACCAAGGATGTTGGAAGAGAAGATGTGAGGTTGGGGGAACGTGTGGAAGGTAGGAGGCAGGAGAACAAAGTAGCTAAGGGACTCTCGTGGGAGAAAGAGGGGAGTTAGTTCATACGAAGTAGGCAGATTTAGGATTAGTGTTTTACAATTACAGTGAGGGAGTCTTTGAACTTTTTTTTGACAGATAAATGACTATAAGTGAACCAGGCCCATAAAGCAAGGAGTCCCTAGGGCTGGAAAAGCAAATACGAGGGCTGATGATCCAGACACATCACCTGTAAAAATGACTCTTGGAAGGGGGAGTAGGAGCAGTTACACTGAAGGAACGCGAATTCCCAGCTAGCTCTAAAGTTTTACTGTGTCGTTTTCCTTCATTAAATGTGCTTTACTGCTTCCTAAAATGTGTTTTGGCATCATTATGATGTGTTTCTTTAAGCAATTACATATCTATTTTACTTTGGAATGTAGAACATGGATAATTTGATGACAGAACATTTTTCTTTTATTCCCCACTCTGGTCTCAAAACTTGTTAAGCCTCCATTTCAGCACTTTCTTTTCTTGCTTTCAAAAGAATAGGTACGTTTGAGAACTCCTTCATTTTTGGTGTAAAGCTTCATTTGAACACCATGGAAGACTGTACCTTCCTATTTCATCTTCTCCTTCCCCAGACTCCTCTATCAACAACCAATCTGCATTCTTTCTCTTAAGGATATATCTATCCTGGATATTTTATATAAATGTAGTATGTTACATTTGTGTGTTTAAGCTTTTACTTAGCATAACGTTTTGGCAGTCCATCCATGCTGTAAAATGTATCAGTTCTTCATTTTTTTTTATGGGTGAATAATATGCCTTTGTGTGAATATATCACACTTTGTTTATCTGTTGATGTTAATGTACATTTTAGCTGTTTGCACCTCTTGACTTGTGAGTAGTGCTCATACATGTACTTGTTTGGGAAACTCTTTAATTCTTGAGGGTATATCCTTTCTTTTTTTTTTAACCTTTTAAACATTTTTTAAAGAGAGAATGCAGGTTGGGGAGAGAGGCAGAGAGAGAGGGGTGGGGGGGAGAATCCCAAGCAGGTTCCATGCTCAGCACAGAGTCTGACTCTAGACCTTGATCCCATGATCTTGGGATCATGATCTGAGATGAAATCAAGTCTCGGATGCTCAGTTGACTGAGCCCCCAGGGTCCCACTTTAGGGAATATTCTTAGAAAGCACCTTTTAGTGAAGAGGAGTGGGAGTGAATGGGAGTATGGGATGAAGAGGAAAATGTACCAAAATGAGAGAGCCTGTATATTGACTGATAGGAACTTGCTAAAATATATTCATTCAACTCTGGGCCCCTGATACTCTCCTCGACTACTCCCATCCCTGGTAAGAGAGCAAAGAAATCTGCTGAAGTGACATGAGTCTGTGTTACTGGATAAGTGCTTTAGGCAGGAAAGTGGGGTGAAAGGCCCTGAAAGAGTTCATGTTGCCAAAGACCTGTGTTACCTCTGCGTCTAGTTGGAATATTCATGTTGTCCTCAGGTTATCCTTCTGTGACTCTTCAGAATGTATAATGGAGACAGAGGAGTTAAGATTCCATAGAGATGTATAATTGTGTTCAAGTACTGTAGCCAGCTTCTAATGTGGGCACAGTGCTTCTCACCTGACACTCCCTTGTACCTATACATTGTACCTCATTAGGTGTTCTGGCTGAGACCTCCAGGTGGTGTGCTAAAGGGGCTGCCTGGCGTCCTCTTGCTGATTATAAGTAAAATGTGGGACAGCAGATAACGTGATAAACAAGGAGGGCACAGGAATTGCTGGTTTTAAAAATTGTCAGCCTCTTTAGTCAGCAAATGATGCTAAAATCGATAAATGGTGGGGCGCCTGGGTGGCTCAGTTGGTTGGGCGTCAGACTTCAGCTCAGGTCATGGTCTCACAGTTTGTGGGTTTGAGCCCCGCATTGGGCTCTGTGCTGACAGCTCAGAGCCTGAAGCCTGCTTCAGATTCTGTGTCTCCCTCTCTCTCTGCTCCTCCCCCGCTCATGCTCTGTTCCTCTCTGTCTCAATAATAAACATTAAAAAAAATTGATAAATGGCTTTCAGGCCAAGATCAAATTCAGTGTATGAGCAGGAAAACAAGGTCTGAAGATGAAGCTGAGGACAAGTTACCTGCCCCTACACACTGTAAAATCCTTGAAGATCTTGGAAAGATCCAAAGTACTGCCTCAGAAGTCCACATAAAGGTGATGTCCCTCTGTCATCTCAGTGGACCAAGGTAGAGGAGAGCTTCCCTTGAAGGGATTTGTGGGTGTGGCTTTTATCTAATGAAATTGAGGTCCAATAGGATTCATAAAAGACTTATAGTATTGAGGGAATTCTACTTAGAAGCTGTAAACGTAAACTGAAAAGGACAGAGGATTACAAATTTAAAAGACCTTTAGTCCCCCAAACTTTTATAGGCAGGAAGCAGACTGAAAAAGCTACATACCTGAAGACACAAGGAAGTAAATGATGATTTTAAGGTGGATTCAAGAGTCTGGAGGAAGAAGCAAAAAACCATGATGAATTCACTGGCCTTGAAGACTAATGAAGGACCTAACCTTGCAGGATTTCAGAGTTCCTGTGGCTTAGTGACTCCCGTGTGCCTTCATTTCTCCACACTTTGAGCTGGAATATGTCTAGAGGTTACCCTACACCACTGTGTTGGGTGTGTAGGGGCAGGTAACTTGTCCTTTTAGGACACTGGCATCCACATTGAGAGGAACTGTATTCGAGGGCTGTCCTTAAGGATCTCCACCTGAGGAGCCTCATGTAAAGCAGGATCCTGTTTCGATGAAATTCTGAACTGTGAGCTTACCTTATATAGGGGTGAACGTTTCTAGGGCTTTGGGAAAGGAGTAGTGTGTTTTGCATATGGAAAGGACCTGAATCACTGGGGCTCGACAGTGCACTGTGGTACCTGGTCCCCAGTGATCCTGCCTCCTGCTATTTATGTTCTTGTATAGTCCTCCCTACATTGAATGGGGCTGACCTAGTCCATCAGCAGGATGCTGAGGAAATAATGTGCGACCTGAAAGGCCATGGGACCCTGCAGCCTCCATCTTGCTTTCCTTTGGATCATTCACTCTGGCAGGCAGCCTGATGGAGATGTCTATTTGGTCAAGAACTGAGGCTTGCTGCCAACAGCCAGCCCCAACCTGCCAGCCACCTACAAGTACACTACCTTGGAAGCAGCTCTTTTAAGCCACAGGAAGGTCTTCAGGTGACTGCAGCCTGGCCTGATATCTACAACCTGCTCAGAGACTTCCATGCCAGAACCATCCAACTTGGGTCACTCCCGAATTCCTGACCTTCAGTAACTGTATCTGTCTGTATTGTTCTAAGCTGCTAAGTTTTGGGATAACTAGCTATGTAGCAGTAGATAATTAATAGAGGTACTGCAGTGGCTAATATAAACCTGGGAATATTGGTATATTTTCATGGATTTCTCATCTTGCTTCAGTTGTTAGTAAGTACTGTTCCTGACTCCTCAATCTCTCTCTAATTTACCCTCGCCCCTCCTCCTGTCATGATTGCCCTTAAAACCGAGTCAAGCCTAAGGAATGGAGAGGCTTTGGGGGAGAATGTGAAAATCTTGAGCCATCCCGTCTTGTCTGTTTATAGTGTCTGCTTTTATTCCTACGCTAGAAGAACAACACTGAAAGGGCCTATTGCAGATCTTCCAAGATCCTCATTTTGCTTTGTTTTTGTGAAGCCACTTTCTGTCTTCAACGTGTGGGAAATACAGATGTTTAGTGCAGGCTTTTGCCATGAAGTATTTTCTGCAAGTTGGGCTATGATATACTTGTATGAAGGGTTGAGCGGGGGAGGGCTGCGCTTCTCTCTGCTTGCACAGAGATGTGTGCCCTTGGGAATGTGGTAGAGATCCAAAACTGCTCATTTCACAGAGGAGGAAAATGGGGTCAGAAAGGCTGATTAATGTTTCTAAAGTCACACAGTTGGCTAGTGGCAGAGCTACTGGGCTCTGTCCTGGCTAACAGTCCAATGAAAAGGTGTTTCATGTTCTTCCTTTGTTTTTACTTTATCTTTGCTAGTTTCCAGGGAAAATGATTCCATTAATGAAGACTAAATGCTTCCTTTTTAATATGTTGAGTGGGGTGTGGCTTCTTGATGTTTCAACAGACATTAAAATTTTATTTTATAATTTTGTATCTTCCCTGAGGCAACTCTCTGCCTAGGTCCTTTGAAATTGCAAAAAATAAATTACCAATGGGCTCAAGTCCAGTAAGCTGGATTTAGGTTACAATTCTGATCTTAATACAACCTGTTCCTGCTATGCAGGCCATGTGCGGCCTTGTTTGTAAAGTCTGTTTTAAACTTGAGCATCGTTGAACTATTTAAGAGAAACTCTGCTTTAAAAAATTCTTTTTAATGTTTATTCACTTTTGAGAGAGACAGCGTTAGCCGGGGAGGGGCAGGGAGAGAGGGAGACACAGAATTTGAAACAGGTTCCAGAGTCTGAACCGTTAGCACAGAGCCCGATGTGGGCATTAAACCCACGGACCATGAGATCATGCCCTGAGCTGAAGTTGGATGCTTAACCAACCAAGTCACCCAGGCACCCCAGAGAAACTCTGCTTTTTAATGTAAAGGCTTTTTTTAAGACTAGAATTTAATCATATTCTATTTTTTCCTTCATCTCTAATTAACTATTATCACTTTGATTTTAAGTGGTTTCTTTCTAAATAATTGGGTGGGTTTTGAGGTATATGCAGCTTTACTCTTAGCAGTCTGTATATATTTGTCAACTGGATGAATACTCATGTTTTTAGAAGGCACATGAACTATTTTGGCTGTCAGTGCAATAGGTTTACTTTCAGTTTAACTGCGTCATAATGTTTTATAACATTTTAAACATTCAGAACCAAAATGAGTTTGTGGGAAGACTTCTTGTGTGTGTGTGTGTGTATGTATGTATGTGTGTGTGTGTTTTGGGAAGACTTCTACTACTGGTTTATTCTTCCTCTTTTGAAGCGTGCTTTTCTTCCTGTAGGATTTGGAGTACTGAAACACCAAACCATTCATTCTTGTCTGCTTCTCTGAAGGCCAGTTTTAGAACCGTTAATTTGAATCATTGAGTAATGAGATAGTATGGGTTTTTAAAATTATGCGAGCTTAACAAAATGATCACTTTTGCTCCTTTTGGAACATTGCCAATATGTGGTTTCCCCCTTTTGTTTTTTTCCACCAAGGCAGATTGAACGTCTTCCATTGAGCCGTTCAACTTTGGACCTATAAATTCTTCTGATCTTTGACCTCTTACTGAAAATGAGCCTGGATTTCAGTTTTCATCTGGGTAGTTCATGCTGCCTTTTACTGATAGTACTCTAGAATGACCCCTCTTCTCTCTCTCTCACACACACACACACACACACACACACACACACACAGATAATTTGTTTTGAATGGCCCTAGCAGTTGGTGTTGCTTTTTCTCTTGCCGTACATGTGCTCACCCTTTCCCTAAATCCCCTCACTCTCCAGGAATCCACGCTGCTGAATTTAGCTTCTTCATCCTTGCTTCTCTATCTTTCCCTCCCACTTTGCTGGGCCACCTTGCCTTTTCTTGTGGGGCTTGGCTTCTCAGCATGGGAAAAGAGCAGTTGTCTTTCTCCAAGTGGCAGGTTGTCTTCTCACAGCCAGCTGCTAGGTGAGGTTTCCGGGAGGCCCCCTCACACGACAGATGTGATGTGAGAGCACCGGCATGTGCGAGTGGATGAATGTGTGTCGGCATGCTAGCAGGCCATTCTCTTCTCTGAGAGTCCTGACCAAGAGAAGGTAAATAGTCCCTGTGCGATCTTCACAAGCTCAACCTTCTAAAGGAGGAGTGGGAAGCTCAAACTAATTCTGCTTACCAAAGTAGTCCATATTTGGGCAGCAGTTTACATGAATGAAAAGCATTGGTTTGTGAAAGGAGGATTTTAGTTTTTGAAATTAGCCAGGAGAGCAACCTAGATTTCCATTTTTTTTTTTTTTTTTGGCGGCAGTTTCTGAAGCAGGTGCAGGGCTTGTGTGGATAATGGACCACACCTAAACCATGCGATTGAGCCAATGAACATTAGGCTTCTCCTGGGTCCTGTAGTACGGTTTCCCTGTCTGTCAAGAGCTGGCTCAGCAACCGAACCCAGATTCCAGGTGTGGTATTCCACAGTCTTTCTGTAATTTGTAATCATAGAAACAGAATGTTCCTCCTCTTATTTTGTCCCTGCCAACAGTTTCTGGGTGGGTGAATGTCAGTAGCTGGAGTTATTTTTAAAGAGGAGAGGTGAGGCTTGTCGTGCAAAGCTGGGAAGAGGGCGTTTGTTTGCAGGGCAGAGCTGACATCAAAGTGTAGATTACTGCTCAGTGGCTAGGCACTTGTCCTGTAACAGGTAATGTTTAACGTGCCGGTCACAAAGATCACAGAACAGCGTATGCCCAGGCATAAGCTAGCGCTACTGTGTATGCTCTGGAAGACTGAAAGGCTATACGTGCCTATGTAATTTAAAAAAAAAAAAACCCAGTATGCACTGGCCTTGCTGCCTCCTCTTTTGCTGGCTGTAATTGGACTTTGAAGCTTAGAAGTTCTATCATAAAAACGTGTACCCTTTGTTTGGGAGAGAGATCGGCTAAGCAATCACTTTCCACTTCTTTTCACAGGATAATATAAACGTTTTTCTGAAAGCCTGTGAACAGATTGGATTGAAAGAAGCCCAGCTTTTCCATCCTGGGGACCTACAGGATTTATCAAACCGAGTCACTGTCAGGTAAGTTTCACTGGCTTGTTATATATTTTTTAAGCTTGGGTTTGTGACTCAAGTGCAATGAATTCCTGAGATTTTATGATGACTGAAAAATTCTCCCTCTGTCTTCCTCTGTTCTCATTCCAAAACAGATTATTTAAAAAAAAAAAAAAAGCTGAGGGACTGTGAATCGAAGCTGTCTGTAATTGAGACCATGGCATGTTGCTTTTTAAATCTCTATACCAACTGAAATGGTAGTTTATATTTTAATGCTTGTTCAACATGGCAGTGTTTGGTTGCTAATGGTGAGGGTGCCCATTACACTTAGAAAATGAATTTAGGGGTTATCTTTATAGAGTAAACAGAATTATTTTAACATGGTCTTTATATATTTGGAATTAAGGCTTGCCAACAAAATGAGACTGGGACAGTGGTTAAAGAGACTTTCTTTTGTAATCTGGAAGGCAGCAATGCCTGGCACCAACACGGAACACTGATGACCTTGTCAATTGTGGAGGATTTCTAAAAATGAACAGTTCTTCACTATTTTAATAGTGTGGATGAGAAAGTGAAAGTGGGGGTGAAAATGTGCACAGGTGTCTTTGTTGTGTTTTAGATGGAAAATGGTGTCATGTAGGAGTATATTGTTTCAGGAAATCTGGTTTTAAGCTGTGAGATTTTTTTTTCCTTATAAATCTAATTTGCTTTCAGTGAATCAGAATAAACTTGTGTTACCAGATAATCCTGACAGAAAAATGATTTAATTTTGTGGTAATGACTACCTCTTTATCATGACTCTTAAACCTAATTAACATTTTTCAGAAGGAGAGAATAAACACCTTATTCTAGTTGTAGGAATAATAGAAATGGAAAAGTTAGTTTCTACCATTTTAGAGAGTTAGTTTATATGGCTGATATCCCTGTTGTAATAGCTCTAAAAGTTATTTAAAAATTGATAATAAAATCTTAAAAATGTCCAATTTTCCCTAAAGAAAAATAACCCTGTATATAAGTCTCATAGTACACATGGTCTTTTAGCAGTAAAACCTAAAATCCCAGATAGAATTCATCTTTTCAAAGCCTAACAATACATATTTTTAGACAAAAAGTCCATTTTGAACTCCCATGCTTCTAGTTCTTTTGAACTAGCATTTCTAAACTATACAAGCTTGATAACTGCATAACAGGGAGGGGTCTCTCTGCATTTCTGATTAATTGGAAGATAGTTTGATCCCAAGTTTCATCACCAAAATGGCATGTTTACTTCTGCAGTATTGTGAGGACATGCTTGATTTCCATGAAAAATTACGGCATGGATGAAATTGTTTTATTTTTCCTCATCGGCATTCTCTCTAGACACCTATCTGATGGACAAAGAAAGTTTTCACTTACAAAGTGTTTTATTCTTAATGAACAGCAGCAACTCAAGGAAAAAACACCCCTGCCACCCCACCCCAGTCATACAGTTTTGAAACCCTGTAGCAGATGTTTGGGTAGGCTACCGATTAGGCAAAACGTGTTTGCTGGCTTCTAATTCCAAGAATGCTCTGAGCAAAACTTTCCTGGAGCCTGTTTTATGAGATGTTGGGTCTGCCGTGTTTAGGGAAAAATGTCAGTACCTGGGCACAGCCTTGAGTGAAATTAAATCACTGACAAACTGAAACTGGGAGGTCACGTAGTTACAGCTGTAGTAGGAAGTATGCAGAACAACTTGTTTCAGTGGAAACCACAAGTCCATAAAGGTGTGCCTACATCGTACTAGTGAGAATGCCTGAGAGCCTTGCGTCTGCTCAGGAACATTTCTCCTGAGAATTTGTTGGACCAGAGGGCACAGGGCTTGACCCTGGGTCTGCTGCAGCGGAGGCACGGGAGCCTCCTGGTTATGAGACTTGAGGAAGCTGGCAAATGGCTTATTTAAAATGTTGGCCACAGCTCTTCTGCCCCAAGATTTCATTTTCACAAAAGGAAGCAGGTTTATAGGAAAGCAAATTATTGGTTACTAAATATCCATGCATTTCTTAGGTTTTAGTCTTTGTTCTTATATAACGTGGAGATTTCTATAGGTCAAATCTTGTCCTTTCATTATTGTAGATTAAAGGACTTCGTGTTGGTTAGACCAGTGGTTTTCAACCGTGGACAGTTTTGTTCCCCCAACAGAACCTGGCAAGGTTTAGAGATAGTTTCGTCGATATAGCTGGGCTGGGAGTGCTGCTGGCATCTAGTGGGTCAGGAATGCTGCTAAATACCCTTCCATGAACAGGATGGTCCTCATAACAAAAAAATTTTCCAACCCCAAGTATCAGTAGTGCTGAGGTTGAGAAACCCTGACATAGACGTAAAATTCTGTACTTATTTCAACAGTGCCAGCAAGATAATCATGTGGAAATGAAGGCTACTGACTAACAGACTTGCCTTTCTGCTAAAATGTAACTTTTTACTCATTAATAGAATAATTTAATATAATGATTTACATATTTCTGTCATAGTATGTTTGCCCACCTAAAAAAGAAAGCTTATTATAATTTGAGTGTGCAGTGATATGTCAGTACATTGACATTATTTTGCTCCTCTGTGTACATTAAAACTAGCAAAAATGGGGCAAAATACTTGATTATTTTAAGTGCTCTTGCAGAGCTCAGCTGCTAAGACTGCATGGACAGTTGAGAGACCGGCTGCAAATGCGATCTAAGATCTGTGTTTGCATAATGCATGGAGAGCTAATAGACAGTCAATGCCCTCCATGTTGGCAAATGGGAGGTATTTTTTGTTAGAGGACAGCAGTGATTAAAAACATGGATGATGCACGGAGCCTGGGAGAGTGGTGTGTAGCAGGAAGGAGTAGCAGGAGCAGAGGCTGCCGATTTCAAGAGCCATTGATGTTTCAATCATCCAGGCCCTAACTACAAATATTTATGTTCCAGCAATTCCAGATTTACAATTTAATTTACAATAATAACTTTTCACTGGTCAAACAGAACTAGGTTACTCTTCATAATTCTATAATGAATTCTTATATGTGATATAAGTGAATTCTATCACATTCTAAACATATATCACATGTGATATAAGTTTTCTAACGATTGCTTCTTGCAGGAAGTAGCTTGAATTTTTCCAAGTGTGTTTCAATCACTCATTTATTTTGAGACTGCATGTATTCAGATATCAGTTGCTATTAAATTTTTTTTAATATTTACTTTTGGGGTGCCTGGGTGGCTCGTCAGTTAAGCATCTGACTTCAGCTCAGGCCATGATCTCAGTTTGTGAGTTTGAGCCCTTCAGCAGGTTCTGTGCTGACAGCTCTGAGACTGGAGCCTGCTTTGGATTCTGTGTCTCCCTCTCTCTCTCTGCCCCTTGCCTGCTCACACTCTGTCTCTCTTTCTCAAAAATAAATAAATGTTAAAAAATTATTAAAAAAATATATGTATTTACTTTTGAGAGAGAGGGAGAGGGTGAGCGGGGGAAGGGCAGAGAGAGAGGGAGACAGAGGATCCGAAGTGGGCTCTGTGCTGAAAGCAGAGAGCCTGATGTGGGGCTCAAACTTACAAACCATGAGCCAAAGTTGGACGCTTAACTGACTGTGCCCCTCAGGAGCCCCCCAGTTAATACTTTTTTGATATTCCTTACTTTAATGGATAGGATCCATCTTGATCATGCCCCACCTTTTTTGCCCCAAAAGGCAAATAAGCAAGTTTGTGAGTTCGCCTCCATGAATGGTAGATTGAGGTTGAACTTAACCTTACTTGCAGTGTTTACTGAGGTCATGAAATTTAGCTTCTGTAGCAACGAATAATGATAGCATTATTATTAACCATTTACTAAATACGCATACCGAGCTCAGAGCCCCAGTCTGCAGAGAAGAGGTGGCGTGACTCCCATAGCACTGTCTTGCACACCTTCTATCCAAGGCCTGGAGCTGAGGCAGGCAGTGACCACCACATCACACCACAGCACACTGGAGAGCTCCCGTACCAAACCTCCTGCTCTCTGGGCTGGCATCTGATCAGTAAGCGGCACACAGCAATTGCTTCTTGTAGAATGCAACTCAACAGAGTGGTCTGGAGGTCGTCCTGTTTTAGAGGAATCGAAGTTGGCAGAAAGGGAGAGTTGAATGTTAAAGGTTTTAATTTTATACATTTAGCAGTTTGACTCAGAAACAAAGTCATATATTTAAACCATTGCTCTAACGAATTATATATTGAAATCTTAAGCTGAGAATGTGAGCAGATTGTAAGCATGTTTCTTCTTTCTACCCTCTTACCATTCCAGTCCAGTTTTTAGCACTTCCTTAGATGCATTCTGTTCATAATACAATTACAGGATGGCCATGCTTTGGAACACAGTGTTTCAGTCATGCAAAGAAAAAATTTTTTTTTCTAATTCAGTCTTACTCTTCCATTTAGGATATTAATATTTTAGGTAAATTGTAACTTTAAATGTTTCAGTTTTTAAAAAATGTCTTATCAAATGGAGGGTGCAGAAATCAATCTTTTTTACACATGCTAGTTGCCAAAGGAACAGTAGTCAGAAACAAAATTAGTGTTAACATTTTTCCCTGCATGAAAATAAAGGAGGCTCAAAATGATATTTTAAGGATTTAACTGTTCTCTACAGCTTCCAAGGGTGCTTGATTTTACTGCAATACTGTAAAGTCATTTCCCGGGAGTCTCGTTCCCAGATGGCACTCTAAACAGTCTGCCAAATTGGGCTTGGGATATGTATGTGTATATGAGAATTTATTTAAGATTTTAATTCATGTAAGTAAAAATATACCTACTCTGAAGTAATTTTTTATCATCTGCTGACTTAAACCTGCTTTTACTTTTTTTTTTCATGTCTTTCAAATGAGTTTCTCAACATCTTAATCTGGGTTGTTTTTTTTTTTTTTTTAATAATGATATCCCAACTTGGACCAGTAACTTGATCATGGTGACTTCCACCTGTCAATTCATGTTACTGTTTTAAAATGTTCTTTTCCTACCAAGCAATTAGAAGAGAATGTAACAGAAAGGGTGTTTATACTGTACCCATTTCTATCACTTTCAGTTATTCTCTGGTGGTAGGTAATTCCTGAAAGGGGGCGTTAATTTGTTTGGGTTGCCAAGACTCTGTTTAAGGCCAGCAGCAAAAATATATGGACAATTTTCAAATGTTCTTTAATTGCAAGGTTAGATTACCGAAGAGTGTGCTTAGTCGCAGAGAAAGGTTGTGGAATACGAACCAGGTCTGACGCTGGGACGAGCTATAAAATAACTGAAGTTTTATCTAATATTAGTTTCTCTCCATATCTAGTTGCTGACTAACTTCTTGGCTAGATAAATAAGTTTCTGAATGCCAACTCTCCATCCTCAGCTCTTCACTCCCTTAAATCCCAAAAGGCCTGATTGGGTCTCGGCTTGCTAGGTGAGACTTGATGCTGTGGACTTTTCTGGCCAGGGTCTTTGTATTCAAATGTTAACACCATCTATGCTCATTGCCTCATTGATGGCTCATCTGCATGGCAGCTACCCTGAGTTTGTTCGTGGGAGAATGATAGAGTTTGCTTCCCTTGACCAGCTAGCATTTGTTTTATAACAAGATCCTTCAAAGGGTTAAACCAAAGAGACAGATATTTGTCAAAGAGATCCTTCTGTCTTTTAAATTATTACCTGTGGGGATACCTGTGTTGAAGTAATCAAACCTTTAACATTATGTGCACTATAGTATTGATAGCCTTGTCAGTCATTTTGAAAATGAGAGCTTCACCGCGAACTTGAGGTGTTAAGCATTGCTTTTCTGTGAGTGTCTTGCTATCTTCTGGTATGATTTACCTGATCATGTGTGTGAGGGTGTCTGTGTGGGGTGTGTGTGTGTTTACATGTGTTTCTGGAGCTAGAGCAGAAAACTGCACTTAACTCAATAAGGGGAGACTTTTGTGTCAGGAGTCACTCACTTGTTTGTCACACACCAGGCATTGATTGGGCAGTTTCTCTGTAGCATCTAAGTATCCGGTTCCCAGATGTCACTCTTAACAGGCAAAAAGTCTGGAGCCCTGCCCTTAGTGGGGTTCACATTATAATTAAGGAAATATCTTCTTAAGTTTCCAGAGTACATTGTTTTGAGATAAATGCACAGAGTTTTCGGAGTTTATAATAGAGATGAGAAGCCATTTCAACCTTTTAATCAGGAAAACATTTCTAATAGGAGGTGACACTGATTTCTCATCTGGGCTTTCACAGCACTTTTGTTTTCACGTGCATCTAATTTTTCCCTAGACTTGAGACTATTTGAGGACAGAAACAATTACATTATTCCCTTATTTCCCTAGTTCCCGACATCTTAAGTGTCAGATGTTTATTTGAAAATTCATTTTAATTATTTTGACTTCCTGGATGTTTTAAAGCCAGGCTTTAAAGATGGATAGTTATTTTTTCCTCTTTGTCAAATTTTTCTCGTTTTAGTACCCTCTTTCAAAATTGCAAAACAGTTCTGGCAAAGCAGCTGTTGATCCTTTGGTTTCAATTGCTTTTCACTTATCATTCCAGAATAATAATATGGCATATTACAACATAATCTATAGTTGATACAATTGAAAAGAAGAATGTCTTCACCTCAGAGTATAATACACTAAAATGAGAACTTTAGACCAAGTGCCTTTCAAAGTAGTTGGTGGAAGTCTTCATCTTTATGCTAATGTGAAAATGATAACCACTAATGTTTAATGGACATTTGAAGGATGTTCTGTGCTTATATGAAGTTTTAGAAAAATTTTAATGTATTCATATCATGATCACAAATCACTTCATCTTGTGAAATAAATCTAAATGTATGCTTAAGACTTTTTGGTAGGAAAATATGGTGGCTATATAGGTGCTGAAGTAGCTTATAGAAGTTCAAGGGCAAGAAATAGATATTTTTAAAAGCTAGGACCAATATTGGAGCTAACTTCTTAGAAGGAGTCCTTAAATTACTTCAAGAAAAGTTGCCAGCAAGTTTCTAAGTAAGCCTCATTCCTTCCAAAGCCAGGCTACCTGCCTTGGTAGCTTTTACCTTTTCCTAGCATTAAATACCAAAGCCAGTAGGAAAAAAGTCACAAATTACCTTTGACTTTGATATGATAACTTTGACTATGACATGATAACCATTTGAAGCATATGAGCACACAGAAACTTGAAAATTTCTTAACATTTCATTTGAACTATTTCTACTACACCTTGGGCTCCTTTCTGTCACCTTCCCCCAGGATGGAACCAGAAGCTCAGTCAGTGTGCATCAGTTGTCATGAACAGGTCTAAGATGAAGGCAGGGATATAGGTGTCTCCTGGCCTGGGTTTAATCCCATCCCATTCAGTCACTTGGTAGCTGAATGGCCTTAAGTTTCCCCTCTGTGGTAACTTTGCTTCTCCGTGAACAAGATGGATGTTACTGCCGCTCTCTTGGAATGTAGTAAGTAAGGCCTTTTGGGGGCTATTACTGCCTCACGTGTCATAATGATTACCGAGTCAGGGATGGAAAGTATAAAGTGTTTGTCATATACTAGTGCTCGGTATATGGTGTTGACTTATAATTGTGATCATTTTCATAATTTGTCTTTTCTTTCTTGACCCTCTGAAGATACATGTTCCCTGCAGAAGAACATGGAGGGAAAAAATCTGGCCCCTGGATCTTTGAATTGTGATGGTTAGCTGTAGGCTTTATATTTTTTTTATGAGAATTTAGGTCCTTTGAGACTTACCCCTTCTTTCGATTGGGATCAGATATTAAAACAGGTGTGTTTTTCTTACATTGATGTTTAGTCAATTTTTTACAATTTATTTTGTTAGAATAGCAAAGCTGGAAACCAGAGAACAACAGAAAGCTATTTGGTCTTGTCCTTGTACATGTGGGACCAAAACAATTCTGTTACCTTCTATGAGAACTCAATATTTTCTGAATTGTGAATGTTAGTTTGATTCAAATCTTTTAAAAAAGTTTGTTGACATATTTTAAAAACAAAAATGTCCATAAAATACAGAATCCGTCTACCACACAGAGCCAAATCTAAGCCTTTATTGTTTCATTTCAATCATCCCATTTCCCACCCCTCACCCCCACCTCGCCATCATTTTTGTGAAAAGTGTGTCATTTTGGCCCCAAGGAGAGGAAGTTATCCTTTGGATGGGCAGGACCAGACACTATTCTCTAAAATAGTGAAGCAGGGCTTATGAGTTTCTTTTGAAAAGCTGTTCATAATCTTTAGGGAACTCACATGCTCACACCAGTCCTGTTTTCCACCAGACAGAAAACTGAGCTGCCGCTTTTGGGCGTCTCACCTCTGTTTTGTCCGTTCAAAAGGCTACTATACTAATAGCATAAAGTCTTGATTATATTATCTGAAATATTTGTGGTAGACGCTAGAAAAATGACAGTAGTAGGCACTGTGTGGGTGGTCAGAGTCTTGCTGCTTACTTCCAGTTGTGCACAACAGAAGAAACTCAAAGTAGGAAGCATACTTTTGTGTTAATGCTCTTTGACAAAAGGTAACTTGATTTTTTAAAAGAGCCTTACTATTAAAAATGTTAAATAGATTGGGTATTATTTATTAACTGTATCGGTTACTTTTAAGACTTTAGATTAATGGAGTAGCAATGTTCTAGGGGTAATTGTCCAAGTTTAATTTGTCACGCTGAGCAGCTCTCTCAGGTGGAATTGGCTGCTGGTCAATGGAGACCTACGTTTTTGAGTATCCCTCCTGACCTGAGTATCCCAACTAAATGGTGATGCAGTTTTTCTTTTCTTAAGAGTGTAGTACTATTGCTTCGACACCACTGACCAATGAGCCCAGTAAACCTAAGAAAACATGTTTCTAAAGGGTTCCTGGGGAAAAAAAATGGTTACTGAAAAGCCTTGACTTTTAAGGAAACAAAGTATACTTGACATATAAATTTAAGTAACCCACATTAAGTGTAAATGACAGTGTAATAAAATTCATCCAGAAAACAGATTAAAAACATGCTTGGAACACACTTCAGGTAAACCACTTTTTCTTTCTTTTTTTAAAATTATTTATTTAGTTTTGAAAGAGAAAGCATGAGTAGGGGAAGGGCAGAGAGAGAGAGGGAGAGAGAGAATCCCAGGCAGTCTCTGTGCTGTCAGTGCAGAGCCCGATTTGGGGCTCGAACCTATGAGCTGTGAGATTATGACCTGTGCCGAAGTCATGCTTGACTGGCTGAACCACCTGGGCACCCTTAAACCCACAGCTTTTCTTAAGCTAAAAAGGGGAGAAAGTAGAGGATCTTGGTGGCCTGGGAGAAGCAGCTATGGTGAATTAACTGCATTAGCCACTATCAATTTAACAAGGATTTTCTCTGTGTGCTTTGAGCAGTTTGGGGGAGAAATCTCTAAATAAATATCAAGTATCACTGTCATTACATTTTGCTATTTTGTTACATTACAATAGCATTGACTGGTAGATTTTTAAAAATGCTTTTGTTTGTATCTTTGCTTTTTAGTTGGCTGAGATACGGAAATAATCTTCAAAAGAATCACTGTATCTGGGTAAACAATTTGGCTAACATGTTACTAGACTACTTTTGGCTTAACAGCCAGAAGGAAAAATGTCTACTAGGTAATTATCTCATGCTCTGTTTTGTGTATAATCGTGTGTATTCGCCTGTAAAATGTGCAATAGAGCATACACACACAATAAGAATATATGTGAGGATTTGTGTGAGGTTTCAAAGACTGAGGCACCAGATCCTGAGGGTCTCCAGACCTTTGTTTATTTTGGTGATGAATTCATTTTACAAAGGGGCTTGGTCTCTGTCTTGGAGGAGAAACTGCAGTAGCAGGACAACGGCTTATGGATGTCTGGAGCATGCTGATCTCAGATGATAAAGAAATAGAGCTGTATGTCTTTCCTCATGTTTTACATTTTCCATTTAATTCTTCTTGCAAGAAAGAGGCAGGAAACCAAATCTCTTTATTAAAGACTGTGACATCCATGGATGTAACTTGGGCTGCTGGAGCCAGCGAAGGCTGCTCTAGGGAAGCTAGAAGCGGTACAGTCCTGATGGGCTGATGTGGGTGGGTGGGTGTTGGGTCCTCTCACTTGCAGACCTTCTATCTTGTGGCTTGTTAGCCACGTCCATTAGATGTTTCATATTCATCGTGTACAGATCCCTGGATCCTGGGTGCATAGAAGTAAAGCAAATCCTACTCTTTTTCTACCTCAATCTTAAGACCGATAGTGGAGAAGATGAAATGCATTCTGAAGTCTTAATATTTGCTTTTGTGTCACAAGGAGCATTGGCATGATATAAGGGAAAACACTAGGTTTGGAGGGATGAATAGCAACTAGGTAAGGAAATCACTGTACTAGAGTGTCCAGAGTATCTCAAATACTCGATCAGATTTAGACCATCCGGATCAGAGCTCTCAGGTACATTAATTATCCCTAACCTAGTAACAGCCCTGGCGGATATTACCATTTTGCTTCTGTTTTGCTTCCAGTGGGTGAAGTGAAATGAGTCAGAAAAGTAACTTGTTTAGCTATATGACCCTGGGCAAATAACAGAGCTAGAATTTAAATTCAGGGGCTGTCTTCGCCTACATAGCTTGGAATCCTTCCGTTGTATTGTCAAAACAGAATTAAGCAGCCTTAAAAAAAAAACCTGCTATTATTTCTAGTGCTATATGACTGAAATTGTCTTGAGTTGTTTTTGAACCAGGCCAGCCATTCCCAAAGTGGTTTGCGTATATGATTGGTATTACCACATTTGATACATGGCAAATATCTTTCCATTATGATTTAATTTTTTTCCCTAGTTTGTGAGCTATGTAACTTGAAATGGGTATAGTGCTACAATGTGCCATCAGATATAAGATCAGCAATGAGACCTCCTAATTTTAGGAGTGTTAAATTGAACCCATGTGTGCCTTAGAATGGAAGAAATATGCTACATGTTTGGTCTTACCACTGGCCAGTTGAAACAGTGGGGTCTTTGGATTTTACTGATATAAATGCACATAAATGCTTTTATAAGCTTTATGACTGTCCCACAGATATTTATGAAAGTTCAGTTGTATTTGCCATGATTCTGGAACATTCCTATTAAAGGCTGTGGATTGTAAAACCTTACTAATCTAAATTGCTCAAGATCATGCTACCACACTTTGATAGAACTGGCATGGAAAATATCTTTTAAAATAGAACTGGTAAATAATTTATAATAATTTCTTACTAACCAATTTTTGATGCTCTATTTTATTTGTTAAAGCCAAACTAAATTATGAGCCCCTCCTCCAAATATTCTTAGCTGGGAATAAGTGCTTATTAAAAATATATAAGATGGAAAAAATACATATGATGAAATATTTTTATTATAGTGTAGGTCATTGTATATTAAATCTCATAAAACGCCCTAATGATAAATAATTTGAAGTCTTGTTTGAAAACTCAAACTATAAGCAAAAAGCTGCATTACGGTCATGTTACCTAGTGTAATGGATTAAATATACTTCAGTGCATTGCCCAAAGTCCTGCTATCAGTGTAGCCATTGGGGGGTTAGAAACAGGTGGCGAGCACAGAGCATCAAGTGTAACAATAAATAGCACAGTCTAATTCCCGTAAGATGAAACTCCTCTCTCATTGCAGTGAAGAGTAGGGGATCAGATAGTGACTCAGAAAAGCAAAGTCCAAGAAATGACTCAAGCACAGAAGTACTTTTAAAATTCCTTTACCAAGACTTACAATAAATGGAGTAATCACTTCTTTTCCTACCAAGTTACTAAAGATTGCTTCTTAATAGTTGTTAAATGTAAAGCATCAAGGCATAATTGCTTTTCGTAAATAAGAAGAAATATTTATTAAACTCCTATTTTGTGAATGTAATGTTTTAGACTGCCAGACACAGACAAAACTAAGAGTAGCCCATGATATGGATACAGGAGAAGAATACAAGGAAAATTTTCCTTGTATTTTTTTTTTTTAATGTTTACTTTTTGAGAGAGAGAGAGAAAGACAAAGAGAGAAAGAGAGACAGAGCATGGTCACGGGAGGGGCAGAGAAAGGGAGGCACAGACTCTGAAGCAGGCTCCAGGCTCTGAGCTGTCAGCACAGAGCCCATGTGGGGCTCGAACCCGTGAACTATGAGACCATAACCTGAGCCGACGTTGTACGCTTAACTGACTGAGTCACCCAGGTGCCCTGAACATTTTCCTTTTAAATAACTGGTAGGATGGGTTGGATACAATAATAGAAAACACTTGAATTTTAAGGCTATTAAATATGTAAGGAGGAAAAGTACTGCTTTTGAGAGAGGAGGCGGAGGAGAGTAGAAAGAAAATAACACTAGAATGTTGTAGTTAATGCCTTGTGTAATATCATAACTGCTTTATAAGATAGGGTGGTTGCCTGATTTTACAGATATGGAAACTGAGAAGTTCAGTGGCTTGCTCAAGGTCACATGCTTAGTTCAAGTGGGAACCCTTATTATGACTCCTAACCCAGTGTTCTTTCCACTAGAAAATTCTACCTCTCAAGGATGCCTTAATGAAAGATAGAAAGATTAAATGAAGGACTTCTTTAAATGTGTTAATATATATCTGTCAGACATGACCTCTGTGAAGTTGGCTGAGTAGGAAGGAGTTTTGGAGATAGGGAGGAATTTGTGATTTTTAGAAGCTATGGGTAAGAAGTTACCCAGACTTTATTAGAAGTACAGTGCTTTAAACAAGTGCCTCTCAAATTTCAATGTGCTCGTAAAACACCTTAGGATCTGGCTCAAATGCAGATTGATTCATGAGGTTCAGGCAGGGCTGAGATTCTGTATCTTTGGCAACCTCTCAGGTCTTGACAAAGAGGACCACACTTTGAGTAGCAAGGATTTTGGCATCAAATGCTGGTGGTCACACACTGGAGTGAGGGTTTAACAGAAGTCCTGGGGGAGATGTAAGGCTTGAGTGTGGATCTAAAAGATGAGTAGGATTTGAGTGAGAGGTGGGAGGGAACTGCAAGGAGACCAGCACATTGATACAAAGTTCTAATCAAACATTTTTCAGAGCCTTTGGGGTGTAAAGTAATGAGTAAAGATAAACAAGATCTCTACATTTGAGGCCCTCATTTTTGGGGAGGTAGAGAGTGGGAAGCATAAGGAATGCATTTCTAGGCTGGCACTTTGGAGGCAAGATGAATGAAATGTTGGGCCCAGCTTGAGTGGTACCTTGAGTGTCCTGGCTAGGAAGTTTAAGTGTCACCTCCTAGAAGGTGAGATCATCTCCAAAAGCCTTTGGGCAGAAGATTCCAATGTTCAAAGCAGAAATGGAGAACAATGGGCTGATGAAGTAGTATGTGACATGGATTGACTGAGCACTAGGCTGGAGGTTTGGAGAGGTTTTGGAGATTGTCACCATTCATGGCTGTTTTGATAAGGATGACAAGTGCTCAAAGCAGTAAAAATGTAAATGAGGAGCAATGCCAAAGATGTTCCAAGTAAGACAGGTTGGGGGTTGATTAGTATAACAGAGCTAGAAGAATCTGCTTTTTTTAAAAACATTTTTTAATGTTTATTATTGAGACAGAAACAGAGCATGAGTGGGGGAGGGGCAGAGAGAGAGAGGGAGACCCAGAATCCGAAGCAGGCTCTAGGCTCTGTGCTAACAGCTCAGAGCCTGCCATGGGGCTTGAACTTACCAACTGTGAGGTCATGACCTGAGCCGAAGTCGGACGCTCAAGCAACTGAGCCACCTATGTGCCCCTAGAAGAATCCGCTTTTGAACTTGTGCAGCCATTAGCAGAAACAGGAAAGGCATCCGACTCTACAGCAAGATGCAAGTGAGGCTTGAGCACACCGCATTGGACACGGCAGTAGGGCATGCACGTGGAAATGGAGTCGTCAGGGTATGGTTCAGAAATTCTGGCTGACTGTGTCAATTTGAGAGTCCTCTTTGAAGAGCTACCAGGCATTTGTAGAGAAGAAAAACCAAGCTTTGAGGAGGTGAGGGTAGAGAGCAAGTGTAATGGCTACACACACTCCTCTTCCTTTTCTTCTCTGCACCCTCAATTATCTGTGTAAGTGTACATTTATTTTGGACTCCCCTGTGCCACTGACCTAACTTCCTGCCTTTACTGCATGTGATCTTGATAACTGTAGCTTTAACCATTGTCTTTCCTTCTTTTAAACCCAAATAAAAATTCCCTCTTTGTTAAAGTTCAACATTGTTTTCTGTAGAACTTCCGGAAATGTAAGGCCTGAATTCTTGTCTTCAGAGTGACTTTGCTTTGGAAAAACTGGCGTTGGGTGTGTCATGCCTTCAAGCGAAGCACCATGGGCTTGTCCTTTGACCAGATGGATGTTCAAATCAGTACAGAATCCAATATCCCTGTATGTCCTGGCCTTGGGGTCCTTAAATTGTGACTCTGTGTGTGTGTGTGGTATTCACAGGCTGGGGCAGTGTCAGCTGTACCTAACCCCACTCAGTTACTCTGTGGCTTCTCCAACAGAATGAACAAAAGATGTTGCTTGCTTTTCTTTTCTGTTCTCTTTTTTAAAACCCAAACTCCATGTTTCTCATATACAACTATTCAAAACAAAATACATACAACTCCTGGCAGAGTATTTTCAGGCACATTGCACTTAAATTCATGCAACAAAATGTACTTATCTTCCTGTTCCCCCTCCTTGGAAACCCTACTCCCAAACAACAGCACTGAAAACAAACCCACAAAGTTGACAAAATGATATCTGATTCAACCTGGCACAATTTTTTTATAACCAAAAAACTACTTTCATTTGTATCTATCGAGGTTGAAGAACAAAAAATACAAAAATGTTTTAAGGCATGTGTGTCACCAGGGTATTTGATTCAATCACTGTATAAATGGATGATGGGTGGGTGGGTGGGTGGATGGATGCGTTCAACAAACATTGAGCTCCTGCCATGTGCCCAGCACTGTTCTAAGTATTGGGGATTTAGTTTCATGGTGAAAAGGACAAGGTCATTCCATTCCTAGGCATATATTCTAATAGAGAGGGCAGATAGTGAATAAATAAGATAATGTGAGATAGTGATAGGGCTATAAAAAACGGGAGAGGGCATGTCTGGAAGGTTCTTTTGAATAGGATATTTTTAGTATACTTTGAAATAAAATTTTACATGCACTAGATTTAAAAGCACTAACAATAAAACCACTAGAACTAATGTTTTATTTTTAACAGTATCATAAATAGTTTTGGTAAAATTATCTCTTAAGAAAAGTTCACGGAATTGACGCTTTAGTGGGCTTTAAGATTCAGAAAGCAGTACACCTAAAACTAATATCATGTGTCAACCATACTCAAATACATTTTTTTAATCAGAAAGGCACACTAACTTCTGAAGGTTGGGGCCCATTTGTGTGTGTACAGGAGTTCTTTCCTCCTCTGCACCTGTACTTCCAACCCGGTGAGCTGCTGTAGCTCTGATCAGAAGATTAGATGCTTAGGATATGGATTATGCTTATGGATTTTCATAAAGAGATTTGGTATTGTCCATTGCTGTCCTCACGTCTTGTATGTATACTTGAACTGTACATTCACTATGAACCCACCGTGGCTACTAGTCTACCATGTTAATTCCAAGCACATCCCATAGACTTTTCAAGGCGTTTGCCTTCTGATTACTTTTTTGCTTATTTACCTGCATTTATTTCCTTTCCATACAAGCTTTGTCTGTTAGGCCAGCTTTCTCTATTTTGCCTCCTCTAGACAGCCATTCTTGGAGGCCAGGCTCCATCTTGCCTCATCTATGAAGCCCACCTTCACTAGGAGAAGAAGCCAGATGGTGACTAGTCCCAGTTCAGCCAATATTGCCTATGTGGACTTCGGCCAGTTCCTGTATCTCTTTGTCCTTCAATTCTTTACCTGTAAAATGGGGGAAATCACTAATACCTGCTGCATAGGGACCATTGTGAGGATTAAATTTGTTATTACAGGTAAAGAACTTAGATGCCTGACATATAGTAAATATGTTAGCTGTCTAATTATTACTATTGATATTTTTATGGTAAAATTTTATACTGTTCTTTGGTCTCTGGACTCCCATGATTTGTGCAATCTACATGACAACTTTTTTTTTTTTTACATTTTTTAGGTTTATTTATTTATTTTGAGAGAGAGTGCGTGTACCAGCGAGTAGGGGAGGGGCAGAGAGAGAGAGAGAGAGAGAGAGAGAGAGAGAGATGGAGAGAGAGAGAATTCCAAGCAGTCTCTGTGTTGTCAGTGCAGATCCTGACACCGGGCTTGAACTCCTGAACCATGAGATCATGACCTGAGCCGAAATCAAGAGTAGGTCACTTAACCAACTGAGCCACCCAGGCACCCCTACATGACAACCTTTTTCTTTCTCTTGTTTTTTTTTTACCTGTATGGTAAATACTAAACTGGTGTATCTAGAGCTTGGTGGAATTAAAAACTGCTTGATGAATGATGATAGGGTAGGTAAGAGTGTGAACACTGGCAGGCACAAAGAATTCTTAGGGATGGATCTTAACCACTTTCATGAAATGTGAGAGGAGGGGATGGACCCAGGGTGCTAAGAGAAAGTATCACTGAGTTGCTGCTCTGTTTTGACTCTTAATTTATTATTAATTAATTTATGGGTTTTCTCATGGTAGTATTCTTAATTGTGGTATGAATACTTAGCATGAGAACTACTCTCTTGACTAATTTTTAAGTGCATACACAATACAGTGTTAACTTTAGGCACAATGTTGTACACCAGATTTCCAGAACTTATTTAGCTTGCACAACTGAAACTACATACCTGAGCGGCAATATACCATTTTCCCCTCCCCGACAATCCATGGCCAACTAACCATGATACTGTTTCTGTGAGTTTGACTATTTTAGATACCTCATGTAAATGGAATCATGCAGTGTTTGTGCTTTTGTGACTGGCTTATTTCACTTAGTATACTGATTTCCACTTCTGGGTATATGTCTCAAAGAACTGAAATCAGAATCTCAAAGAGCTAACTATATCCCCATGTTCATTGCAGCATTATTCACAAGAGCCAAAATATGGAAACCTAAATGTCCACTGATGGATGAGGGGATAAAGAAAATGTGGTATATACCTATAATGGAATATTTTTTTCAGCCTCATAATATTCTTAATTTTGTATGTTCACCTCAGTTTAAACCCTTAGTCTTTAATTCCCTAGAGTTTCTTAATTAAGATGCATGTAAAAAAAATACATTGTGGTTAATAGCGTGACTGAGTCTTAAGAAAGGATTGAACGGATGCACTGAGCTTGAGCCTGCTTGGTATTCCCTCTCTCCTCTCTCTCTGCCCCTCACCTGCTCACATGTTCATGCTCTGCCCCTCTCTCTCTTTCTCTCTCTCTCTCTCTCTCTCTCCCTCATAAATAAACTTTCTAAAAAAAGAAGAAATTTGGGGTTACATCATTCAAAAGCTTATTTTTTATGCCTGAAGATTGCTTTTCTGGAATGACTGATAACGTACTAATTATCAGTTACCTCGATTGTGATTTCAAAAGCATTTTTAGTTTCATAAGACTTAAAAATAGAGATAGATTTTCAAGGAGATAAATATTCAGAGTTCTCAGCCTTCAAATCTGGAGCACATTATCCCACAATCAAAGTAATATATGAGGACATCTATTTATATTAGTTCGGAATGCTTAGTCATGTCATACAGTTGACAAGTGTTCATTGTCTGATTTGAACTTACCAGAAAGGCCCTCTCGCTAGACCAGTAAGTCTCTATGTTGCTTTTCATATCAATTTTAAATTTGCAGTGGGAATTGTTAATTTCAGAAACTGTACTTTTGATGAATATTCCTTTGTAAGAGCTAAAAATCAGACTTTCAAAGTCGGAAGGTATTAAAGAGAATCTCATTTAGTGTATTCTTTCACAA
Organism: Cryptoprocta ferox; assembly: GCA_028646485.1. Classification (NCBI taxonomy): domain Eukaryota; kingdom Metazoa; phylum Chordata; class Mammalia; order Carnivora; family Eupleridae; genus Cryptoprocta; species Cryptoprocta ferox. Next base: position 102,716,180 of record CM053574.1, read on the forward strand.
AAAAGAAAGTGGCTCAGAAGAAGTCAGGTGGCCTTTGCAGGGCCTTCCAGTGACCAGAGTCCTGACTTCAGTCCCTCCTCTTGCTTTGGGGTATAGTTATTTCCACTGCGCCTCACTCCCTGCTATACTAGAGAAGCAAAAGACTTGAACAAGGGTAATATTTCATTTTATGTCGTGTTTACCTTATTTATTTCAGTGACTGCCTGTCCATATTGGTATGTAATCTACATTTTAATGTCTCTATTTTAGTTTTAGTAAACTGGATAAATAAGAGCTAGAATGAAGTTTCAAAGGAAACTATCTGCTTAAACCAGCAGACCAGAATATGTTCACATCATTTCATATTTTAAAATACAAAGAAGGAAGTTTACTAGTGGCAATTTAATTTTTTTGATGCAGTCACTATATGTTTTTCTTTACCCGTGTTTTGTACCTCTTTGCAATTAGTACTGTTTTTGTGTTTTAAACCTAGTATCTTATAGCTCTACTTACTCATGACTGTTTTTACAGAAACCACTTTGGTATTGTAACTTTCTGTGTAGGATTTTCTGATGCTCATTTAATCTTTTATCACAGATGAATTATTCTAGCATTATTTAGTTTAGACTTCCTTAACTGGGGCAAACAAATTAGAGATTAGGCAATATGAGAACATGTCTAGGCTGGTTTCTTACCAATTACTCTTCTTTGCAGACTTAAAATAGGAATGCTTGATATGAGGAAATTATAAGATGAATGCAACAAAAAGGAACTTACTAGAACCTCCTGAGTAGTATTCCTTTAAAGCTAGAAGTGGTTGACTTTTCAGCAAATCACTTCTTTGGTTCTTGCTTCTTGAAACATTCTGTTCTGTGGACTTGATGCATGATTTTTATGCTAAATATTCTCTTCTGGATTCCTTGGAGTGTTGGTGCTTATGGAGTGTTAAGTAATAAACTCAATGACTTTCCCTGTCCTTTAGATCCCTGGACCGAGATCTCCTGAGAGCCAGCTTAGTGTGCAGTGACAGCAGCAAATCGAGTGCATTTTTATCGTGCCCTCTTCAGCATGCCTAAGCACAGTGAAGCATGTGAGGTTTTTTTCAGTCCACACTTGAAAATTGTTGGCAGGAGTTTCTTGTTTTTCACTTAATTTTGAGTTTCTCTGTGCTTTTTGTTTTACATTCTAGCTGGGCAAGTCTAGAGGAATTAGGTTTCATTTGAACTTCCTTTTTGAAGAGAAGTAGCTAAACTAGTTGAAGCTGTAGTTTCAGTTAAGATGTAGTTTTAACTTTTGTATATTTATAGGACAGTGGCTCTCCATCATTAGCACACATCAGGATCACTTGGAGGGGTCAGTAAGCCACATTACTGGACCCCTAACCCCACAGTTGCTGATTCCATTGATACGGAGTAGGGCCTGAGATTTTTTTTATTTCCAACAAGTTCTGAGGTACTGTGGATGCTTCTGGTCTGGAGACCATGGCTTGAGAGCTTCAATTGTAGGGAAAAAAACCAATGGGAGCTACTTTAAAGAGAAGGTATGTGAAATTGTTATCCTAAGAATATTTTCTATGTAAGTTTATGTACTTAACAAAACCCCTATTATATGGATAATGTCTATAAGAAGAAAAAGATTAGTCCTCAGAGTTCCTTTTATGGTGGTGCTATAGGAATACAAGTATTAACCTTAGTAATGTATACATGTGGAATAATAACACTATGGCTTCATACTCCTATAGTGATTATCCATATGCCCAATAGCTCTCCAGAGTGATGGTGTTTTCAGGTATATGGCATTGTCTTGTGGGACGTTACTGGAAATTGACATTTAAGAATTAAATATGTGACAGATTCTGGGCATTTCAGGGTGAAGGAATGGCATATTTGACTCTGCAGTGAGAATTAACAGCTCCTGTTGCATTGGACTTTCTTGACTGAAGTTGGAGTATAGGGTGGGATACAATAGGAAATGGTTGAAAGATGGAAATGGAGCATGTAACTAAAATTAAGTTCAATAGTAAAGCCTGAGAAACCTAAATTTTAATGGGAATGAGAGGAGTAAATGACTTAAAATGTCCCCTTAAAAATGGTCCTGGATACTCAGATTTTTAGAGAGAAGAAGCTGAAGCCTAATCTGTTCTGCTCACTAATATTTTAGTGTCTGTTTTGAATATTGAACCAGAGATGAGCAGCGTTCTGTCTCTGAATTCATGGCATTCACCGTGTAGTGGAAGAGACTGGGGAGACATCCATGTTACGTGACAGTATAATGGAATGCTCTAAAAGCAGTCTGCATGGGCTTACATGGGTGAGGCCTCTAGGAGAATATAGGAAGTCTTCAGAGGCAGGTTAAATTTGAGCTTAATCTGAAAGGATGAGTAGCTCAAAAGAAGGGGAGAATGGTCAGGAGACTTCTAGAAAGAGAAAATCTCCTGTTGTCTCCCATGTAGAGATGGGAGAGATTAGGACTGTTGAGAGTAATTTAGAAAGAGAAAATCTCCTGTTGTCTCCCATGTAGAGATGGCAGAGATTAGGACTGTTGAGAGTAATTAAGGATGTTTTATGGAAAGAATGTTGGGTTTGCACTGGGGCAGGTCAAGAAATGAGGTGACAAAAGGGACCAGAGCATGAATGCAAATGCCATGTTTGGATTTTACTCAAGGGAAATAAGCCATAAAATATAAGGATTTTAAGGGAGAAGACACAGCATTCCGGTTTAGGAAGGTTCTTGAGTCACCTCTGTGAAGGAGGAGAAGGGGTGGGAAAAGACTGAAGACAGGAAATCGGTCTGAGAAGGAAGAGATGAATATAAGATATTTAGGAGCTAGAATCGATAGAATTTGGTTGGTAGGGAGGTGAATTTGAATGAGAGGAAGTTGTTTGGGTTAATTAGGCTTTAGCTTTCTGTCTCTGAAACCTAGCCCATCAGGACAGAACACATGGAAGGATGAACAGGATTAGGGATTATATGATACATGCACTGGATAAGAAGTTATTAAATTTTACATTCTAAGCTGGGATAATGCTAGTGGGAATGTAAAGGGCACGTCTGAGAAAAGTTGTCTGGGAAGTATTAGTTGAATTTGGTTTGGACTAAATACAGTGAAGGAGGGGAAGAAGAAAGAGCTCATTAGTTTATTAGTCTCAGTAGTTTCAAAAAAAATATTCAGAAATAAAATGGGAAAATTAAAGTTGATTGATATAAATGCCAACTAATCTGAAGGATATCCAGATTGAATGTATACTGACCTTGAAAGTTAATTGAAAGGCAGGGTTAAATTAATCTGCATTTGAAAGCCAATTATGTTATTCCTTTGAAGCGTGTCCATTCCCTCTCAATGGTTTATACAGGATGATTGGTGATACTTTGATAATATTCAGAAAATTCAAGTGTTATATGGAAGGCTAAATAGGAAATGGAAAATCTGTCACAGGTGGTATATGTAAATGGAAAAGTTTTAAATAATGCATGATGTTCGTTTTCTAATAAAAGGCAGGTAGCTTTATACAAATTGCAAAATCTGCAAAATCCCTTTTGCCATGTAAGATAACATTTGCAGATTCCAGGGATTAGGACGTAAATATTTTGGGGGAAGGGAATGCTTATTATTCAGCGTACAATAGTACTCAAATTATCAATATTGTGAACAAAAAGAATTAGAGATGGAATATTTGTGTTTAAACTAGGAAAATCCATGATAGTACATTATGAAATAACAATATACAATATATTTTATGTACAGATGTATATACACATATACATATACACATATGTAATTATTAGATAATGGCTTAAATAGGGTTTAATTGGAAGACTAAGTTGATCAGACTTTATAGGATATAATTTAATAGGACTGTGATAGAAAAAATGAAGATCTGATGCATTATTTTTTACCACTTTAAATATGAAGGATAAGCAAACTGGAATGTATTTTTCCACCATAATGAGAATGCTGAACTAGCTTATATGAAGTTGTAATTCTTTGAGCATTTAGTATCTATTTGCTGAGTGTGGGTTATGATGTAGGCACTGAATTAAGTCTTGCCCTTTGATCTAATAGTATGTTTTCTATTAACTCTTCAGGTGTGTAGTCATTGCTTGGCTGTTTGCTTTGTTTACACATTTGATATCTTTTTCTAGATTGCACTCGTTAAATGACCCTTTCCACTAATTTTAGCCCATGGGCGTGCTTTATTTGGTTAAGAGGAGTTAGTTAAATTCTTAGATCCTCTGAAACAGTGGCTCTCAACTATGGGCAATTTTGCCCTCCACAGGACATTTGGCAATGTCTGGAGACATTTCTGATTGTTATACCAAGTATGAGCAGAGTGCTGCTGATAGCCAGTTGATATGACCAGGCATGCTGTTAACCCCCTACAATGCACAGTATAACTCCCCCACAGTGAGGAACTATACAGTTCAAAACGGTAATGCTGGGGTGTCTGGGTGGCTCAGCCAGTTGAGTGTCAGACTCTTGATTTCATTTCAGATCATGATCTCACAATTTGTGAGTTTGAGCCCTGCATCGGGCTCCACGCTGATGGTGCAGAGGCTGCTTGGGATTCTCTATCTCCCTGTCTTTCTGCCCTTCCCCCACTCATGTGTGTTTTCTCTCTCTCTCTCTCTCTCTCTCTCTCTCTTTTCCTCTCTCTCTCTCTCTTCCTCTCTCTCCTCCCCCCTTCTCTCTCTCTCTCAAAAATAAATGAATACCCAAATTTAAAAAGTCAACAAAACATTAATTCTGCCAGGTCCAGAAACCCTTCCTGGTCTAAATTTATATTGCTTCTGTGAACCTTTGGATTAAATAAAATTGTGAAAAATTTAGGGTTTTTTTCTACCTTGGAATTGCTCCAGTAAACATTAAATAAAGAGAAGCTTATCTAGAACGGGCAAAATTTATGACTGAAATGATAAAATTGGGGTAGGGATTTTTTTTCAGGGGGAAGGGGTACTAATTTTTCCCATAGTGGAAATTAAAATTTTGAAATAAGTATTAGAGGCAAGAGCAATATGGGGACTTTTGAATGTGTAGGATGAATAAACAGTTTAGGATATATTACTTTGACAGTACGGGATTTATATTCTACACACACACATAACACATTTAATATAAATTACAGCTGAGGAATTAGCAGAGTGATAACTTACTAATAACAATTTATATCCTCTTATGCTTTGCTGCAAAGAATTTTCATGCGTATCAGAAAGGAAGTAAGTTTTTACATGCTAGGCGCTTGAAATGTATCTTAATTTTCACAACCTAAGTGTAGATAATAGCCTTTTTTATACATAAGAAAATGTACCTTTACAAAACCAACCAAAAGATTTTCCCTTTTCATCTTATTTGTGCTTAATTTATAATCTTACTAATTTATAGTTGATGGGTACTTGTCTTACAGAAACCATACTCATAAAGGGTCAGTGGTGAAGCACAGGGTATCTATACTTCATAGTTGTTCTCTCACTCTGAGAGTTATTGTGATGTATTTCATTTACTTAGAAGTCTCCTAAAAAATGCTTTGGCACTTTTCCATCTGTGGAATCCCAAAATGGCTTGTATGTTCAAGATAGTAGAACACATATCTAAACTTTTCTAGAAAAGATGCTAACAGGGAGCTTCTGACATTGTCTCTGGGAGACAGGTTTAGGCAAGACATGGTTATTGCCATAGGTAGGTTTTTGAGCCAACACTTTGAGAGAATATTGAGGGACCTATTTCAGGATAATATAGACAATAGTCTTTACAGAATTAAGAAGTAAATTATTTAAAAAGTATATGATGGTGAAAAGTGCGGCTGCACTAATACTAAAACACAGTCTTAGTCTATGGATTTTAGTCCATGGAAAGTATGCATTATATCAAGTCTTAATAGTTTATGACTCTGGGAAAGTTTTAAGCTTTTGGAGTCTGAATTTCCTAATTGGTAATTATTAGATGGCTGTGGGGATTAAAGGAGCTAATACATAGTAGTCAATATAATGGTTAATAGTAAGTGCCTAATAAAGGCAATTATTTTAATATGTATTGTATAATTAAGCATAAATTGAGCTTAAAACAGAACACAATTGCAAAATACTTCAATACTCTCAGTGTCTCTTAAGATTTTAGTAACAGTTGTGCCAAAAAATATGAAAAAAATTTCAAACTTTAAGTAAATGGATCTCTTGTTGTAGGACTTCTCAGAACTTTAATTTGTTATTGTGTATATTTAAGAAGAAAATATGCACCACTTCACAAAAATTTTCTGCCTTAAATCCTATTAAAATTTTGCCAGCTTCTCATGTTCCATGGCACACAGTTTGAGAAACACTGACTTTGAAAGTACCTCGCTTACTAGCATGTTCCAATATCATCATGCTAGAAGACTTAGGCTAATAGTTGAATTTCATATTGACTTTGAACATAGGCTACAGTGTCTGGAACGACACCTGAGCTATGTAGTTCAGTATTCTCCTAAATTGCGTCTTTAGGACATCAGTGGTTTTCACAAGATTTTTGTTGATAATTCATTCTTTTTCCTCCTTTGAGGAGGAGAAGCAACCAGTAATTTAGTAATTATATGTACATGTATAAGATATTATAAAGTTTTAAAAAATAATCCAATAATAATTCCTCAGCTTTCTTTTTTCTTTTTTTAATTTTTTTTATGTTTTTTATTTTTGAGAGAAAGACAAAGAGAGAGTGAGTGCAAGCGAGCAGGGAAGGGGCATAGAAAGAGGGAGACACAGAATCTGAAGCAGGCTCCAGGCTCTGAGCGGTCAGCACAGAGCCCAATGCAGCGCTAGAACTCATGAACTGTGAGATCACGACCTGAGCTGAAGTTGGACGTTCAACCGACTGAGCCCCCCCAGACGCCCCTCCTCAGCTCTTTTCTTAACAGCATTTTTTGACCCCGTTGGCCCCTCCATGTTCTTCCCTTACCTCTGGCGTGCCACTAGTCCCAGCACACTGGATGGTCCTCTGTCTGCTTTGCTGGTTTCTCCTCTACTTCTTAACCCTTACATGTTGGGTTTTCCAGAGTTCAGTCCCTAGATCTCTTCTCTATCTAGCCTTATTTTCTAGGTGATATTATTTTAGCATTATGACCTTACATTTCATCTCTATGCTGACAGTTCCCCAAATTATATCTCCAACCTAGATTTCTGGCTTGACCATCTCACTTGTGTGTCTAATTACCAATTCACATTTCTATTGTGTCTATTCATTGTCTCAAACTTAACATGTCTGAAACCAAAACTCACTATTTTCATTGCTGCTGCTACCTAGCATTGTTACCCATGGAAGTAAAACTATGGCTAAGCCTGTCATTGACATCTTCTCTAGCCTCTTCCCAATAAATTTGATATAGTTAAGTGTATAATTCCATTTAGTACATAGCAGACATAATGGGTACTAAGTCTTGTGTTCAGAATTGCCTATTGCCTGCTTTGGGGATTGAGGTTGCAATCTGACAGGGAATATATGTGTGTGAGTCTCCTGTGTGAAATCAGTTTCATGTAATGGCAAGCACTTGCTCCGTAAAGTAAAAGAGAATTCAAAGAATCTGTGGTTGAGAGAGTTAGAGAGAAAACTTCTCTTTCAGCTTCTCTTTCATTTTTTCAGTGGACCTGTATGCCAGTCAGTGCCTTTGAATGCATGCTGTTGTCTTCCTTTCCCTTTAAGTAAAACTTGGCTATTTTTAGTAGTATGTGGGAGGGTGTGAAATTTAATAAATTATTTTTAACAAGAGGAACTTACTTGATTATGGTGTTTGGAAGAAGCATTTTATGTTGCTAGGGCAAAAACTGTTGAATTTCCAAGAGTTTTTTCTCACATAGGTAAATTCAGAAATCATCAAGTTTATTTGTGCTCACTAATTACCTCCAGGCTTAATGTTATTTTCTCAAGTGTCATTTTTACAGTTTCCACATTCAGGTAGGACTGAATTTTGCAGCAGTGGCAGATTACAATCTATGAGTCACATTTAGTAACATTGCTAAACGATTTGTCCAGTGGAATACAGTTTCATTTTTAAGGATGAAGGTGGGAGGAAAGGAAGAATTTCATTTTTTTTTAAATGCAGCTTGCTTTTCAGAGAAAGAAAGCGTAAGTGCAGTAGTCTAAGAATTCATCTTGAACTTGTTATTCACATATTTCTTCTTCCTATTTAACACAGTCATTAGAGAAAGATGGTGGTATTTGCTCTATTAAATAATGCAGTGGGATGAGCTTCTATTAATAGAAAAAAAGATTCATTATTTGATCTATTCCTAAATTGCTTCATTGATTCCTGGATTTGGAATAAAAGCAAGCCATTTCCTTAGACAGTAGTGTTAGAAATTATTTTCTTGCTATGTTTCTGAAAATTTCACTTAGTATCCTTACGGTTGCTCGGAATTCCTTTTTGGCTCACATTTGGAGGTAACAGTCTTGTTTCATATGTAAAAAATGATGGCACTCTTATGATGAGAAGGACATCTGCTCTGAACTGTCTCCACTGTCTCCTACTACCACACATGTGCCTCCCCCCTTACCCTGTACATATCTGACAGATTTAAAGCAGATGCTGTCCACACACTTCTACTTGTGACTGCTTATGAAATCATGACTCAGGACCTCATTTCTTGAAATATTTTTAAAGTTGTGAACAGGTGGCCAGACTTCATAAGCAACAACTGGAGGGCAGAGATTACTTAATGGCTTGGAGAGGGACCAAGTATCTTGTGAGCCCAGTTTCTCTAACATCAGCCCGGTTTCTAAGAGGCAATATCCAGGTCAGCTGGTGCCACGCAGGGCAGGGCAGACTAACCCTAGAAGGATTGAGTCTCTAGGAGAAATCCCCGCCTTCCTCATTCTGGGAAGTCGCCTCGGGAAGTGGATGCCAGGGAACAAAATCACCCAGTGAGTTGCAGTTGTTCTGAGGAATAAAAGTGGAAGCTTATTCAGGGTCAAGGAAGGGGAACTTTAGGGCTGTAGGATTAGGGGCCAAGAGAAGAATGAGTGCGTGTGGCAGGGCAGAGATGGGTGGGGTAGGAAGCTATACTTGAGCCCCATATAGAATTCCAGATTCCTTGTTAGCCAGAGAAGCTTGGGGGAGTGGCAGATGGGACCACACTTCTCATCTTTCCTGGTACAGTGTGGGGAAGTCTTCCCCCATGGTACCTGGAGCAAAAATAATGCCACTCTAGAAGACAGTCCAGCTCGAGTTTTTAATCATGTTTCCTTGATGGTTCAGTAAGAGAACTGTAGTTGATCTTTACCAATTGGTGAAAGTTTCAACAGGATCGGAGCTGAGATTTAGGGAGGAAAGCTGACTTTGAAGTATGGAAAATTCATTTCTTAGGGGGATTATGATATTGTAGAGCATGAGAAGACTGAACCTCTTACTGTTGCAAATGAGGAAGTTGGTTCCTTGGGGAAAAGGGGTATCAAGATATGGGAGAGGAATATAAAAAGAGAAGTGGGTTTACATTTAGAACTATGAAGTTTTACCTAATTTGGGGAAAAATTCCCTCCATCTCTTGGTTGTTCGTCTACTGGACTGGCTCTGTGAGTGGCTTTAGGTAACTTCTACATGAACCTATTGAGTGCAGGCCTGTGGCTGATTCCAGAGATACATCCATGAGTCATGGCCCCAGCTCTCTGTACGCTACCAGAAGAGATTATAGGCTGTGGTGGGTTCATGCATGTGGACCTGAGGTCAGCTCTTCAGATAAATAGAAGGTATTTAGAAGTATAGTAAAACCTTGCATTGTGAATAACTTGTTCTGCGAGTTGTCCACAAGACGAGCAAACATTTCTAATAAATTTTAACTTGATAAACGAGGGATGTCTTGCACAAGTAATATATGACACCAAATGTCACATGATTATAGCTCAGCCAATGGTTCTTGAAATTTGCTTTGATATACAAGCGCTTTGGATTACAAGCATGTTTCTGGAACGAATTATGCTCACAAACCAAGGTTTTACTGCACGTCTGATGAAGTCCTAGAACACAACTGGCTGCACCCAAACTGTAATAAAACTATAATGTCATTCTTTGTGTCTAAATTATGTTATCAGATATTAGGGAGATAGGTTTTTGGCCATCTAGGCACTTTTTTTTCCTCCAGTTTTGAGCTTTGGGAGAATTTAAGGGGTTGGCCAAGGCAGTTTACAGTAGAAAAAGGATGGATGATGAGGGTGATGCAAATATGGATGTTTGGCCAGTGATAGTAATATCCCACCCGTTTGCCTTGCCCTTTGTTTGACTTTATTCTAGAAATCATTTCCTGTTCAAAGCTTTCCATAACATGAGAGTGTCTTGGATTATGCTTCACAGAAATGTCTTTTCTGAGGAAGGACTGTATGTGTGGGGAAACTTGACTGTCCTCTGGCCACTTCTCTTCCCCACACTGTTTAGTTGAGATGGATAATTGGAGGATAATTTTGAAATGTCTCCTTTACTTGATCTGCTTCCATTAAGCACTTCTTAAATTTCTTACTTAAGCCCAGCAAGACCTGGTGTGTTGTTTCTAGGTGAGACTATAAGAGTTCAGTAACATGGCCAAGTTCCCACGGCTAGTAAATGTGGAGCCAGAATTCACACCCAGAGGTGTGACCTCAGAGCCTACCCTCTTAGCCACGCTGGCTCTTCATGGAAGAAAGTGGCATGGGGATCTCTGGAAGAGAGCTAGAACATCTGCATGGAATTTATTTCCCTTGGGTTTTAAGATGGTATTTCCTGATTGATTATTCATACTAGTATTTTTTAAAATAGCTTCATATAAAGGAGGAATCAGACCTAGGACTTCCTGGTTCAAAGTATACCTAAAAGCTATTAGGATAAGTTACAGAAGGATGTGTTCACTGATGGGGTCACTTGAGAGTTTGTGCCTCTTTTCTTCCTGAACTCTAGTGGAAGGTTCAGAGGTCTGTGATGGGCATATTTTCTGGCCCTTTGTCAGGTAGCAAAGAAATTACCAGAGCTATTTCATAGAACAGTGGAGGATTATATCTACATCTTACTTGTGATTTTTTGAATATTAAACACAATATTCAAAAATTAATGTATGACACACAGAGAAGACTAGCAACATTATTAATGTTTCATCTCTGCCTCCTTTTATGGTGAATTTGGGTTTCAAGGAAAGCTTGGATTCTTTTGGCTAGTCGTTCAGAGCTCTGATGGGAAGCTCTTCATTGCGTGGACTAGCACTTCATCTTTGTACTTAGCACTCTAAAGTTGGTCTTTGTTTTTGAATCTATACCTTTTTGGACTCATTGATGTACAATTGTAAAGAATTCCCTCTTATTGTGATTTTAGAAATAGCATTTTAAAAAAGAAGCCCAATTATGGGTATCAATACAATTTGAGTCAGTTGGATATGTTTTAAGCAAGGTAATACAATTTAACTCTTCTTTGATATCATGTATATTTACTAGGACTCTCCTGAGCTATTATCATTTTAGGCTTTCTCTTGCTAAGTTACAGTTTTATAAGCTAAATAAATGTATTCAGTCAATTATTTGAGAGCATCTGTGTATGATGCACTGTGCTAGGCATTGTTAATAAAACTTATGTGGTTGCCAGGTGGTAAACTTGTCTTAAGATACCTGAGATATGACAATAAACAAAACCACAAAAATCCTTTTGGATTCTGGTGCAGGAGAGCCATAATGAATGCATGCAGGAGATGGTTATAAGTACAAAAATAAAGCAGGGATGAGTGATGGGGAGTATCAGACAGGCTGGTTGCAATTTTAAGTATTTGGGCCCAGCATGGCTTCACTAGGAAGCATTTATATGGAGCTTGGTGAATAAATGGGCTCTGCCTTGTCTAGCTTATAGTCTAATGATATCTGCTTCTCGATGAACACTTACCATGAGGATAGGGATTCTGCTAAGTACCTGTGTACATTTCCTCCTAATCTACCAAACTGGGGAGCATTATCCCCAGTTTCATCAGAAGGAAACTGAAGCTTTGAGAGTGAAATTGCTCAGATGAGCATAGTGGAATCCAGATCTGACCTAAGGCCCATGCTCTTATATGTGGTATTACACCATGTCAACTCTTGAAATATTTATGGAGGAATTACTGACTTTGTAGATACGGCTGCCTTATTTTTGGTTCTGTTGTGTTGGGCAGTAACTTGGATGGCTCATGGAAAGTGTGTGTTACCATGAGCTTCCCTTTGAGCCTGTTCTATTTAAAAGGCTTTGGGGTTGTGCCAGGTGGCCACAGAAGGCAAGGAAGCCACCTAGTTACTGACTTCCCTGCAGTGGGATGTGTTTGTTATGTGTCAGAGAGTGGCCTCTATTGACTCCAGTAAATCATTGACTACTTGAATTCCTGGCATTACATTTCAGTGATAGGATACTAAATTGGCTGGACTACGTATCATTGTGTTCAAGAACATGTTATAAATGCTCATACTTAGAAGGGAATGTAAAGTGCATGGAAGGTTATGGTGCCAAGGTTACTACTTATTGTGTTTATTACAGAATAGACCCATACCTTGCATTTATAGCGATTGCTTTATTGTAATAAAAAGTAAATGGCAAAGGAGTGTGTTGGAGTAGAAAGCTTCATGAAGGGAAGTGGAAAGGAGGTCAGGGGTTCAAGAGAGCTCTGTTCCTTCTGCCCTCAGTGTGCTTAAGAGAACATTCCACTCAAAGCATCCCATTTTAGTTGGATGGCGATTTTCAGTGTAGCCTATGCTTTGCATTGAATATTAATAGTTCTTTTGTGCTTTGGCTAATTTAATGTCTGGGGTGTATATGTTGACCATTTTTAAAAGAAGCTGTATATTTTACAACTCTATGTGCTAGTTTTTTATGATCAGCTTTTAGTGATCTCCCTCCATTAACTACTTCCAAAACTAAACGTTGTTGATTCTTACAAGATGATTTTCTTTTACTTAGGAGATAAGCTATGATTTGAGCACCTAGGCTCTACAGTTTATTCTTTTAATTTACTTCTTTGAAGTATAATATAAATATATAAAAGGATATGTATTATAAGTGTACAATTCAAAGACCTCAGAGAAAGAGTACCCTTAGGTAGCCAGCTTCCAGATCAAAATAAAGGGAAATCCAGTGTCCCCCTTCTTTTTCTAATCATCCGACCGTCCTTCCCTGCAAGGGTTAGTGCTCTCTTGACTTCTAACATCATATCCATGTTTTTGTACTTGCTATGAATAGTCCGTACTATTTGTGTCTGGCTGCTTTTGCTTCTCATTGCTAGACTGAATCATATGGTTGCATGCAGTTTCAGATTGTCCGCTCTTGTGGTCATATAATATTTCATTGTGGGTATTCCATAGTTTATCCATTCTATTGTTAAACAGCTTCCAATTTATTCTATCATGAAAGGTGCTTCCATAAACCTTCTCATATATGACTTTTGATGAATATACGTAGGCATTTCTGCTGAGTATAAACCTAGGGGTGGAATTGCTGGGCCATACAATATGCATTTACTCGGCTTCAATAGTTACTACCAAATGGATTAAAAATTAAAAAGTAGTTGTACCAATTTATATTTCTGCAGTAGTGTGAGAACTTGTGGATTTTATTTTTGTCCTGTTCTGGGGTAGGTAAGAGGTGCATGTTGTTCTAAGGTCCATTTCACTTCATGTTTGTTTTATGGAATGGAATGGCCATAGCTGTCTCACTGATTCTTTGAAAGCTAAGTTAAATATTTGTGTGCTCATTCTCTCCCCTTTTTTCCTTTCTGTAAACATGTCTTCTATGTTAGATGTGTATTTTATAGATCTTCTATGTACACAGGACATATATGTATATACATTTTATCTGGAAAATATACCACTTAGAGACTTTAGGCTAAAAAGCCACCTTAGAGGTCACCTAGTTCTGGCTTCTTCAGTCTCTAAATTAGCAATGATCCTGCTTATAAGTGTGTCTAATGACAGGCAGCGCATTAGTTTAGGGTAACCCTTTGTTAATGAACTTACGTTGCTTCTTCAGCATTGTGCTGACATCTTCCTCCTTTTAACTTCTCCCATAAATATCATGCCCTTTTACAGGTGAGCAAGAAAACTCATGATTCTCGTGACAGAGGAAAAATCTCTTCAAGCAGAGATTCATGGCTATTTTTTAAACTGTCCTTCTCAATGTCTGCAGGACCTTGCTCTCTGAGCATTTTGCTCTAAGTAACTTGGGTGAAAAACCCATGGACAATGGAAAAGAAAACTCTATGCAAAAATGCTTTTTGTCCCCCCCTTTTTTTCTTCAGTTTTTTTTGCATGAGCACGCTGATTCCTGCTTCCTGCTCCCCCCACATTTTGAATGGGTTTAAACATTGTTTAAAATAAAAATACAAAAAGTGCAAAAAGTGCATTTAAAAAACCTGTAATGAAAAAAAATGAGAAAAAGACAACTTTTTTTTATAGAAAATGGACCATTTTATTTCATGAAATTAATGAATATGGAAAAATTCTGATGGATAATATGCAGTCTAAGGTTTTTGAATGTCCAGGTGGTATTAATATTCATAGAACTTTAGAATAAAAGGGTTTTTTTCTACTTAATAATTGAAGGCTCATAGATATTACTTAATAGGCATTTTCTCTTTTCTTTACAGGCAAGAAGAGACTGATAGGAGAGTGAAAAACGTAAGCTATATTTAAGGGAACATTTAATGGTTTTTTACTTACATGTTCTGTAATAAGGCAGTGGTATCTAAAAATAACTGATATACTCTGAATCATTTTTCTAATGGAATTTCTGTGAGGAGCAAACCTGTCAGAAACTCTAAATATGTTTAAATAAGGTTAAACCATATGTTCTCTGACATCAGTATGTATGAGGGCAGGTGAAACCTGGGAAGTGGCTCCGTATATGTGAGGAAGGTGGAAAAGGCAAATAACCCACTTCAGGATCTTTAGAGGAGTACATCAGACCACCAGATCAGCCTTCAAGGAAAAACACTAAATGCTTAAGAACTCTGGGTAATTCCTCAATGCAGACTTCTGTCTCTAACATTCTGCGTATTAGAAGAGTTTCTAAAAATGTGACCGCTTTACTTAAAAAAAATACAAGAGCTCAAGATCCTTATTAAGGAAGCTGAGAATTACTGATTTTAAGAGTTTAATCTGTAAGTTTGTTAAAATTTATTGCTTTAGAAGTTTAATTGGCTTTCTTCATAAATGTTTTCCCTCATATGAACTAGTAGAATATACAAATGCTTGTTGAGATCTGAGTTTTTGGTCTGAGAATGTCTCAGAGACAGAAATGTAAGAATAATTAACATTTTAAGGGCCGTTCTCCTTCACATAATTTAAAAGAAAAACTACTTTTCAACCATAGATAAATATGCTGTCTTCTGCCTGGAGTGCTCACGTGCACTTGAGCTTGCAACTAGTTACTAACTAGACTGATGTTGTTGTTTCATGGCATTTTTCAAGGTTTTGATAACATTGTACTGGTTGGGAAGAAAAGCACAAAGTAACCCCTGCTATAATGGACCCTATCTTAATTTGAAAGCATTTGAGAATCTTCTAGGACAAGCTCTGACTAAGGTAAGGAAACTACATCTGGATGTGATGAATATTGTTCCTTATACTGCTACTTTCTCCTCCTTTCCCCCTCCCTGTATTCGTTTCCTTCCACTTCCTTCTTCCTTCTTCCCCTCTTCTAACAAACATGGCAGCTCCTATGATCTTTGCTCCACTCTGGATTGTACTGGATAGAAAGCGTTGTTATTTATTTGCTGGCTCTGTATGCCACCACCAAGGAGTGAGGGAGTCTAGGTATTTATTTCTTAATTTTAGGTAATTCAATGACCTACACATCTGCTTCCCTTTTAAGTCACTTGATATAAGTTAACTCTTTCTGTGTTAGGGAACTCATCCTGTACTAAAGAGGTGCTTCAGGACAACTACTGTGTGTTGAAGTTACTCAATTTCTCTATCTTAATACCTTGTCATGTTTCATTCGATCTCTAATGCCCATACTCCAGTTTCCCCATAATTCTACCATATTGCTTGTATTTCCTAGACAGCAGTAAATGCTGTTACATAGAACATGATATGAGGCTTAAATTAGAATCTTTTGTTTTAAACACATTTCTAGTCCTTTATATCCTGAAGTCAATGTTTTAGCTTTTGAATACTTAAGGATTGCTTGAGGAGGGTCAGGGGCCAGGGCTGACCATAGTTCTGCCAAATTTTCATTTATAGGATCCAAATGGGGAAATTAACTTCTCTAGGGGGATATTTATCCAGAGGAATTGGCAGTGGTCAGAAGAAAATAGGTAGTTAAAGTAATATACCATCATCTGATTAATAGTAGTTGCTTCATGGTTTTTATGGTGATTAAATGGTACCATACCAATAAGACATTTAACACTAGTCTCTGGCACATTGTAAGGATGTAATAAATGTTAGTTACCATGATTGGAAGATAGAAATTTAGGCCAGGATGAAAATGAGCACCTTGCCTAATATCTACTTGATCTTGAAATCCTTTTGTCTGAATCTGGTCACATACACTGTAGAAATACAAGATTATAGAGCTTAGAAGGTTAAGGTATTCTTTCTTGATTTTTATTATTTTTGAATTGTAGGGATTGGATGGTACTTCACTCAAATTCTTTCAAACAGTTGATTCAGGTTATAGAGCTATCCCCACATAAGCATCATTCTAGATGTTGGAGAAACAGTCACAAAAGCCCCATCCTCCTAGAGCACCAGTGTCTGATGGAGACAGATGAACAGATAGATCACAGCAGTGGAAGAAGATAAGGCTGTGACGGATGAATGTGCAGGTGGCCTGGGGCACGAGCAGAGCCTTGCCTTACAGTTATGTCGGCTGAGAAAACATCCAGTTAAAAATAATGTGGGGCTTTGGCTCTCACATTTAGTGCTCTCTTTACAGCCTTTGGTTCTTTTTATGGTAGCCTGACTCAGGTTGAATAATCCTAGTACAGCATTTGTGCTGGGAATGCTTTATTAAAAGCTGATTCCTGTCACCAGTGTCAAAACCAGAATAGGTAAAAAAAAAAAAAAAACAAAAACAAAAAACTGATAGATAAAACCTCAGTTGTTGCCATTCCATTATTATGGAGTGGAGATAGCCGTATGAAGTGTGTAAATATTTTTGATCTCTGTTTTGTATCTGTTCTGTTCCACTCAAAGTCATTGTGTTTGGATATTTCCCACTGAAATAGATAATCCTTAATGGCCAATCCAGAATGTCAATTAAAAAAAAAAAGGTAAGCTGTTGTACCTGAGTCTTCATATAATTGGAGGTGACTAATTTTCAATGACCTGTCAGAGGAAAGTCCTCGTAAAGACTGGTCACCAGGGCCAGACTCAGGTTCTTTTACAACTGCGGTGACCCATCAGCAATAACTTTAATATAACTTTTTATGAGGTCAAAAATCATCTCTCTGTGTGCTGAGGACTCTGATACTTCCACAAGTACATGTCTAAGAAACCTGAAAGATCTAAAGATGTATTTAAAAAATTTTTAATCTTTTTATATTTTGAGAAGTATTTTGAGAAGTATTTTTATGGTGCTAGCACTAGGCCCAGCTTTCCCATCTCCTTGAAAATAAGGTACAAGGTAGGTGCTTACATTTTTATGATAAGATATCAATGTTAATGCCAGGGTGTCTGGCATCTAAAGTATATGAAAGCTCACGTAAATCCACTAGATCTTATTGGTGCTTTATACATTTGTCCAAGAGTTGAACCATGAATTGACAAATCAAGTCTCAGCCAAAAGCATGCCCAGGACATCTGCTAATTATGCATTGTAAACATTCTTTTTTCAACTTTATATGTTGAAAACGTACATAGTTGAAAGAATAGTACAACAGATACCCAGATATGTACCATCTGATTGAATTGTTAAAAACTTCCCATCCTGGCTTTACCCATGTGTCTATCCATTCATCTGTTTTTACTTAACCATTTCAAGGTAAATTGTAGACATCTCATGTCTAAAAACTCAAAGTAGGAATATTCTTCCATATAGCTACAATGTCTATTATATTGAAGGAAATTCATAAATGTTCCCTACTATCTAATACCCAGTCCATATTCAGAATTTCCCAGTTGTCTCCCAAGTTTCTTTCATAGCTCATTTTATCTGAGTTCTGATTAATCAAGTTTCACTTATTACACCTGGGTGTTAGGAATTTCTACGTTCTTTAAACTGTCTCTGTAGTTTGCTCATCTGAGACTAGCATTTCTGATTTATACACTAATGACAAAATTACTTTCATTGTATGAAAAAACTAGTCATTAGATATTCTTTGATTACTATGGATCAGGACTAGGCTAACAGCTTTATAATATTACTTAAATCCTAATTTTAAAAAGTCCAGTTTTGGGACACCTGGGTGGCTAGGTCAGTTGAGCATTCGATTCTTGATTTTGGCCCAGGTCATGATTCCAAGTTGTGAGGTTGAGCCCGCATGAGACTGTTTAAGATTTTTCTCTTTCTCTCCCTCTGCCCTTCACCCCAGTGTGCTGTATCTCTCTCAAAACAAAACAAAACAAAACAAAAAAAAAAAGGCCAGTTTTATTTTTCTATTACCTTTTACATAGAGAAATGTTATTCAAAATAATGCTCATAGATGTATTATATATATGTGTGTGTATAATATATATAAACTTTAAAAGATTTTACCTTTAAGTAATCTCTACACCCAACATGGAACTTGAACTCAAAACGCTGAGATCAAGAGTTGCATGTGCTACTGACTGAGCCAGCCAGTCACCCCCAAAATGATGCTTGTAATAAGTTCTATATAATTTACAAACCTATGGCTAATCACATTTGTTATATATCTGTCTATCTCCCACATGAGCCAAACAAATACTTACTTAGATTCAGGAAAAATAAATTTTGAATGTCCACAGACAAGTCTGCTTTCCTTGGCTCAGATCTAGGTGCTGTAATCAGTGGAAATGAATGAACTCTGTGGCGTACATCTGCTGTCCTTGCCCTTTTTCTGTCTTTAAAGTTTTTTGTTAAGAAACCATAAGTTATAGTTACTTTATTCTGAACACTCCAAATATTTCCTGGAGGGTAGGCTGAATATAATCTTGTTAACTTACCTGCTTTGGAACATCGAAATTAAGGTTGACTTTTTGCTTTGACTCCTTTCATGTTTATTGCTAGGTACTAACTGTAAATAGTCACTGATTTTTAGCATTTGAATGTATTATTATCTTTTTCTTTTATTGAAATGCCCCGCCCACTTATTTTTAAATAAATTTTACTCTTTTATTCAGTACTATTGAATACCTCCTCATTGTTACATAAGTGCCAAAATATTGTGGGAAAACATTTACAGATTTATACTCTGATTTCTGTCAGGCTTTTTTTTTATGTTTAACAGAGAAATCTCACTGCCTTACCTATCAAATAGCACAACTTGAGCTATACAAGCAAGTAATGACTGATTACATCTTTGGAAGTTTATGCTAACTCACTCTCTTTAAAACCTTTTCCTTTAGGCTCTTGAAGACCCCAGGTGCCTGAAAAGGAGTGGCAGGGACAGTGGTTACGGTGATCTCTGGTGTGCTGAACGTGGAGAATTTCCTCCTCCTCCTCCAGGCAACCATAAGAGAGAAGATTCATTTGAAAGCTTGGACTCTTTCGGGTCTAGGTCATTCACAAGCTGCTCCTCTGATATCACACTGAGAGGGGGACGTGAAGGTGAGTTGCATTTTTGACTGTCAGTGTATTTTATACTCGTTTGCATATTAAGAGAAAATTGGAAATAGCAGAGAGTAGGAAAATGGAATGAAAACAATTGGGGCAAAAATTTTACGAAGATGTGGATTTCCATAGAGACTAAAATATTGGGGGCTTCTTTCTCTTTTTCCTTTTTTTTTTTCTTTCTTTTCCTTTCTCATTTCTTCCTCACTATATTACCACTAGAATGATAATTGTTTCACTTGTTTTTCATTCCATGGTTAGAAGAGAATGGGGAGGAGACCATTAACTGTGACCTGTTCTATCAATGATGATCTATCCTAATTTTCTTCTGTCCAGATGCAGGTTTGATAATCTGTGCTATGAAGCCTATTTACTGATATATCTAAACATAAAAAAGAAAGCTTCTATAAAATTCTGGTCTGGTTTCTGAATAATTTTCTCCCCAAAAGATAAAAAAATTCTCTTAAGGAAAATGAGGGAAAAAACGTGTCTATGATTCTTTCCAAAAGAATAATTGATATCTACCAGGATAGATTATTATGCTAAACTTCGATAAATTAAGTAGCCATACTAGCATTTGCTTTTATTAGGGTCAGAATGAATCCAGGACAGAGTGAGAAAAAAACATAAAATGAAAGTTACTCTGTTATGGGAAGGAATCTTTCAAAATCCCAATATTACAGCTACATCAGTTACTTAAATGCATGTTTTCTTCCAATGGCTATTGAGTGGTGTCAGAAATTTCTGAACTCGTATCTCTTAACATTTCAAATTCAGATAGATTGGAACCACAGGTAAAGTTTCTGTGCTTCTACCATCAACCTGAAAAAATGGAGAGTTCTAGTTGTGAGTTTGTGCTAAATTGTTAGGGATTTTACTTTGCTGGTTATTTTGATAATTACTTTTATATTTTTACTTGTTTTCCCTAATGTTCTTATTATAAAACATTTAAAACTTCAACAAAGTTGAAAGAATTTTACAGTGAATACTCCCTAGTTCTACCATAACATTTTACTGGGCTTGCTTTCTCACATATCTGCCCCCCTCTCTCTATATATATACATTAATTATCCATCTTGTTTTTTGAGGCACTTCAGGCTACATTACGCTTTGCCAAAATGCTTTAGCACACAGTGATCAACTACAATTCAATCTTTGTTTTGTTGTTCTGATGTAAATTTACAAAAGAGCAATGGATGTACAATGGATTTGTTTTGAAAAATAATCAACAAATTAAGTATAACAAAACTCCAAACTCTTTAGGTTTTAGAATAGTAGTGGCATTTGAAATTAAAAAAGAAAGAATAGCTATCTAAGAGTTAACTTTTATGATTATTGTTGCATTTGTTGGTGTCTGCTATGCAGGTGTGACGTTTTCGTGGCCCAGATGACTAGCCCACATTTTAAAGAAATGAATCTGAGTTTATAATTCATCTGAGTGATTAAAACTGTAAAGCAGAGGCTGACGTTCTTAATGCACTTTGTTCCTTCATCCTGACTGGATAACCTAAAACATACAGTGTTTAAATTTATATCCAGCCAACAAAGAGTAACAGGGGCAAAGACTGAAGGCATGTGGGAATATACACACGTCTGTCGGTTCCAGTACAGTGGTCCCAAGTGTGGAATTAAAGTCCTCTCCTCAGATACTTGGTGGACTAGATGCCTGGTACATGTGACAGAAAGCAGAAGGCCACTGTCACACTGCTTCCTGATCTTGGGAAAGAGATTGCAGAGCTTGTGTGAAGAGTGTGGAAGGAAAGACGTGGTACTTAAAACTGAGGAATAAGAGAAAAAGCCTGAGGGCCACCCAGATGATCAAACTTTTTTGTAATCAGTGTGTTGAAATTCTGCTGCCTGCCTGCTTGAAGTCTCAAACTGATCACCATCCCCCCTTAGGATAATATTTTTTAAGTTAACAGAATTGCAAAGTCAAATTCCTTAGTTTTATACGAAACCCCTTTAGATATTAAGAATATTTGCCTACTCTTCAGGGAACCTTACTGCACTCAAAAATAAAAAGATTTTAACTTTAAAAATTCCAAACTAGAAAATCTCCCTGTGTGTTTAAAATTTCACATGTACACATTTGGGCAAGAACCTTTAAGACTTTTCTTATTTGCAAAAAAATGTAATACTCAGGGGTGGTAAAAATGGAAGCACCTGATTATTGTGCTGGTCATAGCTGCTCGTTCTTCCTCCCCTTTTTGGCTTTTCTCCTTTACCCTGTTCTGGCCTCACATTCTCCCAGGGTGTGTGAAACCACTTCCTGTAGGCCATTCTCAGTGTTATTTACTGTAGATTTCGGCCAGGCAGGAGGGAGGAGACCAGGCGGCCTTGAGCACAGGTTGATCCTGCCCAGCGTTCGTTCGCTATGCCTGGAGGCTGCAGCTCTTAGGTACTCAGGTGCCGTGCACAGCCATCCTCTGAAGGAGCCCTGGTGGGAAGCGAGCAATATCTACAAACTTTCTTTGCAAATACACGGAGGCAGGAAGAACAAAAGGGGGGAAAGAGGAGACAACTCAGCTTGGATCTGTAGTAGTATTTTGTAGTCTCTGTTCTTCCTGTGTCTTTACAAGAGCAGATTTATTTATTTAAGAAAACAAATCAGCATTTGTATCTATCTTTCCTTGAGGTGTATCAGCGTGTCTTTTGAATTTGTGTTTAAATGATTTGATTTGATTTTGGAATCAAAATACAAGGTTCCCAATATTTTCGTGGCCACTCTGAGAAAACACCTTCAGTTGCATATGTTCATTTAGACATGAGGCTTGCTATTCCTTTGGACCACATGATTACTGAAGTCCCAACCTCCTGTCTAATGTGTGACTCTTGCTTATAGGGATCTCACAAGGATGTAGCCAACCCCTTCCTGATACTGTGCTTTCTGCTGCTTTTTCCATGTCCTCCCTTATCTCTCTCGTCTCACAGAAATTCGAGACAACGGTGTGCTTTATTTTAAATTACAGACTTCCCCTTGAATGACTCGTTGATCTAGTTTTAGGTCTCTTTGACTCAATTGCTATATTTTACTCATATGTATTCCATCGATAAATTTTATGTACAGTCACAGGGGCAAGAAGTATTGGGAAGAAAAGGAGTTCAGTGGTTAATGGGGACATTTTCTGCTTGGAATGTTCAACAGTAAAAGAATGTAGCGCATGCGCCTCCAGTATGCAAAGCAAGTTCCTCCTAATGGATCTTATCACAACTTCATGACAAATTTCTAAAAATATGCCCCAGAGTTAGCAGAAGAGCCCTGGGTTTCCAAGGGAAAGACAAAGCAGGCATGCTGTGTGGGTTCAGTTAGACAAATGATCTGGAGAGTAAAGCAAATGCTTTTTTTATAGGTTGCGAAAGCGACACAGATTCTGAATTTCCATCCAAGATGCAGGATTATAATAAAGATGATATGTCCTATCGAAGGATTTCAGCTATTGAACCAAAATCTGCTTTACCATTCAATCGTTTTTTACCCAACAAAAGTAGACAGACATCCTACATGCCAGCACCATTGAGGAAGAAAAAGCCGGACAAATATGAGGATAACAGAAGAAGTTGGGCAAGCCCGGTATATACAGAAGCGGATGGAACATTTCCAAGGTACTGGGATGTGAGCTGATGATGGAGTTTTAAAATTCAGTATGCTTTGTGAATTTGCAGGGATATTTAAATGTGGGAAAAAGGAATGGTTCTTAAAATGTATTTCATAGCCAAAAAATTTCACTAATGAAAATATGTTTTTCTTACCTATATCTTTAGTCATACATCTCCTGAAGATGTTTCTTTCTTTTTAGGATATCAGCCTATGATGTGCTGGTTCTTTTTTTAGATGCATGCCTTTAGCTTATTGACATCTTGCAGCTTATTGGATGACTTCTGCTTTTCACTGTGAGCTGTTATTTTCTTCCATTTTTTCCCTGTTTGATTGATCTCAGTGGACACACAGAGAATCCTTTAATTTCTTGTCAAATTAGCAGAGCAGAGTGGGATTTTTCCAATCCAGCTTCCTGTCAGAAGGAGGTGTACGGTTTTGAAAGTGGTTCGGACTCCGAGGATGAACGAAGGTTGCCTGATATAGTTTTGGATGACTTAGCCAACCGTAGATTCCGAGTGAAAAAGAGACCTGAGTGTTTCATCTCGAAAACCACCTCTCCTAGCTCTTATTCACAAAGGTTTTCTCCTGCTGACCCATTAGCCAATGGGCTGTACGCATTGTCGAGGTCAGAAAAATTCTCCTAGATCCGAATGTCTGTTATGTTGATTTTAATACATAACACCCCAGATTGTTTGCAATTTTATCTCTTTTTAACACATCTTATAATTACCTTTGGCCCTTGCGTATCCGCTGTTCTCTAATTAAAATGAGATGCTGTTATAATGCCTTAACTTTGTTCTAGGAGCTGTAATGATGAGAGTGGCAACTAATTTGTCTCATTCAGTGGTATAAACTTTGTGAGCCAAAAAGCATGCCTTTTGTGTTCTGTGTCACAAACTGCTCATTCAGTATCTTAACTGGTTGGATGTTTTGAACAGTAATGAGAGGAGAACTTGGGGCACCAAAGTGGAGAACTGGCCAACAGTACAGGA
The DNA here is from genome assembly GCA_028646485.1 of Cryptoprocta ferox. Lineage (NCBI taxonomy): Eukaryota > Metazoa > Chordata > Mammalia > Carnivora > Eupleridae > Cryptoprocta > Cryptoprocta ferox. Next base: position 102,740,413 of record CM053574.1, read on the forward strand.
AACTTCAAACTCCTCTTGTTACTTGGAAGAGAAAGAAGGAAAGACAAGTACACCCAACACCCTAAAGGATGATCTTTATGTACGAAAGCTAAGTCCAATCTTGCCAAACCCAGGGAATGCTTTTGATCAGTTTCTTCCCAAATGTTGGATCCCAGAAGATGTGAACTGGAAAAGAATAAAAAGAGAAACTTACAAACCATGGTATAAAGAGTTTCAGGGATTCAGGTTTGTCTCTGTGCATGTTTCTGTTGTTCTACTGTTCATTCTGCACCCTGGCTGGGTGTGTTCCGTGTGTGCTTTCTATGAGAGGGAAAGAGAAAGGTCCATTTTCCCTTTCAGACCTTTCAGGTTCTATAACCTCTGTAACTGAAAAAAAAAAATGCCGTCTAAGTTTAAACCTTAAGATCTAGATCTTAAAAAACCTTCTGCACGGCAGTATTTTCAGTAGTTAGTTTTCTCCAAGTCTTTCTCCTTCCCTCCCTCCTTTCTCTGTATTACTCTACAGTAGGAGCAATTCAGATTCTGAGGATGAGGATTCAGGCTCTCACAGAAGCTCCTCCATTTTTAGTAGAATCCAAAAAGCAAAGCATAGGCTAGACAGCAACCGCCAAAGACGTTCGCTCTTGCTGGAATTGGCTACCAAAGGGGCCAGGACCTCCCGGGACACCCATGCAGCCAGGAGAACCAGTGGTGCCGCGGATGAGCCCAGGTTACCTGTGTGCATGAGCCTGCCTGCTTTGAGTCTGGCCTGGGACACCTGTGCCAGCTTCTGCTGCTACCTTAATCTCTGACCATGATGCGCTGGGTCATGAAACCTCATTCATAACAGTTAGCATAAAAGCATAATGTCTAATATATTGCTTTCTGTGGGAGCATATGAGCTTGGAAGTCTATGGAATTAAATATTCTTCACTGTAATATACAAGATAGTACATGTGGCATAGTCTGGTCTTTTGGAAAACTATTTCCAAAATGCTTTTGTGAAAGTTGACCTAATTATGTGGTTTTGTTATGTATGGAGATTTGAAGAAAGGAAATAACTTTTTTTTTAAATTTTTTAACTAAATTTTTTTTAACATTTATTTTTGAGAGAGAGAGAGAGAGCACGAGCGAGCACAAGCAGGGGAGGGGCAAAGAGAGAGTGAGAATCTGAAGCAGGCTTCAGGCTCTGAGCTGTCAGCACAGACCCTGACATGGGGCTCGAATTCACAGACTGTGAAATCATGACCTGAACCAAAGTTGGACAGTTAACTGACTGAGCCACCCAGGTACCCTAGGGAATAACTTTTAGATAGACACCAGGACATGCAAGTCTAGTGGGAAAATGCAGAGCAAAGATTCATCAGGGTCCTTTTTTTTTTTTTAAAGTTTACTTATTTATTTTGAGGACGAGAGGGAGCCACCTATGCACAAGCAGGGGAGAGTCAGTAAGAGAGGGAGAGAGAGAATCCCAAGCAGGCTTCACGCTGTCTGCGTGAAGCCCGACTCTGGGCTCAATCCCACGAACCATGAGACCATAACCTGAGCTGAAATCTAGAGTCAGACGTTTAACCAACTGAGCCACCGAGGTGTCCCCATTGGAGTCTTTTTGAAAGCTTCACAGCATTTTATTTTTTATATTCTGCTGACTACCTGTGCCTATTGCATAAAGTGCTTAATGACCAACTCTTCAGACTCAGCAAGATGGCTGCTTCTCTGGGATGGGGACTATATCACTGTGGGTGACAGAATATGAACAGGGTAAAAGCAAGTGTGTATACATCAGGGAGGTGTGTGCTGTCTACGTTTTAGCCCCATCAGTTGGCCTGGACGGCGCTCACCTTTCTTGAGAACTACACTCTGCATTTGCTTCTTTAAATGGTATCCAAGAAGGTCACGGGTGATGGCATTAAAGGCTAGTCTTTCTCCCAAGCAAGAATCCCTCCTGTGGCTCCGTAACATAATTCACCCATGGTAACTGACTAGTTGGTCTGCTGCCTCATTACCTGTTCTACCTGAGCTTACTAAGATTCTCCCTTCCTTTTTCTTTTCTGTGCTTCAGTCAGTTTTTATTACTTCAGGCCCTCCAAACATATTCTGATGACATCTTGTCTTCTGAAACAAATACCAAAATTGATCCCACTGCTGGCCCCAGGCTCATAACACGCAGAAAGAATCTCTCTTCTGCACCAGGGTATAAAAGAGATGACCTCGAGATGTCAACCCTAGATCCTGACTTAGAGAATGATGATTTCTTTGTCAGAAAGACTGGTGCTTTCCATGCAAATCCATATGTTCTCCGGGCTTTCGAAGATTTTAGAAGGTTTTCTGAGCAAGATAATCCTGTGGAGCGAGACATAATTCTGCAGTGTAGAGAAGGTGAACTTGTACTTCCAGATCTAGAAAAAGATGATATGATTGTTCGCCGCCTTCCAGCACAGAAAAAAGAGGTGCCTCTGTCAGGGGCCCCAGATCGATACCAGCCAGTCCCTTTCCCTGAACCCTGGACTCTTCCTCCAGAAATTCAAGCCAAGTTTCTCTGTGTACTTGAAAGGACACGCCCATCCAAAGAGAAAAGAAAGAGCTGTAGAGTATTAGTACCTTCCTACAGGCAGAAGAAAGATGACATGTTGACTCGCAAGATCCAGTCTTGGCAGCTGGGGACGACTGTGCCTCCTGTCAGTTTCACCCCTGGCCCCTGCAGTGAGGCGGACCTGCAGAGGTGGGAGGCCATCCGGGAGGCCAGCCGACTTAGGCACAAGAAACGGCTCATGGTCGAGAGGTCAGAGTGTGTTTCTGCAAGGATTTGGCTTGTAATGGATGGTCATGGTCTTGTATAACTTTCCTGTGTGAGAAAGTGGCATTGTGTTGCCCACCTCTGCATGTCACAAGCCATTTTGAAGCATCCTGCAAAAATTTATGTTGTTTTGAGGAACCTGTAGTGATTTCATGGAAAAAGTGCAATTCCATATTTGCACATCTCTAAATCAGCTAGCCAAGGCCTGTTTAAAAAGGTACATATGTAAACCTTGCCTTTGGCCTTAAGGAAGACTATGTACTACCTGCAACATGATGTTTCATGAAAATGTTATGTTTACGGACTTTCTATAGTCTCATGTCCAGGCATTTCTGAAACAGTCTGGTTGTAGTATAGTTTTCTGTGTTTCTCATATTTTGGAATGTATGATTTCTGTGTCAACATTTCCCTTGAAATATGGCATTGCAAATTTCATTTAACTTGATTATAATTTTTGTTTTTGACCTAGGTTCCTTGGATTATCAATATGTGACTTTTTAAGTTTCTAGTTTAAAATTCAGGGCAAACTTTATTAAATGCATGGATGTTATTTGCTGTCTGCTAAATTTTACCTATAGGTAATTATAGTCATAATGTGTCTGCATTTGTACGTTATGCAACTTGCCTTTTTGATGTTCAGCTTGTTCAACTTTGAGATGGACAAATACATGGCTGATTAAAATCAGTAGATCCAAATCTAACATTTTATTCCTGGCAACAGGAAGATTTTTGTTATGGATTTGTTGGTTCAAGGTAAATTAGGAGACTATTTATCTTGCTTAATTTTATTCCTTGAGATAGGAGATCAATTAGAATTTTAGACATTACAATGTGATAAAACCTTTTGAGATTTGTCCATCTCAGGTTAGAATCTTAAAGTTATTGAACATTTAGAAACTAACATAACTAAAAAATGACTTTTAATTTTTGGTTTTCTGATTTCTTAGACTCTTTCAAAAGATTTATGGTGAGAATGGGTAAGTTTTTTAGTTTACCGTAAAAAAAATTTTTGCATATTGTTTGTCATTTGTATAATACGTCATCGCACTTCTGTCCTGGCATGTCACTAAATGGGGATGCTGTGTGCTGTGCATGTAATTTTTTTAAATGGGAATTTTTTTTCTTAATTTTACAGCCTAATGATGATAATTCTGTGTCCAAGCGTGCAGTGCATGGAGAGCTATATGACTGCAATAGGTTTTTTGTTTATTAGAAGTTTAAAATCCAAGTCTTTTTTTCCCCTTTTTTCGTATCTTTTCTTCTCTTTTTTCTTTTCTTTTTTTTTCTTTTCTTTTCTTTTCTTTTCTTTTCTTTTCTTTTCTTTTCTTTTTTCTTCTTTAAATTTAAGGAGTCGATTAAAGGTAACACAATTACTTGCCTAAGATTAGGTATATTTAGTTTGGTATTTGATTGCCACATAGACCAAAATTCTCACTTCTGGATGTTGAAGCCCTAATAAAGGTATTTTAGAAAAATCTATGATGGAAAGGAATATTAGCATTTACTTTGATGTTGGAATTCATACAGGTGGTATTACCTATATACTCCTAGCCTACGGAGAGCTTTATTAGTTGGGATGGTGAATGCCATTAATATTCCCTCAGTAGAATTTGGAAGCCTTTTCATGATTCCTGATTAGGATAAAAGGTTAGAATATGGCTGTGTTATAAAGCCAAATCAGCTTTCCAAAACAGCAGAAGTTAAAATCTTTTAAACTCTTCTGGACATGTTTTCCTTTTCTAAAGTAATGGAGAATTAAGAGCAAATGCTACCATACCTTTACCTTTTACTGCACACTAGAGAATTACTCATTCTCTGTGCAGAATAACCAGGTGGCTGTGTCACAGTATTTTACATCAGACTTTCTGTAACTTTGTGAGTCTAACTGCTAATAGTTTTCCAATAAGAAGAAAATTTAAGTATGTCAAATATTTTAATCTGCCTAAGCCTTAGTAACTAAGTATCTTCCCCTACTGGGATTTATGTCATCTCTAAAAATCCAGTTTTGATAGCATTTGATAATTTTTAGAGTGTAGAAATTTTAGAACTTACTAAAATTACTATTTAAAGCAATATAGCCATTCTAGGTGTCAAAAGTGTAATTGAGCCATGGGCAGCTAATTTCAAGCACTTCTCAGCCACTGATTTTAAAAATCCGGCTCCCAGTATGCTTTCAATGGGCCATGCAAAGGCACATTATTCCCTATCCAGCTCCTCAGGTGCTTAAAGCTTTCTCATTGGTGAGGGTGCACCAGGCAATTGTCAGCATGACGCTTAAGCATCTGCTAATCTCAATTCACCCTGGGAAAGCTGTTTTAACCGATAAAAAAAATCTCTGCAGCTTCGAGCATTTTGAATGAAAACTTTCAGAATTTTCACTGCTAATAAGGCTTTATAATATAAACAGTTTGTTTCTCTTAAAGAGAATACAAGTACACTGAGTACAAGAACTTGATACAAATGTAAACATGTGCAGCTATTTCAATGACTGTACATGTTCCTCCTTAGGGATAGATACCCTGTATGACTGGATTAAGAAAAGAGGAATGAAACCCAAATGTCAAGTTCAGAAAGCTAAGGATTTTTCTGGGCTAGAGCTAGCTAGCAGCAGCGAATACCTTCTGTAGACTATTTCAAGATTGTTGCTTGTGTCGTAGGTGCAGTATTTGTTTTAACAACTTGTTCCCCTCACAGTTTAGGGCCAAGGTAACACAAATAAAGCAAGGTTGTCTGTAAATTGAGATTGATGAAAGTAATATGAATATGTCTTCAGAAAACTAGAGTGTGTTTTATGCCACTTGTAATCAAAACCTTTTACATGGGGTTTTTCCCCCGTGTTCTATTAGTTACCAATAATTTCCTTAAACTGATTTGCTGCGATGAAAACAAAAAATTGGATTGAGTATAGGCATTTAATCTAGAACTTGTTTCCTGTGGATAAACATGTTTGTAAATGTTTATCCATAGGAAACTAGAGATATTTCTTCATGATATTACTTGGACAACATGTATGTGGTTGAGCTTAGACTACTTACCTGGAAAATCATTATTGCTCACCATCCTGTGATTGAAAAATGTCTGCCTGTAACATGAATGCTTTCCTTTTGGTAAGGACCAGGTGAAAGAGAAATGCACATTTGAAGTCTTAGATTGTTCATTTTTGGGTTGCTTTTATTTGGCGTTTAACATCTGTCACTTTGTTTTTGATGCTTTATATGTGGCTGTTATTTCCCCACGTGTGCTTTTGTGTTGCATGGATTTGTCTGTACAGTTCCATGACATTTGAAAATATGGTCATGAGGCCTATTGGCCGAAGCTGTGTTAATGATGAAGTTATTGTAAGGGTGTATAACTATGAGCCATTAAATCTACTGCCAGTATCAACAGGAAATGAAAACTGATTCAAGGTGAAGTTGTGATCAAAGGCAACTAAGAGATGCACATTTCACCTATGGGTTTTGACCAAAAGATTCTATAGAACTGTAAGGACACCTAAGACAACAAAAAGGAAAGGGCAATAAAGTTGATGTGCGTTTCTGGGGATTTTGTCCCTAGGGGACGTTCAGCAGTGTCTGCAGACATTTCTGATTAGTTACACAGATGGGTTGGGGCTGGAGGTTTGCCACCAGCACCTAGTGCTTAAGTATATGTATCCTGGGATGCTGCTAAATTGTCCTGCAAGATGCATGACAGCCTTCTACAATAAATAATTTTCTAGCCTAAAAGTATCAATAGTGCTGCTATAGGGAAACACTGGTTTAGACTATCAACCTATAAATGAAAAGTTTCTTATGTTATCATTCTAGTTTGTGGTCATTATAAAGCCTATTATCCAGGTTTTAGTACTGATTATGCTTCAGAGAATTCCTACAGCACCTAATGGGAATATATTTAAAAGTGCATAAATAAATGTATTCCTCTTTCCTTGAAAGTTCAGGAATCCAGGGACCCCAAACTTAGTATCATGGAATTTCTACTTGCTGTTTAAGGCAGTCAGTGATTTTATATTTAGGAAATTTTGCTATATGTTGGTCCTTTTTGATCTCTTACTTCTTAGATATTACTTCTTAGACTATCTATCTCCAGTCCTTAATCTCAGTTATTTGAGGTAAAAAGGTTGGTATTAGATGCATTGTAGAGACATGAAGAGACATAGCTGTTGTAGCTTTCTCGAGGACATACATGTAGCTGGTGAGTGGGCATCATTTAATGAGATAATCTCATTATCTCATTAGTGAGTGGACCAGTTGGCAGTGTTGGAGGCACACAGTAAGCCCTCTGAAGTTTAATGTTATGCTGTTAACTTTGAGAAGGAAGGGAAAGAATTCTTCACAATCTGGCTGAAAGGCTTAAAAAGTTCTCGATTTTATCAGTGTGGCCTGGGGTGACCTCTGTAATCTGAAGCTGTTTTGGGAGTTAGTTTTCAAGAGATCCCATGCAGTCATGTTTGCCTTAATAAGAATCATTGGTGTGTAGCACCTGCTGGTTTTTAAAATATGATCAGTATAACCCTCCCCTTTTCTCACAGTAATCCCATTCTTGCTTAAAAGATGAGGACCTGAGGCTCAGAGAAGCTAAGTGATGTTAAGTTAGGGTAAAAATTGGTGCCACTTCCAGGCCGGGAACCCTCACCCCGGTCTCCAATGCTTGGTTCAGCCTGCATGGAATGTGCTCAGGCTTTATTTGGGTAACTTGACACCCGAGGGAACAAAGGGAACTCCCATTTCTGCCTTTTGCAGGGATTAGTTTCCTCTGGACTGTGTTTGGCTCATTTGGTTCATACTGGTGGCCTCCTGGGTGCCAGGCTCTGTGCTTTGGCTGGGAGCAGGGGAGCTGTGTTAGCTCCCCTGAGGACGATGTAGCATCTGCTCATGGTGAACATGTTTTCTGAAAAGACACCTGTTAAGGTTTTACAATGCAAGAGGATGAAAGCTAAATGAACATACATGGCCATTTCTGGGCCAGCCACGACCATCCAGTCTTCCCTCCCACCAGAAGATTATCAGATTCTTAGCATATCCATGGTTGTTCTGGGACATATGTTACCTTATGTGTTGAGTATCCAGATTCCTCTCATGCCATGGTCCTGTAAGTTTTTATTTCTTGCCTCTTTTTAGTGAGTCTCTTAAAGTATTAGCACAAAAAGTCTTATTCTTTGCAGTTATAACTTCATATTTTCAAATTCACATAAATCTGGTTTATATTTAGTCATACCTATTTAGGTATATATTTTTAAAGATACAATATATAATTATATATATATATATATTCTATGTGTAATTTCTTAATACTCTTTAATAGATCTTACAAAGTTTTCTTTGTAAAACTTTGGGGAGGGATCTTAATTTGTTACACACACAAGAAAGAAACATTTTGAGTTTATTTTGCTTGATTAAATATGATAAAACATTCCTCATTCTTGCCACAGATGTTAAATGCATGTATCCTGCGTGCCTTGTTATATATCAATGTGTTTTTCTCCAAACAACATGTGAACTCATGAGGGAGATAAGCTAAGCATACACACACACACACCCCATATGCACTATAATGCCGAGTGTTAGTGCCGGGAGAAAGGTATAGCTAAAGCACTAGAGGAATAGAGAGAAAGGACAGACCACTTTTGCCATGGAAGAGGTAGGAATCATTATCAAAGTGGTAGAATATTCTCTAGGATAACACATTTATGAGCACCGACCATGGGCTGGCCACTCTTCTAGGCATAGGTGATATAGGCTCTGACAGACAAAATCCCTGCTTTATAATCTTATAGGATGAGGCAGGTGATATGTAAATAAACATTTCCAATGGCAGTAAATGCTATGGGGAGAAATACTATGAGGAGAAAGGGTAAGGGATAAGGTGACCAAGGGAGAGGGGCATTTGCTCTTTTTCATAGGGTGGTTAGGGAGGGAAACACTGAGGTAACATTCAAGCTGATGACTGGAAGTGAGAGATAAGCCATATGGTTGGTTGAAGAACTTTCTGGGCAGGTTGAAGAGCAAGTAGAAAAGCAAGAGGTTGAGCAAGGAAACCAGTTGGCTGGAGCAAAGTGAATGAAGAGGAGCATGATAGGAGTTGAACACAGACAGGTGGGCAGAATCCAGGTAATGTCCTAGGTCTTAGAAGAACCTGCTTTTAACTTGTGTGAGGTGGAAAGAAATAGATTGGTGCAGTGTACATGGATGTAGTGATCTGAATGTAATTTTGAGAAGATCCTTCTGGCTGTGGTATTGAGCATGTGCTATTGGGCAGGAAGGTATAGAAGCAGGAAGATTGATTATTGTAATAATCCAGGTGGGAGATAAAATGGCTTGGATCAGGGTGGTAATGGTGGAGATGGTGAGAAGTGGTTGTATCCTAATTATATTTACAAAGTAGACAGGATACTGATGGAATCAGTTGTGATGTATTAGAGAAAGAGACGAATCTGGGATGACTCCAAGATTTTTGGCCTATAATCTGGAGGATGGAGTTGAATTTTATTGATGAGTAGATTGGGGGGTGAATAATCATGTTTTTGGTCTATGACAAATCAAGTTTGGGTTGTCTGTTAGACTTTCAAGTGGAGAATGAAGAGGAGTTGCTTACACCCGTACAGCATGTAGTGTACCAGGGATGCTGAGGAATGAATGGCATTTAAAAAAGGCATATATATTGGTGAAGGGGCTTTCATGTTGGAACAGTTGAAGAAAGACTCACAGGATCTGGAGGCTAGGTGATAATTTAAGCTACTTTAAAAGTCTAGCTAAGAGTTGGCTGTGTTCTGATCTAGGGTGTTGGCAATAGAAGTGGAAAGAAAAAGACACTGAATAAGAGGACTTGATAACTAATTGAAAGTAGGGAGAAGGGAGAGGCAAAGGTGAAAAATGGTTCTTAGGTTTCAAATGTGGATGATTGGGAGCAGGTTACACCATTAACAGCCATAAGCTGAAAAGCAGGTTTGGGGACAAGATTGAGTTTGGCTGCATCAACAATAACCATGTGTTTAGTGAGTTGTAGTTTACAAATCCTTCCTAGATATTATTTCAATTGGTCCTTTTATAATTGAAGTGCCTAAGGGATATCCATGTAGGTATTTATTCAACAAGTAATTGGAATTGAGGGAAGGGAGGGCCTGGCCCTGGGCTGTGGATTGGGAGTCATTTGCATAGAAACTAATTGAATTCCTAAGCTAACTAAGGGCAAACCTGTTATAAAATGTGGTGATACCAAAATCTTGGGGGAAGGCAAAGTTTAAAGGCCCAAGAAGGAGATGTGGAGTTATTTAAATAACTAAAAGTAGGTCTATTTTAATGAAATAAAATCCAAAGTGCATTATGAAAGATCAGCGGGAAAGCACATTTTGAGTACCTCACCGTCAAAAGCTCTGTCTTCTTTTATTCCTCCAATATTCATACTGGACTCCTCTCACTACCGTATTTTCCAGTGTAATTTACCCATCCATTGTGTGTGCAAGTAGATAGCACACATAGCCTTGTGTCCAACACCCCACTCTGTTCATTGGTTCTGCTCTAGAGTGAACTGAGAGGTAATCCTCAGTACATATTCATGGCAGGAATCCATATTGGGAGACATGAAAGCTGCAAAATAAAACAGAGGACTAGCGAAGTCATTTATTATAACTAGTTGTTAGAAACTACCTGTGTGTGGTGCTTTGAGAACAAGTCCAGGGCAGTGGTAGAGTGGATCTTAGAGAATCCTTGAGAAGGAACAACACATTCATGGTATTGAACTTGAGGAGAAAATATCAGGTAATCATTAAATTATTTAATAAGTGCCCAGAAAAGGCAGCCAAACCTTAAAAGATGATCTTTGGGGAAGATAGAAAAATACAGATGAGTCTAGTAAATATTTCGTTCTAAAGTAATCCCTTTTTGCATGGACCACTCCAAATATGACCATTGGATTATTTTTTAGACTTGTACAGGGTTCATTTAGCCATTTTGTAAAAGAATTCACACTTGAGTATTAGGCTCTTGTTTCTCGTTTTGGAAAAACACCATTTATCTCTGTAGTGCTATTTCTGTGATATTATCACTAAAACGTCTAGGTCGTACTGCAGAAATTTAGATGGAATTTCCAAATAAAAGCCCAACCTTCCAGTTTTAACCCTAAATCCGGTCATGTGAACCTTGGTTACCATGGGTATTTTTGTCGTAGGAGTAAGTCCATGAGTGATGTCAGCGCAGAGGATGTTCAGAACTTGCGTCAGCTGCGTTATGAGGAGATGCAGAAAATAAAATCACAATTAAAAGAACAAGATCAGAAATGGCAAGATGTGAGTACTTTGTATATTGGGAGATGGGAAGACTGGGAGAATGTACTTTTTTGACTCTTCCTTTCTTCTCTTAAAAGAAAATCAGTATGCTTGAAATGATTTTCCTTGCGACAGAATTCAGTTCTATAGAAAATGTGATCAACTTCCTTTAAAAAGATTTTTATACCTTTTTGACCTATTACCGTTGCCTATTTTAAAGGCCACTGTGAAAACTATAATGGGAGGTTTATTTTCTCATGTTCTCTATGAGTTCTAAAAAATGTGAACCTGCTTTCTTACAGCATGGTTAACTTGTTAACTTGCTTCGGTTGGTTGAATTTGGAGTATGACTGTTATTGAAGCTTGTGAAGGGAAAAGACTTAGCTCAAAGTTTAGGGGTAGCAGAGGAGTAGGGGGATCTGGAACAGTCTGGGCAATTGCAGGGAGAGATGAAGGGGGCTCTTCAGAGTTAACAGAGATTTGGGGAGAAATAAGAAATATAACTAGGAGTACTATTTGGGTTGGAACAGTAGTTGATATGAATCAAAATTCAGTGTTTTCACAGAGCTGACCTATATCCAGTTGTTTATATGGATATAGACTTAATATTTAGCTTTGTTTCTGCAGGAAAAAAGCTTGATCTTTTTTAAAAGAGGTAATTGTTACAAACCAAACGAGTGTCTAGAAATATAACAGATGTATTAGAGCAAACCCAGAAGAGTTTGAGGACAACTCTATGGGAAGGGCAGAATGTTATACTGACAGGCAGGCCAGGGATAGTAAATCTTCATTTTCAAAGAGATTAGAGTCTATGAAGTGAAGAAGAACCCTCTGCCTTGGCTGCATTTCTAAATTCCAGTGTCTCTTTTAGTTGGGAACTCGCTTTAATTATCCAGAAACAGTAATTCAATGTCACTTTGCCATCATACATGGTGATGGTTTGGATATGAAAATAACTATTGAGGGGTTATCCATTAAGTCAAGTCAGATGAAAATTCACGCTGATTATCCTCTAGAACTAAATGCACACTGCTTTTGTTCTTGTTGGAAGTAGTTCCTATTGGCTTCAGGCTGTTTTTAAACAGGAGAGACCCTGTCTACTCTTAAAGATATAAACCAAACTTTTTGGAAAATTCACGCTGATTATCCTCTAGGACTAAATGCACACTGCTTTTGTTCTTTTTGGAAGTAGTATTGGCTTCAGGCTGTTTTTAAACAGGAGTGGCCCTGTGTACTCTTTTTTTTTTTTTAAATGCTTGTTTATTTTTGAGAGAGAGACAGACAGACAGACAGCGTCCATGAGTGGGGGAGGGGCAGAGGGAAGGAGGGAGACACAGAATCTGAAACAGGCTCCAAGCTCTGAACTGTCAGCACAGAGCCTGACATGGGGCTCGAACTCAGGAATGGCGAGATCATGACCTAGGCAGAAGTTGGACATTCAACCAACTGAGCCACCCAGGTGTCCCAGTGTCTACTCTTAAAGGTATAAACCAAACTTAGTTTAGCCTGAGATCTTGGATGTGCTTCTGTTTGGACTAGAATGCCACCAGTAGTTCTTAACATGGCATTTCTCTATTTTGGAGACATAGAAAAGGCTGTACCATTCAAACTGTCTTAAACCCCTGAGTGTGACAACCAGCTTAGGCTGCTAGGGCTAATTTAAAAGGAAAATTAAGTTGATTGTCCTTGGGTCAGCAGCCAGCTAGGTTAGACTTCTATTCCTGGGAATATAGGAAACAGACCCACTTGTTCTGTGTGATCTTCCTCATTGCCCTGCCAGGAAGTGGAGTTTGCCTGCTTTGAAATCATGTACTCAAGCCTGGCCTCCCCAGGAAAGCCTTTTCAAACTCTGCCCTCCCCTGCCTCAGGTACAATGACCAGACCCCCACCATCCTGTGCAATCCAGTCATCACACTCACTGTTGAACTTTTATTGGCAAGTCTCTTTCCCTTCAAGACCAAGAAGAGTTCCTTGAGGGGACCCACATCTTCTGCATCTGCATGCTTGTGGTCTTCTGGATTGAGCTCAGTGTATGTTAGAGGAAAGAGCATGCAGTCATGCTTAACCATTTCAGTCCCAGCTCTGTCCCAGTTGTACTCGTGAAATCTGCCATTTCGCACGACAGCCGGACTATTGGAGTGACATGAAAATGAATTTGAAACAGTTCCTGATCTTTCTGACCTGGCACCCAATTACAAGCCTTTAGCATTCTTTGTGAAATGGTCAGGGAGGCAGGAAAACAGTAATGGGGTCTATCTTACGAGGTCAGGGTTTTTAGACAGACACATGGGATAAAGGCTGGTACAGAAACACCAGCTATAAAAAGCAAAATTAGGGCACCTTGGCATCAAGTTGGAGTGAATAGTTTCAGCGATGTAATGGGATACTCTCGCACTCTCTCACTGCTAGAAAGGGTGTGTAGAAATTCAGGTATGCCTGTACTGATGTGATTTTCTTCTGTCAGGACCTTGCAAAATGGAAAGACCGTCGAAAAAGCTATACTTCAGATCTGCAGAAGAAAAAAGAAGAGAGGGAAGAAATTGAAAAGCAGGCACTTGAGAAGTCTGAGAGAAGCTCGAAGACCTTTAAGGAAATGCTGCAGGACAGGTAAGAAAGCTGAGTGTATCTCATGGCTGCAGGTACCAGTGCTAGAAATCTGTATTTACATAAACGTAGTGTGATGGAAGGTGTACGCCCATATTAAATTGGAAACAAATAGGCATTTAACTCTCAGCATGTGGCTCTGCAGTGAAAAAGCAAAGTATTGCTGTAATAAATGGTGACTTGGATTAACAAAAGAAATGGGCGCTTAATATAGTGTGCATTATTTCTTGATTTTTACATTATATGTTCACATGTGATATTGGGTGGTGTTGGCTATAATTGGTGCAGAAAATAAACTACTTTTTCTACTTTTAAAGTGAATTTAGGAAGGGAATGGCCAAATGAAACCAGGTACCACTCATCTAAATTGTGTAAAATATAAAGTTCTTTTTCGTGTTTTAGTGGTGCGATTAAAATTATATTTTAAAGGAAGACAATATAAACGTAAGTGAGAGGGGTGTATTTTTGGCATTGCAACATAACAGGATAAAAGTCCAATTTAAACTTTCCTGTAGAGCAGTTATTGTGAGGAACCTTGGAATATTTCTAGGTCACAGGGAAGGCAAATATGCTTTAAGGATAATGTCAGAAAGGAAATGTGCTGTCAGGTGAAATTAAACAAAACTCCTTTGTGCCCTAGAAGCAAATGGTAAACACCGTTTCTTTCACTTAAAGGCAGTGCAGGTTGAAAGGTATTCCCTACTGAACGGGAGTGACGAGAATGTTTCATGAACTTCTCTATAAATATGAATGGTATCTTTAATCTGTAACAATTGTCCATGCGAGTTCTATTAAGCTGTGTGAAATCATATCCTAACTTGATCTTAACTGAAGTCTGAGTCCTTTGTGGAAATCTTTTATTTTTACTAAGTTGTTTAAAATTTTGAACAAGGGGAAAAAGCTCACAACCCTGTAAAGGAAGCCACATTTTTGGAAGGTTCAAATTGGTTGTCAATTAGTAATATCTTCAGTGTGCTACTTTGGGAAGATTTATGAACTTGTGGGTAAAGCTTTGTGAAGAATCCCTTATTAAATATCCCATTTTCTTATTAAAAACCCTTTACAATAAAAAAAATCCCTCTGAAGTATTTGAGAGCCTGTTTAAAAACAAAAAAGTCCAGTTCTTACAATATTTTAATGTGGCACTAAAAAAAAAATTACGTGTATTTATCCTCATATTCTGTTAATATTGTATTGGTTATTGTGTGAGGTCAGTAGGCTTTTTATAGTCTGTTTTATGGTCTTGCCAAAGTAACCTGTCTCTCTCCACCTCCTTGTGCTAAATAAATGTATAACTTTATGGTTACGGTGCACTCCTTTCTGCTTAGGGAATCCCGAAATCAAATGTCCGCAGTTCCATCGAGAAGGAGGTTGCATTCTTCTGATGATATACTGCATGAAGACAAGCTTTCCCCTAGGCTGACCACGTCAGAAGCAAGTTACCAGAGTGAGAGAGTAGAAGAGAAGGGAGCAACGTATTCTGCAGAAGTTCCTAAACAAGATTCTACAACTTTTGCAAAAGGAGCAGACACTGCAGCTGCTGAAATTCAGCTTCCTTCTCAAAGCCCCATGGAAGAACAACACCCAGACCCTTTGTCTCCTCAGCATTCACCGAGTACACAAACCGAGTCTACTCGGATTTCAGCCTCTCTCCCCAGAAGTTACCAGAAAACTGATACAGCCAGGTTAACATCTGTGGTCGCACCAAGACCTTTTGGCTCTCAGGCAAGAGGAATCTCATCACTCCCTAGATCCTACACGGTAAAAAAAATAATAAAAATAAATGTGTTCCCAGTTCATTTAGTCTGTCCTAAAGAGCACAATGTTGGTGAACTTGTACAGAAGTTTTGAGTTTCATCTACTTAATGTATAAAATGTGCATAACTTGTGTGTAAAGCAATTTCAGCCAGATTAAATTCAATAGACATTTAATGCTTAAAATATAACAACTCTGTGAAACAGATTAAACTTTAAAGTCAATGAAAGTAAGGCCGATAACATTTTAAAGAATGAATAAGCTGCTTTCTAAGGCAGAGCACTTTTTTAGTGCTATGTTTTCTCAAGTACAGCTTTCGTAAAGTATTAGGCTGAACTAGATGAAGATGCTAATAGTCCTTTTTGACCTACAAAACAGCAATTTCATATAGTTTAACCTGAATATTTTCAGGTGCCTTATGAACAGCTTTCTAATTTCCTCTGAGTACCCACTTTATTAGAATTTGCTATGCTTGAATGTGCTTATTAAAATCTATTTCATGGTTCTATTTATATCAGGATTTTTAAGAATATAGAAAATGGAATTGTTTGCCCTGTGAATGAAGTAGCAATGCATACCTGAAAGTGGATGTATTAATTTTAACTCTGTGTCTTAAGATCAGTGTTCAAATTCTTTTTACTTCTGCCAATATAGTATCCTAAAATCTAAGAAAAAGCTTGAAAAAACTATTCAAGGTAAGGAAAATTTGCCTCAACTAGCCAGGAAACTCCAATCATTATATTAAGTAAAATAGAGATATATTTGGTGGCATAAAAAATCAAATATATATGACTCATTACTAACATAGTCAAAAGACAATTTATAGAGTCAGAAAAATATTAGCAAAATGAATTCTAGACGTAGAGTTAATATCAGTAAGATTTAACATGCTCCTACAAATGGGTAAGAAAAAGATAAGCACTAGAAAAATGGATGTAGAAATGAGTGGCCAGTTTAAGGAAGAAGGAATTCAAATCATTGATAACAAAACACATTGAAGCATGTTCAACTTCATGACAGCAAGAATGAAATGTACAGCTTTTCAGTCATCAGACTAAGATTTAAAACATTGAAAATGTCTGGTGTTGTCAAGGGTGCAGAGAAACAGCCATTCTTGTACATTACATTAGGAATGCATTGCTATAATTTTTTTGAGAAAAAATATACATACATATATAATTTATATATTACATATATAATTTATATATTACATTAAGTTTTTTAATATTACATTATTATACATAAAATATCCTTTGGCCCAATAAGTATACTTTTAGAAACCTATGAAAATAAATATTCCAGTTGTAATAATAGGTAGGTACTTGTAATATTTTTGGAGGTTACAGAAAACTTGAAACAACACTAAATACCTATCAAATGAGTACATTGTAGATATCCCTACTATGCAGCACTCAATAATTAAAAAGTGTAGTCTAGAGATCTCTTAACCTATCAAAATGATGTAAATGAGTAAAGAAAGTTTCAGAAGTCTGTTTATAATATCAACACTTTTGTAAAAAGAAGTCCTCCTCCCAACACATCACATGTCTATCTGTTAGCATGAAAGAACATGCTCCAAGCTTTTACCAATAGTTGCTGCGGGAGGTATGTTACTTTCATAGTTTAAAAATATTTAGTGTATGTATTTTTTTAAACAGAAATCTAACAATGCCAAGCTTAAAATGCCATTTCCTTTTTAGATGGATGCTGGTTGGAAGTATTACGGAGATGTCGAAGATGTTAAGAGAACTCAGAGCAATTTGGTCAGCACCTCTGTGCAAAAACCTGACACGAGCCAGCTTGCTACCAGCAAGTCCAGTGAGAAAGAGGGAGCAGTGGTGGGAGAATGTGTGAGGCAGCTGCCCTCTCCTACCCCCTCCTTCTCATCACTTTCCCAGGAGGAGGCTGCCATGTCTAAAGCCACACTGTCTTCCACATCTGGCCCTGACTTAATGTCTGAGCTTGGAGAAGGGGAAAGATCACCACAGACAGAGGTCTCAAGATCCTCACAGGTGAATTTGGGAAGGCTCCTCGTCACCCATTGCTCTGAAACATAAATATTTAAATCTGGAAACTATGTTTCTAACCTCTAGGCATTATTATCTGGGCTGATAACACGGAAAATGATACTGCGTTTTATTTTTAGCACATCTTGGAAGGAAGAGTCCTCTTCCTCCTTTGAGTGTATGGATCCAGATTACCCTTGTGATGTGTGTGTTTCGAGGCTTGCTGGACGAGTCTCTTTAGGGTTTGGCTGCTTTTTCTCTCTACTCCTCATTTCAGCAACTGCTGCCTTATACTTCTAGTGCTCAGCAGTCCCTGGTCAGGCATAGGGGTCAATTGAAGGGTTATAGATTCAGGTCTAACAGGTAAGTGAGTAATAAAAGCCCCTTCTCAGGGAAATTAACTGACCACAAGGGGAAATTGGTACACATGCTAGATGCTGGCCTCTAGGGACATGGCATTTCTTTCCTTATCAGATGAACTGTCTAGTGACTTTTAATACTGATTTAGAAAGTCTACAATTTTGTCCCATTTCTTGTATCTTAAAGGAATATTGAGGCTTAGTTACAGTAGGACAGTTGTGTTCTGTAACATTTGGAGTCCAAACAAAATATACTATCAGATGAAGGATGACTGGAGGCCATTTGTAGTTTTTCCTATTTAAAATCACCACAGATGGCTTTTAAGAGAATTAGTAGGTAATGAATGTAGTATGTTTTACATGTAAGCTAAAAGGTGTTGGTTGTCTAGAGAACAGAAAGCTTTTCTTTAAAAAAAAAAAAAAAGAACACCTTTGTTAAGGAGTTTGATAGCTATATGAACCCCTTGGCATGGAAGAGCTTGTGTGGTTCTTTGGCTTTAGTCAGACATCTCTGGGGCCTTACCAGAATAGATGTATTTTCCAAGGCACATCATCAAGTATGTAACTTGGCCTAAGTTATAGTAATGAAATAACTATGTGCAATAATTGGGTCTGGCATATTTACTACAGAAAAGCTTTACAAGTTTAAGTTGTTTTTCCCGATTTTGAAGTCCTCTGTTCTTGAGAAAATTTGAGAATGCAGGAAAGTATATGTGATGAAAACCACAGGTCATCCCATCATTTAGAGGTAATCTTTGGTAACATTTGTCTTTGTTGTTCCCATTCATATTTACAAACATAGATCTAAAAATATTTCTTGAGCTTGCTGAAATCATGGGTTGTAAATTTTTTGCTTCATTTTTAAAGAATGGGAAAGATAATTAGCATCATAAGTTTGGATCAGAACAATCACCTGTGGTATACATGGAGAACATAAAGTACCAGTGGGTGAATAATAAAAACAGAAGCAAGGTGTCTTTTGTTTTACAGACCTGCGTGTTTGCCTTCACCTTTTCAAATAGCAGACCCAATAAAACAGCCTCATTAATGTATTGTGCACTAAGGGCTAGTCACTCCCTCAGGGTGGCAGCTGACTCGCTACATTCAGGGATTAAGAACAAGAGGCTAAGTGTGGTGTGGGGGTGTGTTCCAGGTTTTTGCAGTTCAGAGGAACCTGAATTAACATGGCATGATTCAGGTTTCATCATTAATGGATTTATTCTCCTTTGTCTCCAAGCTTGACATGGTATCCTACCAAGTAAAATGAGGCTTTCCCAAGGAAAGCAGTTGGAATGCTTGAACACACGTATATGTCATACGGTGACTTACCTGTCTCAGAGTTGCTTGCAGTTTGAAGAAAGCAGCTTGGGTACCATCACCTGCTCTTGTCACTGAGAAGGAGCTTACTTGCCTTGGGAGTAGGATAGCCAATGACTAATAAGTCAAGGGTGTTTGCAACACTCTTCTAAATATTTGTCCAAACTGTGTAATACTAGGTGTTCAGAGAATCGAAAAATCACAGATAATATGTGGGTGAACATCTAGATGTTTTGGTAATTTTGTACGTGTTCTTCAGGTCTTCTTTCTCCTTCTTACTTCACACTTTCACTAGTAATGTCCTTTCGTTTCTTTGTTCCTGCGTCTCCCGTGATGTTCTTTTCTATTCCTGCTTCCACAACCCTAATTCTCAGGAGGCCCTTTCCCCCTCAGTGCAAATGCTTTGTAAATAGTCACATGTATTTGAACATTCTATGCAAGCCTGATGCTAGACCGACTTGCAGAAGGCCAGGCTGCACTTGGTCATTTCTCTGCTGCAAAGCAAAGCCTCCAGTGCCACTCTGTGGTCTGTTCAGTGAAGTTCAAAGCACTCAAGGGAGCACTGTGGCCCCTCAACACTGGTCGCAAACTCCCTTTGTAGTGCTGTAACAGCGGCTTCTTGAGTGCTCACTGTGTGCCAGCCAGGCTTCTCAAGCTATTTCTTAGCCCTCGGGGACCCTTGTACCCCTGTTAGGCTGGTGGACATTGAGGCATGGAGTAGTCATGGTACTTGTTCAAGGCCATTCAGGGTACTGAGCGGTGGAGTCAGGATTTGAAACCAGGCAATCTGACTCAAGGTCACACACACCATACTGTGTTGTGAGAAAAAGAATTGGAAGTAGGTGACCTGGCCATACAACACCACTTGCTTTTTCTTGAACACCTAGTTCACTTTCTTAAACACATAGAGATATTTGTTCTTACTGTTCACACATTCTAAAATGCTCGTTTTACCCCTCCTTGTCTTGTGAAGTCCTCCTGTTCTTTCAAAGCCCAGGAGGGTCACTTCTTTTGTGAATCAGGACCTCGTCTTCCCCTCGTTGGAAGTGAACTTTTCACCTTTGAAAGTTTCATTTGATGAGTTCTTCCTTGTTCTAAGTGTTCACTGTTTCTCCTTCACTGGTATTCTTTGTACCCTCCACAGCCTTTACACATAGTGGACACTTTTGTATTTACTGACTCAAATTGCAGTCAAGGCCTTGATCACCAAACCGAGGTATGAACTTGATCCAGCAGGTAATTTAGGTCCTTATAGGCTCTTTCCCATCCTGTTGCCAAGCAGGGGTTTCATTCCTCTCCACTCCCTTTTCTCCTCTACTTCTCTTTTGGTATTGCTTCTTTTCCTGGCGCTTTTTCTGTTCCAGGTTGCCAGGGCAATCCTCAGGGTGACCCCGAATCAAGGAGAGAGAGTGTGACTCCCAGAGTTCTTCATCCTCCTCCAACTGCTGCACAGATACGGCTTTGATAACTTTCCCCCTGATCAGTCTCATCTACAGGGTTTTGTTTCCTTTTCTTTCTTGTCAGAGCACTCTTCTCCCAAACTCCACCCAGATCCACATTTCAGAACCACTGCCCCAGAGTTTTTAAAATTGTACCCAGAAGCCAGATGATACACGTGGAAGGAAGGAAGCTTTCTACATGTTTGCTTCTTAATCAGCAAGCCTGTGATAGTGCCCCTTTTGAATAGCACCCAGGGCTGACCGTGTCACAGCCGCCTCCCATGCACAGTACTGGCTTGTCACCTTCACTAGACTCTCCTCTCTGGGAGAGCAGAAAGCAAGCCTATCCTGATCACTGTTAGCACAGTGCCTGGATCTGTAAGTAATCTTTGAATGCTGACTGAGTTCTCTTGGCTTCAGAGCAAAGTATATAAGCATCAAATAGGATTCTCTTTAGTTGATCTGGACACTGCTTAATCAGCATATATATACATATATAACATTGTTTCCATGGGGAACAGAAAGTAATTATGACACAGCAGTCATGTATCTTGGCATCTCTTAAATGTTTCACTTAATCCTCCCAATGACCTTGCAAACAAGGTGATATTATCCCCACTTTTACTGATGAAATACTTGAGATGTGAAAGTTACATAACTTGCCCTGGGCTGGTTAAGTGCTTAGGCCACAACTGTAATTTCTCTGACCCTAATATTTTTGAAACATGACAAGCTCCAATTTGAGAAGTGCCTTATGTGTAGTTAAGTCTCCAGATGTTGGCATATGTTAACTTTGTTGTATCTCTAGAATTTTAGAGCCAACAGGGACTGAAATATCTTCTGTTTCATAAAGGTAAAGTCATTCTTAAAATTGTTTTTTGAGGGAACCTGTATGGTTATTGAAAGTTATCAGCCGTGAATCTGAAATGTAGAATTTCTGAAAGGTAGAGTTGGAAATCTACCCAATAGGAAGGAAGTCAGGAGTTACTGGCAATTTTAAAATGGCATGCAGTAATAATAATTGTCATGTTCTGTGGCTAAAATTCTAGCAGCTGTGTAGAAGATGGAGGGAAAGAAGGGCAGGGGCAGGATAGCCAATGAGAAGGTGGCTGCATTAGTTTGGGCTATGGTTGCTCCTCTCAATTAAGATGGTAAACTGAAGAGCAATGAAAGGTTGAGATGATTCAGGATAGATTTATGGATTGAGGACTTGAGAGCACTTTTTGTGAATGCATGTATATGCTGGAGAGTGGGAGCTGTTGAATGCAGCTGGGGTGGGAAGGGAAGGAGGAAGAGACCCAGGTGTTGCTAACTTGGGCATCTGGTCAGGTAGCGATGTAACTGACCAATAGTTGAGAAACAAGAGGTGGAAAAGAGTAGGTTTGGGAAGAAGGTCATGAATTTAGTTTTGGATATAATGGGCTGAGACAGTAGCTGACAGTAGCAGGGAAGGAGGTTAACTCAGGAAAGCTTGTAGTCAAAAAGATGGCTAGGGAAGAACAAGAAAGTGAACGTAGGAGAGGAAGTGGAGGAGCACACAGATGAAACTGAGAGCTGGCCAGACAGATGGAAGAAAAGACGGGGGAAAGTGGGATAGTGGATAACGGTGAAGACAGTTTCTGAAAGCAGAAATAGGTGGTAGTGGCTGGTGGAAGGAGGATTGAAAATGGATTTGGTAAGGAAAGAGATAAACTTGAAATGGGTTGAGTTAAGCGACAGAGCTGGAAACCCTACCTGCTCTTGGACTGGAGAAGTGGAGCCAGCAGGTATAGATGCGCCTTTGGCAAAGGAGAGGGGCTCCGGTGCCAGAGCGGTGCCATGATTTGGGGCCACCCACCTATGTTTTCACCCTACTCAGACCGTGAAAAAATGATGCAAAAGAATCATGTGTACAATAATCAAAGTTGATACGTTTCTTCTGTTACTTATGATTATAGAGCCCGAATCTATTTTGAGTATTTTAGTTTTACCAATTTCAGTAAGGCTTCCCTTACTGTCAACACATTTATCTAATTGAAAAATTGGGGAGA
Organism: Cryptoprocta ferox; assembly: GCA_028646485.1. Classification (NCBI taxonomy): domain Eukaryota; kingdom Metazoa; phylum Chordata; class Mammalia; order Carnivora; family Eupleridae; genus Cryptoprocta; species Cryptoprocta ferox. Next base: position 102,762,960 of record CM053574.1, read on the forward strand.
ATAGCTTTCTGACCTGTGAGTACATAAGACTGACCCTATTTTTCATCAGTTCTCATCTTTGGTGAGAGGAAAACTCTTAATTCATCAGATACCCTAAAATTAAATGTGGTCATTGCTACTCTAGATAGATCATCATATTTTTGTCTAAAAAGCTCAGCTTTCAGTGTACACTCTTAAATTGTATCTAATTTGAGGGAAATTATTTTTAAATGGTGATATGTTGATAACCATACTCTTATCTTTGCCTGCATAGACAGCTGGAACCCCCTGACATGGTTCTTTATCAGTCATCAAGAATCTAGTTTTCCCCCAAGAGTTTATATTTCTGGTTCTATCCAGTTAAAGCAGTTATAATTCCCTTATCATCATCTTATGAAGCATGGAAAGCATGGTCTATTGGTGGAATACTCACATGGCATGTGTCTTGTAGAGATAAATAGGGAAGTAGAAATCGTAACTGAAATCAGTGCTGAATAGCTTATGCTAAACTCTAATTATAGATATGTTCCCCTGTGAATCTAATTCGAGGACCAAGGATTCCACAGCAATGCCTACGGGACCGCCATAATGGGCAGGCCATGCCACTGAAAGTACAGCTTGAAACTGAAATTATAGCTACTTTTATGGGTTGGTTTGGGAGGGAAGTGGTCTACATAAGATTTTCATTTGAAAATAGGGTTTTGCAAAACAAAAAGCTTGCAAATGAACATGATTATGAGAGACAAGTTCCTGCCAGAATCAGTGACAGACCTGAGGTCACCTGGTTATTGATAGAAAAACACCTGTAATTGCTCATGGGGTTCCTTCTTCCTTTGCCTGTGTAAAGTCCTAAAGACCCACACACCTACAGTCTGCCAGGCTACTGGCAGCCGCAGTGAGGCTGTCCCCTGTTAACTGTTTCAGAGAGGTGGTTATCTGCCCTTTTCTTTACTATGTTCAAGTAGAAGCTTCTTTCCAAGGTAAGAATATCCTTTTGTGAGACAGTTCTTCTGGTCTAATAAAATTGTGAGGCTCTTTCATCTTTAGCTCCAGCTCATTCTCTTTTATCCTATATTTGGTAGAAAAGGATAATGTTCACTTGCCGTCTCCCACAAAGTATTCTTTATGTGGTTTGAGACTATTTATTAGTACTCTATCCTATCTTTTATATTTCAAGATAAAAACCATCAATTAGTATCTTGAATATCTAATGTATCATTTGTCTCTATGCCCTTTTATAGCAATAGATTCTGTAAATGGCTTTAAGTCCTTTTTTTTTGGACGGTTAAGTGTGGTGAAGATGACCACTTGTTTTCACTGAGTCATCTCTAATGTAAGTGTATGGTAGTTTCGGTTAAGGAGTGGAACTAACCAGTAATTTTTTCTATTCATAGCAGAGTTTTATTCTGCGGACTGGTGTTCATCAGGCTGATTATTAATGTATTCTCACTACCTACATCTGGGTTTCTGTATTTAAACTGCTTTTACAAGCTTTCTGATGAAGACTTTTCTATATTATTAGCTACAGATTTTTTAAAAATAATTCCGTACTCAACTCCTGAAGAGTCAATAATTATGTTTCAAGAGCAAGAACCATGCCTCATCCATCTTTATTTCCCAAGAACTAGGCACTGGGTTTTATACAGAACATAAGTACAGTAAGTGCATGTTGAACAAATGAATAAGTAAATGTTGTTAAAGCCCGTCTGTGTCCATAGAATATAGTAAGTTCTTGGTTCAGTGCCCTCCTTTCCTTCTTTTTAATTCTTATTTAATATCAGTTTTTCTCAGAATATAGTCACGTGGATTTTAAACTTGTTTTAGAGATGGGAAAACTTTGGCATAAAGCTTTATGAATTGTCCAATGAGCCCTAGGTTCGGTTTTAATGGCCACATTGAACTGGAGAACTTGTAGGTCTTTTTTTTTTTTTTTCCTGGAAAATTAAGTGCCTTTAGGAAGAACTTTTTCTTTTAGTCTAAGTTCTTAGTTATTTAGAATCAAAGACTGAAACTAGTCTGGGGATGGCAAGTTAAAATTCATGTCTGCTGTTGACCCAAAACAAAACACAAAAAATATGAAAGATAATTGAAATGTTCACAGACATTGTATATCTTAACTTAAAACATTTGTTTTGGAAATGGATGCGAGTCTGTGGCACCGAGAATTCGCGGCTGTGTGGGGTAGTAGACAACAACTGGCTGTTGTCCGGCGGCCCTTGTTCTTAGGCTTACGACTGAGCTTACTTCAAGAAGGTTGTGACTGGTTGCTTAGCCTATCTCAGTGGGGGCCCTCTTGGCGTCTGACCTGTGGTTCCTGGGGGTGCCATCGCTCCCCATCCTGCAGCTGTGGGGTGGCTCTGCCCTCACCGCTGGATCTTCTGCGGCAGTGGGGCGCACGTCACCTCGCAGAAGCCTCAGGCGCTCATTAGGGGTGGTGCCAGTCCCACGCCCGCACCACAGCTAGCTCATTGTGTGTTGAATTTATGCAGGTGACTGTGCTAAATGTCAGACACAGTTTTTCTAGAAGTATGGTGGCATTTTTAAAATGATTAAAAATTGGGGTCTCTGGGGGGCTCAGTCGGTTGGGTGTCTGACTTCAGCTCAGGTCATGATCTCACAGCTCCTGGGTTCCAGCCCAGCATAGGGCTCTGTGCTGACAGCTCAGACACTGGAGCCTGCTTCGGATTCTGTGTCTCCCTCTCTCTCTCTGCCCCTCCCGGGCTTGCACTCTTTCTCTTTCTCAAAAATAAATAAACATTAAACAAATTTTAAAAAATGATTTAAAAAAGTTTTGGTATTTTCAAAAATGCCATTTTATTAAAATGTATGCTCTGTAACATCGTATACATTTAAGGTGTACAGTATGTTAATTTGACACATTTATGTGTTGTAATATGATTCCCATTGTGGTGATAATTAGCACCTCAGTCACCTTCTATAATTTTCTTTTTGGTGGTTGGAATAATTAAGTTATAGTCTCTTAGCAAGTTTGATCATAATACAGTGTTGTCTGTATTCACTGTTATGTGCATTGCATCTCGAGGGCTCATTTCCTGATTGCCAGTTTGTACCCTTAAACCGCACACAGTCTTATCTTCTTACTCCTTTCCTGGGTAATAACAAATGGTCTATAAAGTAAACCCAGTTGTATGGTGGGCATCTGCCCAAATTTATTAACGCCCAACTGATTGAAAGTAATGATGTGAAGAAAAACATCTATGGATGTGAAGATTTCCCTTATCAGAATAGTAATAAATTCATTGATATTTATATAAATGAAGGTTTTATCAAACCCGTTAGAAAGATTGATGCTCCTGGTTTATCATGAAATAATTCAGGTGTACCTCGAATATAGCCTCCCTTCTTTCATGGATAGACTTTCCTCTGCGTGGGTGCCAACGACACCTGATCCCACCGGTTCATATTTGTTTTCAGGATCAGTTCAGTGATATGAGAATCAGCATACACCAGACGCCTGGGAGCGGTCTTGACTTTGGGTTTACGGTAAAATGGGTGTTTTCGGGGATCTTCGTCGCATCAGTCAAAGCAGGTAAATCATTGATTTTGCTCTACTGAACTTTCTTCCCCTTGTTATCCTGTGCTATTCAACCCCCTCCGCCTCCAGAAATTAGTGTGTTTGATGGAGAAGGAGAAAACACATGTGAAAAGTGCAACAGTAAAGCCAGGAGAGGCATCCTCTTCCCCAAGACTTCCCGGAGACTGATAGTGTTTTTTCTCCTTGCCTAGTTAATTTTAGTTTTGTAGAGTCTTAGTTTTGTGACCTTTACAGAATTCGTTTGTCAAAATTTTAGGTTTAATATTTGGAAATGCTACCAAACAACACTTCACTGAAAATTCAAAAAGAAGTTTCCATGATTGGCTCTGTTTGTGGTGGATATATAAGTGCTGTATAATAAATTGATGTTTTCTGAGCATCCTCATATATCTGTTGCCCGTGGAGTGTCCTCAGGATACTTCTGGACTTTTACAGAAGGAGTACCCCTCCCCCATCTGGAGTACCAAGTCAGCCCCAGGAAGTCTTCAGCAAAATATCACCACAAGGCCTAAAATTCAATGAAAGCTACCGTAGTTAAGAGGAGTTCCTCACTTACATATTTTAGCTATATAAAAGTACATGCTAACACTGGTTATTTTTTAGAAATTTAAGAAAGTTCTTACAAAAGACTGTTTAATTAGATAATGGTAAGTGGCAATTGTAAACACTTCTAAGTGGCCTTGCTTTTTCTTTTTCTTTCTTTCTTTTTTTAAATCCATTCCAGGATACATTTGATTTTGGAAGCTCAATTCAAGTACAATATATTTCACATTTTTAATTTAAAAATAATTAAAAATGTTTCTTTGTTCTTAGGAAGGTAATAAATTTTATTGAATAGATGAGCTTATTTCTCCTTTACATGTTAATGAAGATACATACTATAGAATGAAAAATGCCTTTGCTGCTTTGTATATTATAGATACTCAAATATTTGACAACGTAAAAAACTTCATGGCTCTACCCTAACTGAAAAATATAAGAAATGGTTAGTTGAGATTAAGAGGACATTTTTTTTCTTTAAGCAATTGGTAGAACATGGGTTTTTGTTTGTTTGTTTGTTTGTTTGTTTGGAATTTTTTATTATTGGCTCGTTATTTTGCTTTATTTAGGTAGCCCAGCAGAATTTTCTCAGCTACAGGTAGATGATGAAATTATTGCTGTTAACAACACCAGATTTTCATATAAGGACACACAAGAGTGGGAGGCAACCATGGCTAATGCTCAAGAAACTGGAAACCTAGTAATGGATATCAGGCGCTATGGAAAGTCTGGTGAGTTGGTTTTACCACTGTCTGGCTTTCTAAATTGGGAACTGGTCTTTGGCAAGTGTTTCTAACAGCTTGTTTCAATAACGCTTTTCTCAGTTTTTAAAATTTTTTTGGCTTCAAGATGTTTTGCGGTTATGCGGAGATAAATCTTGAGTGACGCGTCCTTGAATATTCTGTCTGAAACTCTTCACTAGCAAATTTACTGAATTTACATTATTTATTGACTGATTTATATGCTAGACTGACTTTGAATGCAAATATTAACTGAAAGCTATTGTAATTGCATCTGCATTTGGGAGTCATGTAATAATGCTGAGTATTAAGAATTACACTATGATTTTACTTTCTCTACAGCACCATAACTAACTGGTGTAAGAGAGAACATGGTAGGTCATATTCCTGTTGTTCATGCTCAAGGAACTTTCAGTATACATTCTATTATTGTGATTCTTAGTTGTTGAAGTTAGATGGAGAAGGGCATTAAGCCTCCCCCTACCTGCTAAGATATGATATGAAAATACGATACTCTATCCTGGTTTACAGAAAGATTCAGCAAATTTGCTAGTTTTTTCATTATTAACATCATCTAACCCTTGTGTTTTTGGAAGGTGATCTGTTGGTCAAAACACTGAACTCTTGACTTCTTTCACATACTACCTGATTTGTGTGTATGTCTTCTACATGTTCATTTTGTATATGTGCATTCAGTAACTTTGTTCTTTCCACTTCAACATTTATGTGTACTCATTTCTTGATCATCATGTGCCAATCAGACTGGGGCAGAGACCAGCCTTCCCTGCCATTTACACGGCATAAAACCCTCAATCTCACCAGTATGGCTACCAAAATTATAGGTTCACCTGAAACAAAGTGGATTGATACAACTTCTGGAATTTACAACTCAGACAAATCTTCAGATCTGTCAGTAATGACTGATTTCTCAGAAAGCCTCCAGCATTCTGTAAGTATTTTGAGAAGAGGGAGTATCTGTGTAGAGCAAAGTATCTGTAGGAAGTCCATTGGGGGGTGGGGGAGGATTTGTTTGAACAATTTCAATGTTACTTTAAAAACCTTTAGTTGAATAAGGTAATTTTTATAAGAATGAGAGTAAAGATATATTTTTGACAATCCTGAGGCATTACTCATTAATAGAGTAATAGTTACATAGTGGTAAAATCAAAAGATCATGTACTGTTGTTTTACAGGTATTTCTTACCAACCTTAATCATTATACCCATTCCTCAGATCTTTGTGGATGTGAAGTAGTAATAATGTAAAATTATACACTGTAACTTGTCTATGCTTTCTTTAGTTTTCACAGGTAAATTGCACACAATTACTATACTTATTTTAAAAGCTCATGAAGCATTTTTAGTTTCTTCTGTAGGTGAATTTGAAGGGTAGACTTAGATGTGTGGTTAAGAGGTATTTAATTACATTAACTGATTAAAAGTAATTACAGTCTAGACATTTTTCTAAGTATCAGTTAAATTTAAAATTTCAAGTAAGTGCTTTTATTGACTCCCTAGATATAGTTGTTGTTATCCTAAGATACTCTTTTATTCAATAAGGAGTTCCTGCTATGTTGTGTAAGAAATGCGTAAATGCTGATGAGTCTTATATGCTTATGTTGCTTAGTCTTTAAATATAAGCTAAGTGAACTAATTATTTGGTACATGATGTTTCTTGGAAAAGTAATGACTGATTGAACTTAAAGTCATCCATGCTTATAGATAGATGGTCATTAATCCTTTCACGAATATTAAAGAATAATGAAAAAATTTTTTCTCTTTATGTAAAAGGCTGTAAGAAACACACTAATACCCTGAAAAACTCACCTTAAGATATTTTCACCAGTGGGAAATGCATTATTTAAACCCAAAGTCCAGTTGGAGAAATAGTTGCTAACTGGCATTTTATCTTTTCCAGAATACTGAATCCAAGGAAATTAATGGAATACGTGATGAAAGTAATACTTTTGAATCAAAAGGTAAACATCACCATTATAACTATATTTATAATGTAGAAGTCATAGCATTCAAGTTTTGCTATTATAAAAATTAATATCAGCAAGTCAAAGAAAAACTGATCCCACTGGAAGTTGAAACTAAAAGGTTAGCATGCAGATCCAGTTGCAGCAGGTGGAAGGGCGTTCGGTTCCAGGGTTTGAATAGTTCAGGAACTGCACACAAAGCTCTGGCAGCATGTCCAGGAGCTTTGAGTGCCTGTGTGTGTAAGCCAAATAAGAAAGACTGGTTTCCTGAGGCCATTAGCCTTCTTGTAGTGGTAGGTTGGCAGAGAGAATCTTCATTAAATCTGAAATGATGAATGAAGTTTCCTTTTCGCCTTTATTGTTGTGAAAAGGACATGTTTATAGGCAGCTAGTCTTAGTAGAGAAATGGCAGTAAAGTACCCATTTGTAATGACAAAGCAGGCATAATATCTAGGGAGATCTTGTATTAGGGAGTTACTGCTCTCTTCGTACTTCTGTCTTTCCATAAGTAATTGTTACCACATAGGCAGGGAGAGAGACCTAAAAGAGATGAAACTCCTTTTACCATGAAATTAGACTCTGGGCGGGCTGGGTGTTCACAGCGGTTTGACGGCTTTGCCCCTGCATTTACCAGTTCATAATGCATTAGGTCAAAACCAAACCAAGTTTATACATTTCCCTTTATTGATGATTTATTTTGGTATTAAATTTCTGATAGTTAGAAGTGACTGTATTTTAATTGTCTGGCACTGCATTCTTAAAGAAGTTTTATAAGCAAACCTGACATTTTTTTAAGTATATTTATTTTGAGAGAGAGTGTGCGTGCACACGTGTGCAAGCCAGCATGAGTGCGGGAGGGGCAGAGAGGGAGAGAGAATCCCAAGTAGGCTCTGCGTTGCGCAGACATGGGACTCCATGCTGTGAACCATGAGATCTCAGCCGAAATCAAGAGTCAGATGTTCAATTGACAGAGCCACCAGGTGCCCCTCACCTGACTTATTTTTGATTTATGATGTTAAATCCAAGATGTCCAGGTCCTATTCTACCAGTCATTCAGGCAGAGCAAACAGATCATAAGACCCCAAACTCGTCATAAATGATTGGAACTATATGCTGGCCTGTCATTTGAAGGGTTTATTAAGAGAAGTAAGCACCAACTAGTCTCAAGTAATCATTTCATTTACACTTTATGAATAAACTGAAGCATAATGATCATTTGCCATAACCTTGCAACAGATCTGTAGAAGTCAGAATGTTTCTTTTTTTTTTTTACCTGACTAAACTCCGTTTGCTTGACCCTAACCCTAACCCTAGGGCAAAATAGAAGAATACTTTAATTTTGGGCATTTGTTTTTATTTTATCTTTCTCTGGGTATTAATTTGTTTTCTCCCTCCCCACTATTTTTTAGTTCATTTTTTACTTAGTACTGTGAAAACTCTTAGTTGTAAACAATTCTCCTTGGACTTCCAGACTTCGGATTGATTAACCTAAGCAAAACATGTTAGTTTTCGTTTCTCTAAAGCTATGTGATCTAGCATGGAAAATGGTATTTGGCTTCTGTGAAACTCTGATGCTATCTGCTAGAATTTATTAATGAAATAATTAGTTCCTCTACTAATTTTAATGTAGTATAGACTTCTAAAACTATGTGTCTTTGTACATTGAAATAATCCATATCTTCTATGGCCATCAGTTTTGTCATTTTAAAACTAATGGTACAGACATTAGTCAAATGACATTTAGTTTTCCGGTGGTGAAATTTAAAACGAATGACATGGTATTGATTTTTTTTTGTATTTTTTCAACTAGCATCTGAACCCATTTCTTTGAAAAACTTAAAAAGGCGATCACAATTTTTTGAACAAGGTAAACTACCAAGCTAACAATTCAATTCATGCACTTTCATGGAATTGCTGCCATTCTCCACTCTTTCCTAGTAGTCTGTGGTGCTGGGCACTAAGCCTTTTCAACTGGCTGTCATTATGACCAAGCAACATAACCCATTTCCATTCTTTTCCTAGGGTCGTCAGGCTTTTCTTACAGTTCATGGGTCTACCTCTGTGGTAATGGGTCTTTGCGTGTCTTTTGTATACCTCTGAATTATTATTATTTTTTTTTGGTTTTCTAATTAAAAGATTGAGATGCTGTTAAACACACACTTCTTTCCACCGAGTGACAGTAAGAAACGAGGAACTTCACTTACGCCTTACTGCTTCCTATGAATTGCATACTATTAGATTACACCAACATACAATTGTCGAACATTTATAAAAATTCCAATTTTTGATTACGGACTGTGCTCTTCATAAAGAGCAGAGTTGTTTATTGCTATTGGGATGATGGCTCTGGAGTGTTAATAGGGCCGCTCTGTTGACTCTAAATCAAATGTAAATTCTGGTTGCACTTCCAACAATGCGCATCTTGAGAATCCCTGTGTTGGTGTAGTTGAGCAACTCTGCCTTATGTGCTATGCGTGTGGCATTTCTTCCCCTTGTCGCGTCTGTCTAATGCCCTGTCTCATGAATGCATTCTCAGCTGTGCTGTGCTATAAAGAACTTAAAAGTAATTGCCAACATTTGAGATCCAATGGCACAGAGAGTAGCGTGCTATTGGTGTCTAAATGTTATTGTTTCTTACTTTTAAGATAAAAACACCTTTACATGCTTTTCTTACGGTATACTTACTGGACTCATGGATTTTTTTTTTTAGATCTGCTAGTCTTCCTTTGGCGAATTAAGGTTTCTTTTTGACCATAGGAATAGTTTACCAGTCGCGCATATGCAAGGTCTATTTGTGTCAAGTATTCTTCCTGTTTTTGACATTTTTGTTACATTCCTGTTTTCCTGTGGTAATTTAATTGAAACAGTGTGATACTCCTAGCTCAAATCGGCTAAAATGAAACCATTCCTTTTCTTTCCCTATTCTAATGTTCACTCACTTTTCTTCAACAGGCAATTTTAGGGAAGAATATTTTCCTAAGTCTCAAAGTAGTTTTCTTAAATAAAAGTGTGCGAATGAATAAATTTACCAGACAGACGAGGTTTCAGGAAAATTAAATACATACTGTATAATAGTGCATTTCATGAATTGTGCTAACTTGTTTAATATAATCCTTGTCCTACATACAGACACACATTTATGTAGTCCCCCTAAGAGTAAAAAGAATGATACTAGGCCCATAGGTTTACACATGAAGTTTGAATATTTATGCTTCAAGTAATAGGAGAGGGAAAGGAAAGATTTCTTGAACATGTTTTTGTGGGGTCTTACTTAAGAAAAGTAGCTTATTAGCAAGGAGACCTGGAAAATGCGATGGGGAGCTGTCACATCGTAATTGAATAGTGGCAAGAAAAACTTTGAATTTGTATATGTTGTAACACTTGAGATTCTTATTTTCCCCCTATTAGGATGAGCTATGCCATACTGCCAGTCTATTCATAAAAGAATCCTGAAACCTCTTTAGAACACACCATCAATCCAGCTCTAGTAGCAGGAGCTAGGGTTCACCTTTGGCACCCATAGTCTCAGTCTCTCTCTCTCTCTCTCTCTCTGTCTCTCTCTTTAAATGACTTTGACTTTGGAAGGTGAATAACAAGCAGATGAAATTAAGGAGAAAAACTGAGCTACTGCTGTGGTTTTTAAAAAAGCCATTGACGTCCCTTAGTATACTGGCATAGAAACAGCTAATAAGACTTGCTGAAAAGAATTATTTCACAGAAGTGAAAAAACTTACTTTTTTTCTTCCTTTCCCACATGCTGCAATACAGGAAGTTCCGATTCTGTGGTTCCTGATGTAAGTAGTGTTCGTTTGTTTTTGGAATAAATGAGGTGACCTTGGTGGGACTGAATTAGCACCTCGTAGCATCGCTTATTTTCAGTTGCATAAGAATTTATCAAGAAGCAGTCTTTCCAAGTTGGAAAGACCTGTTTTTAAACAAAAAGCCAAGCCTCCTGTGGTACTGCTTAGGCAAAGGGTGTATGAATTATTCATGTTAGCGAGAGTGGTTCAGTAGACGACTCAGTGATGTCATATGTTCTTCTTTGTTTGCACATCTTCTCTTCTGACTGGTTAGCTTCCAGTTCCAACCCTCAGTGCCCCGAGCCGCTGGGCGTGGGATCAAGAGGAGGAGCGGAAGCGGCAGGAGCGGTGGCAGAAGGAACAGGACCGCCTGCTGCAGGTACAGCAGAATAGTATGGGCCCCCCAAGAACTGGTCCCTGTCAACCAGCATCACAATGCAAATTAAAAAAAAACATTAAAACCTAATAACCTCATAATTAACAAATCTTTTGATAGGTAGCGCATCTTGTGTTAATTACATTTCTATTTTCAAGCTCTCTGAGTCCTCCTTTTAAAATAATTGTTTACCCCGTGTATTTCTTAGAATGAGGCACTACAGTTTTGTGGATTTCTTACATGTGGGAGGTATATGGTTTGTAAGGACTTAACACCCTTTACGCTGCGTGTTCATTCCGTTGCAGAGAAATCCAGTACCCCTTGCTAGCTAGGGGCTCTAATCCATTACAGCTGTGGTAGAGGGCGACTGTAGACTCAATTCTGAGTATCTACCTTTCCCTGAGGCTGCATTTTAATTTGATATAAGCTATTTGTTTAAGTTTATTTATTTTGAGAGAGAGAACCCCAAGCAGAATCCATGCTGTCAGCACAGAGCACGATGTAGGGCTCAATCCCACAAACCATGAGATCATGACCTGACCCAAAATCAAGAAGATGCTTACTCAACTGAGCCACCGAGACACCCCAATATAAGCTATTTTGTACTTTAGGGATGAAAGTCCTATTGGTTAAAATAATATCACTGCCTTTAAAGATTGAGATGAAGAGTAGAGCTAGAAAATACTAATAAAAATCATCTGTTTAACATGATTAACCTGTTAATTAATTCAGTAATATGCTGTCTCTTCTTATAGGAAAAATATCAACGTGAGCAGGAGAAACTCAGGGAAGAGTGGCAAAGGGCTAAGCAGGAAGCTGAGAGAGAGAATTACAAGTACTTGAATGAGGTAGTGTTGGAACATGCTGTATTCTCTGTTTTGGTGAAGTTAGCTGAAAAATGGAAGATACTATATTTCACGCGGCTTTTGCCACATATTCACTTACATAAGCTCTTTGAAAAATACAGTGAGCTTTCATTTGTGAGAATTTTGCTTTGATGTTTCAACCTTTCTCCTAGTTTCTCTAGTGTATCATTAAATAATTGTGTTAATCAACTCTAACTGCATCTTTCTCTTCTCACTTCTGTCTCTGTCACCCATGTATGGCTTTGTTAGCAATAAAATTTTAACATCATTCCAAGTGGAACTCCAGGCCAACTATAATAAGTCTCTAGAACTGAATATAGATCTATCTTTATGAAATCATAGAAATGCACGGATCTGGATGGGTTTCTTTTTCTCCCTGGTCACTTAGGAACTGATGGTCCTGAACTCAAACAGCATTTCTCTGACCACCCGGGAGCCTGCCGTTGCCAGCTGGGAGGCCACCTGGGGTGAGGGGTCCAAGTCCTCCGACCGGGAAGGAACCCGAGCAGGAGAAGAGGAGAGGAGACAGCAGCAAAAGGAGGGTGCAGACGAGGACCAAACCAAGAAGCTGCAGGAGCAACTCACTCTTGAGAAAGAGATGAAACCGGAAGAGCAACAGAATCAGAATCAGGAACAGAATCAGGAAGAGCAGGAAGAGAAGCAGCATCAGGCGGAGGCCGAGGAGCGCAAGCACCAGGCAGAGAGAGAGAGGGAAACTTCAGTCAGAATATACCAGTATAGAAGGTTGGTCCCACAGCCGAAAGGCACTGTCGTATTTCAAATTGTCTTGGCTTAGCTGTATCCGTTCCCCACTCCAGAGGCACCTGGTCGATCCTTACCATCCATTCTCTACACAGCCATCCCAGTGGAAACCCTTTACATTGTATACCAGATTCTGTCACCTTACTTCCCTACTTACATCTATTCACATGGCTTCCTCTTGTGTTAGAACACCACCCGAGTCCTCATAGTAACCTAGAAGGCTTGCATGAGCTGGGTCTTGGCTCTGGGGTCCACCTAGCTGCCTACCACTCTTCTCCGCACTCTGTCTGTTCTAGACACACTGGTCTCCTTTTCCTTCTTTGAAACTCTCCGATGCATCCTGCCCCTGGACTTCTGCGTTTTTTAGTCCCTGTGCTTGGAGAAGTCTTCCCTCACATATTTGTTTGTCTTATTCATTTTCTTTAAGTCTCTGCTCATATATTACCTTCTCAGACTTTCTGGAATACGTCATCTAAAATATGTGTCTTTTCCCTAACCCTTCTCCCGGCATACCATTCTTTACGTTATGTGTTTGTTTGTCTGTGGCTTTCCTGCCCACTGAAACATAAGACTTACATTTAATACTTTTTTGTTTTGTTTGCTCCTCTAGCCCAGCCCTAGAACAGTAGCGAGTATACATTTGTGGGATGAGTGAATTGCAAAATATGGTATTAGTAGGTCTGCTTTCTGCAATGTTTGATTGAAATACTTCTGTTTAGTTTTTAATCTAGAGAGCATCTCATAAGAGGCTAGAATAACATTGTTTTGGTATCAATTCCTCAATCTCAGGAAAGGCATTAAAGTCTGATATTTTTACCATAAACTCATTCTATCTTTTTAGGCCGGTTGATTCCTATGATCTACCAAAGAGAGAGGAAAAATCCCCAGGGTTGCTTCCTAGTGACCGGTACGTAGAACATCTCATCATACTATGGTTGGAATAATTGGTTTAGATGAATATTTGAGAGCATGCCTGCATGTTTTGTAGAACGACTTTAGCTGCAGACCTTCTGTGGGATACAAAGAACTTGTAACCAGCTACCCCTAAACTTAGTGATTTAGCACGATTTTGTGGGTATTTTGGACTGATTCTAATTGGCAGTTCTTCTCATTGATTGGGCTCCTCATACATATGCTACTGGTTATGGGGAGTTGGCTGAATGTCAGCTGGGATGGTGAGAACAACCAGGCCATGTGTCTTTCAAGACCCAGCAAGCCAGTGCAGTCTTGCGTACATGGTAGCCGAGGCCGAGCAGAGAGGAGAGAAAGTGAAGAAGCGTGCCAGGCACCTTGCAGTCTAGGCTCTGAACTGGCCCACCGATGCTTCTGCCACATTCCATTACCTAAAGTCACAGGCGCCCCAAGTTCACAGGACAGAGAAAAACTCTACCTTCTTTACATGTAGAAGCAGCCACGGTGCTAGGGGAATGGACACCGGGTAGAACTGTGTTCATCTTTTGCAGTCTACCTTAATTTTTATTTTAAAGAAGTTATAAACAACCGCCTAAGGTTACTCAAAATGAAGTCATGTGTGGACATCTGAAATGAGAATTGTGGTCTTAGTTTGATGAGAACTACTGGTCAATTCCAGTAAATGTTATATATGTCTTAAAATTTCCCAAAACATTAAATTTAATGTTTGAAAGTAATTTTTAAAATGCTTTGCAGTGTTGAAACCACTAAGGACTTCTATATAGACTCTGTCTATAAATATCCCGTGTATGACCATTAATTTGTGTTTTCAGAGCTGACATTTCTTCTTTAGGAGGTTTGCCTTAGAGATATGGAAAGAGTCATCTCTCCGGGCAGTCAGGATGACTGAGTAGGACTTCCAAGTAGATAGGGAACATTAATATATAGGTAGTAGTGGGCCAAGATGAAGCTAGAAAAGGTTTTAGTGATGGATGGCCTTATTTATAATGAAGCTTTCTGGGTAACTATGGATCATTAAAATGTGTATCTCTTTTTTAAAGATATGCATTTACTTACACATTTAAATCATCTTTATTTATGTAGACTTATTACCTTGAGAAAATAATTAGATTGCAGAGGCAAACTTAATAACTCCTGGAAAATATAAAACACTGCTAGACATTTGTGATACAGTACGGGCTTAGAGGCATTAAGGGGTGTGGCTGGACACCTTGTAATAAAAGTATTTTCTATGTGAATACAAATGAAACCATGAAAGTTGCTAACAGTTGTGATATGTTATTATGGCGTATACATTATTATATGTTGTATACATGCACATATATGTCCTATGCATACATACATAATGTATGTGTATGATAACATATATTATCTATTATTACCACTATTATTTGAAGTGATCGTGCTTAAAGAGTGAGAATGAGATCAGAATGGGTTGATACAGAAACCTAAATGTTGCCATTACAAAGTCAGGTAACTTCAGAGGTTCCCTATGCCAGCACGTGTGAGTACCTCTTTGTGCTGCCAAGATAGCATTTGGCCATTGGGTGATTCGGAAGAAGTACCCTAGTGTCCAAAAAGTCATTTTCTTGACCCTCGGGCAGCATGAAGGATGTGGGACACTATGCTGTTAGGTGATCTGATTTCGGGTATAGCCTGTGAGACCGAGATCTGGAAGAGAATCAAAGTACACAGATTGGTCAAAAATCATAGGCTTAATCATCCTACAAACTGGAGAGGGTCTTCATGTTTATATCTGCTTCTAGCATCAAGCTCTTTTCTCATTTAGAGACATCACTGTTTTCTGCTACCTTGTGCAGCATGAAACATTCCTTAGTGTGAAAAGAAATATTGCTCTCAACAGACATAGGAAATAAATCAACTGCTTTAAAACCAAATCTTTGGTGTTCTTATGTCATAAACGTAAAAAAGATGTTCTTAATGAGATGTCTGTAACATGTTGTGTTTTGTGTTGTAGGAATAAATCCAGATCCACTACTGAACTGAATGATTACCCTACAAATAAAAATGGTAAATGTGAATTGTTTCCCCCAAATTCCTCAGCACAGTTGCTTGTTTATGCTATCACATACTATGATCAGTATTTTTAAAGTCAATATATTTCAGATTCATTAAGCTTACATAATTAAAATACCAAGTATTTTTAGCATTTGTGTATAAAAACAAAACTACCTTGTGGTTATTCTGGCTTTACTTTATAATGGAGGGAGTACTGGGAGATTAAAATGGTTTTACATAGCTAATGAAATGTGGGCATTTTTCAGTGTTGCTGATGGTTTTTGTATAGATTTCATCTTGCAGCCAAGGAAATGGAACAGAAAAGTTTTCTGCAGAATACCAGGGGACTTAAAAATTGTTTATAAATTTGAAATTGTACATTTAAGTGCCAAGATGTCCCAAAGTCCAAAATGATAATCATTTCACTAACGTGGCAAAAACGAGCTGGAACCTGATATTGTTAGTATCAAGTGTGCTTTTAGGAATGCATGTGGGGCGCCTGGGTGGCTCAGTCAGTTGAGCATCCGACTTTGGCTCAGGTCATGATCTCGTGGTTTGTGGGTTCGAGCCCTGTGCCGGGCTCTCTGCTGACCGCTCAAAGTCTGGAGCCTGCTTCAGATTCTGTCTCCCTTCTCTCTCTGCTCCTCCCCTGTTCATGCTCTTGCTTGCTCTCTCTCAAAAAGAAATAAACATTAAAAAATTAATAAAAAGGAAGGTTTGGATGTAGCTGAAATTATATAACTAAGGAAAAAGAAAACCAAGCATAAAGCATATTTTAAAGCAGGCTTTGTATATCAGGCTTTGGGTAAGCAGGATGCTGGCCAGTTATATGAAAGAATGAAGGTCCGGGTGAGGATTGAGGTGAATTTGGTGCATGCCCACTGATGATAGCCGGTTCCCAGCTCCAGCCTGCCACGGCATTGTAGGAGAGTGCAAGCCTGTGAGGGCCAACTGTTCTGTTGTTAAAGAGAAGTTAACATGAAAATCCACATTTTTTTGTTTTAAGTGCCGACAAGGATAAACAAAATTTAAAACCCCCTGTGAGCCAAACAACACATCTACAGGCCTAAGTGGTCTAGTATGTATCCTCTGGTTAAAGCTTATAGAATTTAGTTTCTGTTAGGTTCTATGATCACCTCCTTCTCCTTAACACACAGGACCTTCCATTATCTGGTCCTAATTTAAATTTCCAGCTGTTTTGCTGTTTTTCCTGTTAGGAACCCTTATCTAAAACCAAAATTTTCTCTTTCCCACTTCCCAGTTTATCACATGCCTTCTAATCTTGTTCCTCTGGTCTCCCTTGTTTGGATCTCTGAGTTTCTTTTCCCCCTGAATTGAAATCAAACTTTCAGTATTTCAGTCCTCAATCGTTGCTTTTAAGCTCCTGAATAGCAGGCAGTGGAACTAATGAAATGAAATATTTTATTGAAAACTCAGTTATGCCAATAAGGCACTTTGAAATAGAAACTGTTTAATTTAAAATCTGACCAAACTGATAACCTGTATGGATACACAAATGTAAACGTAGGTATGTATGAGAAAACTTCGGCCTTGTCCACTGCTTACTGGAAGATGAACTAATGCAGAGATGCACCATGAATTTTGAAAAAATGACAACAGCAGTAAATGTGGAGAATGAAAGGAAACAAATCCTGAGATGAAATTTCCTAAGCCAAATTAAAAGGGGGAAAATACTTGAAAGTTATGGATGTTTTACCCAAATCAGAAATTAATCAGCATATCCAATGAGACAGCCTTCAGGATAAAACCTCACTTAATTATCATTCATATAGTCAACATCCAAATTATAGCTTTGTCAGTTTCTTAGAGGACAAACAAATCTGATAACATTCCTTGGTTAGTATTTGGGTTACTTGAATATTTTTCAATTTCCCAAAAGCTATTTCAGTGATTGAATGTGCTCTCATTCCCACAATTTGGTCATGACTTATTCTAGAACTTACACCATGAAGACTTGAGTCATGTCAGCTGGAGATGCAGACATATACGTCTTTCTCTCCCCAGGGAGAGTGTAAGTTTTTTGAAAGCGTGTCACAGCAAGCTTTCAATGAGTATGTGTTTGATTGATTTAATTTCATAAGGAAGGGACAAGTGAAAGAGAAAGTATTTCTAGATGATCATTTTGTGACTTACTAGCGCCAAAAATCAATGCTGGTTGTTTCCTTTTTGGGAAGCCTCCTTAAGTCTTCCTGGGTGCACCTGTGACATGCCTCTGGGTGTGGGACTGGAATTCGCAGGAATAGCAGACTTACTTCTGTGCTCCCATGCAGCAGTCTTATGGAAACTGATGTTAGCATATGCGCATGATGTCCTATTTCTTGCTACATTGTATTTGGAGATTTATCCCCTATCTACCCTCCTTTTTAAAAAAAAAAAAAAAATAATGTGCTAATCCTGCAGCTTTTGATATGTTTTTAATTTAGGAAGCAATAAATATTTAGACCAAATTGGGAGCAATAGCTCATCACAGAGGAGCTCCAAGAAGGAACAGGTCCCGTCAGAAGCAGAGTTAGAGAGACAACAAATCCTTCAAGAAATGAGGAAGAGAACGTCTCTTCTCAATGACAACAGCTGGATCCGACAGCGTAGTTCCAGTGTCAACAAAGAGCCCATTTGTCTGCCTGGGATTATGAGAAGGTGTGAGACTTTTTAGGGGTTATTTTCTCTTTTCTGTACTGTGAGGCAAATATTTAATTTCTGGACAGGTGGGTTACTTTCAACGGGAGAGATATCGTAATATTTTTTCTTATCTAAGATTTAGTGGAAATCCACGTTTTTTAAAATCTTTTAAATTCACAGAGAATATGACTGGGCACATGTTCAAGCACTTATTTGAGGGCCGGACATATGCCACTTACTTTGTCTACATCTTCTGACTTCCTCTGGGGAAAATATTTTGAGACAGGGACAGTAATTCTCTTTTTCCATATAAAGAAACTGTGGCTCAAGCCGGAACACACTTGGACAAAACCACATGGCTAATAGGTTGCAAAGGTGGATGTGGAATTCTGAAGTACAGTTCAGGCACTTAAATAATTTATGCTGCTCTTTGTCCTTCCCTGGCTGCTGAACTGAAAGAGAAAATTAAGTCTGCTTATATATAATGAGATAATGGTTCAATTGGAATCATGATAATAGTGTTTATTCCGTGTGAAACCTAATTTTTTAACTTTAAGGGAAATATAATGATATAAATTAATTGAAAATGAGAAGATGAACATTTTGAAAGATGTATTTTGGGTAAATGAATATGGAAGCTACTTTTATTAAGTATTTTCACAGGTGACAAACTGAGGAGAATTTGGAACACAGTACAAAGGACTAATTATCTCAATATATAAGTAACTTTCATAAATCAGTAAATAAACCGTGACAACTCTATAGGAACATAGAAAGGTGGTATGAACAGATATTTCACAGAAAAAGAAAATGTCAGTAAACATACACTAGGTTAGCACTAATCCTAAGACAACAATGATGTATCTCCTTATATTGTAGAGGGTTAAATATTGACTAACTCAATCTAGTCTTAACAATGGTATAAGGAAACAGGAATTCTTGTTCCCAGTTGAGTAGAAAGTTTTCCAGTGTTTATTAAGCAAAAGTTTTTATGTATGTACCCATGTGAGCTACCTAATTTCTGGCACTTTATCTTCTGAATGTATTTGGATAACTATGCAAAAGAGAGACCAAAGGATATATACTTAAGTATTATTGGCAATAGCAAAAAAGAAAAGAATCAGAATATCTATTAATAAGAGCATACTTAGTTCTTGCTAAATAAATACTGACACATTGATAAACTCAGTTTTGAGGTGGTGTATGATACACCAGTGTCTCTTTCGGTCTTTTAGAGTTGGGTAATACTCTACCTTATCACAATTCTTATCACAACTGACTGGGCAGCACTTTGGATGATGTTGGTTGGGGCACTTGGATGACCGTTTTGAGCTGGTGTTGGCAAATTTTTTTCTTTTTTTGGATAAAGGACCAGATAGTAAATCATTTTGACTTTGTAGGCCATATCAGTGTCTGTCACTTATTCTTTTTTTTTTTTTATGACTGTTTGAAAATAAAAAATACCCTTAGCTGATGGTTTGTGCATATCCTGATAGTGGGCTCTAATTTGATGACCCCTGATGTAGTTGCTGCACTGAGCTGCATCTGGAGCTGTTGGTCAGGAGCCTCTGCTCCCCCATGGGCCTCTCCCAAAACTGCTTGGGCTGCCTCATGACATGACACCTGGATTCAAAGAGGAAACCTTTCAGGAGGATAAGCCCTCATGTGCAAGTGTGTCATGTGGCCAACCAGAGACTCAATGGGATTGGACCAAGCAATGGCATGGGTATCAGGAGGATGTTTCACTGGAGGCCCCTCAAGTACTGTCTATCACATGAACTGATGTGAAGATAGTTCTAATATAATATATATTACATGGAATAAAGTGAGTTATGAAGAGTATGCATTATAGAATAATCCCAGTTGGTTAAGAATGTCAAACACATAAACACATTACATACATATATAGACATAGCCATACTTCTGTAAATTTGTATCTGTATGTAACTTTTATAAACAGAAAAGCCTAGAGGTTAACAGTGGTTATCTCTGGGAATTAGGGCAGGTACATGTGGTAAGTGAGAGTGTGTGTGTGAGGGGAATTTATTCATCAGGTACCCTTCTATACTGCTTGGGTCCTTTTCATCATGATGATGTAGGACTTCTGTAATTATAAAAGAAAAATACATATTTTATACTTGGGATAAGAGATAAAGTTTTAAATGTAATAATAAAATTGACCTGTTAGAAATCAACCATTTATAATTTGGAGTTGACCTTTGTAGATCAGAATTAATGTAAGCACTTGACTTTAAGAGAGATTTTCCAGAAGTTGTATTTGAATCAGTTTGTGAGCTAAATTCTATATTAAGTGCATTTTCAGTTTAAGGGAAGTGGCTGGTGAATGCTTCCAAAAGACAGACATTGAACAGTTGATTAAATTCAGGGTTTGGGGTGGTGAGTGAATGAGGGCTCCATGGTAGGAATGGTCCAGATTTTTCTGGAATCAGACACTGTTGAAAGACAGTTCCACCACCAACTAGCTCTTTTTCCTATGGACAAGTTAGCTTCTGTGAGATATAAAAAAAAGTTGCATATAGTTTGTGAAAAATAAGTTAAAAATGTGACTGTGTTTAGTCTAATACCTGATATATATAAGTACCTAAAATGGTATTTTTTTGGTTAGGTTTTAAAATTTAAGATTCATATGTCTAATCAGCTGAATATTTAAAGGAAGAATGTAGTAGTTTATTAAAAATTATTATTTTCCACTTTGGTGTTATTTATTTTATCTAAGCACCAAGTAAATAAAAATAAATGAAGATTAATTGAATATGAAACATCATGATTCTATGAAAAGAAACTTTAGCTATTAATGGCAACTTTATATGTAACTGGACTTGCTAGACTAATGATACCTACTTCCAAAATACATAAGGTGGATGTTTTAGTGACTATAATGATAGATTCTAGTTGAATGTATTATATAATCTTAAAAAACTCTTTGTGTGTTTCAGAGGTGAATCCCTAGATTACCTGGACTCCCCAAGATCCAATTCTTGGAAACCATCTCCTTGGCTCAATCAGTCGTCAGGAGTCCATGCTTCCTTCTCCGTTCAAGACTTCAGTCGTCCACCACCTCAGCTGGTGTCCACGTCAAACCGTGCCTACATGCGGAATCCATCCTCCGGTGTCCCCCCTCCTTCAGCTGGTTCTGTGAAGACCACAACTGCACCTTCTCCCACACCACGCAGCCATTCTCCTTCAGCACCACAGCCGGGCTCCCAGCCACGCAACAGGTGAGAACCTTAGTCTTGGGGTATTTTTTCATTAAAAGTTCCCCAACGTCTTGTCCAAGTTTTCTGGTGAAAACCAAAACCAAGCCTTTTGGAATCTGTCAAATTCAGTGTTCCTTTACCAAAATCAATTAAGGTTTTCTTAATAGCTTTCCATGCTGCCCTAAGAGCATTTATGGGTTTCCTGTGAAGCCATCGGAGACCTTTAAAACACGTGCTTCATTGCCACTGTCTCGTTTGCTTTTGTTTGTGGTCCATGCACATGTACTTGTGTAGTTCTCAAGGTGGAAGCATAAAAATATACAGGAACTTGTGAATGCACTTCAAATTTATGAGTAAGAGCAGTATTGTAAAATGTTTGACTTTTATTGAGACTATAATGCAAACTCTTTTTTTTATAGGAACTGAGTATAAAAGGAAAGCATTATAACCCAGCTGCATTGTCTGTGCAACTTTTAACAAGCTGGATAAAAAAAAAAATGTTAAGTAGTTAGATACTGCTTTTTTTGTTTTTGATTTTCAAATCATTGCTGGCCTCATATGTAGTTTGCCAGTATTTTGTTCAGACTACATCAACCGAGTTCTGTAGATTATAAGCTGCAGGAGCTGGGTTATAACCATAGGTCTTGACTCAACTTGTCTTCTGATGTGGAGTAAAGCTCAAACATCAGCACATGTTGAGTTTTGAGGTTTATTATCCTCTGCACAGACCCCAATGCTTCAGGAAGCCATGTGTATACTCCGAAGGGAGTTCTAGGCATATAGTACTTTCCATTGCAAACAAAATACTGAAAAGTAAAAACAGTGATTAATATTGGAATTTTTTAAGCTATCAAATGAGGGATTTTGTAAAGAAGACATATCCATCTAAAATAGTGTTACTTGTTCCAGGATCTCTAAAGGGTGTAGCATGGAGTTTTGAATTAAGAAGGGGTACGAATTTGTGGTAAAAGTGGCAGGGAGAGATGAAGACTGTGGAGTGGGAGGAAGGCAGAGGACAAAGTGTGCACTTACTTATCTGAAAGCTAGAGCAGATAGGAGATGGACTGTTGACTTTTCTGCCCTGGAAATGTTTCTATCTGTGAGATGGCGCTCAGCAGTGATGCACTTTCAGTGTCACTACTGTGCTTGTACTATGGAATGCGATGGTAAGAAGTAACCTTTACCTTGCCACCTGGGACAGGAGGGACATGCATCCAAGGGAAAGTAGAATCCCTCCCTACCTATATAAATGGTGGCTGTCAGCCAGCTGTCACTCCATTCTCCCAGAGGTGTCCTGGAAATCAGAGGCACAGTCAGAAAAGCACTAGGACTTCTGCATAACGAGAATAGCAAGTGAGTGAGAAAGAGGCTGGGAAAACAAGGTTGAGATGGTAGAAGAGATGTGATCTAAGGAGAGTAATGTCAGGAGGTACAGAATGGACTAATTACACTGAAATTGTTCATTCATACAAATAGATGTCAAGGGTTTCAGAACCACCGTGGAGATCCTTCAAGGTACAACATAGCATACTTTGATTGTCTGGTGACCATTCTCCTCCCACAGATACATACTTTCTTAAGTAATTATTAATGTTAATACCAGAGTGTGATTTTAAGTAACCTTGATTTGAGCAGATGAAAGCCTCCCTTCCATTCTTGTTCCACGTCTAGGTCAGTCAGTGGGAAGCGCATGTGCTCCTACTGTAATAACATTCTGGGCAAAGGAGCTGCCATGATCATCGAGTCCCTGGGTCTTTGTTATCATTTGCATTGTTTTAAGGTGAGACGGAGACAGACAGCCTGCAGGCCCGCAAAGCTTTGCTTGGAGAGCGCATGGCTTCTTTGTGCGCTGGGTGTGGATGCGTCACTAACAAAACTCCGTGCTACATGCGTCAGTCTGTGCTGCACTTTGAATCGCAAATTGCCTGTTCTCAAATCTTGGAATAGTCTCAAAAATTAAGTCCAGAAACACTATGCACTACCGGCCTCCCATCTGTTAAGATTCTAGAAGTAAAATTTACAGCTTATAAATGCTTCCTTTAACATGCTGTCATAGGCATACTTCAAATAAAATTTACCAGTGTTATTAAGAGCATGGGGACATGCAATTTTAAGTGTCTGAAAGCTTAGCTTTACTAGGGAGAGTATGTGAAGAAGAGCATTATAAATATTTTTATAGCTGCAACGCCTGCTTACACCTGGTGAGGTTTTGCACATAAGAACTAAGCCTGTAATTACTTTTTTCTTTTTCTTTTTTTTTTTTTTTGCAACATCTATCTTTAGAGACATATCTATGTGATTCTAGAACTTGCTTTGGGCCAGAAAGAGACTCTGGTTCTTACTCCTGGAGTCTCGCAGACCACAGCTTGTTTAAGCCTATGTATTGCTGGCTTGAGCGGTTCCTGGGCAGAATAGAATGAGTCAAAGTAGTTAGTGTTTGAACATGTGGAACCAATATACGCAGCCTTGAAGTGAAAGTGCCATGTGCAAACGCTTGCCAGGCTGGTGCAGTGGGGACACTAGGTGTTGCCCCCCCCCACCCCAGAAGAAAGTGCCAGAACCCACTCCTCATTTGCTTCACTAGTTCATGCATTGCCTTATCCTCTCACATTCCCCTGCAAGAAATGAAGACTAAATTCTTCCAAGCCAATCGGCAAATCACTTTTACCCTTTTGGTGTATTTAGAATGATCGATCATTTTGGCTCTTAAAATTGTACTTAAGAATTCTTTAATGTCTTGTTTGGCAGGCTTGATTTTAATCTACTAATTATCTTTTGGGCTTTTTTTCTTTTTCCCTTTGCTGAAATGTATCTAAGAGCTTAGAAGCTGCATTCTGCTCAGTCTTTTCTTGTTTTTACCTAAGAGTAGCCCTAAGACTTCCCGAGCTGACTGACTGTGGTGGTTCTTTCTCATTCCTCAGTGCGTGGCCTGTGAGCGTGACCTCGGAGGCTCCTCCTCAGGAGCTGAAGTCCGAATCAGAAGCCACCAACTGTACTGCAATGACTGCTATCTCAGATTCAAATGTAAGAGAGCAAATCAGGGAGAAAATCTCTTGTCTTCTGAGGAGACCACGGGTTCCCATGCATTTCCCTGAACCTGCACCCACATCCCCCTCAAGCTCCCTGCCTTAGATGCTGAGCTTTAGGGATCTTAGTGTGTCCCCTTGAGAGAGGGTGCAGTGAGTGGGTCACTGCTCCAATCCCAGCCACACTCTGGTGGGGCAGGGGCATGGGGGCGGGGGAGGGGGGCGGCAAGGAATTTGAAAGGGTTGCATGCCTGAGTCAGGATGGCGTCCTGTGCTGTCTGCTCCGTGTTTGGAGAAACTTCTAATGACTTGAGGATATCATCAAACCAAAACAGACAGTTAAAATCATCCTTACTGGTAGATGGAAAGCTGATTTTGGCAAAGAATTGGTCCCTCATCATTAGCTGATTTCTATTAGCTAACTGGGCTTTGGTTATGTGATTCAGAACATGACCAACTTTAAACACTGTGGTTTAAAAAAGGTAATAAAGAATAGTCAGTTTTTGCTTTGTGGCTACACGATCATACATCCATATATACAATATTTTAAAAAAGGAGAACATTTATTCTTATTATATGGTGTTTCAGTGTCATTTTGGGAAAAAGTTGAGTTTTTCAAAAACTTCACATGCTAGTTTGTGTCTAAGCACGTTTTTGTTTGTGTTATGAAGCATAAGATAGCACAAATAAGTTGCATATTGTTTAGAGCCACATAAAGACAACCATTACTGCTGTTTATATTTTAAACCTTAATGCTGGTAACATGTGTTTCTTCCTTATTGTGAAAGGGTGTTACAAGTGGTATCAGCAAAACCATTTGCTTTTGAACTCTGAGGTATTTATATGGCCCCTTATGTGAAGAGTGCTTTGAAAATGGTTTCAACTCAGTCAACTCTCTTTTATCTGTCAGCGGGTTGTGAACCTTCTCTCCCCGGTGTCCAGTCATTCTCTGGATGCCACCCCTGAGGGTGGAGAGTGGCAAGGCTGGGCATGTAATGGCGGGAGTGTGTGTATGTGTGTGCGCTTTTCTCTTTTTAGTCAAATTCCCAAGCCAAATATATTTGATCTTTGGAATCTTCAGGGGAAAATTGCCCATGCCTTTTCTCTCCTCCAGTACAAATAATAGAGAGTTGAGTGTAACTTATTTCTATATCAGCAGTTTATGTTTATAAATAAAGAATTCTAGAACCAAGGCTGTGATTTGCCCAGCTTTACCCTAAGTGAGTGACAAGGTCACTCCTACCTCACGGGGCCATTCTCTGAGTGATTACTGCTATGTATCCCAGGCAGTGATACTCAAGTATTTCTCAGTCCTAAGTACTTTTCTTTTTTTCTCCTTGCCTGATCAGCTGGACGGCCAACCGCCATGTGATGTAAGCCTCCCTACGAAAGCACTGTTGCAGATAGAAGAAGAGGTGGTTACTGCCGATGTAGATCTATAAATACATGTTGGATGTCTTTTGTGCTCTTTTTTAAAAAGGATAACACTTTTTTTTTTTTGCCTCTCTAGATTACATCAGAGCATTATAGTCTTGGTAGAACTTGTATTTTTGTTGTTGTTTATTTATAAGAAGATAATTCTGTATGGGGGAAAAGTACAGTATTTACTTTGAACTCAGCATCTTAAAAGCACAAGGGAAAAATATGTACTTCAAAATATTTTTGACGCTGATAATGATCTAGTTTGACTTTCTAGTGGTGTTTTGAAGAGGGTTATTTTATTGTTTTTTTTAAACGTTCCGAAACATTATTTGAAATAGTTAATATAAATATATGATTGCATTTGCTGTTTATTGTAATGTATACTAAATTAATGCAGAACCATATAGAAAATTTCACTAAAATCTACCCAAAAATTTGCTTTCTGTATCCTTCTTTTCATCTGTGTAATATTGTGCTTTTTTTAAAAAAAAATTTTAGCATATGTGACATTTTATTTGCTTGATGAAGGGATTTATATTTTCTTCACCAGAATTGTTGCTAAGCAGTTCCCAATAGAAAGCTGCTGTTTTTCATTAATACAAAATCATCAGGGTTTGTATACTAAGTTTTCTCCAGGAACTAACAAACCTTTTTGTTCACTGCATTTGTAAATAAACTTACTGATGCATTAAGGAATGGTTCTCCTTTTTCTTCTCTGTGTGTGTGTTTGTCTGCCTCCCAAACCTTTTAATCCCATTTCAGTATGTGCCTTTTCTTGATATTTTTTATTTAGCATCTTTACTGAGATATAAACTGACATATAATTAACTTCATATATTTAAACTTTATAGTATGACAAGTTAGATATATGTGAATGCCTATGACATTATCACCATACTCTTGATATTGTTTTAAGTGGAAAACTTTCACTAGGAACGTTAATTTTGAAGGAAGGTTATTTCTGAATGCAGTACACCTCTATGGTAAGAGGTGAAATGGATAGTCCATTGTTGGGTCATTTGGTTACAATCTTCATTCTTCTGCTTCCCCAGTGATAAAAGAAAATAGTAGTTTAGAAAATCTATCATATGTTTTCACTCATGTGGAATTTGAGAAACTTAACAGAAAACCATGCGGGAAAGGAAGGAAAAAAAATAGTTACAAACAGAGAGGGAAACAAACCATTAGAAACTCTTAAATACAGAGAACAAACTGAGGGTTAACGGGGGTGGAGGAGCAGGGGGTGGCATGGACAATGGGTAATGGCCATTGAGGAGGGCACTTTTTGGGATGAGCACTGGGTGTTGTATATAAGTGATATATCACAGGAATCTACTCCTGAAGCCAAGAGCACACTGTATAGCATGTTAGCTAACTTGACAATAAATGATGTATATAAAAAAATCTATAGAGAAAAAAACAACAACACGTACTTCATTTTAGAAATCTGGAACGGTAATGTAAGAGCACAGAACTTTGGCATGTTTTGAGCAAAAATATCAACTTGTACGAATCCTTTGTAACAGTGAAAGTAGAGTAGATAATTCTAGGTTATGAGAACTGTATTAGAGAAATAAGCTCTAATATGGGAGAAAATTAGAAATTTGGTTTGCTCTTATTTTTTAGTACTTGTTTATTTAATAATCTAAAAGAAAGAATGTGCTTACTGGGGCACCTGGTTGGCTCAGTTGGTAGAGTGTGATTCTTGATCTCAGAGTTCTAAGTTCAAGCCCCATGTTGGGTATAGAGATTACTTAAAATCTTTAAAAAATGTGCTTATTGATGAAAATTTCTCAAAGGCCTCAAAGCATAAAATTTTCAATTTCCAAACTCCAATGACAAGAGCTGTGTTTGGACTCATTCTGTATACATTTACCCTACGTTCTTGGTTAACACTGGATTGTGAATTTTTCTGTGTTCTTAAAATCATTTCTATTTATCTTTATTAATGGTTAATATTTAGTTGATAATTCTAATGGGTATAATTCAATTGTGTCTAGTAAAAATTTTAATATATGTAATGATTACATATATACATATAAATGTATTTCTAACAAATCCTGTAGTGGACTCATTGATCATTTTATTTTTATTTCTTTTTTCTTTTTTAAAGTTTATTTTGAAAGAAAGAGCCTGGGCAGGGAGGAAGAGAGAGAATCCCAAGCAGCTTCTGTGTTGCCAGTGCAGAGCCCAACGTGGGGCTCTATCTCACAAACTGTGAGATCATGACCTGAGCTGAGATCAAGAGTCAGATGCTTAACCGACTGAGCCACCCAGGGGCCCTCATTTTATTTCTTTATATGGTCATAGATATGAGTTTATTGACCCAGAATGTAAGCTGAGGCTTAAAATATGCATTTTAAGACTGTCACAATACATATTGCCAAAGTGGTTTTCAGAAAGATGCTGCCAACTTAGATCCCACAAGTAGCACGTGGGCTTGTCCATTTCACTGCCTGCTTGCCAGAATGAGTTTCTGTTGCCTTGTTGTCTGCCTGACGTGCAGTAGCCCTCAATATGTAGTAGCTGCAAAAATTAATAAACCGCTGCTTCAATTTCTGTCTTGTGAATTCTGCTGCTTCTTGCCCGCAGTGTAAGTTTTAGTACTTATGTCATGATTTTAGTTTTCTGATCTGACATTTTTTCTGTTACTCCTTTTCATCTAAGTCACTCATGTTTTCATCTTCTCCTGTTGACTTTTCATCTCAGTGTGTTCTTAAGACTTTTTTTCTCATGTACCTCACATTATCTTGCTTAGTGATATCAATTTTGTTAGTATAAATTGTTAGGACAGTTTTCAGAGGTATTCTTCTAAGACGCTGCTTCAAGATACCTTTGTAGAAGCACATGAGTATGTGTTACTTCCTCTAGGAACAAGGAAAGATTCAATCATTCAGTATTATTTATTCATACTTTATGTCCTGGGCTGTTTTGGGCACTATAGGTAGAGCAACAAATCAATACAAAGTTTTGCTTCTGATTGAGCTTTGATTTCTAGCCGGCGGAGGTGGGGGGGCGGGGAGAGAAAGATAAAGAAACACAGGAAAATGTAACCTATGACAAGAACATTGAAGAACAAATGACTCAGGGTGTAAGGAGGATCCACAAGTGCAAAAATGAGAGTTTGGCCAGGTGTTTTTTTTTTTTTTCATATATATATATATATAAATATATATATATATATAATGGTTGTCAGAGCCTGCCTCTTTGACCTCTGAGCCAAACGCTGAAAGCATGAGGGAGCAAACTTTACAGGTACTTGAGAGGAAAGCATTCCAGACATAGAGAACAGCAAATGCAAAAATCTTGAGGTAGGAGAATATTTGGTGTGTTCAAGAAGCAACCGTGGGGTTGGAAAAGAATGAAAGAGAGGGTGGTAGGAGATGTGGGGAGGAAAGGCACAGGTCAGGAGGCTGTTACAGGACTTTGGATCTTAGTTTTAATGAGACAGAGATTGGAGGGTTGAGCAGAGGAGTGACATCAAATACGTTTTATAAGGACTACAGACCACTATGTGAACTATAGATTGCAGAAGGGCAAAGGTAGAAGCAGGGAGACGAGTTTGGATTCTGTTGAAAGGGTCCTGGCAGAAGATGTTTTCTTCAACAGGGTAGGGGCAGGGGAGGTAAGGAGGAGTAGGTGGATTCTATAGTGTGTGCATGGGTTTTGAAGGTGAAGCTGACAATTTAATGATGGATTAGATGGAACATGGGAGAAAGAGAAGAGTCAAAGTCTAAAGTGTTGTTTTGAGGAACTGAAAAATGGAATCTTCGTTTCCTGGAAGGGATCAGGTTGTAGGTAAAGCACACTTATGGCAGTGGGGCAGGGAGATCAGAGGTTTGGTTTTTAAACAGGGTAAGGTTAAACAATCTATAGATCATGAAATGACAGTGTTGAGTAAGCAGCTGGCTAGGCAGGTCTCGAGTTCAAGGGTTCAGAGGTGAATGTAGAGCCCATCAGTATATAGATAAAACTGAAGCTGAGAACCAAGAAGATGCATCTGGGTTCTGACTGACTAGAGAAGGTGTCCAAAGACAGTGCAACCTTCAGAAAGGAAAGTAGCATGAAAGTTTGTTGTATTCAAGAATGTAAACTTGGCATTTTACCTAATTCTCATTTATATCACAGGGTGAGAACTAGTCAGACAAAATAGAAACTATCTGGATTCCAATGAAGAGACACAGAATAATAAGCACTGCCGGTTAGAGTTGAGGGACGTGTCTAAAAGGGTATGTCAGGGTTGGGATTCAACTTGTTTTATTTAGCACTTTAACATCCATCCCTACAATCTGGAAGAGGGATTAAAAGGCATGCTAATGCAAGTCCTAGTTCATACCAATAAAAATGTCTTTAAAAAAAACCCTAATTTGTGTTTAAAATCCATGTGTATGGGATAGGAAAAACCAACTTCCAGATTCTTGTCATAAAACACTGTAGGGTGCTGGGAGTATATTTGATGAAGACAAAGCAATCATTCTCATATGGAGGAGAGAGGCATACACCCACCAGATTCTAGTACATGGTATAAGAGGCCAGGGAAATAGAGTGTGTGCGAATCCATGTATCCTTTACACCAGGGGAGTAGGAGTGACTTCACCACGGAGTTTATATTTGAACAGCGTCTTTAAGAGCAGATACAATCTTAGCAGGTCTTTTAGATGGAACAAAATACCATTTGAGTTGAGATCAAACTCCCAGAATTTGTTTCCTTACTTTGTTTTCCCAACAAAACCATACACCGTTTGACCTGTTTTGCAGAGGAATGGGAAGATCCCTCAGCAGTCTGTGTGTGGTAGTGTATCCATGAAGCCATGAGGATCTTCCTAGGTACGGAGACTACAAAAAAGAATAAGGTGAGAGATCATGACTCCAAAACGTGAAGTGAAACAACAGCTCTGGGGACCTCAAGCTTTGATAGTGTAGAGACTGACACTATTGTGAAAGGAGTTCTGTGTTAGACTTAGTGTAAAGTTGACATATAAGAAGGGTCTAAAGGTAGCTGGGTTTAAATAGAAAAAAATGGTGGGGTGTCTGGGTGGCTCAGTTGGTTAAGTGTCCAACTCTTAATTTCAGCTCACGGCATGATCTCATGGTTCATAAGTTTAAGCCCGGTATCAAGCTCTGCACTTATTTTCCTATACTTGAACCAAGGATAATCCCATCCTTTGGAAATCAAGACCCCCTTTAATGGAGTCCAACTTCCAAATCATGCTATTGGTAATTAGAGCATGATGGGGTAAATGTTGGGGAGTCAACCACAACATGTACTATAGTTAGCTTTTATGAATTCTCTGGAAAACTGAGTATTTGCATTGTGCAAGACTCTGTCTTGCTTTCATAACCAAAATCTTGTCAGTGAATTTCTTTTTTTGTTAATTTTTTTTTTTTGAGAGAGAGAAACAGCACAAGTGGGAGATGGGCAGAGAGAGAGACACAGAATCCGAAGCAGGCTCCAGGCTCTGAGCCATTGGCATAGAGCCCAATGCTGGGCTCGAACCCATGAACCATGAGATCATGACCTGAGCCGAAGTAGGATGCTTAATTGACTGAGCCATTCAGGCACCCCTTTGTCAGTGAATTTCTTAAGGAACAATACAGAGCAGGAGAAGAGATGAGAATATTTCATCATATCCAACAAGGAAAGGACCATATGAGGGAGTAGTTATAGAAAATTTAATCTGTTCAAGCAAATAATGATCAACTCATGGTAGTGATGAGGTGAAAAATTGGGAAACTGGATAGTTTATAAATACTTTGTGACTATAAATGTACAAAACAGTCTTATACTTTTTTATGTTTCTTATATAAAAATTCATGAAAGGAAATCAACGGTTAAATACTCATGTCTTTATGACTAAATTTAAAGCTTCTTAAGATTTTGGATTTTATATGTCATAATCCCATGATATTGTTTAACACATTCATTTGACCCCATATCTCTCAAAGATTCTATTTGACAACTCTGTGAAACTTTTTTTTTTAATGTTTATTTATTTTTGAGAGAGCACGGGGGAGGAGCAGAGAGAGAGGGAATGAGAGAGTCCTAAGTAGGCTCTGCGTTGTCAGCACAGAGCCTGATGTGGGGCTTAAACTCATGGACTGTGAGGTTGTGACCTGAGCCAAAGTCAGACGCTTAACCGACTGAGCCACCAATGCGCCCCTGTGTGAAAATCTTGACTGCTTTCACTATCAAGATCCTCAAAGCTCTTCTTCGATAGTATTTTCAACACCAATTTTATAATACAGTCTCATGGACGATTATTAAAACTTCTTGGTATTAAAAGTAGATTAACGAAAAAAATAAGATTTATTTAACATTCCACAGGAGCATAGGAAGGGCCTGGCAGAAATCAAGAAAATGATGTAATGTTTTAATGTATCAGTGTTTTCTAGGTTACATTCGGACTTTTAGCTTACATATTTTTGTGTGTTACTTGCTGCTTTTTTTTTTTTAAGCTAAAGTGGCTTATTAGATCCGTAATGAATTCAGTGTCACAGACCTGCTTGTGAGGCATTGATCTATCTGTTGCCACTTCAGGCTAAATAGAGAGTTCCTCTTACATTTGTCAGAAGCTCATTCACCTTTTTGACCTGTTCTATAGTATCAGGAAAACAGTCTTCAAAGATGGCCAGAGGACGTCTGTATGTGCTCTTAAATCCATTTCTTCGTCCAAATCGGATGAGCTCCCTGTGATCCCTTAGTCATAAAATGCTGAGTTTGTGGCAGTTCCCAGTTCAGAGGTAGAATGAGGTTTCAGACATCCATGATGACTTCTTTCTGAATATGTGTAAGTTCCAGTCTGGGGACTCTAGCTCTAAGCCGAAGAGGAGCAGGTGAAGTGGACAGGGGAGAAAGATAGGAAGAGCCTCTCCCACTACCTGGTTCACCTTAACAAATGTTTATTGAGCACTCGCTATGTGCCTGGTTAATTAGGGACATCATAGCAAGTGTGGTATTTTCATACTATGAAGTTGAGCTATGAAAATTAACACTTTGATCATTGAAATTAATAGCTACCTACAGCCCTGGTCCATCTGAAGGCAGAAAAGTCAAATCTAGTCTATTTCTTCTCTCCAGCTTTTTAAGATTTAAATGCAGTCCAAGTCAGGATTTTCCCTTGAGTGGCACCTGACCTTTGGCCTTGTTTACCTAGAGTCATGGCCCCGTGGATGGCCTGTGGAAGCACTTTGTTCTCCCCAGTTTCTGTGCCAGTATTCACTGCAGTCTTATTGTCCTCTCTGCTCTTTCAACCTGGTCGGCCCTACATGGTGGCAGCCACTGGGGTGTCCCCTTTCCCATCTGATCAATGGCTTGGAGATCTGTGCAGTACGATTGCTCTAGGATTCCTCTCCAGCATCCATCCCTTCACTTCAAATATGCCCTGGGTCAACAGGTCTGCTCTATTTCTGTGTGTGTGTGTGTGTGTGTGTGTGTGTGTGTGCGCGTGTGTGCGCGCGCGCGCGTGTGTATGTGAGAAAGAGAGAGAGAGAGAGAGAGAGAGAGAGAGAGAGAGAGAAACCCAAGCAGACTGGAAGGTAGTTGTTAGCCCTGCTGGTCAGGATCAGTCCAGCCAGATGGAGGGAAGGATGAGGATGGGTAGGAGGCTGGGGTTCTGGGAACACAGGCCAGAAACTAACTTCATGGGAAGAACATTGGGTGGGAAGGAGGTTTCTTAAGCCATGTTGTGGTTGTAAAGACAGCAGATAGGAGAAGTGTGGAGCCACGCAGGACTGGGGGTGCCCTCTGTTCAGGGCTCTGCCTCTCCACAGGGAGCCAGCTGGCCGCAAAGCTTAGGATATCAAGGCAAGACCACAGAGCCTGGTGGCAGTTTGAACTTCCTTCTCTCTTGTTGAAAGCGGGATCCACCCCTAGATCCCTAATCACATCTGCAAAGCCCCTTTTTCATAGAAGGTGACATTTCACAGGTTCCAGAGATTAGGATGGGCCATAGTCAGCATTCCATAGTCACCTTGGTATTTA
Organism: Cryptoprocta ferox; assembly: GCA_028646485.1. Classification (NCBI taxonomy): domain Eukaryota; kingdom Metazoa; phylum Chordata; class Mammalia; order Carnivora; family Eupleridae; genus Cryptoprocta; species Cryptoprocta ferox. The sequence continues at coordinate 102,796,799 of CM053574.1, forward strand.
CCACCCACCCACAGGAATCCATACCCTCCCCTCGTGCCTCTTTAAAAGGAGTACATTCAGATGATTCTGACTAAAAATATTTTTCTCAAATTGTATTTATAAATGTGTGCTCATCACTGAAAGATGTAATAAAATGGCATTTATAGTCTCAGTAGACTTAATTTTCAGTGGGGTGGTGGTGGTTCCTATGACGTGGAAATTGCCTGCCTTCCCAGTTCACAATGCATTTCTTGTGGGAGTGCTCTCCAAAATGAGGTGCAAGTAAGATGATCCATTGTGCTGTAGGAAGAATATATTGCATTTATTTATGTTTTATGTTTCAAAAAATTTTTAACATTTATTTTTGAGAGAGAGAGAGAGAGAGAGAGAGAGAGAGAGAGGCAGAGCACGAACAGGGGAGGGTCAAGAGAGAGGGAGACACAGAATCTGAAGCAGGTTCCAGGCTCCGAGCTGTCAGCACAGAGCCCAGTGTGGAGGCTCTAACCCACAAACCTCGAGATCATGACCTGAGCTGAAGTCAGACACTTAACCGACTGAGCCACCCAGGTGCCCTCTTTTTAAAAAGAATTTTTTTAAATGTTTGTTTATTTTTGAGAGAAAGAGCACGTATGTTTAAAAAAATTAAGCTTTTCTAATATTTCATGTAAGGGTTTACAAACACATGCCCGTCTCTCTGTTAGTCACGAGTGGCACAGATGACACAGGTGCCCTGAGGGCTAAATAGGAATTCCATACCGTGGAGGGGTTGACAATGATGCCCTCATTTGACATGTTGCGATGTATTACAATTTACTTGTGGCATCACCTTGCAAGGTTAAAAAAAAAAAAAAAAAAAACCTAAGCATGAAGAGCATGAAGAAGAACCTCTAGGGGCGCCTGGGTGGCTCAGTCGGTGAAGCTTCCAACTTGGACTCAGGTCATGATCTGGTTTATGAGTTTAAGCTTCGCATGGGACTCTGTGCACAGAGCCTGGAGCCTGTTCTGAGTTCTGTGTCTCCCTCTTTTTCTGCCCCTCCCCTGCTCGCACTCTCTCTCTCTCTCTCTCTCTCTCTCTCTCAAAAATAAATAAACATTTAAAAAAAAGAACCTCTACAAATTTTTCAGTGCTGTTTAAAGTCAAGATTTAATCTGTCCTTGACATACCACATATCATGATAAATGTTTACAAGTGTCTCTTGCAGATGGCAGAAAGACAAATACTCTTGTTCTTCCTGCTGAGGTTAAAATAGCTGAAATAATGCCAAAGGATGGAAACTGACACACATGTATTCCTTTGGCAACAAGTATTATGGGCGGAGGCATAGAAAACCTCCCTGAAGTCCAGAAGAAACAAGTATGAAAACAATTCATTGCAAGAATTTTGCTACTAGTACTAGTATTCGTCACTGTTAATCTCTTACTGTGCCTAATTTATAAATTAAGCATTATCTTAGGTATGTGTACATCGGAAGAGACATAGTATATGTAGGGTTCCATACTACCCATGGTTTCAGTCATCCACTTAGGGGGCTTAGAATGTATTCCCTGAGGATAAAGGGGAGACTGCTGTATTTTCCCTTTTTTGGGTGAGAACATTTAAATTCTACTTTCAGCAAATTTCAAGTATACAATACATTGTTATCAGCTAAAGTCACCATTTTATACATGAGATCCTCACACCTTATTCATCTTGTTTGTAACTGAGAGTTTATACCCTTTTATCAAGCCCCTGGGAACCACTTTTGTACTCTTTATAAACACGATCTTTACCAGACTGGAATAACACTTTGTAATGAGACAGAGAATGACATGAAAATCACGTGGTGTTTTCTTTGCTATACTTGATGGCAACAATGTTTGATGGCTTTGTTTTCATTACTTTGGCAGTAGTTGAACTTGAAGATGTTATGCATTATTTCCTTTGCAAAATAAAGTGTTCCAAATTTGTTGACCTTTTCCTTTTCCTTTTCCTTGGCTGTTTGCAGTTTTTATAGTAGACATTTAAAGTACAAAAACATAAACTCAGTAATCTTCTTGTACAATAAAGGTGATTATTTAAAAATGAATAAAAAGTAACTTTTGAAAAAAAAACAGGGCATAGAGTGTTTTGAAAATTAGTGTTTAAAAAGTTCCCATTGTTAATACGGTTTTGTTGCCAAAAAAAGTAAATATTTCATGCATAACAATTCTCATTGAAAACTAGTATGTTTAAAAATATTTTCAAATGATATATTTTAGAATTTGAAGCAATTTGTTTAAGTTTACACCAATGAAGATTCAGGGAGTAAATATAGCTAGATGAAAATTTACCAGCTCATTTTTTTAAGTTTTTATTTTAATTCCAGTTTACCAGCTCATTTTTAACAAAACTTCTGCCTAAACGGCAGGTAGCATTGAGCAATGAGTGCCAGGACTGAGGACCAGCCAAGGACACTTTCCACCTGCCTCTGTGTGACAGCCATGCAGACCAAGGATGTCCACACACAAGCCCACACCCAAATCTAATCTTCTTTTTCTCCCAATCTTTTTCTTTTTTTATCAACAACCAAGATGATTTATAAAATTAGGGAATATTCATTCATATTGTGTTTATAAAAACATCTAGAAAAAAATAAAAATTGTGAGAGATAATATCTAGAAAACATCTAGAAAATAAAATAAATAATAAAATAAAATAATATATAATAAAAATAAATATCTGAAAAACATATTTATTTATCTCACAAATAATTGTGAGAGAAATAAAAAATAATAAAAATAAATAGTATAAAATGCTGCTTTTTACACTGATCTCTTTTTTATCTTCTACTTTTAACATATTTGATTTTACACAACCTACTATATTGCTTGTATGTGATTATACATAAATATTGGGGGCTATTTTTTTCCTAAACCAAGGTGGTACATGATCTTCAAAGGTAGGATTAAAAATGTTTCTAGTTCTGGCAACTGAAACCCAAAGAAGCAAATTGAACTGACTAAGGTGTCTCAGACCAGAACTGGAACTTAGATCTGTCTTTTCCTAGGTGAGGGTTTCCCATCTTACATTCTTTTAATGTATTTCTATTACCCTAAGTGAAGAGGATTGCATTAACACATTTCCATCTGGTGGAGAATTGGAGCATTAGCGGTGGGCCTCACTCTGTTGTTTGGTTATAATACGACTGGAGGTAGAAACTTGAACTTCCAGAGATACAAATCTCCAGAGGAAAAGCCATGGGTGAGGAGATAAAACACTCAGTCTCAAACCTGAATTTTGCTTTTTCCATAAAGAACCGTATTTTTTTTTTATCCCTCAACCCCTTGATGGTGATCCAAGTTTTCTAATGATTTTGTATCGCCTTTATGGTGATTAGCACTCCGTATGAAGGCAGGATGGTGTAGTAGTTAAGACAATAGTGTTGAGAGTCACAGATCTGTGGTCTGGCTGTCTACTAGATGTATAAACTTGACTGACAGACTTTCCTCCCCATGCCTCGCTTTTCTCATGTGTAAAACACAAGTAATACACAGGTTACTAAGAGACTATATCTCATGAGCTTCTTGTGACCAAGAACTGAGTTATTCATGTAAAGCTCTTCGAAAAGTGGCTGACAAGTAGAATGGTGATGGCTGAGTTTTGAAAGAAAAGATAAATAAACTATCTTCTAGAACCTTTATTTCAGCTTTTGAGATGAAAGAGGATTGGAATGATCTTAGAAGATTGACAAATAGCATACAGAGCAACTGTGTTCCTAATTCTGGACTTAATGAGGATTTTGACTTCCCAGAATGTCTTTTATGGATTTAGAACACTAGGTGGCAGTGTTAGCACAAGCTGGGAACATCCAGAGTGGTTTTTGTTTTTTTTTCTTTTTCCTTTTCTTTCTTCTTCCAGATTTATAACTTTCTAGTCAGCTTTTGCATCTCTGATCAATCCAATATTAGTAGTCTGAGCACAGCTCAGAGCTAAATCCTACTAGAGACTGGCTAAAGGATTAACAGGAAATTTAAATGATCATTGTCTCCTATGGGCTTGTAGCCTTGTGGAGAAGCTAAGGCCTTGTTTCTCTGTCAGGCTTTGGGCTTTTCTACTGCGCAGGAATGGATTAGGGAAGGCTTTAGCGTGGTAAGCAGTGGCCCGGAGAGACCGTGCCATCCCCCTAGTATGAGGCTGTCATGTTTTAGGAATCTCCATGCTTCCTCCACTAATGAGCCAAGTACACTTAGCAGGGAGGATTCTGCTGCAGACATCTCTTGCCAACTCTCTTTGTGGGGGAAGCAAGTCTTTATTTGCTAGAACACTTGGGTCTTGATTTTTAAAACTGCCCGTGTTTTAAATAAAATTTTTATTCATTTTAGATCGTTTACTTGGGGCTCCTTCAAGAAAAGAGTAAGTAGACGGCTGGAATGAGCACCTGTTACAATGGAAGATGCAGCTGGCCCAGGTGGGCAAAGGCATGAGGACCACAGGGACATGAGGGCTGCTCTTCCTCCTTCTTAGAACTGCATGTTCACAGTGTTAATTGAGCCCAAAGAGTTCTCATTAGGCAGATCAACCCTTCACTGGATTTGAGCATCTCTCCCTCACTCACTTGCTTTCTCCACGCACACACACACATTTTTGTTCATTCAAACCACAAATATTGAGTGCCCACCATGAGCCAGGCACTGATCTCAAAGATGCAGGTAAAGCAGTGAACAAAACAGGTGATGATACCCCTCTTACAGAGCTTATATCACGGTGTAAGACACACAAATATGGCAGGTGGTAGGTGTTGTGAAGTAAAGTGGTACAAATGGGTAGTGATGGGAAATAAAGGGGATTCTATTTTAGATAGAGTGACCAAGGAAGGATTCTTCAGTATGGTGAAGTCTGAGCAGACAGCTGAATTGCTAAAGACGGAATGTTCCTGTGACCCCTCCATTCATAAGTTAAATCCTAACGCTCATTGTGATGGTATTTGAAGGTGGAGTTTGGGGGAGGTGAGGGAGTGGAGCCCTCAAGAATGGGATTAATGTTCTTATTCAGATCTTAGATGCCTTGTCTTTTCCACTGTGTGAGAGCACAGCAAAATGACAGCCGTCTAATGACTAGAAAGGGGGACCTCATCAGACACTGAAACAGTGCCCTGATTTAGGACTTCCCAGCCTCCAAAACTATGAGCATAAATTTCTGTATATAAACTACCAACACATGGTACTCTGCTACAGCAGCCTGAGAGGACTAAGGCATGAATGAAATGAGGTAGTGAATGTGCAATTTATTAGGGTAAGAATATTTCATAGGGAGGTGCATTACAAATGGTTTGAGGAAATTGGGGGGGGTGAGGCATTGAGGCAGGAGAGGCGGATACAAACTGATGGGGCCTCAAGCTTATGAAAATTAGTCAACCTCTTTAAGAGGGAATGCAAAAATAAATACAAGAATAGATATTTACGTAAGAAAATCCCAAGAAATTACAGAATTGAAAATGCTGAGAAGTTGTACAAGCATCAAAGTCTAGTTTGGGCATTTTACCCGTTAACTGCACGACACACCTATAGAATCATTTTCCCTTAAAGTTTTGTCTATGCACTCTTTGATTACGTCTTCATTCAACTTTGATGGTGTAATACATGTTTATAGGGACAATAGATAATTTAGTCTTTCCTTTAGCATGGTTGACCAAAATATTATTGATGGTTTATACATTTCTTTCAGCTTCACACCTCTTTTTGTCTCTGCCATGTGAATTTCCAAAGTTCTCAAAATTGGAAAATCTCAAAGATTTCTTTCAAATATGAGCTATAAGATTTGAAAGATTTTTCCACAAAGTAACTTTCAGTTTTATTCATTTCTGTCCTTGTATTTTTAACCTATGACCAAACATTTCTAAAGCTGAATGTTGTGGGACCACACTCATATATGATTTGACTTTTGTCCTCGCTGTCCCATCGTGACGTTGTAGCATGGAGGAGGTAGCCATTTCCTGGAAGTCCTTCCTGTGCCAAGATAGCTAACAACATGCAGAAGTGACAACAAGGCACAGGGTTAGATCTCACACAGATAATATCCTGGAATCAACTTCTTTCTAGCTAGATCCTCAAAATGCCCAGGGCCACTCCACTGTTGTCTGACAGGAGGAGGGACAATAAGGGAGGGAAAACAGGACTGGAAGGGATGGAGGTCTTAACTGATTGTGGTTAAAATATTTCTCTTTTTTAAATTTTACCAAATCTTAGGACTATGTCAACACATCATCGTCCCAGTAAGGGGCCTGAATTGTATGCTTTATTAACTTCATGGTAAAACCACTTCTTCCAGGATAGGAAGATACCCCTGCCCCACTGTTAGGTCATTAAAGGGAAAGTAGGTCAGGAGTGTGGGATTTTTTGAGGAGAGTAATATAACAAAGTTCCAGAACATACCTGACAGGCCATGGCAGACAGATTTCCCATCTCGTACAGTTGTGCTTTCTCCCCCTCTCCGCGCCCGCCCCCCCCCCCGTGCCTCCCCCTGCCCAGAGGATATGAGACTGTGAGATAAACATGGGATGGTCATTTTACTGGATGGGTGGTGGTGGTGGTGAATGAGTGAAAGGGAGGGGGTGTTAGGTCATTTCACTGATTAGTTACCATTTTAATATTGAAATATTTTAAAAATTTAAACCCCACTTATAAAGTAGATTAATCACATGTGAATTTTTAGGTCAAAATAATCTTCCAGAAGAATTTCTCCCTTTCAGTGGCCTGTGTTAGGGACATGACCATGACCCTTCCACAGTTAGGGCTTTCTTGGTAGGAAATTTAGAGAAGTGTATTTTGACTAAAAGTTCTATCTTATAATGGCCTGTGATCTCTTGTCCACAAGTGTGACACTGCTGACATCACTGGAACTGATTGTTTTTTTTTTCATAGTTGCGGTTCTTCACACAGCCTTTTTGTATGGATAAGGAATATGGCATGGAGGGTAAGAGTGCAGGTTTTTTGGGGTTTTTTTAAATGCCTATTTATTTATTTTGAGAGAGAGTGCGTGAAAGAGGGAAGGGCAGAGGGAGAGGGAGACAGAGGATCTGAAGAGATTCAAAGCAGGCCCTGCTGTCAGCACAGAGCCCAATGTGGGGCTCGAACCCTTGAACCGTGAGATCATGACCTGTGCCGAAGTCAGATGGTTAATCAACTGAGCCCTCCAGATGCCCCAAGAGTTCAGGCTTTGATGCCAAAATGTGGCTTTTCCTTGGACTCCACCACTCACTTTCTGGATGCCTCACCATTCTGTGTTTCCTCTTCTGTAAAATGGGGGTTGTGAATCATGCAGTTATTATGAGCATTAACTGAATTAATCTTCGGCATGAGTCAGTGCCTGGCACAAAATACATATGCTATTTGTCATGTCAGCTACTTGAATGATCTCTCTGAGTGTGACTCCTACTCAACTTCTTCCCTTTACTTATTATCCATCCTCACTGAGAGACAAGTTATTGGCATTCATGGGGCCACTTCTGAAACATGTCGGAAGGCCCAGCTAATCAGGAGGAGACTTGCCACCAGGCCTCATGAGGACTATGGTCCACTCCCATCATATTTTGAGCAGGTGTCTGATAGCAGAAACTCTTCACTCCAAATAAAATTATGTAAAATATGGCTGCTTAGGTTAAATCAGAGATATCGGTGGGCATCCAGAAGCCACCTATTTGTGCCCCTTCTTTATTACTGTCCCTGTCTTCTGGGATCCTGGGAATCTTCCACAATCCTATTGTTTCATAGCACACAGTTTGGAAACCCTAAAAATCAAACTTCCTTTTTTCAAATTCAAAAGACAGATATTTTTCTAAATAGAGTCATGCCACCCTGTCATGTGAATGGGGCCAGGTTTACTGAGAGCAATTTATCCTTCTACAAATCCACAGAGTCATAATCCTGTGTGCCAACCAAACTTCTAACCGAATTGTTAGATGGAATGACTTGAGTTTCTTCTCTGGGTCCTGCCCTGTGTATTTTATAGTTTTAGGTGGACAAGAAGAAAACTGAGGGCTGGCTGTTCTCATTTTAGATTCAACTACCATCGAACATCTAAACATCATGCCACAAGCTCTCATTATTAACCTGAAAAGTACGCAGTTATATTTTCAGATGCATCCAGTGAGGCTCAGAGAGTTAAGAACCTTGCTCACAACAGAACCATCATGACTTAGAAACACTTCTTAAAATGCTCTAGACTTTATATTCACCTTCTAGTGCAACTGAAATTGGTCTCAACTTGCATTTCTATAAAACTGTGTTATGTACAAAATTCTTTTACTTTTGAAATGTTGGCATTTGGTACTCAAATGCCATTTTTTTTCTTCTCAAATATTTGTTCTCAAACTAGGCTTTTCCAGATGACAAAGCTGAGTCTCTGAAGATTAGTTTAAAACCACAGAGCAAGTAAGAGACATAACAGGGATTCCAACCAGTTCATCTGGCCACAAGCCCAGGGTACCATTCGCAGCCCACCATGACCCCAGGTGAAGGAGAGAGGACTTTTATCTCTTCTACCCCACCGTGGCCAGTTTCCTGGTAGAAAACATTCTTGGTGACTCCCACATTAGGATTTTTTTAATATGGTTCAACTTGGCTCTTTCTGCCCAAGGGAGCCCAGCCCTGATCAGAAGCATCTAGGGCCTTTCTTTTGTTTCACCACAACCATTTGTACTTGGCACCATTGGAGGTTAGCCAGGTGGTGAAGGGTCTCACAATGTAAACTCCTTCATTACCAAAGGAAAATGGCCTTATTGCTTAAGAGAGGTGAAATAAAGGAATATCTGTACTTTGTATCCATTAAATGTCCTGCTTAAACTTCCCTCATTTCTCTCCAACTGGTTAAAACAAAACATGAAGAAGAGTGATGCGGTTTGCATTCCAATTCTGCCTCTTAAAATACTGTGACCTTGGGGAAGTCATTTTACCTCTCCAGGCTTCTGGTTTCTAATCCTCTGGAATCTAATTCACCTCCTGCCTGAAATGGGCTTGTGTTACCACTAGGGGGCAGACAAACACAACCCCTGAGGGGCTTCGTAGCTACCACAGAAGAGTAAACAATGAAAAGTTTTAATACAAATAATACAAATATAAATAAATTCAAAGAACAATTTTTAATAAAATAAAATATAGGCTTTATGACTGGGTCTTTGAGGACTCCCAATTCTGGGTTGCACTCTTTTTTTTTTTTTTTTTAATGTTTTATTTATTTTTGAGAGAGAGAGAGAGAGACAGCGTGAGCAGGGGAGGGTCAGAGAGAGAGGGAGACACAGAATCCGAAGCAGGCTCCAGGCTCTGAGCTGTCAGCACAGAGCCCGATGTGGGGCTTGAACCCACGAACCGCGAGATCATGACCTGAGCCGAAGTCAGACGCTCAACCGACTGAGCCACCCAGGCGCCCCTGGGTTGCACTCTTAATGTTATTTGGGTTCAGTTGCCTGCATTATAGGTTACAATAGTGCCTCGCATGTATTGAGTGCTTACTGTATGCAAGACATATGCTGTACATGTTACCTTTAATCTGCACAACAAACTGTTTAAGGTGGGCATCATCCATGCTTTTCCTAGAAGGACCCTGAAGCTCACCCAGGTTAGGTGACTCGCCCAAGGTCACTCAGCTGGCAGCTGGCAAAGCTAGGATCCCATGTTTTTCTGATGTCCCCAGGCAGACCCTGCTTTTGGTCCCTAGTTCCCTCCTCTCAAAGGCTCGTGCATTTATGTGCATGGCCCACTAAACCACTCTGGTCACACAGAGGACGATGATGTCACAGAAACACTTCTCCCTTTGTATGAGTGATTCCAATTTTATAAAACCATAGACGTTTCTAGTATGTAAAAGATTAAGTCATGACCATATTTCTGGAACATTATTGGATTCACCTGTTCTGTCCCATTCATCCCACACAGATCTAAGGCCCACACCCCACATTCCCACATAGGCTGCTGCTTCTCGGAGTCCCTCCTCCTTCTCCAGATCCTCTGCTCTTATACGTCCACATGGCGCAAAGAGGAGAGGCGACTGTAAGCTGCAAGTGCCCATAGGCTTCATCACAAATTCTTCCTTCTGGCCCTCACTGGTCTTCATCCTCCCCTCCCCCATCTCACCTTAGCTAGGGTTTTGCATGGACCTGCTAATTTGCATGATTTCCAACCCTGTAAATCAATGTATGTTTCTTAACAATATCTAGCATTTGAAACATCCTCTCTTAACCCTTCACTTATCTGCTACTTCTCATTTTTCATGTTGAGTTCAAAATGTCTCCTCTACAATGCTTTCCTGAAATATCCCTACTCAACTTGGAACGTGTCTTTGCTTAGCTTTTATTTGCTATTAATTCTGTCACTTTGTGTTTTGCTTCTCACATCTCCAGCTTCATCTGTTTGTAATATGCTCCTAACTGGACTACAAGTTTCTTAAAATCACTGGTATTTGGTTTCTCCAAGTATTTAATTGAGCATTAATAATAATAAATACTCACTGAACTGGTCCTTATTTGTGAAGCAAGGATCAGACCCAGAGCATGATTTCACTAGCTCTGTGGATCATCATTATGGCCCCTGGGTGGAATTCATGAGCACCTATGATGTGTTTTGTATTCTAATACATAGTCTGGTATCATCTTCTCAGTAACTCAGTGACATAGGAACCATTGCAAACTCCAGTGAGCAAATGATGTATGTAATGGTAAATAGTCTTGTCCAGAGGTAAGGTGCTGACTAGGGTGGGATTTGATTTGGGAGAGTCTGATTCCAGAGCTCTATCTACCTTATGTCCAGACTTTGGTACTGCTCGGTCTTGAAGTTTCAGAGCTGGGGTGTGGGAGAGAGGACATGAGTAATGATGGCAAGAATGAGGAAAGTGGAGTGGGGCAGCTGGTGGAAGCCTTCTTATTCCCCAGTCTTCTTGTAACCCTAAACACCTTGAATAAGTTCTACCAAAAGTCATGAAATGTTTGAGACTAGAGTTCTCACAGAAATGGTGAAGTGGCTAAGTAGCTCCAGAAGATGCAGAAATCTTGGTAGGATACAGATCTCAAAAAGAAATAGGTGTCTCAGCTAATTCTGAACAAAAGTGACTATTTTGGCCACTAATCTCTCAAACAAAAAACAAACAACAAAAAAAATCATATATCACCTTGAGCTAAAATGATTCAATGTCAAGTAAGAGTCAGTCCCCAGTTGAGATTCACTAGAGTTTTGTGATCCTCCAAAGTCTTCTCTTGATACTGTCGCTGCTGTGTGGTCACCATGGGGACAGCTCTTAGCACTGGGAGTGCAGTCAAGAGGAGAAATCTCTGCTTCTTTGAATCTGTTGTAGCTGCTGCAGAATAGAAGGCCTAACCGTCAAAATGGCCAGAAGTTTCTTACTCTTTGGTTAGTACAGGTGTTAATATTGAGAATTTTGAACGACTGGACTGGCCCTGATCGTGATCATCAGATAATGATTATAAACAGCTTGGGTAGAGAGTATCAACTAAATATTGGATAAGTTTAGTCCACGCTTGTGCTTTACTGTTTCTCTGCTAGCAAACAATGAGGAGGTGGTGAAATTAGCTTTTAGCTGGACTTCAGGTAGCAGGGAAGATGGGGATTGAGTGCTGCATTGGCAGTTCTGGTGGGTGCTCAGGAACATACTAGGGGGTGATGAAATTATGTGTGGTACCCAAGAACAGAAGATCAGGTAAGTGGTACCCAAATCTGGCTAATTATTGGCGCTATCTTGTGGGTTAAAAAATACAGATGCTAGATGCTGCACACAGCCTGTATAACTTTTTTAGCCATGAGAGATGAAAAGCTGCATTCAAAAAATGAAAATTCCCTGGGTGATTTTGATCATCAGTTTGAGAAATAACATATTTGAGGGAGTATTCCATTGTTCTTTCCTTTTTCTTGAGACTTCTTACTCATTTCCTGGTTGAGATCCAGGACTGGTTCTCTGATTACAAAGATCAATTATCTGAGCAGAGGGATAAGTGGATAGAACATTCAAATGGGTTTATGCCATCCTGTGTGTGTGTGTGTGTGTGTGTGTGTGTGTGTGCGCGCGCGCATTTGAAATGACTTCATAATTAAGCCCAACAAAAATGTGCTATTTTAAATCTTGGTTTCATTATGTGTTAAATGATAATGGTTATAATAAAAGTGATGATACATTTAAGCCATCCCCACAGTGTCAACTGTGGATCACTGCCCAGTCCATGGCTGCTGTGGGTAGACTTTTGCCTAATCCCACAAGAAAGTTATGATTTATTCTCTTCTGAACTTTTAGTCTCTCATAGACTTCCCAACAATAGGAAAAGACCAGTACAATGCCGTTAATGACAACTTCCCTTTTCTTAGGCTTTCTGTTGTAGGGCAGTGGATTTCAACTCAATAGATTGGCCAGTGGGAAGTCTATAGTGAAATCAGAGTTGTGCCCCTAAGTTTGCTTGGGGATTACCTCAATAAACTCTGGAAAATAGAACACTTTCTGCAGAAGAATCAATAATACTTACCCGGCTTGGGGCCAGTTCTGAAACAAAGGACTATGTCACTGGTTGTAGTTCTATTTCTAAACTAAGGGATGCAGAATGTTCTTAATTATCAGAACCTGACAAAAATAAATATGGTGATTACATACCCATTGTGTTTATCAGAGACTCCAAAGCATCAAACCAGTGTTGGAGATTCTGTGATTCACTATACAAATAAACTAAAAAAAAAAAAATTAAAGCTGCAGTTCTCAATCAGGTGTTCCTAAAATAAATAATGAGTAGGGAAAAGAGATTTTTTTGATTAAAAAATTATAAATCCTAATAGAAAGCATATGACTTCTATGAAAAGACCAAATAATAAATTATTTAATGTTTCTTAGGAATCAAAACATTTTAAAGAGTGGGCATGTGAAGGTATAAAGGAAAATAATAAAATGTAGAAAGGGTGAAATCTTGCTTCAAGGTATTCATTACTCAAAAAGAAACTGAGTTTCTTGTATCCCACTGTGTTTTATAAGCTAGATTTGAGCATTCTTGTTTAGGATAGTGGATCACAAATGGTTAAGTTGCTTAAAACTTAACTTGTCCCCAATACACTCTGTGTAATAGCATTTGGGGTTTTATCACATAACAACTGGGGTGATGCATATTTACACAGCCACAATTAATTTAATAGAATTTCAAATCATTGGTGTTTGATACAACAGAGAAGTATAGATAAGCTATATATGATTAAAAATAGTAGCCACTATATGTGCAAGAAAATTTGTACAAAATACAGACAAGGTTTGAGGACATATGCCTTGAAATTATGGACTCTTCCACCCCCTTTATATTACCTCCAAATTTCCAGTTGATCCATGACCCACATACCTGGCATCACTACTTTATAAAAGAGTGAAAGCAAGAATAGTGGGTGATTTATTAACCTTTTCCTGAGACACACTGTCAAACGTCTCTTGGCTGAAATGTATTCTCTCCTACCTGTGTCTGCATTGATCACCACGTACATCTGGTAGAGTGCATCTTGTTGATTGCAATCCTTAGCAGTTCTAGTATGCGATTCCACACTATGATGTGGGGCTAGAAAAAGAGAACCAGGGGAGAGCGTCCAGTTTCTAGTTTTGGATTGGGACCTGGGGTTAATCAGTTTGTCTTCCTTTTTATGTGCAACATAAAGACTGTAATGCTCCTGTTATTAACCCAGCTCACGAGGGACCCAGAGGAATAAAGTTAATAAGAAGGAACAATCTGAAAGCTTTGGCTGAAAGGTATTATTTAAGCCACTGGAGAAAACTGTCCAATTATGGATAAGGCAGTAGAACTGATGTAAACTTGTGGGTTTTTTCCATTTATGTAAATTAATGGTAAGAGGTCTAGAACATACAATTTTCTTACTTACATTTTATTCTTTTGCTGGTAGATAGAAATAAAGGCACCCAGCTGCAAAAGAAAGTTGGGAATAGTGGGACTGAAATAGCTATTCTTCTTGTTTTCCTTGTCCTGTAGCTAGCCCGGTCTGTAATTCACGCTGCACGTTCTGACAGAGCCCCTCCCTTCCCTCCCCGCCGCCACCCTCACCCCTGCCTACTATCCCCCCACCCCACGCACCGTGCCTCCCATGGCAAGCAATACTCAGTACTCAGCGCAGTGTAAAGATTCTTTGGAAGTTGTTTCGATGAATACATAATAATTTTTCATACATTCAAAATACTATTTATTCCTTGAACTCACAAGAGAGAAACTCTAATCATGGCAATATTAGGTACTATAATGAACCACAAGGTAGCAGATGGGCCCTGGGGTAAACTGTTTCTGTACTATTGATTTACTTATTTGGTTTCCTTGTAAAACGGCCATGGCCTGTAAAACTGCTGCAGAATACAAATACAAGTTTCCAATCCAAGCCAAACTTTAAGATTCTTTCTTTAAAACAATCTGTTTTCTGGAAGGCAAAAGGAAGGCCGGTTAGTGTCTCGGGCCCTGGAAATCAGAGTTTTGCAGTTTGATCAGGTTTGTGAGGTTGAATTCTCCATAGAGAGTACCACAACTTCTTTTTTTTTAAGTTTATTTATTTATTTATTTATTTATTTATTTATTTTGAGAGAGAGAGAGAGAGAGAGAGAGAGAGAGAATATCCCAAGCAGGCTCCTTGCTGTCAGACAGAGCCTGACGCGGGACCTGCCGTGAGATCGTGACCAGAGCCGAGTTGTCTGAGTCAGACACCTAACTGACTGAGCCACCCAGGGGCACCAAGAGTACTGCAGCTTCTATCAAGAATATGATTTCATTTCCAGAAACTTCTATTTAGAACTCAATATGTGTTTGACATTCTGTTGTAAACTATCATGACATGAGGATATTAAGATACGATTTCTGTCCTTGAGGAATTACATGGTATTTATAATATTTTTTTTATCATTTCTTAGAGTTCACAAAAGACATATAAACAACATCAGATGCAAACTTAATGCCTTAGGGGCCACGTAGATCGTGTCATTGTGTGAGGCTATTATAAGACCTTAGGGAGCAGTGGAGACTGTGGCCAGCTGGGAATGTATTACCCTCTCAAGTTCAAATTCACATTAAAAAACCCTGCTCTATTGTTCAAATGAAATATTTATGTGGGCTGTATTTAGCCACACACTTTTCATATAAACACACTCTCATTTGAGCTTCTAACAACTATTTGAAGTTGACTTTATTGACAGTAGTTTGCAAATGAAGAGACAGAAGCTCTGTAAGATAAAAGTCTTGGACAAGGTAACTTAGCTAATAATAACTGGAAGGGCAGGGATAAGAAATTGAAGTTCTATAGACCCATGCCCAGTTATTTTTATTAAAAACTTGTAGGTCAGGAAGAGGCAGAGATGGCTAACAATTCAGGTATTTACTCTTCTATCTAAGTCATCATCCAAGGGCTCCTCCTCTGCTTCTGATAGCCACTCTCCCCATATTTTCACCCAACAATAAAGAATGTGGTATGTGTGTGTAATACCCTATAGTTAACATGGTTCAGGTATGTTGGAGGTCTCTGAGTTGCTTTTGATACATTAATTTGCTCTCTGAAGACGAGAAGTTGCTGAGGGAAATAGTTTGATGCAAAGGGGAGCTGCTGCCTTCTGAGCAGACTGCTCCATCCACAGTGGACCCAACACAGAGCTTCAGATCTCACTAGGGCTTTCAGGGTAGGGTGCTTCAGAGGATGGATACAAATCAGAGACTTGAGGTGCCAAAATATGGGCTTCTGAGTCGGAAGTAATTGGATACAAAATATCCTGTCCTGGGCAACCTTGAACAACTAGTTAAACCCTCAATATCAATTTTGTGGTTTGAAAATGGAGAAAAAATTATCATGGAGACCAAGTAAGTAAGTAAAATATATTTAAACCAGGTGTTAAGGGTGCAGTTACTGAACAGTAGGTGCTCAGTAAAGGGTGGTTCTCCTCTCTCCCTCTTTCTTTCCCCTCGTGCCCAGTGGAGGAGGCTTGTGGCCATGCCGATAAAAGGAGCAGTTGGGAGAGGATGTGTTCTGAGTGCTGGAAGACCACAGTCCTCATTGGCCAACCAGTACAATGTTGACAGGGACACTTTCTGCCTTGGGATGCTCCAAATATTTTGTCACTCTTAAGGGACAGTGAACAGGAAATAAGTTGTGAAAAACAAAGTGGAATTTCTGGAAACTGCTGGCATAAAAGCTCTTGAAGGGGTCACATGCAGATTAGCATAATTTTTATTACATGTTCTATTTTTGTCCTGTGAGATACTTATTTGGATTTCATTGTGCCCATTGTGAGGCTTTTGTTCTGAGGCTGTGAGTTTAATTATTTAGTTATTTATGAGTGCATCTGGGCATAAGTGCCACAGTTTTATTTCAGTGACAAATTTATGGTCAGTGAATTTTAGTAATTAATGAATAAATTATTTCTCCTTCATAAATGCCTCTGCAATTTGTGATTTCCATAACAATTCATAATACTTAAGGAAGGTTCTTTATTAGTTGAAAAATCCAGTGCTAATGGAATCAGGAGAGGGAGATTTTAAATTGCTTTAATTAACTGTGTTAATTAATATCCAACATGTGTAAGATATTGGATTGGCTTTGGTTGGCTCGATTAGAAATTAGTTGCCTAAAATCTGCCTAATATATAAATGTACTTTGTTAAAAGAAGTAAATGACAGGAATAAAAGGACTTCCTCTTTTGTAATCTTTGATTCCTGGCTTACCCCTGAAATTTGCCAGAAGAAAAAAATGAGCACATGCAAACAAATGCACATTTTGACTTTCCAGAAAAGAAAACCTTAAAGCCACTTTGTGATGTGATTTCAAGGAATTAGGGCAGCTTATGAGAGTTAGTATGTTTCAAATCTTTTTCAAGAAAATCAACACAAAAAATTTAAATAAACCTTACTCTCCACAAATGGCTGCACTAAGTGGACTGGGGCAAAAAAAGATAAATGAGAAGAATCCCTACCTCTGTAGAGCTCACAGTTGAGTGAATATGGAAGACACATAGTTATTGAAATGGGGAGTTAGGAAGAATTTGGACAGGGAGGAAATGCTGAGTATGAGGTGCAGAAGAAAGGTACACCGCCCAACAGACTGTTTCCTCGAGGATGATGAAGGGTTATTTTTAGATCCTCCCAGGGCTAGCAATGGGTTTTCAATGGAAAACACCAAGAATTATTGTTGATTTCTGTTTTTCCTCACACCCACACCTATTTCATCAACAATTCCTATCAGCTCTACTTTCAAAATATGTATCGAATCTGGACACTTTACCACTTCTACAAATACCACATAGTCCAAGCCCCTTCCCAGACTCCCTGTTTCCACCTTGACACTCTCCAGTCAATTCTTCACCCAGTAACCAGAGCATTTCCTCCTCTGGGCTTCTTGTTTCTCCAGCATGCTGACTTATTCCTGGCCCAGGGCCTTTGCACTTTCTGAGATTATTCCCTTTGTTGGAATAATTTCCCTCCATACCCTGAGGCCTCATTTACTCCCTCATTCAGGTCTCTGTTCATATGTTACCTCCTTACAGAGACATATCCAACTACCCTATTTAAAATAAGCTCCTATTATGCCCCTGACCTGACTTTTTTTTTTTTTTTCAATCATATACCTGTATCAGTCAGGGTTCAAGCAGAGAAATACATATGGTAGCTACATGTGTTGCCAGAGTTTGATGTTCATACTATCAGAGTCAGGAGAGGGAGGTAGATGTAGAGTGGACAGATCAAGAGCTGCCTGGTACCCCACAAGGACAGACTGAAACCTGTGTCCAATTTTTTGGCCTTCAACTTTGCTGACAAGGGTATCCTGCAGAAACCAAAGCCTTTCATCAGGGAGTTATACACACACCTAGCCCAGGAGTCAACCTGGCCCAGGAATCAAAGAAGCAGACGGAGGATCAGGAAAGGTAGTCCCAGCTACTGCTTCATGCCAGGGGTAACTCAGCAGATCACCAACAATATGTGTGAACTACACAGGAAGGGCTGCTGGTCCCCTTCAATTCTCTACACCTCCCAAAACTCATCCTCTGGCCTAACGGGAAAGACATGAGAAGTGGAACTCTGGGAAATGTAGTTCAGCCCAGCCAAATTGACACATGGCCAACCCATCACAGTATATATAGTACCTAACATTGTGCTGTATATTTATTTGTTCCGTGAAAGCAGGTATTTTTTCCTTGTTTTCAATAGTGTGGTACTTGGCACATAGTTGATACTGAATAAATATTTATAGAATGAGTATAGTAAGCATCTAAAGGTAAATTTACGGGGCGCCTGGGTGGCTCAGTCAGTTAAGCGTCCGACTTCGGCTCAGGTCATGATCTTGCGGTTTGTGGGTTCGAGCCTCGCGTGGGTTCTGTGCTAACAGCTCAGAGCCTGGAGCCTGTTTCAGATTCTGTGTCTCCCTCTCTCTATGACCCTCCCCCACTAGTGCTCTGTCTCTCTTTGTCTCAAAAATAAATAAACTATAAAAAAATTAAAGGTAAATTTCAGGTGAATATATAGTCAATATACTCCTTGGCCTAAGGATAGGAGTAAGGGTCAAATGAAGAGGTCGGGAGAGCAGGCTAACAACTGGTGACTGATTTATTGAGCGAGCTGGACCCTATGTGGAGACCATGAGTAGGAAGTAAATCCATTTTTTTTCCCCTTCCCCTTCGAACATACTCTGGGATCAGACTTTTCCATTCCTGGACAAAATTTTAGGCAGCACCCATAGCACTTAATGAACTTTGCAGTTAATGGGGTCGTTTGCCCAAAGGTCTGTCTGATAGAATATGGACCGAAGTGATGCCTGCCAGCTCCAGGCTTGGCTCATAGAAAGCTTTTGTGCATGACCCTCATCTCTTCTCTCTCCCTCTATTATAGCACCCAGAGTAGTCACACTGAAGACAGCAGTATGGTACTTTAAGACTGAAGGAGCCTGGGTGCCTGGGTCTCCCTATTGTCCACTCCTTCTTGCTCCCCACTCCTCACTCTGCCCCACTGACTGGGCATGAGAGAGAAATAAACCCTCATGTTAAGTCACTCAGAATGTGGGCTTTTGGCTATATAAGCCAGTGTTACTTATCCTGTCAGAAAAGTAAGCACAGTGGCTCATGCTAAATTCTCCTCAGTGTCTTTGCTGCTGCTGCTGTTGCCCCGGTCCTCTTCTTTTCTTTTCAATACCAGAACTCAGAGAGATCCAAGTAGCTAATGATAATTAGAACTTGGACACCGGAACCAAGAGCTGAGGCGCAAGCTCCTGAGTGTCCATCAAATTACAGATTCTAGTCAGTGTGTGTGTGTGTGTGGGGGGGGAGTCCTTGAAGAAACAGTGTGTCTTTGATGGGGAGGGAGAACTGTAAATTCTGAGAGGCAGGTTTTGGCTGGAGAAAAGAGGACAGAACTGAGGTGGGAAATCCCATAACATAAGCTTCCATATTTTGTATAGACTATGCTGGAGGGTGAAGAGTTGATGAGACAGAAAACAGAGACCTTTGTGGTTTTGAAAAAGAACTGCCACAAGAAATGTGGTGTAGAAAATGAGCGGATCCGGAGAGGCAAGCTCAGAGGATGTGAGCTGCATTGTGAGATGAAAGATTTTTTTTTTTTGTTTTAAATATCAGTGGATACAGAGAAAGAGATAGATCAAGAGATGCTTTGAGGGAAATAAAACAACTAAAGCTGGAGACAGTAAACTTTAGGGATGGGAGGGAGATGAGTCAAAGTAACGCAGAAATTTCAAGGCTCCAAGATTTGGGGAAATGAAGAGTAGTGTCATTGACAGTGACAGGAAATATTTGGGGAGACGGATCATTTTTCATGGAAATGTGATGAATTTTGTTTTGAATAGGTTGAGATGCAGTGACTTTGAGACACCCAGAAATGTCCAGTAAAGAGTTGATAAAGTACTTCTCAATCAGGCCGACTTTCCTTTTTCTTCCAAGTATGGAATAATTAGGCTTCTGATTATTGGAGTCTTAAAACAAATTTTGGGGGAATCAAACCTTAAGTCAAAATAATAGTTTTCAAGCACTGGATATATATCTTGGGATGATGGAGATATTTAATTCCTCCACCATTTTGTTATCTCTTGTTCTATCTCCCATGCCACCACAATAATTAAGGAGTCTACTCTTTGTTCACATTGCTAATATATTTATAAGCGTGGCCCATCTGCTCTTTCATGCCCTCGCTAGTTGCAATTTATTTTCTGACTTGACCTTTCTGACTTGGCCTCTACATGTGTCAAATTGTCTTATACACGTCCTTGATCTTTTGCCCTGCTAACATTTTGCATGTGATTACATTTCAGAGTCAGGAATCTTCAATCATGCAGTAAACAGAGATGCTGCATTAATTTTAAATTCAAGAGATTGAAAAAGAGGTCAACTTGGAGCTAGACACAAACTGGATTTCTGTAAGAGGCAGCATGCCTTAAAAGCCTGCATTTCAGCCAGATGATTGGTGAATGACCCTTGTGGCTGATATGCAGGGAGAGAAATAAGTGATTTGGAGGTGACAGCCGAGTTAGTGCATCACTGCTGGTCAGTTTCCTGTTCCCCTTGAAGACCTAATGCTAAAAAATATCAAGGACTGTTAAGACCAGAAAGACATGGGGGTTTGGGTGCCTGTGGGATCCCCAGGTTGTGCCAGGAGAACGTCTGTCCTGATGAGTCAGTTAGTGTCTTTTCGTTTCCCTACATATGGCAGGAATATTGGGAAACAGCTCCCTTCTCTCTCTGAAGCTGTCATACAGCCAATCTCACTGGCCAATTTTTTCTTCCCTTCAATGCCTTTCGCATACACAGTGTAGGTCCAACTGTCCTACCTGTCACTGAGTGTGGTGATTGTCAGGGAGGTGGGGGAAATATTTCTTTGACAGATATATTTGACATGCTTATTCAAATATGCTCTCTGTCCACTGATGCTTATGGAAGGACCTCTTGCTGTTGCAAAGGCTGGCCTCTTTGCTTCTGCATGGGAGGCGGAAGTGTGTTTTTCCCTCATGTCCCCATTTCAAATCTTGTCAAACAAGACACAGAGATGAAGGTTTTCTCTTTTCTCACTTCTCAGGCCAACTCTGATAATGCTATTGCCTTGGATTGTATAGATTTAAAAAAAAAGAGAGAGGTAAAATGATGATGAGTACGAATGAGCATAGGGTGAAATAATATATGTCTGCAATGTGAGCTGAGCTGTGCACAAATAAGTGTGCAATAGGGTTTTGCAGTTTATCTCTGTGGACAGAGGGTGCATCAGAATAAGAAGGGTGTTTCAAAAATACCCACCGATGTTACATTTTCATCACCTCCATGACAAGCAATGACTGATGATACAGCTAAAAATTCACTGTGAATTTGACCAGCATAGAGGAGTAAAAGGTTGAGCACCAAGTCCTGTGTGATTGATTAGAATAAGGAGAATCATTGTTCAGACTGAGTCTTTACTGATAGCAGATCAAAAGCTGAATATGAAAACCAGAGCAAACATACTCCTATAGCTCAACATTAACTTAGAATTAGATTGGACTTCTTTGTGGCTGAGGTTTAATAAGATTAGAAAATCATGTTGCAATTATGCATGCTTTGACGATTCAAATCATGGAGGGGAGCTCTGAAGCCTGGAGAAGTGATGATTGCCCATGGTCCATGTGGTGTAATGGCAAAAACCTAGCCTTCGTAGACACAAGAGTCTGAGTTTGATTTCTTGACTGGCTACTTGACCTTCAGCGAGTTTCTTAACTTTGCCTAGCCTTGGTTCCTTATTTTCAAAATCAGGAGGTTAATACCCGTCATTTAAGTTTGTGGTAAACAGTAAATAAACTAATCTACAAAGCAATGTCAGGCATGTTGCAATCAATGAACAAATGGGGCTGCTAGTATTATATATTCTTAGAAAAGAAAGAGTTAGGAATAAAATCCGTAGCTGCATTCTAGAAAACAGCTTTTGTGTTTTTTTTTTTAAACATCATACAGCTCCTAAATAAAGTCCCCCATTAATAAAAACTAGCATCTGTAGAGAGTTCACACACATATTCAAATCTGCTACTCAGGACAAAAAGGAGGGAGCCAGTATTATAATCTAGCTGGACTGGTAGGGGACATTGACTTTGAGAGGTTAAATGACTTGCTCAATAATGCTAATAAGAAATAGAGTTGGGACTGAATCCAAACTCAAGGTTCTCCTGCTTCAACCCACTCCAGTTTTATTCTTTTATAATCAAGATTTTATGGGTCACCATTTCCTCCACTCTCTAATTAAAGCGGCAGTATTAGTGTTCCCCAAACACACTCTCTTTCTTATTCTGTATACATCCATACATTTCTGATATTGTAATGTAACTGGTATATTAAATCCATTGAACTCTATAGAGTACCAATAGAAAATCAATTTATCATTTTCATTATTGTCCTTTCAAACATTCTGGATATTTTATTCCTATAACTGGGATGAAATCATAACCAGCTTTTGATGACTCCTGGCAATCTTAGATAATAAAATGTTAACTGACCTTTCTGTCATGACAATAACTGGTACTTGACTAGCTCTTCTCACATAAACAGTTATCAAGCTAGGCAAATATATATGGAGGAACTGTTTTAGATGATGGACAACAGGCAGTAATAGGCTGTAATCTCTACAAGAAGGAGAACAAATGAGCCCATGACTACCCCAGATTTCTGACTGGAGGCACTTTTAGACCATGGCAACGGAATCTGAAATCCAAGTAAAGCACAACAATCTCACTGCACTGAGGTGGCAGAGTTTGAGGCTGCTAAGGTCAGAACTTGCAGGGACGGATACCTGGAAGGAGGAAGCTGGGCAGTAAAAGAGCTTCATAAATCTGCACAGGGAACCCTTGAATCTTTGGCTAAACTCTAAGTTGCGTGTGTAGAGAGAAATTCTGCAAGGTCTGGCAGCAAATAACTACTTTAGGGAACTATGAACTGACTTGAGATTTTGGAGATTTTGGAGTTCAGGGTGGCATTAAAATTCAGATCAATCAAAATAGAGAGATCTTGCTGAAACTTCAGGCATTTAATTGAAACTCCAGAAAGGCCACAACTCAGATACTTGGCTGCTCTGCCTTATGAAAGAAGTAAGAAAATATGTTCTACAATCATTAGAAAAATGATCAATGGAAACAGACCCAGAGATTACAGAGACATTGAAATCGGCAGAAAAGAACTTAAATAGCTCTTAGAAATATATTCAATGAGTTAAAGAAAATATTGTGAGAATTGGTGAACAGTTGGGTAATCTCAGCAGAAGTTGGAATTATAAAACAAGAACTAAATGGAACTGAAAAACATAATGTATATGAAATGGAAAATTACCTGGATGAGTTTAACAGAAGATTGAGTACTGTAGAAGAAAAGGTCAGTAAACTATCCAAATTGAATCAGAGGAAAAGAGCCTGCAAAAAAGAAATGGCCCCAGAGATCTGTGAGGCAACATCAATCAGTGTAACTTATGTATAACTGAAATCCCTGAAGTAAGGAACAGTGAGAGTAAAGCAAAAAAAAAAAAAAAAAGGAAAAAAATATTTGCCAAAAACTTTCAAGTTTGACCCCAAAATTTGAGAACAAGCATTCCTAAAACTATTTTTCAACACTGTATTGGAGATATATAGCATAATAAAGTATAACATAGCAAGGTTTCAGGATTCAAGATCAATGTATAAAAATAGTTGCATTTCCACATGCAATATAGCAAAAAATAATTGGAAAATGAAATTAAAAGTCAATTCCACTGCCAATAACATCAAAAATTATAAAATACCTAGGAATAAGTTTAACAAAAGATGTGTAAATTCTCTATGACAAAACAATGCTGAGAATATAGAAAGACCTAAATACACGGAGAAAAATACCACTTATGGATTGAAAGTATTACCACTTTAAATATACCACATAGGGATTTAATAGTATTAAGAAATCAACTCTTCCCAAATTGTTCCATGGATTCAACCTGATGCCAATTAAAATCCAAGCAGGTATGGAAATGTGGACTTAGAGTAGTCAAAACAATTTAAAAAATAAGGAACCTACACTACTCAATTTCAAGGTTTATTTTAAATTATAATAATCAAGCTACCATTATTGATGTAAGGATAGGTGAACAGATCAATAAGACAAAAAAAAAGTGTGTGAATAGACCCCACATATATGATGTTATGGTTTTAAAGATGACAAATTCTCAGATACACCTCTGATCAGGAGGTGGCCTTCTCTTGAATCTGGATGAGTCTGTGACTGCTTTGACCAAAAGAATATGATGGAAGTGACATGGTCTCATTTGTGAGAGTAGGTCACGAAAGGTTATGCACCTTCTGCAGTTTCTCTTGGGACATTTCTTTTGGGAGAAGCCAGTCATTGTGTAAGATTGCCATACTGGAGAGGTCAGGTGTAGATATTTTAACTGATACTCTCAGCTCGGCTCACAGTAGACCGCCAGCACACCAGTCATGTGAATGTGCTGCATCTAACGTCCAGCTAATTGAGCCCTCAGATTGCTGTGGTCCCGTGTAACATCTCAGTGTGTTCACATGAGAGGCTCCAAGTTAAGAGCTGCCAGCAGAGCCTTTCTCAAATTCCTGACCCACAAAATAGTGAAATAAAAGACCTGGTCTAAGCCATTCATTTCTGTGGCAGTTTGTTATGTATCAGCAGTAATTGGATAATGGGCAAATGAGAGTCTTTTCAAGAAATGGTGCAGGAACAACTGGATATCTCTATGGAAAAAAAAAGGAACTTCAATCCATACTTCACACCATACATAAAACATTAGTTTAAATTGGAGGATAGACTCTAATGTAAAAGGAAAACATATAGAGCTTCTAGATAAACACATTGAACTATAATTATTCAATGGCACATACTCAGCAATAAGAAGGAAAAATAACCCACTGATACATACAGCATCATGGATGTACCTCAAAAACATCATTCAGAGAAAAATAAGCCAGATGTGAAATAGAGCATACTATATGAATCCATTTACAGGAAGTTCTAGGACAGGTAAAACTATAGTGGTAGCGAACACTAGTTGTCTCTGCACAGGGGTGAAATCCTGGCACTGGTGCCCTCTGTTCATGGCAGGTCTGTAACACTGATTATTTCCTTTCAGGTGCTTTTGTGCCTTCCACAGATATACTCCTGCTGGGTCTCTAATTGTAATTCTCATAATTTGAGTCTTAGCCTCTGTATATCCAACAGCTCATCCTATGCTAATCCTCGCTTTTGGGTTCTAGCATACACTTGGGGAATCGCCTGGGCAAATTCCACCGGAAGGCAGCTCTGGGTCAGTTTCCTTCCCAATGTGGCCCATAGCTCACCACTAAAAAAACACTTACAAACCCTTGTCCCACCATGAACTATAGTTTGTTTCCAGTGTAGGGTTTTACTCTGTAGTCACGGGCTTCAGCTTTTTGTCTTGAACTTCTTCCAGCATTGTTCTGACATCTGTCTTTGGACCTCACATGTGCGGAGCAATCAAAGTTAGATGCTCTTAGCTGTTCGCTAGATTCTTCTATTACTTGCCCTTTTCTCCTCTCTAGGAAGGGAAGAGAAAATATAGCCCTCCAGAACTTGTAATTTTTTCCAGTAATTTTTCTCTGCAATCCCTTTAACTTTCATCTTTTTATACCTCAAGAGAGTGGATGAAAAATCATGGCAACACTGATTTCTTATCATTCACTTTGCAAGTTCTGCAGAGCTGATGTGCCCTGCACTTTGTATTGCAGGGGTACTTAGTACCTATTGTTTGCTTTCTTCAGCTTTAGACTAAGGCATAAAGAGTCCAATTTTAACATCTTGTTACAGAAAGGGATCATTTCAATGCCCTGGAAGCTGACCTTTAGCTGACATTCTTGCTGTTCCAAAGCAGAGCACTTTTACTAAATTACTGGCTGCAGAGAATCTGTCAGAAGATTCAGTTTGTCCACAATTAACATTAATGTCAAGTGTGACAGCTAATTCTATGATGCTTTCAGCAGTGAAAATTCTCTTGTCTCACCAGTCTTTCTGCTACCCACAAATAAAAAATGCTGACAGTTGCTGGATATACCTAGTTCTTCTCTCCATTAATTAATCCTGTGTTCTTACTTTAGAATTTTATTTTTAAATAAAAAATCAATTCAGTCAATACTATCACGGGATAAGTCATAGTCTCATTGCTGTTAAAAGAAAGTTTTAGTTTATTTTTTGTGTTTTTTAAGCTTTATTGAAGTATAATTGATACACAAAAAATCCATACATGTAATGTATACATCTTGATAAATTTGGACCTGTGATACCATCACCACAACCAAGATACTAGGAATTTCCTTCACCTCCAAGAATGTTCTTGTATTCTTGTGTGTGTGTGGGGGGGGGGGAGTGTGATGTGAAGAACACTTAACACGGAATGTATCCTTATATTTTATAGTGCACATACCATGGGTACTATGTTATACAGCAAATATCTGGAACTATTCACTTTGTATAACTGAAACTTTAAACACATTGATAAATAATTCCCCATTTCCCCCTTCTCCCAACACCTGGAAACTATTATTCTATTTTCTGCTTCTATGAGTTAAAACTTCTGTCAACTGCTATTGGACCTGCAGCATCAGTTGCGAAGACAAATACCTGGGATTGAAGTAACATGACCTCCTTGTCAACAAGTTATGCCAAACAAGATGATTTAGTCATGGATGTCCTGATAAAAATAGTAACTAGAGTGAAAAGCCAACCAGAACCTGAGAGTGTGTACTGACTATTGTGGGTTTCTTTGTGAAGAACAGATTTTCTACTGGAAAGTGAAATTTCTTTCTTCTTCTTCCTTTCTTTTTATCGCTCTCTAAATGTCACTTTTAGTTACAAAATTGGTTCTCTCTTAAGATCTAGTAATTTCCATTCTGAAGATGGTGATACAAAATTGGGGTGTCCCTCTTCCCTTTTTGGCTTGTCCCATAGCAGCAAGAATGAGAAATGGAGACATAATATCTGTCTCCAACAGAGGGGAGAGAGAGCCTAAATTTGGAACAACAAAGTAGGTGAAGTATTAGAATGGTAGTGATCCAACAACCCGTGGTGGGGGTTGAATCAAAGAGATGTCCATGTGAGTAGATCCCAGAACCCTTTGTGCTTTGCTAAGGTAGAGTTTCACCTAGAGGATAAACCTCCTGCAGGAAATTGGGAACAAGGTTCACTGGCTGGCACAGAGGTTTCCCCTCTGCTTGGTATTGTTCTGAGAAATGAAGGACAAGACTGAAGAAGGAATTACCTAGGTAAAACAATTTGCAAGAAGCCATCTGTCCTTGTGGTCATGGGTGGAACTCTGGGAGTCTTTACATTATAAACCTCTCTACAACTGATGAACTCCACAGCTAGAGAAAAGTAAAATCTCAAAAAGCTCATGGATACTCCTATGGGACACTAGGAGCCATGTCCTGGATCCTTCCCCACATGACTCTCATACATATAATTTGTTCATGAAAAACTTACCTCATTCAAATGATGGGAAAAAATCATAAATGCGTACAGTTATTACTAGAAGAAGAAAAGGAAAATAAGTTTCTGATAGTGAATGCTCACTAGAAATACATTGCAGATGAATATTGTACCTAGATATCTCACCAGTCATTAAAAAAATTAAAGAGGCAATTTCTCTAATACAGAAAAGAGACAAAGCAGAAATATAAGGCATCAAGGGGAGCTGTTTAGAGAGTACAAAGATAAACTGAGTTGGCAGAGTTCAGGAAAAAGTCAAAGCCAAATAGAAATAAAAAAGAAAGAAAAACTGCTATAGAACTAAAGGCAAAACTATTAGCAGCAAAACAGAAACCAGACATTGATGAAAATACAGTAAGGGGCATGATAAAAATGAGCAGACTGAAATAGAAGCAAAAGTTAGAAAGATTAGAGAAAAAAATAAACAGACAAAAATTATATGCATTAGTTGTGTCCTAAAGAGGAAAAATGGAGATAATGAATCAGAAAAATATTTAGGCAATTTTATGGATGAAAGAAGAATCTGTAGTTTGAAAGGGCATGCTTTTTTTCTGGGAACATTTTACCCAGAATGATACATGCAAACTTCAAGTAAAAGAGAAATTCCAGCCAAACACAGTAACCTAGACTCAGACTTCTTCGCAGAAAATCCTGGGCAGCACTTAAGAATTTCATACCCAGCCAAACTATTATGGCTGTATTAACATAATAAACATTTTGCAAGATGTTAGAACGCAGGGATTTTTGACTCCTTCTTTAAAAAACTACAAAAGGATAAACCTCAGCCAATCAGGAGATTAATGGCAATATAGAAAAATGGTGGTGTGCACTGAATCTATTTCACTTCACAAAAACAGACTATAGAACACAGCATAAATGGTAGAAACCCTGACAAATATTAGAAATGGGTAAAGAGACAATAATTTATTATCATTTTCTTGTTTTTCTAATCCTTTACAGTGAAGCATTAAAAGATATTCTATGAAGCTGATAAAAGAACTGAAAGACATGGAAAAGGGTATGCAGCAGTGGGAGTGGTATCTCCTTGTGAGGAAGAATATTTTATCACTGACATGT
The DNA here is from genome assembly GCA_028646485.1 of Cryptoprocta ferox. NCBI lineage: Eukaryota > Metazoa > Chordata > Mammalia > Carnivora > Eupleridae > Cryptoprocta > Cryptoprocta ferox. Next base: position 102,825,309 of record CM053574.1, read on the forward strand.
ATTACTGGTGCAGTGTGGGTAATAGTGACCGACTGACTTCTGGTTGCTTTTATTTTTATTTTAAAATGTTCTAGGGAACAATGTACATTCTTACTGCTAGTACCAGGCATGAACTTTTCCCACAGGCTTGTCCTTGGTAATCCTCTGGATAAAGGCATAAGTATATTTACCATTACAAAGGCAAACACTAAAATGATAATTTCATCAATGGGGCAGCAGAGTAGAGGGAGGTGAAGGGAAAGGAAAAATATATGGGCTAATTTCATCTTTGGTCAAAGCATAAAGTTAATTGGTATTGCAAAAATACACCCCAGTGACTTTGAGTAGGCAAGGATTTATTAAATAAGGATCCCTGCAGCACACACCATAAAGGAATGATTTTTAAACTATAATAATTCTAAAAAACCTCTACTCCTTGAAAGAAACAGAGGAATGGAGCACCTGGGTGGCTAAGTTGGTTGAGTCTCTGGCTTCAGCTCAGATCATGATCTCACAGTTCGTGGGTTCGAGCTCCGCGTCAGGCTATCTGCTGACAGCTAGCTCAAAACCTGGAGCCTGCTTTGGATTCTGTGTCTCCCTCTCTCTCTGACCCTCCCCTGCTCATGCTGTCTCTCTCTCTCTCTCTCCCTCAAAAATAAATAAAAACATTTAGAAAATTAAAAAAAAAGAAACAGGATTATATCTATTATGTAAAGTCATAGATAGGCATGTAATCACTAGAAAAAAATTCTTCCAAATTTTCAGAAAAAAAATCAAATAACAAAACTAATGTAAAAACAAAAAAAGATGAAGGCCACACAGGGAAAGCCTTTTTAAAAAGAAAAATAAAGAAAATATACTTTTTAAAAAAGGTTTATTCATTTTTGAAAGACAGAGGGAGACAGTGTGAGTGTGGGAGGGGCAGAGAGAGAGGAAGACACAGAATCTGAAGCAGGCTCCAGGCTCTGAGCTGTCAGCACAGAGCCCGATGCAGGGCTCTAACTCACAAACCATGAGATCATGACCTCAGCCGAAGTTTGAAGCTTAACTGACTAAGCCATCCAGGTGCCCCAAGAAAATATACTTTTTTTCTTAAGAAAATGAGGTATTTCCTTCTCTTCCAGCTGTCATGGTCTCTTTACTTCCCAACTCACTTTTCTCATTTTGTTCTTTTTTTACCCTCCACCTCCTGCCTGCCGAAAGCCATGAAAAGAAAAAGCACTTTTCTCCTTTGGAAAGGCTTGTGGTAGGGGGTGTGTGCTAGAGGTACAGCGGAGAAACACGGGCTTTTATAATCATAACTATTACCATCAACTGTTGCCATGACTTGGCCTACCTCTCATTACGCCCAGGAGTGGGTAAGGCTTACAACAAATGCCTAGCTGTGAGTGTCACTGAAGGGAGGCTCAGCGTGTAGTGAGGCAAGAGCATATAGGTTCTGGAGAATGGTCCTTCTGAATTTAAAATGTAGGTTTGCCATTTACTTTCGGTGCAGCCTGCTCGCTTCTCCAGGCTCGGCTTCCTCCTTTAGAATATTGGAATTAGATCCACCTTGCAGAGCTGTTATATAGATAATGACAAGGAACATTAATGTTGGACACTCACTGTGTGCCAGGATTTTTAAAGCATCTTACCCTGTGCTAACTCGTTGAATTCTCACACTTATTTGATGAGGCAGGTGCTGCTCTCATTCCCATTTTACAGATACATAAAATGATGTATGGGAACATGAAGCTGCTAATTCAAATCCACACAACTAGCTAATGGAGAAACTGGGATTACAAGCCCAGGCAAACTGATTCTAAGGCCTGTGCCCTTAACCTCTTTGCTCTCTTGAATTCAAAGGATCAGAGGTAAAATGTGTCCTGTGTCTCAGAGCAATTAGTGGGTGTCAAAGAATAAAACTGATCCCAAGGTGAGTGTTTCAGGTCAGGGCATGGTTGGTTTTCAAACCACCATGAGAAGCAGCTGAAATTTCAGGAAAAATGAAGAGACGGAAGGGTAATGGACATTCCAGATAGGTAGTAGTTCACCTTTGGAAGCTGGAGCAATGAGCAGAAGGTTTGGAGCAGATTGTCCCTGGTAACAGCAATGTCATTCCTATAGAAGAGAAGTTGTCAGTGTTGAACAAGAGGCTACTCCCTGGGAGTAATTCCCCCCCGGAATAATCTGGAGAATGGCTTTGAAGCCCTTCTGTGGGGCACCAGGCAGACTGAAGGGCTTCTGTTACTCTCTGTTCTGAAATTCAAGCGGTGTCGGACAGTTTGTCTATAACGAATGCAGTTAACAGTCATTGCTCTCAACGTGAAAGTTTCAATACTTCATCAGTGAGCTGAATAGATAAGCTACTCCTTCGCTTCAGTAAAAAGAGTGGGAATATGCACACAAACTCATGCTCACACACATATACACACATTCACATACTCACATACCTACACACACACACACACACACACACACACCCACACCCCCATGACATTTTCAGGTTGTGGGTCCCAAAGTCCTCCAATCTATTTAATTGACTTCTGTCTGAGGTGAAACTCCATTGATCTGCCTGCATGGAGACGCTTCTCTCTGTGTGAATTCTGCCTTTTAAAGAGAGATTGCAAAGTTCTGCAGGGACCACGGGAGCTGACTTGAAACGGAAAGCAAATATTCAGAAGAAAGGAAGTTACTAAATGCATCGCACCTTGAATGCAAAGGCCTATTTTCGAGTTTGGAAATAGAACCCTTGAACGCCCTCCCTCTGCCTCAGCCCAGAGCCCAGGTGCTTGCTGGCAGTGCATCCATCTGGCCGTGGGCAGGGAGCAAAGACCTTGGCCTTCCTGTGCTTCCACTTCTTCGAAGCTTCCCAGAAGGAAAAGAATCTTTTCCAGTCCTGCAGAGGATGAGCCGTTGCGTTTGCCTCGTTCTCTGCTGCCATCCATCATCTCTTGATGTTACGACCCTTGATTTCCAAAGTCCAAGTAACTTATTTGTGTTGCTCAGGCACTACTGTGTCCCTATGCGCTGACAGCAGTTGTTGTACTGTTTGCCAAAAATATTTATCTCCAGTCACGCTGCCTTGCTGAGCTGACGAAACAGATGCATTCATAATGCCTGCTTTATGCGAGGGAGGCTCTTTGCTCTTTGGCTCCCACAGAGACTAACCTGGCAGGGGTGTGAGGCCAGACCAGCTGAAGGGAAAGCCTCAGGGTTCATTCCCCAGCTGGCATACCAAATGTGCAGAGCCACTCCTGGGCACCAAGGGGATGCAGGCCCATGACCACCCCCACTGGCCTCTGCTCCTCTGTTTTTCCTAGGACAGCGAATGGAAGATGAGTTGCTAAAAACTGTCCTGTGCTACCAGAGCCCATAGGGAGGTGCAGCATTTTGCTGTTATTACTCTGTGCACCACTGCGCTGTTTAGCAGGGGCGATTGGCTATTTGGATAAAATTAAATTCCAAATTTAAAGCCACATGGGCATGAAATCATGTGCTAACTGGGCCATGGGATTGCAGATAGACCCTGCCACCTCTGTACCTCAGGCCACCCGAGGAAGATGCTCTTGATCTTCCAGGGTTCTTTCTGGAGTCTGAGCTAGAAGAAACTCTAAAAGATAATGTTGCGGTGAAACTGAAAACCTTGGTAAGATGAGGCCAGTGGGGACCTGCAGGGTGTGGACCCTTCCAAATGTCTCTCTGCAGTTGGCAATATTTCTTTTCCAAGTGACAGTCAATGTATTGTGAGTGTGGATGAAGCAGACGTGTCCTGTTTTTAAATAGTTGTGATTTAAAAAATGTAGATAAAGAAGGAAATGAAATAAATCAAGTAAATAAAAAAAATCAATCAGATGAGATTGGATGTGTTCAGAGTGCTACGTATTGTATGATTCCACTTATATGCGGCATGTATAATAGTCAAGTTCATAGAATCAAAGAGTGAAATGGTGGTTGCCATAGCTGGGGGGAGGGAGAAATGGGGAGTTGCTAAATCAAAGGGTGTAAGATTTCAGTCTGGCAAGATGAATAAGTTCTAGAGATCTGCTGTACAACATTGTGCCCATAGTCTACCATACCGTGTTCCACACTTAAAAACTTGGTAAGGGGACACATTTCATGTGCTTTTACTAAAATACAATACAATACAATACAATACAATACAATACAAGTAAAATAAAATAAAATAACGTAATATAATAAAATAAAATATAAAATAAAAATCTGGGATGCCTGGGTGGCTTAGTTGGTTGAGCGTCTGACTTCGGCTCAGGTCATGGGCTTGCAGTTTGTGAGTTCTGTGCTGACAGCTCAGAGCCTGGACCCTGCTTCAGATTCTGTGTCTTCCTCTCTCTCTCTGCCCCTCCCTCGCTCATGCTTCTCTCTCTCTCTTTCTCTTTCTCTCTCAAAAGTAAATAAACTTAAAAAAATAAGATAAGATAAAATAAAATAAAATAAAATAAAATAAAACCAATCTAGGAAAAATACCAGAGGAACATGAGGATAAAGGACATGAGATCAAAGGTGACTTTTTCTATAACTGTTGGCCTCACTGCTTTTTGGTGAGTGAGGTCTGAGTGTCAGGGCTCCATGAACGTGTTCTGCTTGTCATCAGTGTAAGTGCAAGGAAGGTAAGATTGATGCTGTCCTTTTCACCCTGTGTCTGCCTTACCTAGAGATGCTCAATGAATATTTGTTGAAAGCACATGTCAGTGGAATTGCCCTCTGCTGAAAAAAAAAAAGCAGTGGATTATCTTCTCTCAAAAATGCACATGACCTCATGAATTTCTGAGTCAGCAGGAGACCTGCTTGCAGGGAGAAGCAACGGTAGTTGCCCACTGATTTTCTGGCTCTCCACATATGAGTGCGGATGTTGGACTGTCCTCTTCCCCGCAGACTGCCAGAGTTCTTAGTCAACTCACAAGGAGGAGAGAGCTTCTCCAAAAAGATTCCTGCTCCCCCGGTAAGAAGAATGAGCTGGCTTTGTACACACTATTCAATAGTAGAGATGTGCCAAAGTTTGTATCCAAGTCTCTGAAGGAGTTTACTATATTCACATACAGAAATCAATTCATAAACTCATTACTTTGCAGCTTATACAAAGATGCTGAGTCAGTAAGAAGGGCCTGGGACTCAGAAACAAAGTTTCCAACATGGATAGCACAGGACAAGAACCATATGAGACACAGATGAGAATCCAGCCTAAAGCCGCATTTTAAAAAAAATTAATAGTATCTTTTAGAGTGAGGAGAAATTATTAGCTACTATCAAAATCTCCTTCATACCTTGTGAAATTCATGTTTTATAATTATGAATAGTAAAATATACATATCAAAGATGTGGACTCAGTTATTGTCAGTCAACTTTTAGAACAGCTGAATTTAAGAAACCCTCCTGGTTTTGTTATAAACAGACCCCTGGGGCTCATGGCAGCCTGCAAGGTTCTGAGTGGGCCAAGTGAGGCAATCTAGTGTCCTTCACAGAAATTGATCTTGAAACTGTTTTTTTTTTTTCTGGCTTGGAATGGTGCCCGTTAGTTTGTGGATGGGGAAGTAAAGGCAGTGCTCTGATGCTCATCTGTTGTTTATCTGCAGTTCTTTCAGACTGATGGCAGGGTAGCAATTCAGAGGTTGGCGAAGATCTTCATGGCGTTTCTGGGAGAAAGTGCAAGGAGTCTGGGGTAGGGAGGTCTTTGCTGTACACTCAGGGGATGTGGTTTTGGAGGAAGGCTGGTGGATTCTCCCTTGGCCTCTTTTACTCTGTAATTTGATCTAAGAGGAGTCAAGTGATATCAACAACAGAAACAACATTTGGTGTTTATTGAGTATCCACTATGTTTTGAGGGGGGCTGTGTTAAGTATTTTATGTATATTGTTACATTTCAAATGGTAAGTACAACCCTATGAATTCAAGGGTACTATATTCATTAGGTGGATGGGAAAATTGAGGCATAAAGAGATTTAGAAACTTGGCCGTAGCTAGTCAGAAAGAGGTCCTCCTGGCGATACCTCCACAGGATGCAAGGACCCCAGCTGAGGGGACAGAAGAAACTGGA